>CM064550.1:16193465-16228465 GCA_032716605.1 Paralithodes platypus
AACAAGAACAATCCAATTCCTCAATAACCAGACATCTGACCACATAGGGTTAACCCTTTGAGTACCAGCGACGTGTGTTAGACTATATTCTCGCTATATTTAGACGATATTATATAACTTAGGAAGGATCTGTGGTAGTTTAAGGGGAGGTGTTTAGTTAGTTCGCTAGACTTCCATCAAGCTTAACATTACAGCCCCTAGACCACCTTTCAAGATAAATTTTTACATTTTTCGGTAGAAAAATGTCCCGGCCGAAGGCCGGTTCCTCTTAAATTACAGGCTCGCTATCGCTCGCCAGGAAAAAAATCGCCACCTCCATGGCAACGAAAAGTCTTAAAATTGACAGAAATGGGGCGAAAGTTCTTAAAATCGCCAAACTAATGGGGCGAACGTCTTAAAATATCAAAATCAATGGGGCTAAACATGAGAGATAAAGGGGTCAAGAAAAAAATCCCTCAAGTGGAAATCTCCCCTTAAAGGGTTGGTCGAGAGAGTTTGAATCCTTGATATTGCTAGAGGTCCTTCCTAAGCTGAATATAATCGTCTAATACTTGCCAGAATAGAATAAAGGACGTCTCTGGTACTGAAGGGGTTAGGGTCAATTTGCAATATGGTTGCAATATGTTAAATGTTTTTTTTTCATATTTTCCTTATACCTTGAAATTTTAAGGGGTGAAGGGCCGTTTTTATGGTCCCCTTTCTTCCTCATGTTTAGCCCCATTAGTTTTCAGATTTTAAGACGTTCGACATATTAATTTAGCGATTTTAAGACCTTTCGCCCCATATTGTTGTCAATATTAATAGTTTTCGTGTCATTTAGGTGTCATTTTTTAGGTCGGGACAATTCCTATCGAAAAATGTAAAAAGTTTATGTTGGAAGGTCTTGCGTTTTTTAAGTCTAATGGAGGTCTTGGGAGGAAACTAAAAAATAACATAATGATGCATAAATTAGCAAATAAATACGGCCTTAACGCAAGATTAAATATAGTCTAAAAAAGCTTTGTCTCTGGTAAGATTAATGATCAAGGTGAGTGGGTGTTTTTGTTTTTGTTTTTTCTATATATATTTTATTAATAAGCAATTTTTTCGATAATATATGACGCTTTCACTATTCAGGCTTTCTGTTCGATGATGCCCATCTGTTGTATGTAAAGTATTGTACGGCTTATTTGACGAAAAACAAATATGTAAATAATTTCTGGTTGTAATTTAGGTGCGCTCTGAAAAATGAAAGTCCAATTTTTATTTTTATCTAATCCGTCTGGAAAAGAAAAAAACGCAGCTTTCCTGAAATGTAGCGGTTTCTTATTTATTATTATTATTATTATTATTATTATTATTATTATTATTATTATTATTTTTTTTTTTTTTTTTTTTTTTTTTTTTTTTACTTTCACTTCCCATTGCTATAACAACTCTTGTGAACAATATATGCAGCAAATATAACCCCTTGAGGATCACGACGCGCTTAGGCAGCTTTTTCTGGCTATCGTTAACCCCTAATGTACCAGTGACGACTTTTTAATCATATGCTAGCTACATTCAGACGATTGTGGTGCAGTTGTAAGCACGGATTCCTTGTGGTAGTAAATAAAAAATTGTTGTTGTTGTTTGTGCCCCAAGCTGCCTGGCTCGAACAGCCCCGAAGGCCCCGAGCAAATTGCAAGGCCATAACCGAGCACGCCCCACAGAACCCTCTCCTGCCGACCACATAAACGCCTGGGTGACCGAAGCCACTCCATGGCGGGGAGCTGAGGAGGGTGCGGAAACGCCCGGGAAACCAAAGCCCCACCCAGGGCCCTGTGCCCCTCAAAAATGGTTAAGTGAGATAGTTCGAAGCCTGTTAATTGATGAACGCCCTACTTAAATTGAATGAAATTGATGAAAGCCCTACTTAAATTGAATGAAATTGATGAAAGCCCTACTTAAATTGAATGAAATTGATGAAAACCCTACTTAAGTTGTATGAAATTGATGAAAGCCCTACTTAAATTGAATGAAATTGATGAAAGCCCTACTTAAATTGAATGAAATTGATGAAAGCCCTACTTAAATTGAATGAAATTGATGAAAGCCCTACTTAAATTGAATGAAATTGATGAAAGCCCTACTTAAATTGAATGAAATTGATGAAAGCCCTACTTAAATTGAATGAAATTGATGAAAGCCCTACTTAAATTGAATGAAATTGATGAAAGCCCTACTTAAATTGAATGAAATTGATGAAAGCCCTACTTAAATTGAATGAAATTGATGAAAGCCCTACTTAAATTGAATGAAATTGGTGAAAGCCCTACTTAAATTGAATGAAATTGATGAAAGCCCTACTTAAATTGAATGAAATTGATGAAAGCCCTACTTAAATTGAATGCAATTGTCCAAATAGTTGCCAGAATAAAGTTAAAAGGACGGAGTCGGTAGAGAAGGGATTAAGGGTGGAAGGTTCACTTTTTGGTCGATATTTTTCATTTATTAATTATGATTTTAGTTTCCTCCCTAGACCTCCATCAAACTTTAAAAAACATCCATTAGATCCCCCTCGTAGATTAATTTGTATATTTTTCGGTAGAATTGTGTGCCGGTTCTACCAAAATAACAGGCTCACTTTCGTTCGCCAGGACAACATTTGACACCTAAATAGCACGAAAGCTCCCTCTAAACGAACCTGTTAAATAGATTTATATACCTACTGATATACTTACTGATTCCTTTATTCAGGAGAGAGAGAGAGAGAGAGAGAGAGAGAGAGAGAGAGAGAGAGAGAGAGAGAGAGAGAGAGAGAGAGAGAGAGAGAGAGAGAGGGGGGGGGGGAGAGAGAGAGAGAGAACAAAAAAAAGTATAGTGGGTTGCGAGAGAAATGTAAAAGGAAAGAAAAGAGAGAGAGAGAGAGAGAGAGAGAGAGAGAGAGAGAGAGAGAGAGAGAGAGAGAGAGAGAGAGAGAGTCAACAATAGGGTATAATAATTACATTGTAAGTCTGTGGGATGACTCTGTTGGGACCAATCTATCTTTATTTCTATCTCACTATCTCTCTCTCTCTCTCTCTCTCTCTCTCTCTCTCTCTCTCTCGCTCTCTCTCTCTATCGCTCTCTCTCTCTCTCTCTCTGTTTGGACACTTGATCCTCAGTGTTTTGGAGGACATGCAGCCTAGAAGGGTCACTAGATCTGTTGTTGCTTGATTTCCTTTGTGCTCCTTTGTACTCTCTCTCTCTCTCTCTCTCTCTCTCTCTCTCTCTCTCTCTCTCTCTCTCTCTCTCTCTCTCTCTCTCTCTCTCTTTTGCCTTTCGATGCGTTTGTATTAGATAGCCAGAAATCTGCCTGAACCAACACATATGGATTTTTGTTGGTTTTTATCATGCGATATTTTTTCACAAACATTATATACATCGCCATTTACGATACCCTATTAAACGCAGAAGAGTTACTGGAAGCTACTGGTTTGTTTAAGGGGAGGTGTTTAGTTTGTTCCCTAGACCTCCATCAAGCTTAAAATTACACCCCCTAGACCCCTTTCAAGATAAATTTGTACATTTTTCGGTAGAAAAATGTCCCGGCCGAAGGCCGGTTTCTCTTAAAATACAGGCTCGCTGTCGCTCGCCAGGAAAAAATCGACACTTAAATGGCACGAAAGGTCTTAAAATTGACGGAAAAGGGGCGAAAGTTCTAAAAATCGCCAAACTAATGGGGCGAACGTCTTAAAATGTCAAAAGCAATGGGGCTAAACATGAGAGAGAAAGGGGTAAAGAAAAAAATCCCTCAAGTGGATATCTCCCCTTAAAGCTACAACACAAATAAACTTGCATGAATAATGATGAATAATCTAATTACATAATTTCACTCCCAACACCAGACACCTCCCAATGAAATTAATAAAAGCATGTGAAGGCCTATTACGCACAATAATAACTTATTGACTTTAATTTGAGCTAAATGTTCAACTGTTATTCGATGTTTTTAAGTAAATATATTGGTTCAGAAGACGATGGTGTTCTCAAAATGGTTGTATTATAATTTCTGATATATCGTATTTGGAACATAGATTATTCTGTTGGTGATATCCTCTATAATTATAACTTTATGCATATCAACATCCACATCTACCCTCCACCACATCTACACCACATCCACATTTACCATCTACCTTCCTCCACATCTACCCTCCACTACATCCACATATACCTCCCATCCCCTCCACATCTACCCTCCACCACATCTACACCACATCCACATTTACCATCGACCTTCCTCCACATCTACCCTCCACTACATCCACATATACCTCCCATCCCCTCCACATCTACCCAAAACATCTACCCTCCACCCAATCTACTAGTCCCCGTTGTAAGCAGCTTAGGGAGGATCTGAGCTGACACAAGGTACTCTCCTCCTGACATCTGCTACATGACGAGCAACTTAGAATTCGTAGTGGTATTTTGGAAGCTGAAACTATTGAGGATTTTGACGGGTTAACTTTTTGAAAGATGTAAATATTGAGGATTTTGACGCATTTTGACGGTAAACGTTGGCTCTCATTAGAAGATTTTATAAATACAGTCGGCCAAATAAGTCATATCGCGGCACCAAGTATAGTTCGATCGATAATTGGTATCAGCACCATCTAAGCATTAATTCATCGTTTCCAGTGAGATATACAAACATGTTCCGATCTTTATGCACCCTATTCAACATCTGACAGACATTAATACAGCATACAGCGAGCAAAACGTAATGACAGCGGAGACACGACACAGTTGGCCAACCGTACAATACGGGTTCACTATTTTGAAAGATGTACATTTTGAGGAATTTGAGGCATTTTGGGTGGGTTATTCTGGTTAGTATTAGAAGATTTTATACAATTTAGGAAGGATTTGTGGGAATTATAAAGGTAAAGAGTATCTCAATTTAGGAAGGATTTGTGGGTATTTTAAAGGTAAAGAGTATCTCAATTTAGGAAGGATTTGTGGGAATTATAAAGGTAAAAAGTATCTCAATTTAGGAAGGATTTGTGGGAATTATAAAGGTAAAGAGTATCTCAATTTAGGAATCAGGAGTGGTATTTCTAAAGCGTAAATATTGAGTATTTTGACGCATTTTGGCAGTTATATTCTGGCTGTCACTGGAAGATTTTATAGAATTATGGAAAGATCTGCGGGAATTGACCGTTTATTCTATCTATTGGTAAAATATTTTATACAATATAGGAAGGATCTCTCGAATTGTTAAGGTAAAGCCTATCTCAACTAACCCTATTGTTAATACCGGAATTATCATGATATACAAGTTCTATAAACTAATAATGGTAAGCTATCGGGTTGAAGGGGCAGTTGTTTTTCTGGATTCCCTTCTCCCTCATGTTTAGCCCCATTAGTTTGGAAATTTTCAGATGTTCGACCAACTAGTTTGGCGATTTTAAGCCCTTTTGTTCAGTGTTATGCCATTATTAATACCTTTCGGGCCATTTAGGTGACGATTTTATCCTGTTGAGCAATATATATATATATATATATATATATATATATATATATATATATATATATATACCGGTATACCGGGGAGGTGTGGTGGAGTGGTCATGCCACTGGATTGGTAATCCAATGGACCCGGGTTCAAATCCCGATATGTCAATGGGAAGATATTATTGGGATTGAATTTGTGCTTTACCTAGTATCAGTGCATTACCACAAAGCCCACCGAAATGCCAAAAAAATACCCTCATTGTTCCCTGATTAAATAACACTGTATGAATATTCCCATATTCAAAATATGTTACAGGGGGACAATGCCTAGTGAGTTCACTGCTCAATAGGTGGCGTTCTGAGAGTGAGGGTCTGAGTCTGGAGGGTGAGACGGTGAAGCACTTGAGCGAAGCAACCAGCCGCTTCAGAGATGAAGCTACTTCGAGCCATGATGGATGCTTCACATGTCTCACTCCCCAGACTGGAACAAGACCTCACGGGCTTCACCGTGTTGAGCGGTGGAATGTACAGGCTCTCAGCCTATGCCCGAGAGGGAGTAGTTGGAATATAGAAAAAAAAAAAAAAAAAAAAAAAAAATATATATATATATATATATATATATATATATATATATATATATATATATATATAAGGAGACTAATACCTACAGAATATACGTTCTTACTGGGGACTGACTGAGGCCTTGGTGTTTGTGTAAGTGGGTAGATAGATAGGCACATAGATAGATAGATAGATAGATAGATAGAGATAGATAGATAGATAGATAGATAGGCACATAAATAGATATAGATATATAGATAGATAGATAGATAGAAATAGAGATAGATAGATAGATAGATAGATAGATAGAAATAGAGATAGATAGATAGATAGATAGGCACATAGATAGATAGACATAGATAGATAGATAGATAGATAGATAGATAGATAGATAGATAGGCACATAGATAGATAAAGATAGATAGATAGATAGATAGAGATAGATAGATATACATAGATACATACATACATACATACATTGATACATATCAATAGATAACTAAATATAAAAATCGAGAGAGAGTATATTGGTGTCCGGTATGGCCTTATGTGAGGCTATTTATATCTGAGCTTTATTGAAAAGTATAATTAACGTCACCGGTAATTTGATTTGTCACACGTAATTGAGTGTCAACATTAATAGATCTCTAATTAATATTGGGAAGAGTTTTCCCTAAATGCTCTTCGAAAACTAGTATGGGTCTCATTTACCCAATTCTGTACCAGCGGAGTCTCATTTATTTTTATTCTAACTATATTTAGACGATTATATGCAGCTTGGGAAGGATGTATAATAGATCAAATTATTAGGTGAGAGAGCCTTTACCCTTTTAATTGGTAGATGTCTTTTCTCTGCTGAATAAAATTGTGTAATCGTTGCCGGAATACAATGAAAAGGACTTCACCGGTACTGAAAGGGTTAAGTAAGGGGCTTGTAATTATTGTGATATGGTCGTATGTGCACTCTTGATAATATATATATATATATAATTATTTGTGTTAACCCCTTCAACACAATGACACCTTTTTGCTTATATTTATTATTTACTACTACTACTACTACTACTACTACTACTCTCTCTCTCTCTCTCTATCTATCTATCTATCTAAATATCTATCTATTTATCTCCCTCTCAATGACACACACACACACATACACACACACGTCAGTTAGAATGAGAAAAGTGTGAATGTGTTCGTGTGATTGTGAGGTCAAGTGTTCTCTCTCTCCATTCCCTCCCTTACTGTGGATCTCTATCTCTCTCTCTCTCACTCTCACTCTCTCTCTCTCTCTCTCTCTCTCTCTCTCTCAATGGCACGTACACACACACACACGTCAGTTAGAATGAGAAAAGTGTGAATGTGTTCGTGTGATTGTCAGGTCAAGTGTTCTCTCTCTCTCTCTCTCTCTCTCTCTCTCTCTCTCTCTCTTTTTTTTTTCTCTCTCTCTCTCCTATTTTCCTGACTTTATTCCTTTTATTCTCTTTTTCTGGACACGGTTTTCTTACCTTTCCTCTCTAACAAGCAAGCTGAAAAGGTATGGTCAAAATGTGTGTGTGTGAGAGAGAGAGAGAGAGAGAGAGAGAGAGAGAGAGAGAGAGAGAGAGAGAGAGAGAGAGAGAGAGAGGGGGATGGAGGGGGAGTGAGTGTGTGTGTGTGTGTGTGAGAGAGAGAGAGAGAGAGAGAGAGAGAGAGAGAGAGAGAGAGGGGGGGGGAGGGAGGGGGAGTGAGTGTGTGTGTGTGTGAGAGAGAGAGAAGTGCGTGTGTGCGTGTGTGTTTGTATATATGTACTTATTATCCGTGTGTAGAAAAGCATATGTAAGTCAGTTTTGCCCAATATATGTCTGTGTGTTTGACCGTGTTCACCTGCAAGTGTGTGTGTGAGTATAATGTATTTATTGTATTGTAGTTATTTTGCGTGTATCGTTATTGTATTAATGTATTTTTTGTAATTAACGTGAGCAATTGTGTGATTATGAAACTCAACGCTAATGTACAGTCAATTAATGTAATCCGCAGTCTCAGAGATTGTAGTTATGCAATCATGATTTTTCAGATTGTTGCAGGAAACAGCATTGCTTATATATTTCTTGATTCATCCCTTTTCCACTATATACAGTATATTGCACATTTATTTTGTACATGAACTTTTAAGCTTATAATAAGTCCAAGTTATATTCTGAGACTCTGCGGATTAATCGAGTTGACTGTACAGTGGCGCTAATAAGTCATGTCTCAGGTGTCATTACTTTTGGCTCGCTCTGGACTTTATTAATGTCTGTCAGATGTTGAATAGGGTGGGTAAGTGCAGAAACCTGTTTGTATATCACACTCTAAACGAATAAATCAAGTTTTAGATATTGCTGATACCAGTTATTGATCAAAATGTACTTGGTGCCGAGACATCACTTATTAGCGCCACTGTACATTCGCGCTAATAAGTGATGTCTCGGCACCAAGTATGTTTTGATCAATATTTGGTATCAGCAATAGCTAACTTTCATTTCTTCATATCGAGTGAAATATACAAACATGTTCCTACACTTACCCACCCTATTCAACATCTGACAGACATTAATACAGCAAAGAGCAAGCCAAACGTAATGACAGCTGGAACATGACTTATTAGCGCGACCGTACATATTAGAATCCGGTATTCAGAATAAGGGTTGATGGGGTATTTATATGTATCTCTTTATAATGTTTCTAATTTCCTCCCAAGACCTCCATCAAACTTCCATTAGATCACCCTTCTATATTAATTTGTACATTTTTCGGTAGAAAAGTGTTCCGGCCTAAATTACACTTACTATGGTTCGCCAGGAAAAAAATCTACACCTGAATAGCACGAAAGGTCTTAATATTGACAAAGAAATTGGGCGAAAGGTCTTACAATTGACAAACTAATGGGGCAAACGTCTTAAAATATAAAAAAACACTAATGGGGATAAACAAGAGGAAGAGAGGGACCAGAAAAATTACCCATCTCCCCTTAAGCCTAGTGATACAATGTCATGTTCACAGAAAACGGAAGCCAGTTGGTGGTTTGGGCGGGAAAAGCGCGACACTTTCTGGGTACCCAGATAGTCAAATCAAGTCACCTTCCATATTTAACTTTAGATGATCGTCATAATTATTTTCACTATCACAAATCAACATACTGATATTGACTTAGCGGTTTAATAGTTTAGTCGATTTTTAAGCCGCGTATTTCTGTTATCGTATGTAAGTGTCCAGGTGAAGGACTATACACTCTAGCTTGATTCTCAGAGACGGAGACACTCGGTAAAGACGCATCGTTCTTCCCGGAGTTATTTTTGCTTTTTGTGTGCGATAATCGGGTGCCGGAAGTGTGGAAAGAGACTAGCGGTGGTGTTTGATGAATAGCGGACGGGCTGAGAGGAGAATCGGAAGGAAATAATCTGAAATAAGGTGAGATATTTGTGATATGAGTAACCCTTCAGGATAAGATGATGCAATCTTTCATTATGTTCTGGCTATTATTAGACAATTTTATGCAGTTTAGGAAAGACCACTAGGAATTAAATGGGTAAAAACTATCGTAATTAACCCCTTGAGAGGATTATGACGCGTTTTGACAGTTTATGCTGGCTACGGTACTAATCGACGACTATATTATAATGGTGTGTGGTGTGGATATGGTGAGAGAGAGAGTTACACAGATAGGCTACTCAGACCACACAGACTTTGCGGTCCCTACTAGGTGGTCCGGCCTTAATACTACTAGATAGGGACAGTTTATAGTAGAAAAATAGGACAGCAAAGTAGAAGGCTCTCTCCCAACCCTCTGTTCCCTCCAGCATAAAAGCCGTACAGGAATATAGGATGAAGTGAAACCTTATGGGTCAGGAAATTCCCACAAGGAAAGTTTGTTATAGAGTATAGAAATAAATTAGTCTGAATGGGAATATACATTTATAATTATGTTACCAGGGGATATGTTATACATAAATATAGCCTACTGATTCATTCCTATTAATCAAATCTCCATCAGATGATCGTCTAGTCTCTTCTTAAGGGGGTCCACCTTGTTTTTTGTTCTGTCTCTCTCTCTGGTTGTATCCATTCGGCCCCATTCAGCCTACTGTTTTAACTCTTTCACGCTTTTATGACGCAGAGGTTGCCAGATCAGCAATAATAAATAGAGTTCTCTCACTCTTATAATTACCTCTCCAAAATTAGTTTTCTGCCCACAGCTAACTCAAAGACAACTGCAGAGGTTGATGTAACTAAACTAAAGGTTTCTAAATACCCCTGATGGTAACAAAGGCTTTAAAGCATCCCTAATAGGCTCAAAATCGCGTAATATGTCGGAGAGGGTTAAGACGTTTATCCCTATCCAGGTGTCGATTTTTTCCTGTAAGTGAGCCAGCATATCTTTTAAAATTATTTTGACAGCAGGCTTAATTTGTAAAGTTTTCGATAGAAAAATTTCTCGGGCGAGCCTGATTTCTTCATAAAATGCTGGCTCGCTATCCCTCGTCAGGAAGAAATCGACACCTGGATAGGGATAAACGTCTTATAACAGCAGGCTGAATGGGACCGAATGGATACAAGCCAGAGAAGGAGAGAAAAGGAGAAAAAAGCAGGTTACACCCCTTAACGTATCAATTAAACTATTCCGCTCTTTAACCACACTGTATGTCAAGACATTTTGTGTCGCATCTAGACATGCCTTCTTCCTATTTAATTTCATTCCATTACCTCGGGTTGCAGCATTGTTATTAACCCTCTCCGAGATATGACGCGATTTTGAGCCTATTAGGGATACTTTGAAGCCGTTGTTACCATCAGGGGTATTTAGAAACCTTTAGTTTAGTTACTTCAACCTCTGCAGTTGTCTTTGAGTTAGCTGTGGGCAGAAAAGTAATGTTGGAGAGGTAATTATAAGAGTGAGAGAACTATTTCTTATTGCTAATCTGGCAACCTCTGCGTCATATGAGCGTGAAAGGGTTAATCGTGAACAGTGCACTGATATCAACTCTGTCAAATCCTTTAAGTATCTTAAAACACTCGATAAGTTGGCCTCGTAACCTCCTTTTCTTTAGCAAGAACTAATTTTATTTCTTTAATCTTTCATGATATGGCTTGTTTCACAGAGAGGGAATTAGCTTAGTTGCTCTACCGGCTTAAGGCCAGTTCTTTCAAAATTACAGGCTCACTATCATTCGCCAGGAAAATCATTGATACCTACAGTAAATAGCACGAAAGGTCTCAATATTGACAAAGCAATGGGGCGAAAGGTCTTAAAATCGACAAACACATCATATAATCTGAATATTAATGGGGCTAAACATGAGAAAGAAGGGAGACCAAAAAAATGGCCCATCTCCCCTTAAGCCTACATGTTCACAGAAAACGGAAGCCAGTTGGTGGTTTGGGCGGGAAAAGCGCGACACTTTCTGAGAACCCAGATAGTCAAATCAAGTCACCTTCCATATTTAACTTTAGATGATCGTCATAATTATTTTCACTATCACAAATCAACATACTGATATTGACTTAGCGGTTTAATAGTTTAGTCGATATTTAAGCCGCGTATTTCTGTTATCGAATGCTAGTGTCCTGGTGAAGGACTATAGACTCTCGCTTGGTTCCCAGAGGCGGCGACACTCGATAAAGACGCATCGATCTTCCCGGAGTTATTTTTGCTTTTTGTGCGCGATATTCGGGTGCCGGAAGTGTGGAAAGTGACTAGCGGTGGTGTTTGACGAATAGTGGACGGGCTGAGAGGAAAATCGGAAGGAAATAGGCTGAAATAAGGTGAGATATTTGTGATATAAGTAACCCTTTCAGGATAAGATGATGCAATCTTTTATATTCTCTATTATTAGACAATTTTATGCAGTTTAGGAAAGACCAGAACCTCTCCTGGTGGTCAGGGGCCGGGGGAGTGCTGGAGCGACCTTGGTAACCCTGGTCTCTGGGTCTTCTCCTGGGTGACCTGGATGTGTGAGAGTTTGTGTTTTTTATCTGTGTTTATTTTTTGTTTTATGTTGTTTTTGTGTTTTCCCTGTTCTTGCTCTGTCTTGAGTCGGCTACCCCCAAAATGGGGATTGGGCCTGAGCATATAGATAGATAGATAGATAGGAAAGACCACTAGGGATTTCAGGGTTACTATAGTCTATGCGTTCTATGTTACCCACTTAACCCCTTCAGCACGATGACTTAAAACATCTTATCATATTCAGGTTACCATTAGACGATTGTATTTTGTTTATGGTCTATCTCTAGGACTGTGTTGGTGGTGTAATGGTTTAGATGCTTATGTTCTGGGTGTGGTGTCCCGAGTTCGAATCCCGGGAGGACCATATGCTTTCATTAGTTTATTCAAGTGCATTGGGGTTTGTAAATGATGATTAATGTGAAGAACGGGGTGTTACTTAACTCAGAGAGGTGAATAAGATCTCAATAAACCCTCTGAATAATATAGGTTCTTCTTAAACCCTCTGAATAATATAGGTTCTTCTTAAATCCTCTGAATAATATAGGTTCTTCTTAAACCCTCTGAATAATATAGGTTCTTCTTAAACCCTATGAAATAATAGGTTCTTCTTAAACCCTCTGAATAATATAGGTTCTTCTTAAACCCTCTGAATAATATAGGTTCTTCTTAAACCCTCTGAATAATATAGGTTCTTCTTAAACCCTCTGAATAATATAGGTTCTTCTTAAACCCTCTGAATAATATAGGTTCTTCTTAAACCCTCTGAATAATATAGGTTCTTCTTAAACCCTCTGAATAATATAGGTTCTTCTTAAACCCTCTGAATAATATAGGTCCTTCTTAAACCCTCTGAATAATATAGGTCCTTCTTAAACCCTCCACCACCATTACGTAATTTTCAGAATTTTGGTTACCATTAGTCGATTTTCTTTAGTTTATAATGTACCTACTGTGTATGCCTCATATGGGTAAGTACGATGTCCCCAAAAAAAACCCGTTTAACTCCTTCAGTACCATGACGCCTTTATACCTTGGACTCTGGCTAAAATAATATGCTTTTATGCAGCTTCAGAAGGACCTATGTGTATGGCCACCCTCATTAAGGGGAGTAAGGCGTCCGGCAATAGATAGATAGATAGATAGAAGAAGGACCTATGTTACTAAGAGGGTTTATTTGAATCGTATTTACCCATTTGAGTCGTCGAGGTAGACTAAAACCTAAAGACAATCGTGTAATGGGAACCATAGTATGACGAAAAGTACGTCATGGTACTGAAGGGGTTGATAACAGTATAACACAGGTCCTTATTAAGGGGAGGTATTTAGTTTGTTCCCTAGACCTCCATCAACCTTAAAATTACACCCCCTCGAGTCCCTTTCAAGATAAATTTGTAAATTTTTCGGTAGAAAAATGTTCCGGCCGAAGGCCGATTCCTCTTAAATTACAGGCTCGCTATCGCTCGCCAGGATAAAATAGACACCTGAATTGCACGAAAGGTCTTAATATGGGGTGAAAGTTCTTAAAATCGCCAAACTAACGGGGCAAACATCTTAAAATCTCAAAAGCAATGGGGCTAGACATGAGAGAGAAAGGGCTCCAGAAAAAAAGTCCCTCAAGTGGATATCTCCCCTTAAGCTGTACACAATCGTCTAATTTACGCCAGAATCAAAGGTAAAGAGGTGTCATAGTACTGAAGGGGTTGAGATTTACAGTACGACCCGACCTGTGGAAGAAAGTTTCCTTCATCCTATGACAGCCCGTTTTTCTGGACCCCCTTGTCCCTAATGTTTTGCCCCACTGGTTTTGAGATCTTAAGACATTGGTTCCATTAGTTTGGGGATTTCATGACCTTTCACCCCATTTCTTTGTCAATATTAGGACGGGAGGGGGAAAATGGTGTGTACAATTAGTTCGTGCTAGTTTTTGGGAAATAGGTACGTGGAAATAGGTACGTGGAAACAGGTACGTGGGTATAGGTACGTGGAAATAGGTACGTGGGAAATAGGTACGTGGAAATAGGTACGTGGAAATAGGTACGTGGAAATAGGTTCGTGGAAATAGGTACGTGGAAATAGGTACGTGGAAATTGGTTCGTGGAAATAGGTACGTGGAAATAGGTACGTGGAAATAGGATGGAAAACCTGCGAACTTGTTTCCCGCGAACCAATTTTCCGATTTTGAAGAGGGACTTGGAAATAAGATCGTATGTAATATTATAAAATTTAGTTGGAAATACGTGGCAATAAGTACGTGTTGATGGTGCAGGGATTGAAACAGGTACGTTTTCGAATTTCTTTCCAAGTAAACGTCAGTAAGTTCGAAAAGGCCAAAAACTAGGTTGTTGGAATTAAGTTCGAAATGTTCTGGTTTGAATTAGGTTCGAAAAGTGGTAATTGGAATTAGGTTCGAACATATCCACTTAATTTAATACCGAGTGGATATTTTCGAACATAATTCTATTTAGCACTTTTCGAACTTAGTTCAAACTAGAACATTTCGAACTTAATTCCAACAACCTAGTTTTTGGCCCTTTCGATACTGACGTTTACTTGGAAAGAAATTCGAAAACGTACCTGTTTCCATCTCTGCACTATCAACACGTACCTGTTTCCATCTCTGCACTATCAACACGTACCTGTTTCCATCCCTGCACTATCTTATTGTACAGTACCTAATTCACCTTCCCATATGTTATCCTCACTTTCTGTTCCTAACATTTTGTGTTCATCCTACTTTAATCTGCCTATCCAGATTTTTTCAATCCCTCCTCCAAGTTTTTCTTGATGTTTGTCCTCACTCTCTCTCTCTCTCTCTCTCTCTCTCTCTCTCTCTCTCTCTCTCTCTCTCTCTCTCTCTCTCTCTCTCTCTCTCTCTCTCACACGTCTTGATTTGTCTCTTCCCATTTCTCATTCTTCACCATTTCTCTACGTCTCTCTTAGTTTATCCCCACTTTCCTTCCTTGCTCATTCTAAAATCCTTCTAATTTGTCCTCCGCTGTTTCTCCGCATTTGCCTATTCCCTCTTTCCGTCTGGCACTCCGCTTGCTATCCTTTCTTTATTCAGCCTGTGTCTCACCCACGCTTTATCTTCGTTTCTCCCTATGTCTCTTTTTTCATTCTCGATTTGTTTTTTGTTTTGTATTTCTTTTCTTCCTTCCCTATTTTACCCTCAGTTGTTGTTCTTAATTGGTTTTTCTTTATTCAGCCTGTCCCACTAATTTCTTTTCATTTCTCTCTATGTCCTTCTTTATCTTCTCACTTCTTTTCTTATTAATTCTTCGGTGTCTTTTCCTATTTCATCCTCACGTTTGGTTATACAATTAGTTTGTCTTATTCCTCATTCAGCTTTTTTTTCTCCCATGCCTGATTTCCATGACATGTCTCCATATGTCTTATTAATCTCAATTCTCTTCTTATTAATTCATACGTGCTTCTGTTTTCCCTCCTCCCCTAATTCTATCCCCATTTTCTGTTTCTCATTCTCTTTTTCCAATTCTTCTTCTTCAGCCTGTCTCTCTCATGCCTTCTTTCCATTTCTACATATGTTCTTATTAATCTCAATTCCCTTCTTATTCATTCATACGTGTTTCCTTTTGCCTCCCTCCCTGATTCTATCCTCACTTTCTGTGTCTCATTCTCTGTTTCCAATCCTCCGCCTTCAATCTCTCTCTCTCTCCCACGCCATACCTCCATGTTTTCTCATATCCCTTTCTTATTCATTCTATATTGTTTATTTCCCTCCTTCCCTAATTCATCACCACTTTCTGTTCCTCATTCTCTTTTTCCAAACCTTTTTCTTCAGCCTCAGTCTCTTTCATGCCTTCTTTCCATTTCTACATATGCCCTTTTTTTTTATTTCCTTTTTGATTCGTGCTATTGTCCTGCTTTATTGGCCCTCCTTCCCTAGTTCTTTCCGACTTTCTGTTCCTCATTGTCTTTTCTCCAATCCTCCTTTCTCAACCTGTCTCTCTCCCACACTCCCTCCGGCCAATAAGTCATGGGATGAACGGGGAGATGTTGATAGCAGGGCAGCCTATCCACCCCCCCCCCCTCGCCCGCTCTATTCATCCCCCCTCCCCTCCCCGCCCATTTTAACCCCTCCCCCTCATTTCATCCCCCCTCCCATCCTTCCGCCCATTTCAACCCCTCCTCCCATTTCAACCCCTGCCCCCATTTCATCCTCCCCCCTCCCTCCTCGCATTTCAATCGCTCCCCCCATATTTCAACCCCTGCCCCCATTTCAACCCCTGCCCCCATTTCAACTCCTGCCCCCATTTCAACCCCAGCCCCCATTTCAACCCCTGCCCCCATTTCAACCCCTTCCCCATTTCAACCCCCTGGCCCCCATTTCAATTCCTTTTCATTATGTTCTGGCAACTATTTAACGAGTACATTCAGCTTCGCATTTCAATCGCTTCACCCCCCATATTTCAACCCCTCCCTCTCCATATCATCCGTAAGCTGCATAAAATAGTCTAAATTTAGCTAAAATGAGACCATTTCAACGTCAATTTCAACCCTTCCTCTGTAACCCGTCACCCATCGTTAATGAGACTGAATTCCTTTTCATCGTTAATGAGACTAACAGACGTCACCTATGACATCGTTAATGAGACTAACAGACGTCACCTATGACATCGTTAATGAGACTAACAGACGTCACCTATGACATCGTTAATTTATCCCTTTCAGCACCCACAGATCATCCGTAAGCTGCATACAATAGACTAAATTTAGCTGAAATGAGACAAACAGATGTCACCTATGATATCGTTAATATATATTGTTTTGGAGGCGTTCCACGTCAATTGAAGAATGTACTATGTTACTTAAGAACTCATTACTTAGGGGCAGGTCTCCACTTGAGGGATTCTTTTCTTGACCCCTTTCTCCCTCATGTTTAGCCCCATTGCTTTTGATATTATAAAACGTTTGCCCCATTAGTTTAGCGATTTTAAGAACTTTCACCCCATATTAAGACCTTTCGTGCAATTCAGGTGTCAATTTTATCCTGGCGAGCGATAGCGAGCCTGTAATTTAAGAGGAACCGGCCTTCGGCCGGGACATTTTTCTACCGAAAAATGTACAAATTTATCTTGAAAGGGACTCAAGGGGGTGTAATTTTAAGCTTGATGGAGGTCTAGGGAACAAACTAAATACCTCCCCTTAAGTTGTTTATGATGAAATTATCCCCTGCAAATGCTACCGATTCGTGAAATTTTCGGTCCAACGACCAATGCATACAAACCCTCGAGCGGTACACCAGAAATTATCAAATAAAGGGAGACAGACGAGCGTGAAACTGATTCCCTGTCACTTTACCTGATCGTGTTTAACAGTTTAAGGGGAGGTTTTTAGTTAGTTCCCTAGACTTCCATCAATCTTAAAATTACACCCCCTAGATCCCCTTTCAAGATAAATGTGTACATTTTTCGGTAGAAAAATGTCCAGGCCAAAGGCCGATTCCTCTTAAATTACAGGCTCGCTATCGCTCGCCAGGAAAAAATCGACAGCTAAATGGAACGAAAGGTCTTAAAATTGACAGAAATGGGGCGAAAGTTCATAAAATAATTCAACTAATGGGACGAACGTCTTAAAATGTCAAAAGCAATGGGGCTAAACATGAGGGAGAAAGGGGTCCAGAAAAAAGTTCCTCAAGTGGAAATCTCCCCTTAAGCCTTCCAAGATCCAATTATTTTTCTGTTTCCCCGACTCCCTTCAAGGTAAATTTATACATTTTTTGTATTAAAGAAAACCCGTATCTTCTTAGTTACAGGCTCGTTATCGCTTGCCCAGAAAAAATAGACACCTGAATGGGGGTAGGCTTGTGCATAAACTTTTAACCGTGTTGATGGTGTAATGGTTGTTGTTGTTGTTGTTCCCCAAGCTGCCTGGCCGAACAGCCCCAAGGCCCCGAGCAAGGCCAAGGCCATAACCGAGCACCCCCACAGATGTGTATATGGTGTAATGGTTAGAGCGATTACTAATCTGTGTGTGATAATCCAGGTTCGAATCCCGGTGGATCACATATATGCTTTCATTAATTTCATTGGAGGTGTTCGGTGTTGTGGTGATTTTAATATAATATAGATTAAGCCTCTCCGACATATGACGCGATTTTGAGCCTATTGGGGATACTTTAAAGCCTTTGTTACCATCAGGGGTATTTAGAAACCTTTAGTTAAGTTACTTCAGCCTCTGCAGTTGTCTTTGAGTTAGCTGTGGGCAGAAAACTAATTTTGGAGAGGTAATTATAAGAGTGAGAAAACTCTATTTCTTATTGCTAATCTGGCAACCTTTGCGTCATAAATGCGTGAAAGGATTAAGTGTCTTAGTATAGCCAAACTCATGGGGTGAAGCGTGCTACAATCTCCAGACATCTCATATGGTTAACTTGTTGATGGAATATATTTACATATCAAAACAAAATGTAGCTTTAAATTTACATATCAAAACAAAATATAGCTTTAATTTACATATCAAAACAAAATATAGCTTTAAATTTACATATCAAAACAAAATATAGCTTTAAATTTACATATCAAAACAAAATATAGCTTTAAATTTACATATCAAAACAAAATATAGCTTTAAATTTGTATACGTGCAAAGCATACGACACGACCATTAAAAGAAGTCAACATGTTGTATTGGCGTTTCTTGACAATATGAACAAAAGTGTGACGTATATGAATTTATTTCACTATATTGTGTATATATATATATATATATAGTATATATACAGTATATATACAGTATATATTTATTTATTTTTGTTCTGGCGTAAAATGACTTTTCCAGCAACACAATCCACTGTAATGATTAAGAAAGCTTCTATATTAAACATTTTCATATACCGGTATATAAAATCGTCATATATATTTGCCCTAAATGTATACGATAAACTGGCAAAATGTTTCATATTCATCAAAGGGTTAAGGAGATGTTTAAGGCTCCAAGTGGCTTAGTTTCCTCGCTAGACCTCCATCAAGCTTAGAAAAACACCCCCTAGATACGCCTTCAAGATAAGTTTGTACATTTTTTAGTAGACAAATTTACCGGCCGAAGGCCAGTTCCTCTTTAAATTACAGGATCGCTATCGCTCACCAGAAAAAAACGACACCTAAATGACGCGAAAGGTCTTAAAAATTGACAACAAAATTGGGCCAAAGGTGTTAAAATTGCCAAACTAATGGGCCGAACATCTTAAAATCTGAAAACTAATGGGGCTAAACACGAAGGAGAAAGGGATCCAGAAAAACCAACCATCCCCCCTTAAGAGTGAAAACCTAAAGGACAACCTCCATCGCCATTGGCTAAGGTCAATGGGGGAAGGGGGAAGTCAAATAAAATGTCATGGGGTTGGCGTTAAATGGATCTGCCTCGAGTATGCCAGTCGAGTTGTGTCGCGTTCGTATCGCTCCCTATTCCATCATCCGCGCCCCTCTTTCCCCCCCCCCCCACCACCAATACAAAAATAAAAATATGAAATAAAAATAATAATATAAATATTAATTATAATAATAATAATACAGTATATATATATATATATATATATATATATATATATATATATATATATAATATAATATAATTAATATATATATACCGGTACTATTCAAACTTATCTAAACGAATTCAGTACCCGTGCCATCCATGTCATTATATTCTTGTAGCTGTTAGACGATTTTATCGAGGTTAGTAAGCACGTCTACCAATTAAAAGGTAGCAGACTATCTCAATTAACCCTTTTAGCTACCATGTATCCTTCCGAAGCTTTATATAATCGTCTGAATGTAGCTGAGAGCAAATAATAAAGAAGTTATCGGTACTGGGACGGTTAACAATACAAGGTGGGTTAAGGGGAGATTTCCACTTGAGGGATTTTTTTCTGGACCCGTTTCTCCCTCATGTTTAGCCCCATTGTTTTTGAGATTTTAAGATGTTCGCCCTAGTAGTTTTGACATTTTAAGACATTTTGCCCCATTTATGTCAATTTTAAGACCTTTCGTTCCATTAAGGTGTCGATTTTTTCCTGGCGAGCGATAGCGAGCCTGTAATTTAAGAGCAACCGGCCTCTGGCCGGGACATTTTTCTACCGAAAAATGTACAAATTTATCTTGAAAGGGGGTCTAGGGGGTGTAATTTTAAGCTTGATGAAAACGTAGGGAACAAACTAAATACCTCCCCTTAAGTCGGTATCACACGAGCGCTTGTTCCCTCAACATTTATACTCAACACTGGTCTGGCAGCTTATGAGGTCAACATTTAAAATATTTCGGTTACCTAAATTGATCTATCAACAGTCTAGTTTCCGATACCAGCGCAAAATATTCCAGAAATGTTGCCAGAAAAATGTTGATCATCGACTGTTGACTATAAAAGCTCTCGTGTGATACCGGCTTTACCCACCTGCCAGACATTGACAACGCTGCCTCTCGATATATTTGTATAGCTAAGCGGTAGTCTGCGTCAACCGCGTAATGGATATTTCAATTAACTTCTTGATCATGCGATTCACTTTAGTCAACTTAGGAACAATACCTGAAACCAATTCATGGATATTTTAGTATAACAAACAATATCTTCACAACCATTGCATACATTGCCTTTGACATTACCTCTTTTAATATAGAATATACAGTATAGTTGTTGTTGTTGTTGTTGTTCCCCAAGCTGCCTGGCCGAACAGCCCCAAGGCCCCGAGTAAGGCCAAGGCCATAAACGAGCGCCCCCACAGAACCCTCCCCGCCGACCACAATAAAGCCTGGGTGACCGAAGCCACTCCATAGCGGGGAGCTGAGAGGGTGCGTAAACGCCCGGGAAACCAAAGCCCCACCCAGGGCCCTGTGCCCCTCAGCAATTATGAAGAGAAAGTTGAGGGGCAAAGGAATAATGTGACGCTTTAGCTTCCAATCTTGGTAGAGTGGGAGGTCAATCCACGGAAGAGACGCCGTCACTTGAGATCTAGAAAATATATAAGTAAAAGGAACAGTCAGAGTAAGCTATGGGTATGGCAGAGATCGCTCAGGTCTCACTTCTGATAGACCAGCCCATCACCACTTCTGATAGGCCAGCCCATCACCACTTCTGATAGACCAGCCCATCACCACTTCTGATAGGCCAGCCCATCACCATAGATACAGTATAGTAGAAGCTACTTGTGTTTTTAAATTATATTACAAATAAACCTATATGAATAATGATGAGTAGAAGAAAAATTGCGCATATTAATAGATAACTATATTATTTAGGCGGGTTTTCGATTATTTTCCGAAATATTCCATAGTTGAAATCACTTGCATGAAGTAGATAAAGATGTCCAGAACACGATGGTATGTTTTTATTATTATGGCTAATTAACAATTGTGTAAAACCTTCCTATGCCAAACTGCATTTTTGTTCGATGTGAAAGAAACAAAAACCAAATATACGAGACACCGTATAGCTAGTGTCTCTTCAACCTGACAGGAGTGGTAGATATCCGTATTCAAGGTGCACTGACATACGGAAGCTGGAAGAGTTTAAGGGGCGGTCACCGTTTTTTTTTTTTTTTTTTTATCTTTCTCTCCTTTTCTCTCTTTCCCTGGCTTGTATTCATTCGGCCCCATTCAGCCAACTGTTTTAAGACGTTTACCCCATCCAGGTGTCAATATTTTACTGGCGTGCGGTAGCGAGCCAGCATATATATATATTTGTTTTGACAGCAAGCTATATTTGTAAATTTTTTCGATAGAAAATGTTTCCGGCGAAGCCGGATTTCTCTATATAATGCTGGCTCACCATCGCTCGCCAGAAATAAATCGACACCTGGATGGGGATAAACGTCTAAAACAGTTGGCTGAATGGGGCCGAATGGATACAAGCCAGGGAAAGAGAGAAAAGGAGAGAAAGATAAAAAAGCCGATGACCCCCCTTAAACTAAATATACCTAGTATGAAATGAAAAAGACTTCGCCGGTACAAAAGGGATTAATCTGTTTATGTGTTTGTGGCTCACCTACACAGAGAGTAATCCAGCTAGCTCTCACAAACACACCCTCCTCACCTACACAGAGAGTAATCCAGCTAGCTCTCACAAACATACCCTCCTTCTATTATATTTCACTATACTAAACAAGCACACCACGCATCTTTCCAATGCTCAAAAAAAAAAAAAAGGAAAATAATCAATACCTCTATCACTCTTTCAAATTTGGGGGGGACACTTGTTACAGGCAGCTTTACCTTTTGTCTCCTTCATACACGTAGGGGAAAAAAATACAATATAATAGATCCACTATCTCACTATCTCGCTTAACACATTTTACTACCACAGATCCGTCTTAAAAACTGCAAAAAAAACCCACCCGGATGTAGCTAGAATGAAAGGAAAATGACGCCGCCGGTACCGAAGGGGTTGATGAACAGTAGAATCGATCCACTAAAACGATAAAATTCAATGCCTTCAATCCCTCCCCCCTCCCTCCCCCCTCCCTCCTCCCAAAGGAATATATAAAAATGTTGGCCGACTGTACTGCAGTGACGAACAAGGCGGGTCGTGTCTGGCTGGAAATATTGATCAATCATTGCAAAACCGTGACCCTTTCAAGATACAGTTACGCAATTATTTTTCCGTTTCCTGGTTGTTATAAGACGATTTCATTCAGACTAGGCAGGGCATGTGGAAGTCGGAGGGTACATTTTATTCAGACTAGGAAGGGCATGTGGAAGTCGGAGGGTACATTTCGAGTCCCACAGATCCTTGTTAAGGGAAGGTTTTTAGTGTGTTTCTTAGATTTCCATCAAGCTTGAAATTGCACCCCCTTTACCCCCTTTCAAGATAAATTTGTAAATTTTTCGGTAGGAAAATTTCCCGGCCGAAGGCCGGTTCCTCTTAAATTACAGGCTCGCTATCGCTTGCCAGGAAAAAATCGACACCTAAATGGGACGAAAGGTCTTACAAGTGACATAAATGGGGTGAAACTTCTTAAAATCGCCAAACTAATGGGGCGAACGTCTTAAAACTTCAAAAGCAATGGGGCTAAACATGAGGGAGAAAGGGGTCAAGAAAAAAATCCCTCAAGTGGAAATCTTCCCTTAAGCCGTATACAGTTTCAATTTTGTTTTCTATCTTCTGGCTGTTATTAAATGATTTAATTCAGACTAGGAAGGGCATGTGGAAGTCGGAGGGTTAATTGATATAGTCGTTACCCTTCTTGAGTCCCACAGATCCTTCCTAAGCCATTATAAAATCGTCGAATGATAGCCATTGTAAACTGCCAAAGTGCGTCAAAACCTTCTAAGGGTTAGGCTAAACGTTAAAATAACATGCACATGAAGGTAATAGCAGTCATTTCTTTAGTATATATTGAATTTGACATGAATCAAGATATGAGTGCCTATTTTGTTCTTCATATATATGTGATACATTAAATATTATTCCAGATACAGTAACAGTAATTGTAAAAAGAAAAAAAAAAAAAAAAAAAAAAAAAAATGTATCCCTCTGACTACTGGAGGTATTTTGGGGGCGTATTAAAAGAGAGAGAGAGAGAGAGAGAGAGAGAGAGAGAGAGAGAGAGAGAGAGAGAGAGAGAGAGAGAGAGAAAGGAAAAAAAAAAGGAAAAAGTGGGGAATGGGTCTGAGTAAATAAATACATACATACGTACATACATTAAAATACATACATAAATACATACATACATTAAAACATACTTGGTGCCGATACATCACTTATTAGCGCGACTGTACATATACCGGCATGTACATAAAAAACGAATAATAATTAAAAGCATTTTTTATATTCTCAGTCATATCTTCGGTCAAACGAAAGACTTTGGATTTCTCTCACCCTTATTCAATTTTTGCCCTTAGTACGGTATAAACCCTTCAAGCCCCGATGGCCTACTGCACCTTGAACTCGGATCTATATACCTCTTGCAATTTAACCCTTTCAGCTCCAGTTCCCTTCCTCTTCCTTTCATACTGGCTACTACTAGAGGATTTGATTCAGTTTAGGAAGGACGTCCAGTAATTTACAGGCTTCGAACTATCTTAATTAAGGGGAGGTATTTAGTTTGTTCCCTAGACCTCCATCAAGCTTAAAATTACACCTCCTTGAGTCCCTTTCAAGATAAATTTGTACATTTTTCGGTAGAAAAATTTCCCGGCCAAAGGCCGGTTCCTCTTAAATTACAGGCTCGCTATCGCTCGCCAGGATAAAATCGACACCTGAATTGCACGGAAGGTCTTAATATGGGGTGAAGGTTCTTAAAATCGCTAAACTAATGGGGCAAACGTTTTATAATATCAAAAGCAATGGGGCTAAACATGAGGGAGAAAGGGGTCAAGAAAAAAATCCCTCAAGTGGAGACCTCCCCTTAACCTTTATGACAACCACAGATCCTTCTTGAGCTGCACAACATCGTCTGAATATAGCTAGAATAAAATAAAAATGACGTCACTGCTACAGAAGGGAGACACTAGGTATAAGCAGACTTGTATTTTGTATTTTCTTTCACTTAAAAAAATAACTTTGACAGATGAATGTTATAAATAAGTCTATAGAAGTATAATGCACCTTTCTCAAACAAACACCTGCCACACACACACACACACACACACACACACACACACACACACACACATACAAAACACCACCCTCAGCAATGGTGTATGTGCCTGACTATATACATACTTACATACATACATACATATATATCAAATAAAGCTAGTACAGTGGGGCTAATAAGTCATGTCTCAGCTGTCATTACGTTTGGCTCGTTCTGTGCTGTGTTAACCCTTTCACGTTTCTATGACGCAGAGGTTGCCAGATTAGCAATAATAAATAGAGTTCTCTCACTCTTATAATTACCTCTCCAAACTTAGTTTTCTGCCCACAGCTAACTCAAAGACAACTGCAGAGGTTGAAGTAACTATACTAAAGGTTTATAAATACCCCTGATGGTAACAAAGGCTTTAAAGTATCCCTAATAGGCTCAACACAGCTAACTCAAAGATAACTGCAGAGGTTGAAGTAACTAAACTAAAGGTTTGTTAATACCCCTGATGGTAACAAAGACTTTAAAGTATCCCTAATAGGCTCAACACAGCTAACTCAAAGACAACTGCAGAGGTTGAAGTAACTAAACTAAAGGTTTCTAAATACCCCTGATGGTAACAAAGGCTTTAAAGTATCCCTAATAGGCTCAAAATTGCGTCAAGAACGTGAGAGGGTTAATGTTTGTCAGGTGTTGAATAGGGTGGGTAAGTGTAGGAAAATGCTTGTACTGTACATCTCACTCGAAACGAATGAATCAAGTTTTAGACATTGCTGATACCAAATTATTGATCGAAATATACTTGGTGCCGCGACATCGCTTGTTAGGCCGACTGTACCTGGATATGTATAAATAAATATGTATACCAATTTTTACATATCCAAATGTTCACTCTAGCAGCTCTCAAACATCAAAGAACAACGTGGTGTAGAACAATATTGCCGTTCAAAAATACTCTATCTATCTATCTATCTATCTATATGCTCAGGCCCAATCCCCACTTTTCCTTTTATTATTTTTATTTTCGATTTTATTCTATTTTATTATACTCGAAAACGTTTTAGTATACTCGAAAACGTTTTATTATACTCGAAAACGTTTTAGTATACTCGAAAACGTTTTAGTATACTCGAAAACGTTTTATTATACTCGAAAACGTTTTAGTATACTCGAAAACGTTTTAGTATACTCGAAAACGTTTTATTATACTCGAAAACGTTTAGCAGTGGTTATTTTTGGTGTGTCTATTTATTTATATCGTCATTTATTTTTAAGACCTTCATCTAACTTATAAAAACATCCATTAGTTCCCCTACGAGATTAATTTGTACAGCTTTCGGTAGAAAAATGTCACGGTTCCTCCACAATTACAGGCTCGCTTTTGCTCGCCAGGAACAATAGTGACACTTAAAGGGCACGAAAGGTGTTAATATTGACAACAAAATGGGGTGAAAGGTCCTAAATTCGACAAACTAATGGGGCAAGCGTCTTAAAATTTCAAACTAATGGGGCTAAGCATGAGGAAGAAAGGGGACCAGAAAAAGACCCATCTCTCCTTATTAACCCTTTCAGTGCCAGTGACGTCCTTTTAACTTTATTCTGGCTACTATTAGACGATGTTATTCAGCTTAGGAAGGGCCTCTAGCAATTTGAGAGGCTCCGAACTATCTCACTTATCCCTTGGTACTACCACAGATCCCTCTTAAGGGGAGGTATTTACTTTGTTCCCTAGACCTCCATCAAGCTTAAAATTATACCCCCTTGAGTCTTAAATTTGTACATTTTTCGGTAGAAAAATGTCCCGGCCGAAGGCCGGTTCCTCTTAAATTACAGGCTCGCTATCGCTCGCCAGGATAAAATCGACACCTGAATGGCGCGAAAGGTCTTAATATGGGGGGAAAGTTCTTAAAATCGCTAAACTAATGGGGAGAACGTTTTATAATATCAAAAGCAATGGGGCTAAACAAGAGGGAGAAAGGGATCAAGAAAAAAATCCCTCAAGTGGAGATCTCCCCTTAACCCCTTCTCTACCGGCGTTTCTATTTTAGCTATATTCTGACGATTTGGGGCAGTTTAAGAAGGATCTGTGGTCGTAACAAGGGTACAGTGGGAGAGTTCGAAGCCTGTTAATTGTTGGAGGCCCCTTTAAAACTGAATAGTATCGTAGCCAGAATAAAGTTAAAAGGACGTCTTCGTTACAGAAGGGGTTAACCCCTTCACCACCATGACGTATGTTTCGTCGTATTCTGGTCACCATTAGACGATTTTCTTTAGTTTATAATCTACCTCTACGAATCAAATGGGTAAATGCGATCTCAATAAACCCTCTTAATAACCTAGGTCCTTCTTAAACGGCATGAATGGGGTGAAACATTTGATTATCGCCAGACTAATGGAGTGGAACGTCTGCAAATCTCCAAATTAATGGAGTGAACTGGGGAGATACAACAAGCCCCCCCTCCCTCCACCCCACCCCACCCCACTCCCTCTCCCACCCCCGCAGATCAAATAGGGTTAAGATTGTGGGTGTTTTGATTGGCTTCCAATATCATTATGCAAATACAGCCACTGAGATGGTGGGCTCGTGGAGTTGTTTTGATTTATAAAGGACATATATTATTAACTCTTTTTATCAGTAGAATATGCACAAAACGGTAATAAGGCAATAGTAACAACAACAGTTACAACACTAGCAAAACAAACGGTAACAACAGCAATGAAAACGACGAAGAGTAACAACAACGAAACACAAACGGTAACAACAGCAATAATAACAACAACAACAACAACAACAACAACGGTAACACCAGCAACAACAACAACAACAACAACAACAACGGTAACACCAGCAACAACAACAACAACAACAACAACAACAACAACAACAATAACAAGGCAGTTAGATGAGCACTACTAATATCTGCTTCGAGATGGAAAGGGTTGTTTGTGTATGCCTGTTATCTTGCTACCTCCCCCCCCTCTCTCTCTCTCTCTCTCTCTCTCTCTCTCTCTCTCTCTCTCTCTCTCTCTCTCTCTCTCTCTTTCTCTGTCTCTGTCTCTGTCTCTGTCTCTCTCTCTCTCTCTGTCTCTCTCTCTCTCTCTCTCTCTCTCTCTCTCTCTCTCTCTCTCTCTCTCTCTCTCTCTCTCTCTCTCTCTCTCTCTCTCTCTCTCTCTCTCTCTCTCTCTCTCTCTCTCTCCAAACCTTTGTCGAGAGCCAACGCCCTTGCATCTCCCGAAAACATATAACACTTTGCGCAAGCCTTTATAAGCCAACATAATTACCACCTCGACTACATGTTAGGAGAACGATATCAAAAGGCGTTCTTTGTGCAACCCTTCCAAACATACCATTTCACATTAGTCTAGCCATTATTTGACGATAGAATTAGGCTTGGAAAGAGTCTGAGCGAGGCAAAGGAATTAAAATGTAAAACTTGCAAACTAAACAAACCAACACTGGGACGGTACAAGATAAAGGTAAAATAACTTGTCAAAATCACTGTGGAAATAACACTTCCTAAAATAAAATTTATGAATTAAAAGAACACAATAAAAGAATAAGTGAGATATATTTTACCCGTTCAATCATTTAGTGAGAGAGAAAATGCAAATAAAAAGATAGTCATGTTACTAAAAGGATTAAACGACTAAGAATCCTAAGAAAACACAGAGAACCCTAAAGCTACTAGCAGCAGCATTCGTACATTTGCATAATCAAACTCAATTACTAGATTGATGTAAAAGGAATGACTGACTGCACGTTAGGAGAATGATGTAAACCAAAAAATACATGTTCCTTCTCCATGCCTTCAAAATTAATACATGTTCCTTCTCCATGCCTTCAAAATTAATACATGTTCCTTCTCCATGCCTTCAAAATTAATACATGTTCCTTCTCCATGCCTTCAAAATTAATACATGTTCCTTCTCCATGCCTTCAACTTAATACATGTTCCTTCTCCATGCCTTCAAAATTAATACATGTTCCTTCTCCATGCCTTCAAAATTAATACATGTTCCTTCTCCATGCCTTCAAAATTAATACATGTTCCTTCTCCATGCCTTCAAAATTAATAGGATAAAAGCGTAAATGAGTTGCTCGCACCGTCCGGTTTTCTGTGAACCGGCCTATTGTTCCCAGCGTGTGTGTGTTTACATCCCGGCTACTCATATGCTGCTGACTCTCATGAAGCGAATTCATATGGGGGGGGGGGCGATGGAAGGAAGGAAGGCCAGGGGTGGTAGGAGAGGAAGAGAGAGGAGGGAGAGAGGGAAGGAGGTTAGGAAGGGAGGAAGGCCGGGGTGCTGTGAGTGGTAGGGAGGAAAGAGGGAGGAAGGGAGGGGGGCGCGGGGGGGAGGGGGGCCTAGGAGGGAGGGAGAAGAGGAAGGAAGCAGGAAGGAAGGGAGATTGGTGTGCTAGGAGAGGGAGGGAGGAAAGAGAAAGGAAGGGAGGCGGGGGGGGGGGGGGGGGTGCTAGGGGAGGGAGGGAATGGAGGGAGAGAGAGGGAAGGAAGCAGGAAAGAAAGGAGAGGTAGGGAGAGGAAGAAGAAAGGGAGTAAAAGAAGTACAAAGGAAAACAAGCAACAACAGGTCAAAGGGTTGAAGAAAAAAAAAAAGCGTGTTTTAAGTATTCGGATGTTAATTTTCGCATTGCATACCATTAGCTCATTCAATATGCCATGCCCCATTAAGGATATTTCCTTTTCCCCTCATGTTTTGCCCCATTGCTTTTTAGATTTTTTAGACGTTCGACCCGTTAGTTTCGACTATGCCAATCGCCAGAATAAGAGCATAGAAATATTCGTCAATCTAGAAAGGGTTAGCCTGTTTTCTCCTAGGCCTAATTAACTTAGGAATGATCTCTCAAAATCAAAGTGCTAAAACCGCCTCAAATAAACCTCTATAGCTACCCTACGTTTTTCCTAAGCTGAATACAATCATCTAGGAATAGCCAGAGTACACTGATAAAAAAAGGTCATAATCCTTAAGGGGTTAACTGATAAATTATTTGTTTTCTGTTGCTTTATCTGCAATTATTTTTTTTTTTTTTTTTTTTACTGCCCTCACATTCTGTCCTATCGCTTGAATTTCAGGAGTATAGTATATATTTCAGGAGTATAGTATATATTTCAGGAGTATAGTATATATTTCAGGAGTATAGTATATATTTCAGGAGTATAGTATATATTTCAGGAGTATAGTATATATTTCAGGAGTATAGTTTATATTTCAGGAGTATAGTATATATTTCAGGAGTATAGTATATATTTCAGGAGTATAGTATATATTTCAGGAGTATAGTTTATATTTCAGGAGTATAGTATATATTTCAGGAGTATAGTATATATTTCAGGAGTATAGTATATATTTCAGGAGTATAGTATATATTTCAGGAGTATAGTTTATATTTCAGGAGTATAGTATATATTTCAGGAGTATAGTATATATTTCAGGAGTATAGGATATATTTTTTCCCGGGTTTTCCATTTTGCTGTATGATGGATTTTTTTCTCTTTATATCGCTGCTGTATTTTTAGGGATTTTTTTTTTGTATATAAAGATGAATATATAAGCAAATATATACGCAAATATATTATATATTATATATTATTACATATACAGTATATATACATATACAGTATATATAAATATATATATATATATATATATATATATATACAGTATATATATATATATATATATATATTATATATATATATATATATATATATATATATATATATATATATATATATATATATATATATATATACATATGATTATATACAGTATATATTACTTCCAACATTGATTACCGTCGTGCTGTTACTATTTTTAGTTTACCCTTTACCGGGAGTTATTTCAGCGACAACGGCATTCGCGGTCTATTTTAGGGGTTGTATTTTTAGAGAACGCTTTTTATTTAGTTCTTCACCGGGAGGAAAGTTGTATCTCTTTGCAGCTGAATTATCAATATTTAATGGAATAATAGGCGGAAGGGAAATAGAAAAAAATAAATATATATATATATACCGGTATATATATATATATATAATTATACGTAGGATACATATTTTGAAACGCATTATTTACTGCACATTCTGAGTAGTCATTAAGGGGGGATGGGCGTATTTATTTGCGTATTGTTATATCTTTTTATTACTTTTTAGTTTCCTCCCTAGACCTCCATCAACCTGCAAACAAAAAAAACACCCCCTAAACCTCCCTTCAAGATAATATTGTACATTTTTCGGTAGAAGAATGTCCCGGCCGGTTACTCTTAAAATTAGAGGCTCGCTTTCGCTCGCCAGTAAAAAAAAATCGACACCTAAATGGCACGAAAGGTCTTAATATTGACAAAGAAATGGGGCGTAAAGTCTTAAAATCGCCAAAACTAATAGGCCGAACGTCTTCAATTTTTAAAACCAATGGAGCTAAATACGAGGGAGAAAGGGGACAGAAAAAACCAGCCCATCCCCCCTTAACTGTTATGAGAGTACCGGGTTCATTTTTAATTCGCTTTGTAATTACTGAATTTATAAAAGTGTCTGAAAACATGAGCAATTATGTTATTTTTTCTTTAGCATTCGCATGATTGTGATGCCTAACAAATAATTTATTTATTTTATTTTTTTTCTGTTTCGTCAGAATTCGTGTTTACTAGTTTCATTATGAATCTGTGTTGTTTGAATAACACTTCTCAGGGGGTACATAGGGGTCTGAAACAATAACCATAGTGTACAAAACATGGTGTTCTAATCTACAGGCAGATTGCACAAAGTTGTATTTTTATCAATTTCCTCATTTCAGTAAGCGAAACTTATATTAAAATTGGCAAGAATGTAGTTACCGGGTGGACCGCCCGCCTTACACTACGCGGACGCTTGCAATCATGTTCCCGTCTATTTTGACTGCCGTGGGATACAATAATAGGTTGAAGGGGGGATTTTGCCCCCCTCACCCCCCCATGACTTATTGTCATCATCATACATATTGCCAGCAGGGGTCAAATAACAGAACAAATATACGGAAACTTAACCGCGAGCGATCGACCTATGTAAACATGACTACCGTTGGGACCGTACACCAGGATACTACATCCTTCCCTTAAAATTATATCAGTGACGTGACTATTCCATTGTTTTCACTATTATGTGACTTCCTGCGGAATAAATATTATTCTCCTGTTATCTATGTATGTTCATATTTTCTTCTCTTTGCACGTGATATTGTTTAAATAAATTAACAAAGAAATACAAATATCCCCATTTTTAAAGACCTGAAGATAATTTTTAACATTATTATTATTATTATTATTATTATTATTATTATTATTATTATTATTATTATTATCACTACTTTATTATTATTATTTGTATTACTATTACTATTATCATTATTATTAACCATATTTTCTGTGCATTTCCAGATGGAATTAGCAAGAATGGAAAATCCAAAATGACAAAGAAAAATACGGAAACAAATGAAGGAAACCAATGGTAAGTCTGGCCGGAGGAGCACAGGCCCTGCAAAACCCTCCCCTCGTATGAACTCGGTTTATGTGACTGCCGGATTGATAAAACGCACCTTATTATATTTGTGAGAGATCCTTCCTAAGCCGAATTTATGGAACTTTCCTTGATTTTATACCCTGTGGAGTTGATTATTGGTGAGAGATCTTTGCTAAGCCGAATTTATGGAACTGGCCTTGTTTTTAGCTCTGGAGTTGATTATTTGTGATGAGAGATCTTTCCTAATCCTAATGACTGATAGACAGTGTTCGCCAATATTTACTCTACTTTAAGCTTATATATGAGAGGACTTTACTAAGCGAGATTAATGTTTAAATATTCGCCATGCTGCAGTAATAACATTCAATAATAGTTAGATCCAGTATATGTGAGATATTACTTAAGTTACTCAAGAGAGAAGAATGACAAGAAGACCAGAACAAGAGAAGAAGTAGAAGAAGAAAAGACGAAGGAATAAATATATGAAGAGGAAGCAGTGAAAACCAATTATTAAAGAAGATCAAAAATAAGAATAAGAGGAGGACTAAAAGATCTAGACAAGGCGATTTGCAGAAGTTTCCGACATTTCTAATAAGTATCCACATCTCTACAAATTGATATGAAGAAGCTTATAATCTTGCTATTTAGGATTTGCATCTTGACACAGTGAAAAGCTAAAGTTCCAATCTCTCCATCAAGTGTTAGAATCTGAAGCTTTGGACAATTAAGGTGTTCGTTTTGTGACAGACTAAAGTTCCAAATCTCTCCATCAAATATCCGAAAATCAAGCTTTGGGAAATTCAGGTGTTCGTTTTGTGACAGACTAAAGTTCCTAATCTCTCCATCAAGAGTTCGAATCTGAAGCTTTGGACAATTAAGATGTTCGTTTTGTGACAGGCTAAAATTACAATCTCTCAAGAATCCGAATGTTAAGCTTTGAGAAATTAAGGTGTTTGTTTTGTAAATGTGGCCCCTGTATCGGATAGTAGCCGGAGATTTTGTAGGGTCTGTGCTGCGATGGGAGTCTTCCAAACCCTTCCTTCATCGCGGAACATAAGAAAACGGGAGTCTGCAGAAAGACGAATGATCTACACATGGCAGATCTCTTTCACATCCAACTCATCTCTTCATGTTCATGGTCCTGTCAATGCTAAGGTAGGTACAAAGTTTATCAATTAGTTGGTGATACTAATGTTGTCACCATATTAATAGTAGACCTATTATGTTGGTAACCCCTTCTCTACCGGCGACGTCTTTTGTATTTTATTTCAGCTACATTTAGGCGGTTTTATGAAGCTTAGGAAGGATATATGGTAGATAAAAGGATACATTGAGATAGTCTGTAGCTTTTAATTGGTAGACGTCCTTCCAAAGCTGAATAAAGTCGTCTCATGGTAGCCAAAATAAAGTGAAGAAGATGTAGTCGGTAAAGAAGGGGTTAATAGTCAAATTTACATACTATATTCTGTTTCTTTTCAACTGACGGTAAATTGCAAAGTTTCCATCAAGATTTCTCAGTTATTTTGAAGATTTTGTAGTGAAATGTAGTGCTAATTATATAAACTTGGTCTTATTATGATGCACAGACATAGTAGTTTCATATTTGTCCAACCCTCTCACGACCATATGACGCAGAGGTTGCCAGATTAGCAATAAGAAATAGAGTTCTCTCACTCTTATAATTACCTCTCCAAAATTAGTTTTCTGCCCACAGCTAACTCAAAGACAACTGCAGAGGTTAAAGTAACTACACTAAAGGTTTCTAAATACCCCTGATGGTAACAAAGGCTTTAAAGTATCCCCAATAGGCTCAAAATCGCGTCATATGTCGGAGAGGGTTAAGTAAAAGCGTCTAATGCTAGCCAGAATGTGCGAGAAATATGTCGTGTTAAGGAAGCCCACCTCGCTTTTTTCTCTTTCTCTCCCTCTCTCTTTGGCTTGTATCCATTCGGCCCCATTCAGCCTACTTTTTAAAGACGTTTACCCCCATCCAGGTGTCAATATTTTCCTGGTGAGCGGTAGCGAGCCAGCATATATATATATTTTTTGTTGACAGCAAGCTAAATTTGCACATTTTTCGATAGAAAAACGTCTCCCGCGAAGCCTGATTTCTCCATACAATGTTGGCTCGCTATCGCTCGCCAGGATGAAATCGACACCTGGATGGGGATAAACGTCTTAGAACAGTTGGCTGAATGGGGTCGAATGGATACAAGTCAGGGAAAGAGAGAAAAGGAGAGAAAGATTAAAAAAAACGGTAACCCCCCTTAAGGGGAGGTATTTAGTTTGTTCCCTAGACCTCCATCAAGCTTAAAATTACACCCCCTTGAGTCCCTTTCAAGATAAATTTGTACATTTTTCGGGAGAAAAATTTCCCGGCCGAAGGCCGGTTCCTCTTAAATTACAGGCTCGCTATCGCTCGCCAGGATAAAATCGACACCTGAATTGCACGAAAGGTCTTAATATGGGGTGAAAGTTCTTAAAATAGCTAAACTAATGGGGCAAACGTTTTATAATATCAAAAGCAATGGGGATAAACATGAGGGAGAAAGGGGTCAAGAAAAAAAATCCCTCAAGTGGAGATCTCCCCTTAATGAAAGGATTAATCACTTGACCACCATGACGTATTTTTCAATCATATTCTGGTTAGACGAGTTTCTTTAGTTATTCATCTACGAATCAAATGAGTGAATGGGATCTCAATAAACCCTCGTAGTAACATAGGTCCTTCTTAAGGGGAGATTACCACTTGAGAGATATTTTTCTTGACTCCTTTCTCCCTCATGTTTAGCCCCATTGCTTTTCTAATTTTAAGACGTTCGCCCCATTATTTTGACGATTTTAAGAACCTTAGACCCATTTCTGTCAATTTTAAGACCTTTCGTGCCATTTAGGTGTCGATTTTATCCTGGCGAGCGATAGCGAGCCTGTAATTTAAGAGGAACCGGCTTTCAGCCGGGAC
>CM064550.1:16235965-16268465 GCA_032716605.1 Paralithodes platypus
AAAGTCTACGGTGCCGTCAAGCCGCGTTTCACTATCTCTGGTCGCGTTGTCTGTCCGGTCGCGCTAATAAGTCATCTCCCAGCTGTCATTACGTTTGGCTTGTTCTGTGCTGCATCAATGTGTGTCAGATGTTAAATAGGGTGAGTGAGTGTGTGTGTGTGTGTGCGTGTGTGGGTGTGGGTGTGTGTGTGTGTGGGGGGGGCGGGGGGGGGGATGTTATCTTGTATTGTACGTGTGTATAAGTGACGGTATGAAAATCGTCATCAATACATAATAAAACTTACAATGACTTCAATGTACAGTTGCCTACACGTTCAAATTGTACACAGCTATAGCTATTTATGCAATTATTGTTATTAATGAGTGGTTAAGGAAGGAATATATACAATCTTAAAGTATTATTAAATTTTCTTGACTGTTATATAGTTTTCCATCTCTCTCTCTCTCTCTCTCTCTCTCTCTCTCTCTCTCTCTCTCTCTCTCTCTCTCTCTCTCTCTCAAAACCAAGATGCCTTATATAAAGCTACCTCTGTAACAGGTACAACCGCAGGAAACTGTACCCTAGTTACTATAATGTTCACGACTATTTGAAGCTAGTCTAATACTCTGAAGTGATTGAATATTTTCGGATGGGTGAATGTCAATATGTGGGTGAATATTTGTGATTGTAAAGATATGTATGGAATATGTGTATTGAGTATATATGTGTGAACGTAAATATATGTATGGAATATGTGTATTGAGTATATATGTGTGAACGTAAATATATGTATGGAATATTTGTGGTGTAAATGTGACTCTCTCCTCAGCTGGTACTCTGGTCTGAAGGTCGTGGAAGGGTGAAGGAGAGAGAGAGAGAGGGAGAGAGAGAGAGAGAGAGAGAGAGAGAGAGAGAGAGAGAGATAGAGAGAGAGAGAGAGAGAACAAATTTACATAGTTACATAGATACACAGACTAAACAGACCTTGCGGTCCCTATTAGGTAGTCCGGACTTAATGCTAAAATAGAATTTGCTACAAAATGGAAGACATGGACAGCAAAGCAGAAGGCTTTCTCCCCACCCACCTCTCCCTCCGACCATTGGTCGGCATGAATTTATATTATATACTACTGATGCTTAACCTAAAGAGAGAGAGAGAGAGAGAGAGAGAGAGAGAGAGAGAGAGAGAGAGAGTTATAGTTTGAGTTAGAGATAGTTAGAGTTAGAGCGAAATGAGAGAGGTATAGGGTGAGAGTGTATGGTGAGATATTGTGTGTGTGTGTGTGTGTGTGTGTAATGAGAGAGAGAGAGAGAGAGAGAGAGAGAGAGAGAGAGAGAGAGAGAGAGAGAGAGAGAATGAATGAGGAGGAGAATGAGAAGACTGAGATGAAGAAGAAGGAGGAGAAGAAGAAAAAGAAGTATCAGAGGAGGAGGAGGATTTGTATATGAATATATAGCAAAACATATAATGCTAAGAGCATTATCGTGTATTAATAGGAGAGGACAGATAGAGAGATGGAAACAATTTGCCATGAAGGTATAGCAAACATGGAGCTAGGGGCAAATATAGGGCATGTTCTTAGGAAATCAAATGTCAACCTAGAACTGATGGAAACACAAATTTTAATAGATAGATGAAAGAGAAAGAAGGGGAAGTAGAGAGAACCCGTGGGCGTGGTTTTCGGACGTGTGAGCGAGTGGGTGTATCCAACCGCCCCGCCCACCTGTTGACGCGGGCATGTTGGCAGGCCTGAATGAAAGGGGCGTGGCCAGGGTGAGAGGAAAGGTATATAATACCGGGAGCAAGCAAGCTCGGCCCGTAGTCTCTCCGGAGCCCCCTAAGAGAGAGGAACTCCAGACGTCTCCCGCTCCAGAATCAGCCGCCACCATGAATTTCCAACTGTCTCGTTCGGCTCTCATCCTGACCTTAATTGCCCTGGCCTCTGCTTCTCCGGTCAAGGTAGGTCAATTGGGATATATATTTCCTGACTGGCGTAGTTTTATGAAGTTTTGAGTAACTTTGGGATAGTTCGCGATAAAGTTTGGGGGATTCGTAGATAAGCAAACTTGACGTCAATATACAGTATAATGGGTTTAACATTTCGTTGACACACTAGGTGAGGAACTATATATAATTTGAACATGAAACAATTTATTTTGACAATCTTACATTGTTTCTATTCAGCCTTAAACTTTTCCCATTTGTCTTCGCTCGTAAGATTGTGTTACGTATTTGTCTCCTGCATTTACGTGGTTTCACATCAACGTTGTCCCAAAACGTTATAATTTGGTGTGTACAACAGTCCGATTTTTCCAACTATTCTCTCTCGCTCACTCTCACTCAGACTATCTGTTTTACTATACTATAGGTCTATATTAGTTATCGGTCATTTATATCTATAGAATTTCTCTCTCTCTCTCTCTCTCTCTCTCTCTCTCTCTCTCTCTCTCTTGTTTTGGATAGGTCGTCGAAAGTTTACTCTCTCTCTCTCTCTCTCTCTTTTGTTTTGGATAGGTCGTCGAAAGGTCTTGTGGAATCGTTAATTATTTACTGAGAGGGATGGCATACGAGAGTTAGGCATATTTTATTTCGAATATCAAAAAAATTTCCGACAACATTACTATACCCTGTTTCAAATACGTAGGCCAAAGCTATTGAATATTAATATCTATAACTCACAAACTATTTGAATAATTGAGCTCATATTTTTACCATTTGGGAAGGGTCAACCAGGGAATAAGTGTGTAAATATGCCAGTTTAGAATTGCTGGACAATTTTTAAGGCTAAACTTTAATGCGTTACCGAAATACATGTATATCACACTGGTCCGGTTACCGTCAATTTTCAATGGCCTACATTTTTTTCCGGTGGAATTTCTCAGATTTTGTTTTTTTGTTTTTTTTGTATCAGCAATTAAGCTTTGTGTAGGTCATTAGAGGTGACAACATACTTATAGAAGTATATTGCTGATCAGAGTTATAGATACCGTCAGATGTTATAGATACAGAGTTATATATACCTCTGGTAGATCATTGTAGGATGGTGTAGTCTATTCATTGTAATAAGGCGAAACATCTTGACCACCAGCCTCTATAACTTCAAAACATCTTGACCACTAGCCTCTATAACTTCAAAACATCTTGACCACTAGCCTCTATAACTTCAAAACATCTTGACCACTAGCCTCTATAACTTCAAAACATCTTGACCACTAGCCTCTATAACTTCAAAACATCTTGACCACTAGCCTCTATAACTTCAAAACATCTTGACCACTAGCCTCTATAACTTCAAAACATCTTGACCACTAGCCTCTATAACTTCAAAACATCTTGACCACTAGCCTCTATAACTTCAAAACATCTTGACCACTAACCTCTATAACTTCTCTTGACCACTAACCTCTATAACTCTAAAACATCTTGACCACTAACCTCTATAACTCTAAAACATCTTGACCACTAACCTCTATAACTCTAAAACATCTTGACCACTAGCCTCTATAACTTCAAAACATCTTGACCACTAGCCTCTATAACTTCAAAACATCTTGACCACTAGCCTCTATAACTTCAAAAACAACTACAGTAATCGAGCTAATATTTCTACCATGTGGGATGAATCAAGCAGGGAATAGGTGTAGAAATGTACAGCCCATTTTCTCTAGCCCTTTTTGAGTTACAGAAGTTGTGGGTCACGATTTCTGGCCATTGATGGATGATAGTGAACAATCGATTATTCACCCTGTGAGTACCAGCGACGTCGGTTATATAGTAATTTATAGGTAGCGCCAACGAACTTGACAGTAATGTTGATCCCTGACTTCTCTGTAACTCAAAAGGGCCTAGAGCAAACTGGCTGTAAATATCCACACCTATTTCGTGGTGGAAATAGTAAACAGTATAAATGGTTGGTCCTATCAGAGTATGGGTTGAACGTCCTCGCCCTTACAAAATAAAACCCCATGTACAGTTGCCCACATGTGTTTTGTTCCTCTGAGTGATTTTTTACATGGAATTATAATACCCATGATGGAATTACGAGTGTAGTCTCTCATGCAGTGGTTAACCCATCTGACTAATCAACTAATTAATTAAGTAACACCCCGTTCTTAACATTAATCATCCATTACAAACCCCAATGTACTTAAATAAAGTAATGAAAGCATATTGTCCTCCCGAGATTCGAACTCGGGACACCACACCCAGAACATAAGCACCTAAACCATTACACCACCAACAAATAACAGAAACCTCATTTGCAATTCATTCATACTATTATAATTTCACAGATAAGATCACGACGAGGAACATAACTTACTAGCTCTCAGTCTGTGAGAGGCAAATAATAGTCCATCTTTCCCTCATCCTATGACTTAAATTGTTTCAAACTCCGTGTGTTCAGACATTTTGGCTCGACCGTTCCTTTGATTTTGGCCCTGTCACTCTTTTAACTCTGGGGGAAGCATTCGTCACAGAGAGTTTTGCCTTTTGTCTCCCTCACTCGCATAGAAGAAAACAAAACACATACACACACACACACACACACATACACACACACACACACACGCACACACACTTGTAGCGTTCGATACATATACATATTTTCTTTTCTCCAAACATTCACTAAAGTATTTTACTGTGCGGTCGCAAATAAACAAACAGCTTTGCAACCTTACATGTTTTATAGATGGTCGGTCAGTCGGTCAATCTCTCTCTCTCTCTCTCTCTCTCTCTCTCTCTCTCTCTCTCTCTCTCTCTCTCTCTCTCTCTCTCTCTCTCTCTCTCTCTCTCTCTCTCTCTCTCTCTATCTATCTATCTATCGATCTATCTCTCAACCATTCACTCCTTCAACAGTTTATATAGTAATGTAAACTGTGTTCAAATCAAAACACTTAACATGTAAATACCTACCAGTTTCGTTACAGTCTACTTTTACTAAATGAGGCACAAACAAATTTTTCAGTGCCACCAATAATATCTACCCGAAAAAATTGTCACATTCCCCGTTTTATTTTATTATATGAATATGTTGTTTATGTTTTTGGTGTCCTGGACTGCGGCGGAGAAAATATTAGTTATTAATTTAACGAATAGCTAACTTTTTAATACTTCGCGGAAAGTTACCTGGGATCGCATAATTATGAGCTTGAACTTGGGCAGGCGGCGACAAGGGTTTCAACAGGCCTAGTGCTAATTTTATATATATATACTTTTTTTGTTTGTCGACTATTTATCCATTTAAAACCCCTTTGCGACGGCATTTGTATTTCATTCTAGCTACATTTAAGGGGGTGGGGGGGGGGGGGGGGGGCGGCGTCTTTATTTGCTCATTTGTATATGTTTTTATAAAAAATTTAGTTTCCTCCCTAGACCTCATTCAATCTTAAAAAACACCCCCTAGGTATCACTCGCCAGGAAAAAATCGACACCTAAGTAATTAGAAAAGTCTTAACCCTCTCCGAGATATGACGCGATTTTGAGTCTATTAGGGATACTTTAAAGCCTTTGTTACCATCAGGGGTATTTATAAACCTTTAGTTTAGTTACTTCAACCTCTGCAGTTGTCTTTGAGTTAGCTGTGGGCAGAAAACTAATTTTGGAGAGGTAATTATAAGAGTGAGAGAACTCTATTTCTTATTGTTAATCTGGCAACCTCTGCGTCATATGTGAGTGAAAGGGTTAATATTTAAAAATAAATGGGGCGAAAGGTCTTAAAATCATCGAACTAATGACACGAACGTCATAGAGTCTGAAAAATAATGGGGCTATCCATGCGGAAGAGGGAGGACCAAACAAAACGTCCCGTCTTCCCTTAAACGATGGTGTGCTGATTAATAGGATCTCAGGTGCTAAAAAGGGATAGGTGAGGTAGTTCAAAGCCTCCGAATTGCGGCAGGTCCTTATTAAACTGAAGAACATCGTCTAAAAGTAGCCAGAATACAGTTATAATGAAGGTTCCGGTACTGAAAGGGTTAAGTAGAGGTGACGTTATTCTTCACTAGATTTGGCTCTCATTAGAAGATATTACTCAGCTTAGGAAGGATCTGTTATATACCGGTAGATCATTGATATAGATTTTACCTCTTAGATTTATAGACGTCCTTCTGAAGATGGATATAGTAATCTAGTTTTAGCAAGAATGAAATCAGTCGCCATCCATGCTGAAACAACCCATTAGTTTGGCGATTTAGACACCTTTCGTCGCCCCATTTATGTAAAAAGAAAAAAAATATATACTCTTAAATGATAACACATCATCGTACATCACCGTGTTGTTCGTAAAGGTCATGAGTGTGTTGAAGCTGCATAAGAAAATAGCCAGGAGGGTAAATATATCTCAGTGGGGTATCGATTTACTTTAGGCTCGTAGCTCATTTGGTTCGCGGGTTTTTTTTTCCCGCTGTGCACTATTCCAAGTAGATACCGAGCAGGTCAGAAATCGTGATGCTTAACCGCTGTAGCTAAACAAGGGCTGGAGGAAATGACCTGTACATCTTCTTAATATCTAAAAAGGTCTGAAAATCTCAAAGCTAACGCGGTTAAACATAGGGGAGAACGGGGTCCTGAGAATAACTTAAGGTTAACCCTTTCACGCATTTATGACGCAGAGGTTGCCAGATTAGCAATAAGAAATAGAGTTCTCTCACTCTTATAATTACCTCTCCAAAATTAGTTTTCTGCCCACAGCTAACTCAAAGACAACTGCAGAGGTTGAAGTAACTAAACTAAAGGTTTCTAAATACCCCTGATGGTAACAAAGGCTTTAAAGTATCCCTAATAGGCTCAACATCGCGTCATATGCGTGAAAGGGTTAACTTCTTTTGAAGAAAATAAATTATAAACAGAGTTATATTTATAATTCGTATTATCATGTATGCCAAGCTAATTCGACAGTCTTATCAGTTTAACCCTTTCAGAATACGATACAATATTTATAATTTATATTCTGGCTATCAGTAGATTATTCTGGCTATCAGTAGATTATTCTGGCTATCAGTAGATTATTCTGGCTATCAGTAGATTATTCTGGCTATCAGTAGATTATTTTGTTCAGCTTAGGATGGAACTGTGGTATTTAGAGGGCTAGTTGAGATAGACATTTTCCTTTTGATTCCTTTTGGGGTTTTCGTATGTATGTATGTATGTATGTATGTATGTACTCAGGCACATATCCCATTGCTGGGGGTGGCCGATTCGAGACAGAGCCCGAGCAGAAACCTTTAAAGTTCCAAGTCTTAGGGCCCGGGACCACTTTTGCGTTCCCTCGCCCCTTTCCTTGTCTCGTTGAGTAGGATAATTTTATGGGGGGGAGAAGGAGGATTCCTAGCTTCTTGCTCCCCGTAGCTGAGTAAATTCGGTTAATGATAACCAACATAATGTTAATATTGCGTCATCATATAATAAAAGGGTTAAAACTGTCCATTTACTGATAAATCTTCTTTTGATATAATCACTATATTATCTTACTGATGACAAACTTGGTGTATATTAGGACCTTCAGTAGCTTTATTCGTCATGCTGGTTATCATTATGCGATATTTATTCAACTCTGAACGGACTTGTGAGCGTCAGAGAATATATATATATATATAATTATATATATATATATATATATTGTATATATAGTGTACCATTTTTAATTGAAGAGGTCTTATATGCTATGCTAAATTATATCGTATAGTTCTAGCTTGAACGTTTTGAAATTACTTCTTCGCAAAATAGGTACAAAGACTAATCTAATTCAACAATATAACTTACCCTTATCCTGACTAGCCTAACTGCGTCGTAAGCTTTAGGTAACTTGATAACCATACAAGTTGTTGAAATAAGTTCAAAGTTGGCAATGTTAAACTTAATGACCAAAGTAGGTTATCCCTTCTAATTTTGGACAACTTAGAAATCAACTTTGAAGTAATTTGTATTGTATCAGAGTGTTTGAGAGCTTACGGTGATTTTGATATGGCCAAAGTAACGGGGAGATTTCCACTTGAGGGATTTTTTTCTGGACCCGTTTCTCCCTCATGTTTAGCCCCATTGCTTTTGAGATTTTAAGACATTCGCCCTAGTAGTTTTGACATTTTAAGATATTTTGCCCCATTTCTGTCAATTTTAAGACCTTTGGTGCCATTAAGGTGTCGATTTTTTCTGGCAAGCGATAGCGAGCCTGTAATTTAAGAGAAACCGGCCTCCGGCCGGGACATTTTTCTACCGAAAAATTTACAAATTTATCTTGAAAGGAGCTCAAGGGGGTGTAATCTTAAGCTTGAAGGATATCTACGGACCAAACTAAATACCTCCCCTTAATAGTTATGACGTGTGTCTTTCTTATTGTGTGGCTATCATTTGATGATTTAGTTCAGTTTAGGACGGATCTATGATAATCGGAATATTAGTTGGAACGATCTTTACTGTACTGACTCGCACACGATCAATTAAATATTCAAATAAATTATATTGCTATAAGAATTACATATTTTATAAGCTGCCTCAAATCTGACAGACATTAACCCTTTCAAGCTCCAATACGCGTTTCTGTTCTGTTTTCTGGCTACTATTAGACGATTTTATTCAGTTTAGGAAGGGTATATGGAAGTCAGAGGGTTGATTGAGATAGTCTTTACCCTTTTAATACCCACAGGTCCTTCCTAAGCTGCATAAAATCGTCTAATGATAGCCTAAATAAACTGCTAAAACGCGTCAGAGCTTCAAGGGGTTAATACAGTACAGACCATCATACCAAATGTAATAACAGCTGAGACATGACTTATTAGCGCTACCGTATATTAATCTGATTTATTCATTTCGCTCCCAATACCACACACCTTCCAATGTTGGGCTGGAATTTGTGCTGTACCTGGTATCAGTGCATTACCACAAGCCCACCGAAACGTCAATAAAATACCCTCATTGTTCCCTGATTAAATAGCACTGTATGAATATTCCCATATTCAAAATATGCTATAGGGGTGCAATGCCTGGTGAGTTATCTGCTCAACAGGTGGCGTTGTGTGTGTGTGTAAGTGTGAGAGTCCGAGTGTAGGGGGTGAGACAATGAAGCACGGGAACGAGGTGGCTTCAGAGATGGGGTCGTTTCGGGCCATGAGTGAGCACCGTGCCTCATGTGAAGGCAAGATGGCAGGTGCTCGTTGTACTCTACGTGCTTCACATGTCTCACTCCCTAGACTGACTGCGTTTGTAAATGAATAACTTTATTTTATCCCCCCCTCAGTTACTAACCCATCTGTCCCCTACTAACTTCCTAATCCTGCCACGGACATTAGTTCCAGGGCAGTAATTCCCTTTCCAATGTTCCCTTACCCACTCTAAACCACTGTTTGGACACTTGATCCTCAGTGTTTTGGAGGACAAGCAACCTAGAAGGGTCACTGGATCTGTTGTTGCTTGATTTCCTTTGTACTCCTTTGTACTCCTTTGTACTGGAACAAGACCTCACGGGCTTCACTGTTCATTGTAAAGCGGTGAATGTTAAGGCTCTCAGCCTATGCCCGAGAGGAAGTTAGTTGGAATATAGAAAAAACAAAAAACAAAAAAAACAAAATTTAATTAATGAAAGAATAAGATCCTGGTGAATCTTAAACATTCTAACCATTACACCATCAAGACAGTAAATAATGCTAATAATATCAGGTATATTGTTAATAAAAACAGTATGTAATGTATCGGCTGTAATAGGATAGTTACACAAGCCAGTTAGGCGTGGGGGTAATTATATGGTTTCAGAGTTTTGACGGACGAAAAGGGTAATTGGATGCCAGTTGTTATAACGAGTTTATTCTACCTAGGCCACAGCTACTTTGTTCAAAGTTTGTATTAACCCTTTCACGCATTTATGACGCAGAGGTTGCCAGATTAGCAATACGAAATAGAGTTCTCTCACTCTTATAATTACCTCTCCAAAATTAGTTTTCTGCCCACAGCTAACTCAAAGACAACTGCAGAGGTTGAAGTAACTAAACTAAAGGTTTCTAAATACTCCTGATGGTAACAAAGGCTTCAAAGTATCCCCAATAGGCTCAAAATCGCGTCATATGTCGGAGAGGGTTAACTAAAAAGTGTTGCTGCGCGGTTGGGAATATGAACATGATTAAATTAATATCCAGTATTCGAGAGTGGATAATAAGTCGTAGGCGTTTGCATAAACCTTTAACCGTCCTGTTGGTGTAATGGTTAGCGTGTTTACATATATATATGTGTGTGATAACCCAGGTTCGAATCCCGGTGGATTTTTTTCTTGGCCCCTTTCTCCCTCATGGTTAGCCCCATTGCTTATGAAATTTTAAGACTTTCGCCCCACTAGTTTGGCGATTTTAAGACCTTTCGCCCCATTTCTGTCAATTTTAAGACCTTTCGTACCAATTAGGTGTCGATCTTTTCCTGGCGAGCGATAGCGAGCCTGTAATTTAAGAGGAACCGGCCTTCGGCCGGGACATTTTTCTACCGAAAAATTTACACATTTATCTTGAAAGGGGGTCTACGGGCTGTAATGTTAAGCTTGATGGAGGTCTAGCGAACTAACTAAAAACCTCCCCTTAATTCCATTGGAGGTGTTTGGTGTTGCGGTGCAATTAATAAAATATAGAATATATACTCATTCCCCCGAAGAGGGCGATTCTCAAGGGGGACCACCTCGATTTATTTTCTCTCTCTCTCTCTCTCTCTCTCTCTCTCTCTCTCTCTCTCTCTCTCTCTCTCTCTCTCTCCTCTCTCTCTCTCTCTCTCTCTCTCTCTCTCTCTCTCTCTCTCTCTCTCTCTCTCTCGCTGGGTTATATCCATTCGGCTCCATTCAGCCTACTGTTTTAAGACGTTTATTCCCATCCAGGTGTCAAATTTAACTGAGAGGAGCTGTGAGTTAAATTTGAACTTAAATTAGCTTGAATTTCATATATGGTATGTTTTTCAGATAACCTTAACCCCTTCAGTGCCATAGCTTCAACTCATCTGACAACTTAAGGGAGCCCACCTCGCTTTTTCTCTATTTCTCTCCCTCTCTCTTTGGCTTGTATTCATTCGGCCCCATTCAGCCTATTTTTTTAAGACGTTTGCCCCCATACAGGCGTCAATATTTTCTTGGCGAGCGGTAGCAAGCCAGCATATATATATTTTTGTTTTGACAGCAAACTAAATTTGTACATTTTTCGTTAGAAAAATTTCTCCGGCGAAGCCGGATTTCTCCATAAAACGCTGGCTTGCTTTCGCTCGCCAGGAATAAATCGACACTTGGTTGGGGATATACTTCTTAAAACAGTTGGCTGAATGGGGCCGAATGGATACAAGCCAGAGAAAGACAGAAAAGGAGAGAGAAAAAAAAAAGAAGCAGGTTACCCACCTTATATATATATATATATATATATATATATATATATATATATATATATATATATATATATATACTGTAGACCAACAAACAAACACTATACCCCTTAATATTTTGTTAAGTACTCAGGGGGAGAATCAATATACACGTGTAGCGCCGACTGCAGTATGTTTGACCTTCTGTGACCTACTGTACTCCCGGATAGCATGACTTGAGCCGCGACAGAGCAGGGTTACCAAAGCCAGTCCGCTAGATAGGCAATAACGGCCGAAAATCGCTAGAATAATGTCGTAATCTCTACAATATCGCTGAGTCGTTATTATTTGGTCATTTATGTATGTTTTACTGTTTTATTTAGTTTCCTCTCTAGACCTCCATCAAGCTTAGAAAATCATCCCCTAGACCCCCCCCCCCTCAAGATAAATCATCCCCTAGACCCCCCCCCCCCCTCAAGATAAATGTGTACACATTTCGGTTCCTCTTACAATAACAGGCTCGCTTTCGCTCGCCAGGAAAAAAATCGACACCTAAATGGCACGATAGGTCTTAAAATGTATAACGAAATGGGACGAAAGCTTTTAAAATCGCCAAACAAATGGGCCAAACGTCTAGAAATCTCAAAATAATGTGACTAAACACGAGGGAGAAAGGGGACCAGAAAAACGACCCATCTCCCCTGAAATGGCTCAAATCTCCGGAATATAACTAGTATTTATGTCGCTTGATAGTAATTATATGTCGAAAATTGCTAGAATAATGCCATAATTTCTACAATAACGCTCTTAAATATCTCAAATCTCTGGAATATGACAAGTATTTTTCGCTACATAGTCAACAAAATCCAATAATCGTTAGAATAATGCCGTAATCTCTACAATATCGCTCTTAAATGGGTCAAATCTCCAGAATATGACAAGTATTTATGTCGCTAGATGTAAAAATTGGCCTCTTGATCGAAGTAAATGTATTTATTTATTTATTTATTATTTGAAACATATATATATATATATACTGGGTACAACCAATTTACAAAAATGTATTCTCACTTGGTTCCCAGTTAAAAATGCAATGATACAATAACAGTTTTCATTCATTCATACTTTGGCTAACAGTCACACATATAAAACTTCATACAGGATAGTTACATATTAGAAATCAATTATCTAGTACTGTGTTTAAAATTAGATACACTAATACCTTCCTAATCCTGCCACGGACATTAGTTCCAGGGCAGTAATTCCCTTTCCAATGTTCCCTTACCCACTCTAAACCACTGTTTGGACACTTGATCCTCAGTGTTTTGGAGGACAAGCAACCTAGAAGGTCACTAGATCTGTTGTTGCTTGATTTCCGTTGTACTCCTTTGTACCTCTAACATCTCTAGATCTAAAATATGGCAAGTAGGAGGAGGTAGTCGCTTTTTCTGGCCCCCCCTTCTCTCTCATGTTTAGCATGTTAGTTCTGAGAGTTTAAGACATCGTCGCTAAATGTAAACATTTGCCTCTAGATCGAAGTAAATACCTCTAGTTTTGCGGGAAAGTAGCTCAAATGGCAACACTATCTAGGTAAGTCGATAGCCCCACCCCTGACCTAATCTAAGGGACAGTCAAATATCCTGGTTGCTCTAAGGTACCGGTTCGAGGCATGACAAGCCAATTTGCAGTTATACCATGCGAATCATGCGAACGCTTTTTCCGGCAAATTACTGATCAGGATTTTTATTTATTTTATTTTCTGGAAACAGTATTGGACTATTTTGCTTTGTTATCGGAGACAACACTCGATTTGTTTATACTTGGCGGATGTATTACTCCCTGGGCAGCTCTAGTTTAGGATGGTGCATGATGGAGGTCTGTGGTGCAAACTAAGAATACAACATGTAAAAGAGAAAAATAAAACTAGTAGGAGAATTTCGTTCGCAAATTTATGACTCTCAAATTCCTTGTATGCTGTATTATTTGTATATTTGTTATCTACCTTTGTGTCAGTTTTCATATCTATGCTAAGTATAATTTTATAAGTATTGCCTCCGAGCAGTGAGGTTATGTTAGCTGCTATTATATGTAAATCTTATTAAGAGTGACCCTGCTTATATTATATATGTACACTGTTGTGTGTGTGTGTGTGTCAGTGTGTGTATGTGTTTGTGTGTGTGTGTGTGTGTCAGTGTACTTACTCTAGTTGTACTTACTCTAGTTGTATTGCGGGAGTGAGCATGCTCGTTATTTCCCGCCTCCTATATGTGTAGGTGTTGTATGTATCGTTGGAATGGCTGTGGATGTGTGTGTAGTCTGTATTTTTAGCCAATTGGCGACATCGGAAACGAAGGCTTAGGGTGGATCTGTATGGTACCATTCTCACTATAGACGGTACCGTCTCGCCCGAAGGCTTAGGTAGCCATCAGCTTAGGTGAACCATATGATACCCATCTCGCCTTGTACCATTTTTGCCAACCCCAGATGGGACGTCACAACGTCGTCCACTTATTCCAGGTACCTATTTACAGCTAGGTGAACTGAGGCTAACACATGTGTGTGTGTGTGTGTGTGTGCACTTAACTGTAACATTATTTACAGCTAGGTGAACTGAGGCTAACACATGTGTGTGTGTGTGTGTGTGTGTGTGTGTGTGTGTGTGTGTGTGTGTGCACTTAACTGTAACATTACTGGTACACATTGTAAGCGCATATATTTTAGCACGTTTTAAAAGGCCTCACTGATTTGGCATTCATGTCCTAATACATATATACGATGCATCATAGATATTTCAAAAAGGCGAAACAAATGCTAGAATTACTATATAAAAACGATTTGTAAACACTTATGAGTACTAGTTGAGGCATAGTTGTGTTCGAATTGTTACATACAAATGATCAGTAAACACTTATTCGTGCTATTGGTGGTATAATTGTGTTAAACAAATCTGAAAAGTGTTCGAATTGTTACATAAGAAACGATCAGTGAACACTTATGCGTGGTAGTGGTATTATAGATATGTGTTCAAAAGTCTGATTTTTTTTCTCGATTAGTTACATAAAAAAACGATCAGTAAACACTAATGCGTAATAGTGGTGGTCTGTGTTTTATAATGTACACTCATTTTGGCTAAGCACAAGGGAGAAAGGGGTCCAGCAAAACGGGCCCTCTCCCATTAGTTAATAGCCACCTTCACACACACACAGAGTCATTATCTTACAGTCAGGTATTCTCAGTATTGATCCTACAAAACCCACTTGGTTGTTTCATAGAACACTCATTTTCATCTATGTAACACACACACACTCTCTCTCTCTCTCTCTGTCTCTCTCTCTCTCTCGCTCTCTCACTTCCTCCTTATCCTCCTCCTTTGGCAATCTTTTCCCACACACCCACTTCCTCCTCCCCCCCCCCACCCCCCACCCCCCCTCACACCAGCGCGACTTTCACCCCTTGATCCCACTTAATTAGCAACCGTTGTTTTTTTCAGTCGGCAACCAGCCTCAACTGGACGGGGAGTTTCGCGCGGTTTTTATTTTTGTGTCCGGTGTATTAAGTTGTTGCCGCATTTGGGGGAGGTGTGAGTTTAGAGAGAGCGAGCGAGAGAGAGAGAGAGAGAGAGAGAGTTTGAGTGTTAGTGTCTGAGTGTGTTTGTGTATGTGTGCATGTGTGTGTGTGTGTGTGTGTATGTGCGTGTTGTTGTTGTTGTTGTTTACTTGGAAGGCATGACTGCTTATACTTGTGACAATGAGTGTATATTGTGCTGCATTGCCCTCTGAATATGTGTTGTCAAAGTGTGTGTGTGTGTGTGTGTGTGTCTGTGTGTGTGTGTGTGTGTGTGTGTGTGTGTGTGTGTGTGTGTGTGTGTGAGTAACCAGTCTAGTGGCATAGTTTCCGCCCTTTTAAGATAAGGGGGCGTGTGTTTGTGAATGACATTGCGTTTGTATGAAGTTGAATTACTATCTGAATATGTGTCTTCACAGAGAGAGAGAGAGAGCTATTAAGGTGGTGTCATGTTTGCTATGAAGGCATGAGTGTGTGTTCTTGTGAGAGAGAATGTGTAATATATCGCTGTATTGGGTGTGTGTGTGTGAGAGAGAGAGAGAGAGAGAGAGAGAGAGAGAGAGAGAGAGAGAGAGAGAGAGAGAGAGAGAGAGAGAGAGAGACTTACAGAGATACACAGATACTCAGACCACACAGACTTCGCGGTCCCTACTAGTTGGTCCGGCCTCAATACTACTAGACAGGGACAGTTTATAATAGAAGAATAAGACCGCAAAGTAGATGGCTTTCTCCCCACCCTCCGCTTCCTCCGGCTAAAAAGACGTACTGGAAAATAGGATGAAGTGTAACCAACCTTATGGGTCAGGAAATACCCACAAGAAAAGTGTTTATAGATTATTATAATAAATTAGTCTGAACAGGAATTTACACTTGCATACCTGTTTACACTTGCATACCTGTTTACACTTGCATACCTGTTTACACTTGCATACCTGTTTACACTTGCATACCTGTTTACACTTGCATACCTGTTTACACTTGCATACCTGTTTACACTTGCATACCTGTTTACACTTTCATACCTGTTTACACTTGCATACATACTAATTCGTTCCTATTAATCCAATCTCCACCAGATGATTGTCCAGTCTCTTCTTAAACGTATCCATTGAATTTCTATCGACCATACCTTCCTCGGTAAACCATTCCACTCAATGTGTGTGTGTGTGTGTGTGTGTGTGTGTGTGTGTGTGTGTGTGTGTGTGTGTGTCCTTGTATATGCACTTATGCTTGTAAGTGTGTGCCTGTGTGTCTGTGTATGTGTGTGTGTGTGTGTGTGTGTGTGTGTGTGTGTGTGTGAGTGCTTGTATATGCAGATATGATTAAAAGTGTGTGCGGGTGGCTTGTGTGTATTCTTGTGGTTGTCTGTGTGGTAAGTGTGTGTGTGGGTGTGGGTGTGTGTGTGTGTGTGTGTGTGTGTGTGTGTGTGTGTGTGTGTGTGTGTGTGTGTTGGCGTAAGTATGTGTGCACAGTTTAGGAGCTTATAACTTTCTTATTTGAGGTTTCATGATCCATAACAAACTTGTATCGTAAACCTGGTGCCTGGCTAACAGCTGCATCTCTCTCTCTCTCTCTCTCTCTCTACTAGAATCACCTGAGACCACCTCGTTTGGATCGTAAGGTCTGTGTGGCCAGTGTATCTATGTAAATCTATGTCAATCGGCCTCGTTCGTCTTCCCTTTCACTTTTGAGCAACTTTGGGCAACCCAAGGATCCTTCATGATTGAACTCATTAACGGCCAACTTGATAGCCCGGTATCTTAGTCCATTGCAGGCACACACACACACACACACACTCACTCTCGCTCTCACTCTTTCTCACTCACTAACTCACTCTCTGTCTATCTATCTATCTATCTTTTCGCTTTATTATTTGTTATTGCTCTGTTCGTTTTTATAGTTGGTACTTATAATCATCCAAAGTTGAGTTAGAAGCGGAAGTTGAGCTCTCTCTCTCTCTCTCTCTCTCTCTCTCTCTCTCTCTCTCTCTCTCTCTCTCTCTCTCTCTCTCTCTCTCTCTCTCTCTCTCTCTCTCTCTCTCTCTCTTTCTATCTCTTGCTCACTCACACACCCACTCACTTAATCTATCAAAGTTGAGTTAGAAGCGATAGTTTGAACAAAGAGTTGAGTTAGGTCAGAGAAGGTGACAGGACAATGGCAGGGAAGAGAGGAAGGAAGGAAAGAAGAAGTAAATTTGTTGGAGAGGTTTTTGGGCAGGTGTCGGAAAGAGCGAGAGAGGAGGGAGAATTATTGTAGGCAGCACAAATGGAATGGGTGTGTGGATTTGTGTTTTGTGTTTGTGTGTGTGATCATAGTTTTCGGTTATGTTGTCCCTGTTCTGGCTCTGTCTTGAGTCGGCCATTTACACGGCATTTACACATAACATTGTGAAATGTAAAAACGTGAAAGGCTTAAAGAGTAAAACCGTAAACTATATTCAGGGGAGAGGGGTCGTTTTTCTGCTCCCCCTTCTTTATCATGTTTAAGTCCATTAATGTTCACATGTTATGACGTTTGGCTTATTAGTTTGGTAATTTTAAGACTATTCGCTACCTTTGTTTGTCGATATTGAAAGTGTTCGTGTAATTTTAAGACGATTCGCTACTTTTGTTTGTCGATATTGAAAGTGTTCGTGTAATTTAGGACGAGCCTGTAATTTAGGAGGAACCGGCCTTTGGCCGGGAAATGTTCCTATCGAAAAATGTACACATTTATCTTGAAGGAGGGTCTTGGGGGATTTTTTGTTTTGTTTTGTGTGCTTTTTTTTTTTTTTTTTTTCTTGACGGAGGTCTAGGTAGGAAAATAAAAAGATAATAAAAAGATGCATAAATTATCAAATAAATACACCCATCCCCCCTTAAAGAAATTCTGAAGATTCGTCTATTGTCTTTTATTCCAGCTATAATCAGACGGGTTTTTGCTGCTTAAGAAGAATCTGTGGTAGTAAAAAGGGTTAAGTGAGATAGTTCGAAGCCTGTTAGTTCCTGGAGGCTCTTTTCAAAGTGAATAAAATCGTCTAATAGTAGCCAGAATATAGTTGCAAGGACGTCGCCGGTACAGAAAGGGTTAAACAAATACTGAGGATTCGTCTATTGTCTTTTCCTCTTAGTTGGTCCTCGACCTTCTAAAAAATGCATTGTTTTCGTTTCTGTCCTGGTTTTTAATTATCTTTCAGCCATTAAATCTCGTTCACTGTCACTCTCTCTCTCTCTCTCTCTCTCTCCCTCCCTCCCTCTCTCTCTCTCTCTCTCTCTCTCTCTCTCTCTCTCTCTCTCTCTCTCTCTCTCTCTCTCTCTACGTTTTTTTTGTTCTCCATACATATTTATTTTCTTGTTCATACTATATTTTCATGCAGACCTATTATTATTATTATTATTATTATTATTATTATTATTATTATTATTATTATTATTATTATTAGTGTTATTATTATTATTATTATTATTATTATTATTATTATTATTATTATTATTATTATTATTATTATTAATTATGATTACAAATTATAACAGTATTAATCATATTAACAGATATGAAAAGCTTAAATTAACTTGGAAATAAGGGTAGCCAACATTCTTCCATTTTAAACGCGGGGCTAAGCGGGAGGTTGGCGTAATTGCCATAATGGACCACTTGCGAGTTTCGTTCTATAAGGAAGTTGGAGCTGTAACATTGATATTTAGCTGAATTAACAGCTAAAATGAGGTTGTAGTACATATATAAATACATGAAACCCAATTCAACATACTTTCTATCCATCAGAAACCTGCATTATTATCGTATCTCTGCTTAATAGCGATGTTTCCGGCTTCAACTTCCTTATAGCCTGAAACTCGCAAGTGGTCAATTTACGCATGCATGTGTTGGCGGCTTTCAGGCAAAATACATGAAACTTCTGCCCTGTAATGTACTAGTGAGGTCGGAGTTATAGCGTTGTGTAATTTGTGTAACTCCTGCTCTTTAGATAGATAGATAGATAAATGTAGATAGATAGATATATAGATGTAAATAGATAGATAGATAGATAGATATATATATAGATAGCTAGATAGATGTAAATAGATATATAATAGATAGATAGATAGATGTAGATAGATAGATAGAGAGAAAGAGATAGATAGATAGAGAGAGAGAGAGAGAGAGAGAGAGAGAGAGAGAGAGTGGAATTACAGCGTTTTGTAATATGCACCGCTACTCGTTTTTACCTCATAAAGTTGGTGTCACACGAGTTTTTTTCTTTTTCCGGCAATTTTCTATGAACTAGTTTTTCCTTGTCCGGAAGCGTAACATTTGAGGTGAAACCATTGATTTCGGGGGCTGATGAGTGATCGGTGCTTCTGAATGCTTGTGTGCTTGCTTTTTGTGGGCAAACCGTTGTATGGGGAGGTGTGGCGGAGTGGTCTTGCCACTGGACTGGTAATCCAATGGACCCGGGATCGAATCCCAATATGTCAATGGGAAGATATTATTGGGATGGAATTTGTGCTGTACCTAGTATCAGTGCATTACCACAGCACACCGAAATGCCAAATAAATACCCTCATTGTTCCCTGATTAAATAGCATTGTATGAATATTCCCATATTCAAAAATATGCTACTGGGGGGCAATGCCTAGTGAGTTAATTGCTCAATAGGTGGCGTTCTGAGAGTGAGGGTCCGAGCCTGGGGGATGAGACTGTGAAGCACAGAGGCGGAGCAGCTTCAGAGATGGAATTGCTTCGAGCCGTGCTACTGACTGACTGACTGCAATTTTGTTCTCGTAATATGACGGGCCTTTTCTGTACTGGTATCGGTAACTAGACTGAATTATTATATTTTTTTCACCAACCAACTTCACTTCTTAACTCAATTAATGACATCAACAAATACATGTGGCACTCCAAGGACTCGAACCTAGGATACTCACACCGATATTCCGCGAAGGTAGCTTACGGTAGGCGGCTGAATTAATTATGAAAAAGCGTAATTTTTGAGGCTGCCAGGCCATAATTGCTCGAAAAATTTGACGGAAAAATCGCTCGTGTGCCATGCGTCCGTGAGCTTGCATGTTGCGGTACCTTGTAAATTAGCGCTACTGGTGTGTTTCATGACTGTGTTTACGTGTGTTTTAAGAGAGGCATAGTAGTAATTGTCTTTGAGGAGTTCTGTGTGTGTGTGTGTGTGTGTGTGTGTGTGTGTGTGTGTGTGGGTGTGGGTTTTAAGAGAGACACCTTAGTAATTGTCTTTGAGGAGTTCTGTGTGTGTGTGTGTGTGTGTGTGTGTGGGTTTTAAGAGAGACACCTTAGTAATTGTCTTTGAGGAGTTCTGTGTGTGTGTGTGTGTGTGTGCGTGTTTTAAGAGAGCCATATTAATCATTCTCTTTAGGGATCTCTGTGTTGATATGGGAGTGTTTTAGGAGAGGTATAATAGTAATTGTCTTTTATGAGTTAAATTTGTTAGTGGAGAGTGTGTGTGTGTGTGTGTGTGTGTGTGTGTGTGTTTGTTTTAAGAGAAGTATAATAGTAATTGTCTGTTTGAGGTATATTCGTTAGTGGAGTGTGTGTGTGTGTGTGTGTGTGTGCGTGTGTGTGTGTTTGTGTGTGTGTGCCTCCTCCCCCTTAATGTAAATCAAAGGACATCTATCTTGACATGTTCGGGAGACGTAGCCAATGTTTCCTTAATGATCAGGTAGACCTATATTAATGCATCACCTTACCCCCCCCCCCCTCTCTCTCTCTCTCTCTCTCTCTCTCTCTCTCTCTCTCTCTCTCTCTCTCTCTCTCTCTCTCTCTCTCTCTCTCTCTCTCTCTCAACTTCGCATAGACAAACACCTTGCCTTAAATCCGCGACTGCATGACTGCATTTGCAAACGAATACCTTTGTTTCCCCTCAGATGTATCAAGGATTATTGTGTTTATAAAACAAACAAAAATTATATTCTTCAGATACACGAAAGATCACTTATAACTGTGTAATGTTATTATCCAAACAGTCCCCTACTAACGTCTCCTAACCCTGACACGGACATTAGTCCCAGGGCAATACTTCCCTTTCCAATTTTCCCTTCTCCAACCAAAGCCACTGTTTTGACACTTGACTATCAGTATTTTAGAAGGAAAACAGCCTTGAGGGGGATCGCTAGATATGTTGTAGCTTGATTTCCTTTGTACCCTTGTACTACTATGTACCGGTACTCCTTTATGCTCATTTGTACTCCTTTATACTCCTTTGTACTCCATTATACTCCTTTGTACTCCATTATACTCCTTTGTACTCTCTCTCTCTCGCCTATCCAATAAAGGGTAGTCATCATCAACACATTGTATTCACCCGGCTGGATTATAAACTTTATGCTGGGGGTTTGTTCGGCTATAATTCCACCCAACAACTCTCCAACTGAACCAATGGGAGTTATGGAGTGTTTAATGGACTCTTTGACCGTATTTTTGTCAATGGTTTCAGCCCCGATATACGTGTTCACTTTAAATCACTGCACCTGGGGATCAATTTAGCCAGAGGATGAGCTTATTTTAACCATGGAGATTTCTGTAACTCTCTCTGCATAGGATGGAGATTTTATATTTGTTTTTGGCTGACATCAGATAATTGTATTCACCTTAGAAGGCTGATTAATTTCTCGAGGGTCGTTCAAAGTATAATATGATTATTATTATTATTATTATTATTATTATTATTATTAGTAGTAGTAGTTGTAGTAACAGCAATAATAGTATCGGTAGTTTTAATAACAGTAGTTGTTGCACAAGACAATCAACCCCTAAGGCTCCAGTAAAGAAAGCAACCCAGTTAAAAAGAAGAATATGTTAATTTAAGGTAAAAACTGCTAAATTCTAAATTGAAAAGTACAAAGTTAAATTTACACTTTCACCTAGCTAAACACAAATTATCCCACGGCTTCTGATATATCAGTGGTAAAATATGACACTTCTGTCTCTTTGTTTACCAAATTTCACCACCAACAATATTTTTCACTACAAAGTTTTCACAATAGTTAATTAATCAAGATGGGGTCCTGGCAAAATTACGTCAGCAAAAACGAAAAGAAGAGAGGATGTGGCCCATAGTTTGCAGACTATATTGTGCCCTCAGAAATTGAGATACACACACACACACACACACACACACACACACACACACACACACACACACACACACACACACACACACACACTAACATACACACACACACACACTAACAGAAACACCTATGCAGTACACAAACATATTGTAAAGAGAGAGAGAGAGAGAGCAAGAGAGAGAGCGAGTGATGTGAGAGGACAGGACAGGTGAGAGAGGCTCATCAACAGGTGTACTGATCTCTCTCTCTCTCTCTATCTATCTATCTATCTATCTATCTATCTATCTATCTATCTATCTATCTATCTATCTATCTCTCTCTCTCTCTCTCTCTACATCCGACCTCCCCCTCATGCAATCTCACATTTTATCTCACATTTTCCTATTCTATTTTCTTTTTCACTCTCTTTCTCTCCCATGTTCACTTACTTTCTCTCACTCATCCATTTTTTCGCCTACACTCCCTTTCTCAATTTCGTTGCGGTAATTTCGTTCTTTGGCACCTCGTTTTTCCCTCAATTTTGGGGTCTGGTTTATCTTGGGTTTTTTGTAATCTTGGGTTTTTAGTGCTTTTTATTTTAATCTTGGGTTTTTATTTTTTTTTATTTTCATCTTGGGTTTGTTAGTGCTTTTTATTTTGATCTTGGGGTTTTAGTATTTTGTTTTGATCGTTTTTTTCTTTATGTAAACAAAGAAAGATAGACAGTACTGTTTTTATAATTTGTGTGTGTGTGTGTGTGTGTGTGTGTGTGTGTGTGTGTGTGTACATACTAGTGTAACATTCATACTTATGCTCGCACTAAGAAGCTTTTCTCTCCATAAATTATCAAGAGCATAGTAGTCTAAACATTTACAATGTTTATATTTATCGAGTAGGTAAGCTATTTTTCCATATATTTTTTAGGAACATATTTATAAGCACTGCTATTATATATTCGTGTATTTTATTAATACAGTAGCTTAAGGGGAGGTATTTAGTTTGTTCCCTAGACCTGCATCAAACTTAAAATTACACCCCCTTGAGTCCCTTTCAAGATAAATTTGTACATTTTTCGGTAGAAAAATTTCCCGGCCGAAGGTCGGTTCCTCTTAAATTACAGGCTCGCTATCGCTCGCCAGGACAAAATCGACACCTGAATTGCACGAAAGGTCTTAATATGGGGTGAAAGTTCTTAAAATCGCTAAACTAATGGGGGCAAACGTTTTATAATATCAAAAGCAATGGGGCTAAACATGAGGGAGAAAGGGGTCAAGAAAAAAATCCCTCAAGTGGAGATCTCCCCTTAATAATTGTTCCTACATTGTGTAGAGCATATTATTATGTTCCTTCCAACAACCAACTATACTCCTAAAATCGATTAATGAAATTTACAAACACATGTGGCAGTCCGTGGATTCGAATCCAGGATGCTCACACCGAAAATCAACACCTTATGCATCGCACCACGAAGACAGTTAAAGAATGGTGGACACTGCCTACGATTTATTATGCAACTTCGAATCCTGCATATCAATCTAAGCATGTACACCCATCCCAACTGCAACTCACGTAGGCTATGCATATGTGAATGGAAAGAACAATTAATGGGCCTTAAAAGCATTGTTATTATTATTATACAGTATTATTTATTTATAGAGGAGGAGGATTGTGTTCTTTTATATATATATATATTATTATTTGGCTTAAGCGTTGTTTCCACATTTTGATTTGGTTGTTTTGTCTTTTTACTGTGTTCGTCCAAGTTTTGGTTTGTTTATTTTGCAAGTTTTACATTATAATAGGTTAATGACTTCATTGTTTATTTTGCAAGTTTTACATTATAATAGGTTAATTACTTCATTGTTTATTTTGCAAGTTTTACATTATAACAGGTTAATGACTTCATTGTTTATTTTGCAAGTTTTACATTATAACAGGTTAATTACTTCATTGTTTATTTTGCAAGTTTTACATTATAATAGGTTAATTACTTCATTGTTTATTTTGCAAGTTTTACATTATAATAGGTTAATTACTTCATTGTTTATTTTGCAAGTTTTACATTATAATAGGTTAATTACTTCATTGTTTATTATAATAGGTTAATTACTTCATTGTTTATTTTGCAAGTTTTACATTATAATAGGTTAATTACTTCATTGTTTATTATAATAGGTTAATTACTTCATTGTTTATTTTGCAAGTTTTACATTATAATAGGTTAATTACTTCATTGTTTATTATAATAGGTTAATTACTTCATTGCGGGGGACGTCTTATTTATCTTGAATGGGGTTCTAGGGGGTGTTTTTTAAGCTTGATGGAGGTCTAACGAGGAAACTAAAAAAAATCATTAATAGAAACATGTATAGACCCCAAAACAAGCACTGCCTCCTTAACAACCAACGATCCTTCCTTAGCTGCATAAAACACCATACTAAAGCTAGAATAAAGTTACTAAAAAGGGGTAAATACTGAACGCCGTAATTTCCGTATATTAGACCAACTAGTGTGGGAAAAGCGTCATGGATGATTAATGTATGTATTATTTATGTGTTATGTGACGATATACGGGGTATCCTGTCTCACGGGCTGTGTGTATGTCTTTCACACGCACACACACAAACCCACCCACACACAGCCACCCAACCACCCACACTCACCCCCCCCCCCACACACACACACTCCCCTCTTCACCGTATTAATGGGAATGCCAGCCCTGATTAAATCTGGAATAGTATCATCTGGAATGGGTATATTAGCGATGGTGATAGTGTGTCGGGGCGGGAATGGGAATGTGCTGGGAATAAGAGAGAGAGAGAGAGAGAGAGAGAGGGGGGGGGGTGAGCTCTGTCGTCAGGCTACTACTTTTAATAATATGCTATAACCTGTTCCATATAAATAGGCCAAAATTCTTGAAAATTAACCTCCATAACTCCCAAACGACTAGAGTAATCGAGCTAACATTTCGACCATATGGGAAGAGAGGTCAGCCAGAGGAGAGGTGTGGACACTTACAGCCCATTTGTTCCAGCCCTTTTTGAGTTACAGAGGTTAGGGTTCACGATTTCTGGCCTACATATTTTGAACAGGGCATAGTCTTTTTCCCAATTATTTTCCAATTTTATTTTTTGAGTCGATTATTTCATATATATATTTATTTATTTGTATTATTATTTGTTTTAGTTTCTTCCCTAGACCTCCATCAAACTTTAACAAATACACCCATTAGATCCCCCTCTAGATTAATATGTACATTTTTCGTCGCCGGTTCTTCCAAAATTACAGGTTCACTATCACTAGGAAGCCTGTAACTGCGGACATTATTTTATCGAAAAGTGTACAAATTTAGCTTGAAGGTGGTCTGGGCGAGCATTTCATATATGATGCAGTTTTTAACGCCGTGCACTTCCTTGATTGGCAGGGCTAGGGTGTTCCAGTTACAGGTAGATATATATATATATACAGTATATATATATATATATATATATATATATATATATATATTCGGTTCATCTATCTACTTATTTGTGTTTCTAATTGTTCGTCTATATGTCTGTCTACCTGCATATCTATCTATCTATCTATCTATATATCTATCTATCTATCTATTTATCTATCTATCTAGTTATCTATCTATCTATCTATCTATCTATCTATCTATCTATTTATCTATCTATCTAGTTATCTATCTATCTATCTATCAATCTATTTATCTATCTATCTAGTTATCTATCTATCTATCTATCTATCTATCTAGTTATCTATCTATCTATCTATCTATCTATCTCTGCCTCCCTCGAAAGTCTCTTCTCTCTCAGTTCCTCTATCCCATTAACTCAATACCAAAAAACGTATCGTAAGAGGCTTTGGCATTATGCACTAAACAATAATGACATGTCGGAAGTGAAAACCCCTCCTCAATAATGACATGTCGGAAGTGAAAACCCCTCCTCAATAATGACATGTCGGAAGTGAAAACCCCTCCTCAATAATGACATGTCGGAAGTGAAAACCCCTCCTCAATAATGACATGTCGGAAGTGAAAACCCCTCCTCAATAATGACATGTCGGAAGTGAAAACCCCTCCTCAATAATGACATGTCGGAAGTGAAAACCCCTCCTCAATAATGACATGTCGGAAGTGAAACCCCTCCTCAATAATAACATGTCGGAAGTGAAAACCCCTCCTCAATAATGACATGTCGGAAGTGAAACCCCTCCTCAATAATGACATGTCGGAAGTGAAACCCCTCCTCAATAATGACATGTCGGAAGTGAAAACCCCTCCTCAATAATGACATGTCGGAAGTGAAACCCCTCCTCAATAATGACATGTCGGAAGTGAAAACCCCTCCTCAATAATGACATGTCGGAAGTGAAACCCCTCCTCAATAATGACATGTCGGAAGTGAAACCCCCTCCTCAATATACCGTGTTTTTATTATCGTGACCAAGAAGTTTTTTATTTTGTTTTTTGTTATTGTAATATAGACTATTATAATAGCGGTGGTTCTTAGTTGAGCTTATGTATGTGGCGCGTGTCGGGTCTGTGTATGCATGCGTACACACACACACACACACACACACACACACACACACACACACACACACACACACACACACACATAATTACCAAGTATACATGAAATACTATGTCATAAAGGATATGTAAAGGATATATATATATATATATATATATATATATATATATATATATATATATATATATATATATATATATATATATATATATATATATATAAGCTAAACCGTGTAAAATAATGCACTAGCAATGTAAATTGTAAATTACAAATAGTGTTGCCAGCCAATGAATAACTTACGAAAATGCAGAAACGCATTTGAATTTGTAAATAGGAATAATATTTCTAGCAAAATATCTCGATGAAAAACGTAGTACGAAATATGCATAATATTGATGGAAATATGCTAATATTAATAAAACTGCAGAACAAGAAATATTAATAGTACATTTTACCAAAGGGAATTGAAGTTTTTTGTTTCTTTTATTTGTTTTGTCTTGCATTAACATTGGCTATGACATCTTATAGATATAGGGGAACATTTTGAAACCCATAAATCACAGAATACGTCGCAGTGTTATATGACAAGATTTTACAACCTCGCCCTGAATATAAATGTGACTCGTATCCCGAAATGTGTGAGCGTGGAAAAGAGAGGATAGAGAAATAGAATGAAGCAAAATGATAGCGTAAAAGTTGGAATATTTGGAATAGAGTTAAGGGGAGATGGGTCATTTTTTTTTTAGCCCTCCCTTCTTCCTCATGTTTAGCCCCATTAGTTTTCAGATTTTAAGACGTTCAGCCTATTACATTAGTTGGGCGATTTTAAGACCTGTAGCCCAATTTCTTTGTCAATATTAAGACTTTTCGTGTCATTTAGGTGTCGATTTTTTTTTCCTGGAGTGATAGCGAGCCTATAATATAAGAGGAAGCGGCCTTTGGCTGGGAATTTTTTCGATCGAAAAATGTACGATTTATTTTAAAGGAGGGTCTTGGGGGGGGGGGGGTTCTTAAAAGCTTGAAGGAGACCTAGTGAGGCATAAAACATAATATTAAAAAGATATATACATGCGCAAATAAATACGGCTAGCCCCCCATACGCGAAATAATAGCGTCAAGTTGGAATATCGAGAATGCGAATATAATGGTGGCGGGTTTTACGGTGTGTTGGGTATGTCGCGCCAACTGAAATGGGAATATGGTGGGAATTCTTGGGTTAATATTGATAGTGTATGTGTTGCATTTTATACGTACAGGCACACGCACACAGCCACAGACGCAGACACACACACACAAGCACACACACACATAATCTGGCTATCTAATTGCTCATATGTGTATTTGTCAATCAATTTAAATGAATAACCTATTAAATAACAATATGAACAAGGATGACATTTAATAATGCTTCAGTCATGATAATGCTCAATGACTCCGTAGTAAAGTACATTTTAAAGTTTTAGCAATACTACTATTATCCCTTGAAGCATTGGATTGTTAGTATACCAACTCTGAGAATAGCGAGCAAGTCAACACAGTATAGGTGAGAGCTGGAATGTGTCGGGAATTCTGAGAAGCAAGGAATGAGCGACCAACAGGAACTGGGAATATAAGGAAGCTTTGGCAGTCAGGAAGTAGCCGTTTCACTTAGTAGCCAATCCTACTCAAGTTACAAGGAGTTACTATAGTTTCTTCGCTGTAAGTAGGCGATAAATCATGACCATTAACCTCTGTAACTCAAAAACGACTAGTGTAATCGAGCTAATATTTATACCAATTGGGAAGAGTCAGTCAAGGAATAAATGTGGAGATTGACAGCTAATTTGCTCTAGCCCTTTTTTAGTTACAGGGGAGAGAGGTCATGATTTCTCGCCTACTTACAGCGAATAGACTATAGCATATAAGGAAGCTTCGGCAGTGAGGAAGTAGCAATTGGTTCACTCAGTAGCCAATCCTAACTCAGGGAAGGACAATTACAAGGAGTTACCAGGCATAGCTAGTATCTCCAAAGGCTAGGTAGGACACCTTTTTATATAATTATGTAATGTGAGTAAAGATAATATGTATAGAAAGGAAACCTGCGTACATCATTGAAATATTTGTGGACAAAAGCCAGAACAGTTACAGGGAGCCAAATTCATGGTACGTTGGGGTTAAAATGCCTGGGCACACGCAGTTTAAAGCATTCTAAATAAATAACAGACATAAATAGCATCTTTATTTTCAAGATGTAGTCAGTGTAGTGTAAGAGTCTTTTAGTATATTAGGCTAATAAAGGAAAATTAAGTTTAATGTATAGAAGTGAGACACCACTTTTGTCTTTGAGTATATCACTATTTGCTGTCTTTATTCCCCCCCCCCCAAGAAAAAGAAACACACACAGAAAAAGAAACACACACACAGCAAAAGAAACACACACACAGAAAAAGAAACACACACACAGAAAAAGAAACACACACACAGAAAAAGAAACACACACACACACACATAAAAAGAAACACACACACATAAAAAGAAACACACACACATAAAAAGAAACACACACACACAGAAAAAGAAACACACACAGAAAAAGAAACACACACACAGAAAAAGAAACACACACAAAAAAGAAACACACACACAGAAAAAGAAACACACACACACAGAAAAAGAAACACACACACAGCAAAAGAAACACACACACAGAAAAAGAAACACACACACAGAAAAAGAAACACACACACAGAAAAAGAAAACAAAATGAAAAAGGAAAAATGGGGATTGGGCCTGAGTGAATACATACATACATACATACATATATATATATATATATATATATATATATATATATATATATATATATATATATATATATATATATATATATATATATATATATATATATATATATATATACTGTATATATATACATATATATATATATATATATATATATATATATATATATATATATATATACATACATACATACTATTTGCTAAGGCGATTACGCAAGAAATGTCAAAATATGGATAAACAGTATACCATGAATACTGAAGCATAGACAAAGCCCCTTCGGGGATCACGGCGTCAGGCAATAGATAGATAGATAGAGAAAGCCATTATGACTGGATGGTATACATGATTGTGGAATTCGGCATGTCAGGAGCTATTTACATTGATCAATAATGTACAATCGGGGGTATTAAGTGTTGTCATAGATTCCAGTGGTTTTCGTTCAACAAGTGTTATTGGTACCTTATCCCTCAGAGTATTAGTCAGTGTCCGAGACTTTGTGAAATATCTGACAACACTTATTAACCTCGACTGTACACTCGGGTGCCGTAGACTCTAACCCACTCATGCAAACTCCTGGACCCACTGTGTTTGTCTTTATGATTTGTGGATAGCACTTGTTTTTCATTAAATTAAGGGGAGGTCTCCACTTGAGGGATTTTTTTCTTGACCCCTTTCTCCCTCATGTTTAGCCCCATTGCTTTTGATATTATAAAACGTTTGCCCCATTAGTTTAGCGATTTTAAGAACTTTCACCCCATATTAAGACCTTTCGTGCAATTCAGGTGTCGATTTTATCCTGGCGAGCGATAGCGAGCCTGTAATTTAAAAGGAACCGGCCTTCGGCCGGGACATTTTTCTACCGAAAAATGTACAAATTTATCTTGAAAGGGACTCAAGGGGGTGTAATTTTAAGCTTGATGGAGGTCTAGGGAACAAACTAAATACCTCCCCTTAAGCTTGATGGAGGTCTAGGGAACAAACTAAATACCTCCCCTTAATGCCAAGAATGAGAACATCTAAAATACGAATGGCTAAGATTTTGAGAATATACACGCTATACATGTTAACCCCTTCAGCACGAGGACGTAAATTCAATCATATTCTGGTTACCATCGGACGATTTTCTTTAGCTTCTAATGTACCTCCAGGACTCAAAGGGATACACACGATTTCAATTAACCCTCTGAAAAGCATAGGTCCTTTTTAATTTTCATAAAATCGTTTAACTTTAGCCATAATTAAAGGTTAAATGACGTCATCGTGTTGAAAGGGTTGAATTGTTGATTATACTATGATGAGGTAAAATACAATATGTTTTATATGCAGTTATTAAAGGCAAAAATATAAAAAATAAAAATCGGATAACACGGAATGTGATATTTGACATGAACTTTAGAATATACATTATTAAGTAAAGGCTTGAATTATATGGTAGGAGTAATGTAAAGAACTGAGGGTTTAAATGTCGGGTGTAAGGTAGAAGGGGTGGGGGGGGGAGAGGGATTAGTTGGTATGTGTTTGTGTGCTGTGTTGTGCTGTGTAAGTAGAATTGTGTGAGAGAAAGAGGGAGGGAGACATCAGGCTTGGTCTACATTCCTGAGCCAATGAGTATTTTAATGCATGATAAAGTTAAATTACTTTGCTGTATAGCTGTGGGCGAATATGGTATAAATTAATAAAAAAAAAAAACTTTGCCACATATTAAATATCATAACGATGACTATAACACTAATATATTTACTACTCAATATATTATACACTAACGAATGAAACTACTAATTTATGAAATCCTAACCCTTCATGTTCCGACGTCGTCGTTTAATATAGCCAGACGATTGGGTGCAGTTTCAGAAGATGTTGTGGTAGTACAAAAAGTTAGGTGAGATAGTTCGAAGCCTGTTAATTGCTGGAGGCCCTTTTTAAACTGGACAAAATCGTCTAATAGTAGCCAGAATAAAGTTAAAAGGACGGCACCGAGTAAATATCAACCATGGGTATATTAATGTCTGTCTAACAAAGACGACATGTATCGGGAGACAGAAATAGCCGGTTCTGTGGAGGGGGAGGAACTAGACAGATATAGTGAGACATTGACGGGTTATGAAGTTATAGAAATAGTATATATTATAGAAAGACAGACATATTGAGAAGTGTGACAGACGGAGGTGTGTTTGATATACCCTATGATTAAATAGATGTATTATTAGAGATATACATAATATAAATGTTGTATAGCTTGATTGAGAGGTATTGTATTTCTAATAATTGTTTTTTCTTTGCCCAACAGGTAAATATTGTTTCTGGAGCCGAGAGGAAGTTCAGGTTGATTGTAAGTAGAAGTTATTATAAAAATTGTGTAAATAGAAGTTATTATATAGATTTTGTAAGTAGAAGTTATTATAAAAATTGTGTAAATAGAAGTTATTATATAGATTTTGTAAGTAGAAGTTAGTATAGAGATTTTGTAAGAAGTTAGTATAAACATTTTGTTAATAGAAGTTATTATAGAGATTAGGTAAGTAGAAGTTATTATATAGATTTTGTAAGTATAAGTTATTATATAGATTTTGTAAGTAGAAGTTATTATATAGATTTTGTAAGTAGAAGTTATTATATAGATTTTGTAAGTAGAAGTTATTATATAGATGTTGTAAGTAGAAGTTCTTATATAGATTTTGTTAGTATATATCTACAGTACTTTTTGATGGCGGTCCTCAATCACATATATTCTCTTCAGTATAGTTAGGCTAAACATCTGGAACAATACCTAACCTCTGTAACTAAAACATGGCTAGAGAAATCGAGCTATTATGTGTGCAATGTGTGTATGTGCTTGTATGTGTGTCTGGGTATCTGTACCTCACACACACACACACACACACAATATACGTACACAAACAAAATACGCACCCACCCACACAAGCAAATATATCTGCAAACACACACACACACACACACACACACACACACACACACAGCCCGTAGCCTAGTAGGTAGAGCTCTCGTCTCACACACGAGGGGTCGGGGTTCAATCCCCGGCCGGGCGGAGACAAATTGGGCTTGTCTCCTTTCATGTGTTAGCCTCAGTTCACCTAGCTGTAAATAGGTACCTGGAATAAGTGGACGACGTTGTGACGTCCCATCTGGGGTTGGCAAAAATGGTACAAGGCGAGATGGGTATCATATGGTTCACCTAAGCTGATGGCTACCTAAGCCTTCGGGCGAGACGGTACCATCTATAGTGAGAATGGTACCATAC
>CM064550.1:16270965-16273465 GCA_032716605.1 Paralithodes platypus
ACTTTATTCTGGCTATCATTAGACGATTTTCTACAATTTAACCCTTTTCCGCACAGGACGCGATTTGCGCCCTTTCTGGGATACTTAAAAGCCTTTGCGACCAGCAGGGGTGTTTAGAAACCTTTAGTTTAGTTACTGCAACCTCTGCCGTTGTTTTTGAGTGAGCTGTGGGAAGAAAACTAATTTTGAAGAGGCAATTATGAGATTGAGCGAACTCTGAATGCTAAACGGCAACCCCCGAGTCCACAGGATAGGAAGAAGGTTAAGAAGAATCTGTGAGAATTATAAGGGTAAAGACTATCTCAATTTACCCTCTGACTTCCATATACCCTTCCTGATCTGAATGCAATCGTCTAGTAATACCCAGAAAACAGAACAGAAATGCGTTATCGTATCTTCTAAGGGTTAACCCTTTCAGTACCGGTGCCCTAATTTTAACTTTACTCTGGCTACCATCAGACCATTTTATTCAGTTTAAAAAGGGCTTGCATCAATTGACAGGCTTCGAACTCTCTCACTAAATCATTTCGTAAACGGCACAAAATCATCTAAATATAGCTATGATAAAACAGTGAAAGTGTGAAAAGGAACACCTTGAGATGGTTCGGCCATATGGAACGTATGAGAAGCGAGATAATGACTAAGAGGGTGTACGAGAGCGAGGTGGAAGGACAGAGAGGGAGAGGTAAACCGAGAGAGAGAGGTGGAAGGATGGAGTGAAAAAGTATATGTAGGAAGGCGGTGCTGGTTGGGAGGAGGGGCGTCGACTGACTGGGGACAGAGATGCATGGGGGCGTTTCGTTCGTGGCCACCCCTTCAGGGATCACGGCGTCGGCAATAGATAGATAGAGAGATAGATAACACAGTAGCCAGAATAAAGTTAATAAATACGTCACCGGTACAAAAGAGGTTAATCACATAGAACGAAGCGGGAAGTAAGGCATAGAAAGCAATAAAGCAAGGAATAAGCAGAGAGAGAGAGAGAGAGAGAGAGAGAGAGAGAGAGAGAGAGAGAATCAACTAATTAGACGAAGGAGAGGAAGGAAAAATACGCGATATAAATAGAACGGTGGGAGGAGAGCAGACAATTGAGGTAGGCCAGAGAGAGAGAGAGAGAGAGAGAGAGAGAGAGAGAGAGAGAGAGAGAGAGAGAGAGAGAGAGAGGTGGGGGAACAGAGGAGAAAGACAAAGGGGGAGGGAGAGTAAAGTGACTGAGAGATAGATAGATAGATAGAGAGAGAGAGAGAGAGAGAGAGAGTACCGGTAAATTAATTTCGTGGGATGAAAAGGTAAAGTAACTGAACATGAATGTGTGTGTGTGTGTGTGTGTGTGTGTGTGTGTGTGAGAGAGAGAGAGAGAGAGAGAGAGAGAGAGAGAGAGAGAGAGAGAGAGCGAGAGAGAGAGAGAGAGAGAGAGTAACAAGGAATCATTAGTATCTAAAAGACCTTGCCGTCCATCCCAGGCAGATACACTAAGAGGTTTTGCAGTTCACTACACTCATTACAGAGTGTGCAAATTACTAAAGTGTGTTCAAGCTCTTCCACAACTGTCTAATAATAGAGAATTATATAGAAAGATTAAAATAAGCTACACACATACACACATACACACATACATACATACACCTCTTCAACACCTGTCTAAATGTAAGCTTATACCTTATATATCCCTTTCAGTATCGGCGACGTCCTTTTCATTATATTCTGGCAACTATTAGACGATTTTATTCAACTTAGGAAGAATGGCTACCCGTTAAAAGATTACAGACTATCTCCCCTTAAACAGCTACACACATACATACATACACCTCTTCCACACCTGTTTATGTGTAAGCCCTCCCCGCCTCAGCACCCGGCCAATCATCGGGAGTGATCGAGGTTGTATGCACACATCTCCAAAATTGACCTTACATGGAGATCGTGAAGTATTAGATATCGGCCACCTTTTTTCCTCGGGACATGGGGAGAGGATTAGATGCTTATGTTCTGGGTGTGGTGTCCCGAGTTCGAATCCCGGGAGGAACATATGCTTTCATTAGTTTATTCAAGTGCATTGGGATTTGTAATTGATGATTAATGTTAAGAACGGGGTGTTACTTAATATGTGGAGAGGGTGGATAGAAAGGCTTCAGGGGGGACACCAGTTTTGTTTTATCTTTCTCTCCTTTTCTCTCTTTCCCTGGCCTGTATCCATTCGGCCCCATTCAGCCAACTGTTTTAAGACATTTATCCCCATCCAAGTGTCGATTTCTTCCTGGCGAATTGTATGGAGAAATCCGGTTTCGCTGGAGACATTTTTCTATCGAAACATATACAAATTTAGCTTGCTGTCAAAACAAATATATATATATGCTGACTCGCTACCGCTTGCCAGGAAAATATTGACACCTGGATGGGGGTAATTGTCTTAAAATAGTAGGCTGAATGGAGTCGAATGGATACAAGCCAAAGAGAGATGGAGAGAAAGAGAAAACAAGCGAGGTGGACGGCTCCCTTATGC
>CM064550.1:16278465-16288465 GCA_032716605.1 Paralithodes platypus
CAGGGGTGTTTAGAAACCTTTAGTTTAGTTACTTCAACCTCTGCAGTTGTCTTTGAGTTAGCTGTGGGCAGAAAACTAATTTTGGAGAGGTAATTATAAGAGTGAGATAACTCTATTTCTTATTGCTAATCTGGCAACCTCTGCGTCATATGGGCTTGAAAGGGTTAAACTGCACAAAATCCTCTAAATATAGCTAGAATAATGTAAAAAGACGTCGCCGGTACAGAAGGGGTTAAGTGTACAGTCGGTCTAATAAGTGATGTCTCGGCACCCATTCTGTTTTAACTACCAGAGATCTTTCCTAAGCTGCACAAAATCGTCTAAATGTAGCTGAAATCCAATTAAATAGACGTCGCCGGTACAAAAAGGGTTATGAATTTATGCGTAAGAGACTATTCCGCGTAAAGGACGTTCCGTAATTGATAAAGTTTTCCAATTTCCTCGTTCTTTCCCAATTTAACCCTCGTGATTACGTGCTCGATTTATTAAGAGGAGAGGGGCCGTTTTGCTGGCCACCCTTCTTCCTTATGTTTAGCCCCCTTAGTTTTCTGTATATAAGACGTTCGGCCCATTAGTTTGGCGATTTTATGACTTTTCGACCCCATTGAGGACTCTACACTACAAAAAGCTTCCATTTGTATTTCATATAGAGTACATAGCTCCTTGGCGTAGACCACACAATTGTGTTATAATATTATCCCTTGTAACTACTTGTAACTACTTGTAACTCGCGCAGTCTGTAATCCCACCAATGCAATTATACTCGCAAGCCCCCCCCCCCCCCCCCCCCCCCCCCCCGGCTCCTCCTACCTACATTCATACACACCTTCCTAAATCGACACACATATATATATATATATATATATATATATATATATATATATATATATATATATATATATATATATATATATATATATACACTTAGGCACACTAAACCCACACACATAAGCACAGAGACACATATACTCACACACAGGCACCGACCGACCTACCTACCTACCTACACACACACACACACACACACACACACACACACACACACACACACACACACACACACCAACTGTCCATCACCGCCCGTAATTGGTATATTTCAGCCCAAAGTAATCTCGGTTATTGTCATTGCCATTTCTATCAGCACCAGGGAATCACACACAGGGGATTTTTCGCTACCCCGCCTCCACTGCTAGATTAAGGGGAGGTATTTAGTTTGTTCCCTAGACCTCCATCAAGCTTAAAATTACACCCCCTTGAGTCCCTTTCAAGATAATTTGTACATTTTTCGGCAGAAAAATGTCCCGGCCGAAGGCCGGTTCCTCTTAAATTACAGGCTCGCTATCGCTCGCCAGGATAAAATTGACACCTGAATGGCACGAAAGGTCTTAATATGGGGTGAAAGTTCTTAAAATTGCTAAACTAATGGGGCAAACCTTTTTATAATATCAAAGCAATGGGCTAAACATGAGGGAGAAAGGGGTCAAGAAAAAAATCCCTCAAGTGGAGACCTGCCCTTAACAAGAGTAGTGTTAATTGAGTTGTTTATTTAATGGAAGTTATTATTTGGTTCGATATTAGGGGATGGCCGCTTTGCTATCGCTCTTGGCTTATAACACCCGATGCCGCTTTGCTATCGCTCTTGGCTTATAACACCCGATGCCGCTTTGCTATCGCTCTTGGCTTATAACACCCGATGCCTCTTTTGCTATCGCTCTTGGCTTATAACACCCGATGCCTCTTTTGCTATCGCTCTTGGCTTATAACACCCGATGCCGCTTTGCTATCGCTCTTGGCTTATAACACCCGATGCCGCTTTGCTATCGCTCTTGGCTTATAACACCCGATGCCGCTTTGCTATCGCTCTTGGCTTATAACACCCGATGCCGCTTTGCTATCGCTCTTGGCTTATAACACCCGATGCCGCTTTGCTATCGCTCTTGGCTTATAACACCCGATGCCGCTTTGCTATCGCTCTTGGCTTATAACACCCGATGCCGCTTTTGCTATCGCTCTTGGCTTATAACACCCGATGCCTCTTTTGCTATCGCTCTTGGCTTATAACACCCGATGCCGCTTTTGCTATCGCTCTTGGCTTATAACACCCGATGCCGCTTTGCTATCGCTCTTGGCTTATAACACCCGATGCCGCTTTGCTATCGCTCTTGGCTTATAACACCCGATGCCGCTTTGCTATCGCTCTTGGCTTATAACACCCGATGCCTCTTTTGCTATCGCTCTTGGCTTATAACACCCGATGCCTCTTTTGCTATCGCTCTTGGCTTATAACACCCGATGCCTCTTTTGCTATCGCTCTTGGCTTATAACACCCGATGCCTCTTTTGCTATCGCTCTTGGCTTATAACACCCGATGCCTCTTTTGCTATCGCTCTTGGCTTATAACACCCGATGCCTCTTTTGCTATCGCTCTTGGCTTATAACACCCGATGCTCTTTGCTATCGCTCTTGGCTTATAACACCCGATGCCTCTTTTGCTATCGCTCTTGGCTTATAACACCCGATGCCGCTTTGCTATCGCTCTTGGCTTATAACACCCGATGCCTCTTTTGCTATCGCTCTTGGCTTATAACACCCGATGCCTCTTTTGCTATCGCTCTTGGCTTATAACACCCGATGCCTCTTTTGCTATCGCTCTTGGCTTATAACACCCGATGCCTCTTTTGCTATCGCTCTTGGCTTATAACACCCGATGCCTGCTTTGCTATCGCTCTTGGCTTATAACACCCGATGCCGCTTTGCTATCGCTCTTGGCTTATAACACCCGATGCCTCTTTTGCTATCGCTCTTGGCTTATAACACCCGATGCCTCTTTTGCTATCGCTCTTGGCTTATAACACCCGATGCCTCTTTTGCTATCGCTCTTGGCTTATAACACCCGATGCCTCTTTTGCTATCGCTCTTGGCTTATAACACCCGATGCCTCTTTTGCTATCGCTCTTGGCTTATAACACCCGATGCCTCTTTTGCTATCGCTCTTGGCTTATAACACCCGATGCCGCTTTTGCTATCGCTCTTGGCTTATAACACCCGATGCCTCTTTTGCTATCGCTCTTGGCTTATAACACCCGATGCCTCTTTTGCTATCGCTCTTGGCTTATAACACCCGATGCCTCTTTTGCTATCGCTCTTGGCTTATAACACCCGATGCCTCTTTTGCTATCGCTCTTGGCTTATAACACCCGATGCCTCTTTTGCTATCGCTCTTGGCTTATAACACCCGATGCCTCTTTTGCTATCGCTCTTGGCTTATAACACCCGATGCCTCTTTGCTATCGCTCTTGGCTTATAACACCCGATGCCTCTTGCAATAAAGAGGAGTAAATATTATGTAACACCCCGTTCTTAAGGGGAGATCTCCACTTGAGGGATTTTTTTCTGGACCCCTTTCTCCCTCATGTTTAGCCCCATTGCTTTTGATATTATAAAACATTTGCCCCATTAGTTTAGCGATTTTAAGAACTTTCACCCCATATTAAGACCTTTCGTGCCATTTAGGTGTCAATTTTATCCTGGCGAGCGATAGCGAGCCTGTAATTTAAGAGGAATTGGCCTTCGGCCGGGACATTTTTCTACCGAAAAATGTACAAATTTATCTTGAAAGGGACTCAAGGGGGTGTAATTTTAAGCTTGATGGAGGTCTAGGGAACAAACTAAATACCTCCCCTTAACATTAATCATTCATTCCAAACCCCAATGTACTTGAATAAATTAATGAAAGCATATGGTCCTCCCGGGATTCAAACTCGGGACACCACACCCAGAACATAAGCATCTAAAACCATTACACCACCAACACATTGAGTACACGATGACGATTAACCCCTTCAGACTCATATGACGCAGAGGTTGCCAGATTAGCAATAAGAAATAGAGTTCTCTCACTCTTATAATTACCTCTCCAAAATTAGTTTTCTGCCCACAGCTAACTCAAAGACAACTGCAGAGGTTGAAGTAACTAAACTAAAGGTTTCTAAATACCCCTGATGGTAACAAAGGCTTTAAAGTATCCCCAATAGGCTAAACACAGCTAACTCAAAGACAACTGCAGAGGTTGAAGTAACTAAACTAAAGGTTTCTAAATACCCCTGATGGTAACAAAGGTTTTAAAGTATCCCAATAGGCTCAACACAGCTAACTCAAAGACAACTGCAGAGGTTGAAGTAACTAAACTAAAGGTTTCTAAATACCCCTGATGGTAACAAAGGTTTTAAAGTATCCCCAATAGGCTCAACACAGCTAACTCAAAGACAACTGCAGAGGTTGAAGTAACTAAACTAAAGGTTTCTAAATACCCCTGATGGTAACAAAGGCTTTAAAGTATCCCCAATAGGCTAAACACAGCTAACTCAAAGACAACTGCAGAGGTTGAAGTAACTAAACTAAAGGTTTCTAAATACCCCTGATGGTAACAAAAGGTTTTAAAGTATCCCTAATAGGCTCAAAATTGCGTCATATGTCGGAGAGGGTTAATATCCATTTTCGAACCCGGGTTTTTGTGGATGTTTGTAACGTTCCATCTGGATTAATAATATTTGGTAAAGAGTTCCCAGTTCCATACACGGTTTCAGCGAGCCTTAGAGTAGTTTAAGGGGACCGACTCGCTTTTTTGTATTTTGTTGTGGATAGTAGCCATTCGATCCTATTGAGCCTACTGTTTTAAGGGGAGATATTTAGTTTGTTCCCTAGACCTCCATCAAGCTTAAAATGACACCCCCTTGAGTCCCTTTCAAGATAAATTTGTACATTTTTCGGTAGAAAAATGTCCCGGCCGAAGGCCGGTGACTCTTAAATTACAGGCTCGCTATCGCTCGCCAGGATAAAATCGACACCTGAATTGCACGAAAGGTCTTAATATGGGGTGAAAGTTCTTAAAATCGCTAAACTAATGGGGCGAACGTTTTATAATATCAAAAGCAATGGGGCTAAACATGAGGGAGAAAGGGGTCAAGAAAAAAATCCCTCAAGTGGAGATCTCCCCTTAAGACGTTTATCCTCATCCAGGTGTCGACTTACACCTGGCGAGCGATAGAGAGCCAGCATATCTTGGATTGTGTTTTAGACAGCTTATTTAACTTGTACATTTTTCGGCAGGAAAATGTCTGGATTTCTCCATACAATGATGGCTCGCTATCGCTCGCCAGGAAAAAATCGATACCTGAATGGGGAGACTCGTTTTAAAACAGTAGGCTGAATGGGGTCGAATGGCTATTATCCAGACAGAAAAAAAACCGGCCCCTAATGATATAGGCCTGATTGGTATGGGGCAGTATTGTAAAGCAAATTCCATAAGTGGTTATATTAAATATATTAAATCATCTTAGAGGGTAATCCTATCTCCTTTTCCCTATATTGATTCTGTCTCTCAATATGTTTCATTAATTTGTAAACTCTCTTCATGACCAAAGCTACTGCCTGGATAATTCTAGGTCACTGCTAATCCGAAACAATTAATTATCTCAATAACAAATGTCTCAATACAGAATACTATTTGTTTTCTTTCCTGTTTTACTTGCTTTTAATTAATTGATATCGGTCATGTCTTCGGCTATGTATTCAGTCTATGAAGATCCTTGCACATATGTTCAAATCATCTTAACCCTGTCAGTACTGGTGACATCCTCTGCATTATACATTGGCTACTGTTAAGCGAGTATGTTAATTAAGCTTAGGACGGGTTTCTAGCAATTATAAGGCTTCAAAGTAGCTCGAACCACTCGACTGTGTGTGTGTGTGTGTGTGTGTGTGTGTGTGTGTGTCTGTGTGTGTGTGCGTTTATATGGGAGTCTATTTGTCTATTTAACTGTCTGTCTATTCGTCTGTGTGTAGGCGTTCTATCTATCCATCTTTCCATCTGTTTGTCTGTCTGTCTATCCATCTGTCTGTATATCTATCTATCCATCCGTCTGCCTATCTATCTAACCATCTGTCTATCTATCTGTCTGCCCGTCTATCTATCTATCCATCCGTCTGCCTATCTATCTAACCATCTGTCTATCTGTCTGTCTGTCTGGTCTATCTATCTGGCTCCACCCACCTATTTGTCCTACTGATGACCATAATTCAGTGATAATGCCGAATCTGTGGCCCATTTAACCACAATAACGCGTCTGTTGAACCCCGGAAACTAGATTTGGATGGTAGTCGAGTTAGCTTATGGAGCATCTGCAGAGGGCTGCTCGCGGGTCATGTGATGTGCGGGGGGGGGGGGGGGGCTTGATGGGAAAGTTTGGTATTTATATCTCTATTATCAAATGAGTTAAGGGGAGGTTTTTAGTTTGTTTCCTACTCCTCCAGCAATCTTAAAATTTCACCCCCTTGAACCCCTTTCAAGATAAATTTTTACATTTTTCGGTAGAAAAATTTCCCGGCCGAAGGCTGGTTCTTTCTTAATTACAGGCTCGCTATCGCTCGCCAGGATAAAATCGACACCTAAATGGCACGAAACGTCTTAAAATTGACAGAAATGGGGCGAAAGTTCTTAAAATCGTCAAACTAATGGGGCAAACGTTTAATAATATCAAAAGCAATGGGGCTAAACATGAGGGAGAAAGGGGTCAAGAAAAAAGTCCCTCAAGTGGAGATCTCCCCTTAAAAGGACCTATGTTGCTAAGAGGGTTTATTGAGGTCGTATTTACCCGTTTGAGTCGTGGAGGTCGATTATAAACTCAAGAAAATCGTCTAATGGTAACCAGAATACGATGACGTAATGGTGGTGAAGGGGTTAAGGCGTTCGGTCCGTTAGGCTGACCCTTCCCAAATGGTAGAAATGGTAGCTCGATTACTCCAGTCGTGTGTGAGTTGTACAGGTGAATATTCAGGCGTTTTGGCCTACTTATATAGAACAGAGTATAGTGACTTGGTTTTAGGAATCTGGAGAAGTAGTTTGGCCATGACAATTTGTGATATGATTTATATCTATATTTGATGGACCCCTTTCGCCTTCATGTTTTTAGCCCCATTAGTTTTAAGGTCTCGAGACGTTTGGTTCATTAGTTTGGTGATTTTAATACCTTTTGTCCCATTTAGGTATCTCTTATTTCCTGGCGAGCGATAGCAAGCTTGTAGTTCAGGAGGAAACGGGGCATTTTTGTACCGACAAAATGTACACGTTGTTCTCGAAGGGGGGAGTTTGGGGGTATTGGTTAAGGGGAGATCTCCACTTGAGGGATTTTTTTCTTGACCCCTTTCTCCCTCATGTTTAGCCCCATTGCTTTTGATACTATAAAACGTTTGCCCCATTAGTTTAGCAATTTTAAGAACTTTCATCCCATATTAAGACCTTTCATGCCATTTAAGTGTCGATTTTATCCTGGCGAGCGATAGCGAGCCTGTAATTTAAGAGCAATCGGCCTTCGGCCGGGACATTTTTCTACCGAAAAATGTACAAATTTATCTTGAAAGGGGGTCAAGGGGGTGAAATTTTAAGATTGCTGGAGGAGTAGGAAACAAACTAGAAACCTCCCCTTAAGCTTGATGGTGGTCTTGGGAGGAAACTAAAGAAAATAATATATATATAACAAAAATGAGAAGATCAATAAAAATATCCCCATCTGAGCGTCACCTGTCTCTGCATTGTTGAGGTCTGTGTCGGGACTCGAACCATGGCTAAATGTCAGGACCTAGATTCTCAAAATTGTTTATTCAAATTTTGTATTTCTATTTCTGTTGTAATATATTTTTCTTTTGTGGATATTAATCGTAGTCGTGTGTTGTACAGTCGCGCTAATAAGTGATGTCTCGGCACCAAGTATGTTTTGATCAATAATTGGTATCAGCACTATCTAAGCTTCATTTCTTCATATCGAGTGAAATATACAAACATGTTCCTACACTTACCCACCCTATTCAACATCTGACAGACATTAATACAGCACAGAGCAAGCCAAACGTAATGACAGCTGGGACATGACTTATTAGCGCGACCGTACTTATATAACTGTCTTGATGGTGTAATGGTTAGTTCTGTATGAGATATCCTAGGTTCGAATCCTGGGAAAATCACATGCTTTCATTAATACACACACACACACACACACACACACTCGCACACACACACACACACACACACACACACACACACATACAGATAGATAGATAGATAAAGATTGATTGATAGAGATTGATAGAAAGATAGATATATAGATAGATAGATAGATAGACAGATAGATAGATAGATAGATAGATAGATAAATAAATAGTTAGATAGATATATAGATAGATAGATAGATAGATCAATAGTTAGATAGATAGATAGATAGATAGATAGATAGATAGATAGATAGACAGCTAGATAGATAGATACCCCCACACATGCTCGAACAAAGAAACAGATCGATTGCTTTATATAACACTCAGGTCAATGCAGAGAAGGAATTACAAATTACTTCTCCTAAAATGTCAGTTCGAATAAGGGTAGTTGGATAATGACAAAGCATAGAGTGCGTTAGCTTGTTTATCTAGGCGTTTTATCGACTATTATAAGAATGGTGTTGTGTTATTTGAACTAGTTGGTACAGTAGCTACTCGTGTCCTGATTTAAAAAACGAAAAACACACAAAGTATATAATGGTTGACACATGTATTCAGTTTGAGAGGGACACACTGAAATTAAAGGGCTGCCAACTATTTCAATTAACCCTCACAATCCCATACATTCTTCTTCTTTGCTATCCTTTCCTTCCACTGTCGTTTATTCTCGGGTTGGCTATCTCTACTAGAATTAAGTCCTGACCACCTCGCTGGGATCGTAAGGTCTGTGTGGTCAGTGTATCTATGTAAAAATGTAATTATTATTTTATTTTATTTTAATATATATGTATTTGTTTGTTATCATAATGCAAGGTTATCATTATGTGTTTTAATGTTGTAATTGCCTTAAGTGTTTGCTAATAATGTGTTTTTGTTTTCTCCAACAGGTAAATGTTGTTCAGGTGTACAGCAGAAGTCAGTGAGATTGTAAGTAGAAGTTATGTTATACACACACACACACACACACACACACACACACACACACACACACACACACACACACACACACACACACACACGCAACACACACACACACAGGCGGGCACACCTACCCATACAATTACACATCGTGGTAATGAACCCACTATAAGCATTTTTGTTAGATTTATGGATAACCTTTCCTAATCACGGGGGTATGTTAAAGGGAGGTTTTTAGTGTGTTTCTTAAACTTCCATCAAACTTTAAATTACACCCCCTTGACTCCCTTTCAAGATAAATTTGTACATTTTTCGGTAGAAAAATCTCTCGGCCAAAGGCCGACTCCTCTTAAATTACAGGCTCGCTATCGCTCGCCAGGAAAAAATCGACACCTAAATGGCACGAAAGGTCTTAGAAGTGACATAAATGGGGCGAAAGTTCTTTAAAACGCCAAACTAATGGGGCGAACGTCTTAAAAGCTCAAAAGCAATGGGGCTAAACATGAGGGAGAAAGGGGTAAAGAAAATAATCCCTCAAGTGGAAATCTGCCCATAATGAGAAGCAAGCATGATACTAGTTCACAAGACACAGATACATGACGCCCAGGGGAATTACACACGAGCCCCCTGATAAATTGAATTACCCCAGATTACTACAGAGTTAATTTGGCCTCTGTTGGGGTATCTGGGGAGGGTACAGAAGTCGTCGTATTGTTGGGCTAACGTGATTAAAGCCAATTACCCACTCGCTGTGATGATATGTGTGTGTGTATGTTTGTGTGTGGATTACTTATCAATAATAATGGCAGTCCTGATTTAAGCTTAAAGTATACAGTTTCTTAACCAAAGTACATTACTATATTTATTTGACCAGTACTTTAACTATGGACGTGGAGGGAGCTGCACCAAGGGGCAGACCAAGAAAGACCTGGGATCAGACCTTACGATCTGATCTTGAATTAATAAACCTTTCAAGTGAGGCAGCTCTGAACAGGGCTGCCTGGAACGCCGCCATTAGGACGTGAGACCGGAACTG
>CM064550.1:16293465-16295965 GCA_032716605.1 Paralithodes platypus
TAGCTAACCGTGAGTAAGGGAAAGTGGAAGGAAAGGATAGCAAAGAAGAGAGAGAGAGAGAGATAGATAGAGGTCATACTAAAACCAACAAACATACAGTCAACTCCACCAGGAAGTCCCAGGCCAAGGGAATTTTGCTTACAAATATTTCAAGACAGTACAAATATTTCAAGACAGTACAAATATTTCAAGACAGTACAAAAATTTCAAGACAGTACAAATATTTCAAGACAGTACAAATATTTCAAGACGGTACAAATATTTCAAGACAGTACAAATATTTCAAGACAGTACAAATATTTCAAGACAGTACAAATATTTCAAGACAGTAAAAATATTTCAAGACAGTACAAATATTTCAAGACTACAAATATTTCAAGACAGTACAAATATTTCAAGACAGTACAAATATTTCAAGACAGTACAAATATTTCCACACCGTTCATATCAAACGATAATATGCATTTAACTTCAGGTCATTACAAAAATGAATAAATATGTAAATAAGTAAACAAATACAAAAATAAATAAATATATATATAAATAAATGAAGAAGCAAATATCCAAATATCCTGTATAATTATGTGGACAAAAATAACAAGAGGTCAACGGACAGCAGTACTCGAAAAGGGGCTCCAGGCCTGACGCAATTCTTGCCTTACAGTGTGCTGGCTTAGTAATCCAGCAGGGTTGATAGCCTCTGAAGACCTAATTTGAATAACAAGAGTTGGGGAAAAGAGGCGGAAGAGGAGGATTAATCATAAGAAACATTTGAAGATAGAGCGGAGATGGAATGGAAAGAGTAATAGAGATTGAGAAAGAGGGGAGAGGAAGAGATGATAAATGAGAGAGAGAGAGAGTTGGTAAATGAAAGAGGGGAGAGGAAGAGATGATAAATGAGAGAGAGAGAGAGTTGGTAAATGAAAGAGGTAAAGGGGGAGAGGGAGAGACAGAGATTTAAATATATTTTCATAGATACACTGGCTATACATATCTTGATCCCTGCGAGGTGGCCAGGACTTAATCCTAGTAGAGAGAGAGAGAGAGAGAGAGAGAGAGAAGATAACGCAGAAACCCAAAATGAGAAGACAAAGGATGAATAAGACGAGTAAGTAGCTTAAGATGATGCTGGAGAGAGAGAGAGAGTGAGAGAGAGAGAGAGAAAGAAAGATGTTGAGAAAGAGGGAAGAGGAAGAGATGATAAATGAGAGAGAGAGTGGGTAAATGAAAGAGGTAAAGGGGAGAGAGAGAGAGAACGCACAAATAAAGCCGAGTAAATAGAGGCTAAGAGGATAAACAAAACTAGGAAACAGTTTAAGATGATGAAAGGGGACTGGAAGGACTGCTGACCTGCGAGTGACTTCCTCTTCCTCTCTCTCTCTCTCTCTTTCTCTATCATCTATCTATCTATCTCTATCTCTCTCTCTATCTCTCTTTCTTTTCACTTTGCCCCTGGCCGAGATCAAAAGAGAAACTTTAAATATTATCAACATCACTCTCCCTCACTTTTTCTCTGACACACATACACATATATATACACACACACACACTCACTCTCTCTCTCTCTCTTTCTCTTTCTCTTAGCTTACATTCCATTCTGCATTAAAAACATTACAGCAATTAAAGGTCTTGCCAACTTGAAGGACATAAAATATTTCCAAGTTAATAATTCAGTATTCACCAGAGGCTGTTATAAAATCATGGATAGATTATTTCACTCGCATTAGGCATTATTTTGTATTTAATATTATTTTGTTATAATCGAGTGGTAAACCTTATGGAATGGACTACCTATATAGTCCCTCTATTATAGGTTGGCCAGACATTGTGACCCCACGTACCTCTGTAATTCAAAACGGAATTGAGCAAATGGGCTGTACATTTCCACACCTAGTCCCTGGCTGACACTTCCCAAATGTTGAAAATATAATCTAATTTATTTAGTTTATTGAAATTTATTTTGACTTTAATATTGAGAGTGAGAGAGAGTGAGAGTATGTGTGTTTCTGTGTATATGTGTGGGTGTGTCTGTCTGTATGTGTGTCTATGTGTGGGTGTGTGTGTGTGTGAGATAAATAGAGCGAGAACTCCTAAGAGAGCTAACTTTCGCCCCTCCTGATAAGTAGGGTTGACAGATGGAGGGTTCGAGTCTACCCACCCCCTCAACCTTCGCTTCACCAACTCCTCTTCCTATTAGTTACGATCTACAGCACTTTAGGGAACTTATTATTGGTCTTTAAAACCCCTTTAAGATAATGACGCGTTTTGACAGTTTATTCCGGCTATCATGAGAAGATTATATAGCATAGAAAAATAATATATATATATATATATATATATATATATATATATATATATATATATATATGAATAAGAAGGATAAAGACTGTCTCAGTTCCTCTTACTCCCATATATATCCTTCTTAACCTGAATTAAATCGTTTAATAATAGCCAGAATGAATTGTCAAAAACGCGACATGATCGCTTGACTCGGGTAGCG
>CM064550.1:16301967-16346967 GCA_032716605.1 Paralithodes platypus
GGGGAGGGAATCGTCACAGGCTGTTCTACATTTCGTCTCCCTCATTTACATAGAACAAAAATATATATGTATTATTGCCCTGGGTTTGGGGTGTATGTGTTTAGCTTATTTGGTTTGTAGTTGTCTGTCTGTGTGTGTAGATATGCCTGTCCATCTGTGCTCTCTCTCTTTCTCTCTCTCTCTCTCTCTAACACACACACACACACACACACACACACACACACACACACACACACACACACACACACACACACACACACACACCCTCTTGCTGTCAGTGATACCCCGCTCGTCTCAAGATAGCATTTCTCAGACACTGCCTGTCACTCCCATGCTAAAAAAAATCTAACCATTCCTAACTGATAATTAACAGATCCTACGCTGTAACAACATCTGGAAAAAATAACCCATTGAGGATCGTGAAGCATTATGATTTAACACTTTCTTTAGCTGAAAATATCGTCCGGATGTAATTGAATTTCTTCCAACAACGAGGATAACGTGAGATAATTAGCTTTAGTATTTCATCTTTAACATCTTCAACTTCAATCAAATAGTCTAATTACTATCTTCCACTTTAGTCAAATAGTCTAATGGTAGCCATAATAGTATAATAAGGACATAATAGTACCGATGAGCACAAATACTGCCTTCAATAACACATAGATCTCTCGGAATGCCTAAATTCAGTTCTATATTTACACACCCTCCAAGTGGACAACATCGACAAAAAGTGATGCCAGCTAGGGCCCTCCAGAATCTCTCTCTATCTGGTGACTTTGATGTAGGGCTATAGAGATGGTTCAGGCTGATAGGATTCTGGCTATATTGAAAGTAAGAGAACGGTTAAGGGAGGTTACCGGTGTTTTTTTTTTATCTTGCTCGCCTTTTCTCTCTTTCCCTGGGTTGTATCCATTCGGCCCCATTCAGTCAACTGTTTTAAGACGTTTATCCCCATCCAGGTGTCGATTTCTCCCTGGCGAGCGAAAGCGAGCCAGCATTGTATGGAGAAATCCGGCTTCGCCGGAGACATTTTTCTATTGAAAAATGTAAAAATTTAGCTTGCTCTCAAAACAAAAATATATATATATGCTGGCTCGCTACCGCTCACCGGGAAAATATTGACACCTGGATGGGGGTAAACGTCTTAAAACAGTAGGTTGAATGGGGCCGAATGGATACAAACCAAAGAGAGAGGGAGAGAAAGAGAAAAAAAAGCAAGGTGGGCTCCCTTAATGAAATATACATGCAGTATAACAAAAGTTAATGTATATATTAGCCCGATTTTCTTTTGCTATGTGACTGCAATTTGTGAGGGTGATATTTCTAGTTACGCTGTCGGAACCAGAGCGCGAAGACCCCGAGATTGACTTTCTAAATACGCGAAAAGAAAATGGTGTGTGTGTGTGTGTGTGTGTGTGTGTGTGTGTGTGTGTGTGTGTGTACGTGTGCGTGTGTGTGTGTGTGTGTGTGTGTGTGTGTGTGTGTGTGTGTGTGTGTGTGTGTGTGTGTGATATTTCTAGTTACGCTGTCGGAACCAGACCGCGAAGATCCCGAGATTGACTATTTAAATACGCGAAAAGAAAATGGTGTGTGTGTGTGTGTGTGTGTGTGTGTGTGTGTGTGTGTGTGTTTATATATGCATGTATTATTGTATGGACAGTATTTATAAGTGCGTGTGTATATGTATGAATTACATGTTTGAGTGTGTCTGTGTGTGTGTGTATAGGTGTGTGTTTGTGGAATGTAATTAATGGCGGTATGCAGGTTTAATTTAGCCATTTTCGAATCAATTAGCTTTTTAGAATGGTTCACACACCATCAACAGAAGCGGTTCTTCATTCTGACATTGGGCCTTTATATACAGTCTCTCTCTCTCTCTCTCTCTCTCTCTCTCTCTCTCGCGTCTCTCCTCCTCTCTTCTCTCTCTCCTCTCCCCACTCATCCTCTCTCTCTCTCTCTCTCTCTTTTTTTTCCCTTCACTCTCTCTATATATAAATTCAGACGGGAATTGATGTGTGTAGGAGTGTGTGTGTGTGTGTGTGTGCGGGTGTGTGTGTATAAAGGAGTACAAAGGAGTACAAAGGAAATCAAGCAACAACAGATCTAGTGACCTCTTCCTAGGTTTTTTTGGGGCTTGCCTCCCCAAAACACTGAGGATCAAGTGTCCAAACAGTTTGTAAAATTACTGTACTGTATGTGTGTATGTGTGTGTGTGTGTCTGTATCTGGATGGCTGTATGCTATAAAAGTCAATATAAGGAACCTGAGCAACGTAGACCACTCATTTTCATTACATCGCAGCCTCCTATTTACACACTAAACATATCAATATTTGGGGATTCGTGATAAACTGAACTCTAACGATTCAAAATGGAACCCAACGAAAAAATTCACTAAGTCTCCGCATACAGTAAAGTACAGTACAGTAAAGATAAATTAGGTGAATTCCAATCTATGCATTATGGTGTCCTTCTTTAGCTTAATCAAAATGTCTAGTATATATATATATATATAATTCAATTTTTTATATTTACCATGGACCGATTAATGGCTATTTTCTGTCATTTTGTAAAAGCTGAAATACAAGTTTCTAAACTCTACTGTTTGTGTTAGTGACAATACTAATTTTTGTATCGGCTAATGGTAAATTGGCGTGGTAAAAAGCGAGGTGGTCTCCCTTAAAAAAAAAATTGTCATTGATAAACACAATGTGCATTTACACATTCACTGATTAATTTGATAGAATTGTTAATGATTGCTTGTTGATACTTTAAATTGCTATTCACATGAGTATGCATATATGTATTCCAGTAGAGTTAGTATTCATAGATGTGTGTGTGTGTGTGGGTGTGTGTGTGTGTGTGTGTGTGTGTGTGTGTGTGTGTGATGGGTGGACCAAAGTAAGGATGGGGAAATTGTGGTTTGATCGCCAGGCTAAAAGGGAAATTTTTTGGAAATTTTTAAGAATGGCGGGAGATATATTTTGGAGGAATAAGGAAGATATATTGATTACCCAGAGTAAGGAAAAACACGACAATTTTATACATAGATATACAGCCTGATTATTTGTGTGAAGGAAAATACAGAAAATGAAAATTGAACATTCATTATTTTCCTTCCAGCTTTCATTGACCCCTTCACCACCATAACGTAATTTTCATCTCATTCTGGTCACCATTAGACGATTTTCTTAAGCTTATGATCTCCCTGTAGGACTCAAAGGGGTAAATGCGATCTCAATAAACCCTCAGAGTAACATAGGTCCTTCTTAAACTGCGTAAAATCCTCTAATTATAGCCAAAATCAAGGGTGAAAGGGCGTCATGGTGCTGAAAGGGTTAATATAGTTTCTGCAACAGTTAGAAACAGAGAAGGAGTAAATATTTGTTTAAATAGAGTGTAAAAAGACAAAGTTTTCGAGCTATACATTTTTAGATTGGTAAATATATAGTTTTCGAGCTATACATTTTTAGATTGGTAAATATATAGTTTTCGAGCTATACATTTTTAGATTGATAAATATATAGTTTTCGTGCTATAAATTTTTAGATTGATAAATATATAGTTTTCGAGCTATACATTTTTAGATTGATAAATATATAGTTTTCGAGCTATAAATTTTTAGATTGATAAATATATAGTTTTCGAGCTATACATTTTTAGATTGATAAATATATAGTTTTCGAGCTATACATTTTTAGATTGATAAATATATAGTTTTCGAGCTATACATTTTAAGATTGATAAATATATAGTTTTCGAGCTATACATTTTAAGATTGATAAATATATAGTTTTCGAGCTATACATTTTTAGATTGGTAAATATATAGTTTTCGAGCTATACATTTTCAGATTGATAAATATATAGTTTTCGAGCTATACATTTTTAGATTGGTAAATATATAGTTTTCGAGCTATACATTTTTAGATTGGTAAATATATAGTTAGGTAAGCAGACTAATGAATAAATACGAAGGGAATTTTCACGTCTTTTCGAATCCCGGTAGGATCACATGCTTTCATTTATTTCATTGGCAAGTGTTTGGTGTTGGGAGTTAAATAAATATATTAGATTATTCATATAGGTTAAAGAACATTCATAATGAGGTCGGTCCTTAGAAATCTGTGACCCAGTACATGTCCTTGCCTTCCACTCAAGCATTAAGGGGAGGTTTTTAGTGTGTTTCCTAGACTTCCATCAAGCTTGAAATTACACTCCCTTGACCCCCTTTCAAGATAAATTTGTACATTTTTCGGTAGAAAAATTTCCCGGCCGAAGGCCGGTTCCTCTTAAATTACAGGCTCGCTTAATCGCTCGCGCAGAAAAAATCGACACCTAAATGGTACTAAAGGTCCCTTAAAAGTGACATAAATGGGGTCGAAAGTTTTTAAACAAAATTCGCCAACTAATGGGGGCGAACGTCTTAAAAATCTCAAAAACAATGGGGCTTAAACATGAGGGAGACAAGGGGGTAAAAAGACAAAAAATCCACTCAAGTTGAAAATCTTCGTCCCTTTTTTTTCCCTTAAGCTATTCAGTGTGCAGTTGGGTTTGAGTACATGATTAGATTGTTATCCAGTATCTCTCTATTCTATCGCTACTACGGTAATCAGTGTTCCTCAGAGCTCTCCCAGTGTATACCACCTCCTCTACGTAGGGTACGTGGTACCCGTCTTGCAACATAACCCCACCCCTACTCTGTGCAACTCTCAAACCCAAGAGTGAAACGTTACTCCCAGTCTGTCTTCTATTCAACAGCTAAGCTCTGGAACTCTCTCCCAGAATCAGTCTTTCCCTCCTCCTATGACTTAAATTGCTTCAAACTCTGTGTGTCCAGGCATTTTGGCTCGAACGTCCCTGTCACTCTTTCAACTATCGGGGAGGCACTCGCTACAGGCAGTTCTGCCTTTTGTATCCCTCACTCACATAGAAAAAAAACACACACACGCTCTAATAACACATTCTCTCTCTCTCTCTCTCTCTCTCTCTCTCACTGATATAGAGAAAGGGTTGGGGGATGCAGTACAACAAATCTCTCTCTCTCTCTCTCTCTCTCTCTCTCTCTCTCTCTCTCTCTCTCTCTCACTGATATAGATAAAGGGTTGGGGGGATGCAGTACAACAAACCTCTCTCTCTCTTTCTCTCTCTCTCTCTCTCTCTCGCGTCCTCCTCACCCATCCATCCTCCTCCAGTTCTCTCTCGCTCATTTCTCTCTCGTCTCCATCTCTCCAGTCTCTCTCTCTCTCTTTCTCTCTCTCTCTCTTTCTCTCTCACTGATATAGATAAAGGGTTGGGGGGATGCAGTACAACAAACCTCGTCTCTCCCTCTTTTCTCCTCTCTCTCGTCCTTTTCTCTCTCTCTCTATGATATAGATAAAGGTTATGGGGGGATGCAGTACCAACAAACCTCTCTCCTCCTTCTTTTCTCCATCTCTTCTCTCCTCTATCTCCCCTCTCCTCCTTCTCTCCCTCCCCTGTTCCTTTCTCTCTCTCCTCCTCCTCATCTCCCTCTCACCCTCTCTCCTCTCCCCCTCCTCCCCCTCGCCTCATCTCGCTCTCCTCATCCCTCTCACTCCTCTCTCCTCTCTCCCGTCTCTCTCCCAATCCCCCTTCTCCCTCCCGCCTTCTCTCCTCTCCTCTCCTCCCTCCTCCCCTCATCTCTCTCCTCTCGTCTCTCGTCCCTCCTCTACTACCTCCCCTGCAAACCCGTCTCTTTCTTTCCTCTCTCCTCCTCCTCTCCTCTCTCTCTCTCTCTCTCTCTCTCTCTCTCTCTCTCTCTCTCTCTCTCTCTCTCACTGATATAGAGAAAGGGTTGGGGGGATACAGTACAACAAATCGCTCCACCGTACATTTTTCCTGCCCCACCAAAACATTTATCGGTTAGTTTTAGCAGCTTTGTTTCATTTCGCGGTTGTAAAATGTTGGAAATGTTTTCCATGTTACATTGGTCGCCTCGCAGGTTTGGAATTGATGTAGGCGGGAGAACGGATATTTTGCTTTGTTTGTGATCCTGTCGGCATTTCCCGTTAAATATAGATAAATAAATAAATATATAGACCAAAAACCAAGCACTACCCCCTTAACCCGTTGAAGATTGTGACGCGTTTTGACAGTTTACGCTGGCTACCATTAGACGATTATGTACAGTTTAAGAATGATGTGTGGGAATTACAAGGGTAAAGACTAGAAGATAAATGGAAGTATTTTGTCCACAATGTTTTATCCACGCTTTTTGAATATTTATCGAGAGAGACTAGGTGTGAGGCTGAAATGTTTACTTTGTGCTTCAGTCATCGGGTTCTCTCTCACTCTCTCTCCCTGTCTTTATCCTTTTATCTCCCTCTCCCCGTCTTTGTTACACTCTATAAATAACCTTTAGGAATAGCTTTTATCCTCCTTTCTCTCTCTACTCTCTCGCTCTCTCACTTCTCCCTCTCCGTCCGATCTCCCACTCATCTCCCACTCTCTCCTTCCCTCTGCTCAAATCCTCTCGTCTCACGGTCTTCTCTCCCTCTCATCTCAGCCTCTCGCCTCCTCTCTCCCTCTGCGTGTAGCTGTCTATCTATTTTGTCTATCTATATTTATCCATAATATTTTTTTCCTTTTTAGTTATATTCTACTTAACTTCCTTTCTCTTTTCGTCTCTTATATATATATATATATATATATATATATATATATATATACGGTATATATATATATATATATATATATAATCCGTTTATTTTGTCCTGGAATCCTGGTCTCACCCTATGTTTTATTTTTCCATTCCTACCTGAGTATTCCAATTATTAACCTTGTGTTCCTGCCATTCCCACTCCATGATAGTAATCCTAGTTCTCTCTCTCTCTCTCTCTCTCTCTCTCAAGCCAGGTACATCCATCTTAAGCCAGGTTTGAGAGGCTTATTACGTTCCTGCCTCATTCGCTTGTACAGTACTTTTGATATGTAGTTTACCTTGTCATTCAGATTACGCACGATATAATGGTCATGCTAGTAGGTAGTATCTCTCTCTCTCTCTCTCTCTCTCTCTCTCTCTCCGTATATTATATATATATATATATACCGGTACATATATGTTTTGTTTATCCCGTCTCAACTCCATAGTACATTTTTAATATATATAGTTTTTCCTGCTCATTTAAGTTTCTCAATTTAAAATATGTTGCATATCGCTTTCTTGACATTATTTTATTTTTACAAACATTATCCTTCCCTTCCTGGTTTTCTTTCACACACACTTTTACTGTAAAGGTTTTTATTCGTTCAGGGTTTTATCAATATCATATTAAAGATATTTGTTAGTGGTTTTATTATTGTTGAATTTGCATTAGTTTTTTCTTTGTGCTCTAGTCTAATTTCCCCGCACACACACACACACACTAATATAATATATTATAATAGTATATATATCTCATAGTATATATATATATTATATATTATATATATATATATATATTATTAGCTATATATATAAGATATATATCTAATATACAGAGAGAGAGAGAGAGAAAAAAATAGATAAATAGATATATAGATAGATAGATAGATAGATAGATAGATAAATTGTTTTGTATTGTTTTTTAATTACCAACCGAATATCTCAATTCATATTACGTTGAATATCGGGTTTTCTTCCTTATTTCACTAGTATAACTTAATTGTTCCTTCCTCTCCTGATAGACTCTCTTTCACATATATTTATTGTATAGCATTTCCATATTAATTCCGTTTTCTTGCAATATATGTCGTTATGGTAATGGAGTAGTTTTTACCATTGTTGTTAAGGGGAGGTTTTTAGTTTGTCTTCTACTCCTCCAGCATTCTTAAAATGTCACCCCCTTGACCCTTTTTCAAGATAAATTTGTACATTTTTCGGTAGAAAAATTTCCCGGCTGAAAGCCGGTTCCTCTTATATTACAGGCTCGCTATCGCTCGCCAGTATAAAATCGGGACCTAAATGGCACGAAAGGTCTTAAAATTGACAGAAATGGGTCGAAAGTCCTTAAAATCGTCAAAATAATGGGCGAACGTCTTAAAATTAGAAAAACAATGGGGCTAAACATGAGGGAGAAAGGAGTCAAGAAAAAAATCCCTCCAGTGGAAATCATCCCCTTAAGGGGGTAGTGCCTGTTATTCGGTCTACTGTATAATATTAACTAATTTATGTGTTAATGAGATCCCTTGCTAGACCTCTATCAAGCTAACGACGTCTCTCATTAACCCTTTCACGCATTTATGACGCAGAGGTTGCCAGATTAGCAATAAGAAATAGAGTTCTCTCACTCTTATAATTACCTCTCCAAAATGAGTTTTCTGCCCACACCTAACTCAAAGACAACTGCAGAGGTTGAAGTAACTAAACTAAAGGTTTCTAAATACCCCTGATGGTAACAAAGGCTTTAAAGTATCCCCAATAGGCTAAACACAGCTAACTCAAAGACAACTGCAGAGGTTGAAGTAACTAAACTAAAGGTTTCTAAATACCCCTGATGGTAACAAAGTCTTTAAAGTATCCCTAATAGGCTCAACACAGCTAACTCAAAGACAACTGCAGAGGTTGAAGTAACTAAACTAAAGGTTTTTAAATACCCCTAATGGTAACAAAGGCTTTAAAGTATCCCTAATAGGCTCAAAATCGCGTCATATGTCGGAGAGGGTTAAGAAGAATCTGTGGTAAGGGTTAAGTGAGATATTTCGAAGCCTGTTGATTGCTGGAGGTCCTATTTAGCTCAATATAAGCGTCTAATAGCAGCCAAACTAGATTTAAAAAGATGCCGCCGGTATAGAAGGGGTTAATATTGTATATAGCTATTTTGGTTTCTTATTGTTCATTACTCTCTCTCTCTCTCTCTCTCTCTCTCTCTCTCTCTCTCTCTCTCTCTCTCTCTCTCTCACACACATATACACACACACACACACTCCAACCCTCTTTTACTCTTCCTGAATTCTCATTAACATTGGCATTTTTGATAGTTTTTTATTCTTTGGTCTTTTAGCATTATTTATCAAGCTTCCTTCCCCTCTACTCTCTCTTTCAAGATTTGGCCATAACATTTTGCAGTCACTTTTCTTAAATTATTTTCGTTGGGATTTCAAGGTATCGTCTTGTTTGTATATGAACATTTGCGTATATATATATGTGTGTGTGTGTGTGTGTAAAATATATTAGTTACAATATTTTTCGTGCATTGCAGATAATATTTGTTCATAGCTTGTTTTACATAAATTATACGCTATTATGATCATACACTCTGAAGAAATATGGGTAGGGAAAGAGAATTATTATTATCCGTGATAATCTATCCATTTAATAGTATGATGCCGCTAATAATAAACCCACTTAAGAGGGAGGTGGTCGCTTCTGTTTTACCCCCTTTCTCCCTCATGTTTAGCATATTTGTTTTTAGATTTTGAGAAGTTTGTTCCATTACTTTGACGATTTTGAGACCTTTCACCTCATTTATTTGTCAATATTAAGATCTTTCGTACCATTTAGGTGTTGATTATTTTCCTAGCGAGCGATAGCGAGTCTGTAATTTTAGAAGGAATCGGTCTTCGGCCAGGACATTTTTATACCGAAAAAATATACAAATTTATCTATTTCATGCCGTTTTTACACCTTTGATATTTACAGTGTTTGCGTTGTTCTTTTTTGTCCTTATTCCCTTCTGCCACCGGCTCGCTTTCGCTCGCCAGGGAAAATCAACACCTAAATGACACGAGAAGTCTTAATAGTTGCAAAGAAATGGCGCGAAAGGTCTTAAAATCACCAAACTAATGAGCCGAACGTCATAAAATCTGAAAACCAATGGGGCTAAACATGAGGGAGAAGGGTGAGCAGAAAAACGACCCACCTCCCCTTAATAAAGAGGCAGTGTGTGTTATATACTGTAAACTTCGCTGCATATAAAATATTATGTATTAATTTTCTCACTTTCTTTTTACAGGTGAGTTGTGTTTCTTGGTTAATTATCTACCTGGGTGAGTACTACGGTCTGTTTAAGGGGCGAATGCCTGGATTTTTGGTCTATTAATTTATTTATTCATATATTTTTTAGTTTCCTCGCTAGACCTCCCTCAAGCTTAGAAAAACACCCCCTAGACCCCCTTTTAAGATAAATTTGTAAATTTTTCGGTAGAAAAAAATTCCGGCCGAAGGCTGGTTCCTCTTAGAATTACAGGTTCGCTATCGCTCGCCAGCAAAATATCGACACCTAAATTGCACGAAAAGTCTTAAAATTAACAAAGAAATGGGGCGAAAGTGTTAAAATCGCCAAACTAATGGGCCGAACGTCTTAGCATCAGACAAATAATGGGGCTAAACCTGAGGAAGAAGGGGGACCAGAAATTGACTTATCTTCCCTTATTTAACTACCTGGGTGAGTACAACCGTTTTGTTATCCCTTTCAGTATACTAGGACAAATTATTTTATTTTGTACTGGGTATATTTTAACTATTTTATTTAGCATATATAGGGTTTGCGCGATTTAGATTTTTTTATCGAGTTAGATTTGGTTTGTGTACTGCTAGAACACACACACACACACACACACACACACACACACACACACACACACACACACACACACACACACACACACACGGTCACGGTGGCCGAGCGCACTTAGTACACTGTATTGGGAGCGCTAGCTCTGGTGTCGGGGGTTCGATCCCACGCGCCGGCAGGGGAAGTTCTCTCAAAAACTTTCCCTGGCCGTGAAGGCTAGGTCTGGACGGACCGTCTCGGGGGACCCACAAAGTCTCCTGCCCACGTCCTACTCCCTCGGGGGTATGTAGGCGCTCTCGTTAGCAGCCAGGATCAGTCTGTTGATCCCTTAGGATAAGATCTAGGTTAAGTCTGTGTATTTTCAGCCCCATTGGCTGCCGGCTTGAAATAAACCGATTATTATTATTATTATTATTATTATTATTATTATTATTATTATTATTATTACACACACACACATTGTTTTCCCCTCCCTCTTATCCTATTGCAAATCACAGACTTATACTTAATCTTAATCTCTATCTCTATCTCCCTCTCTCTCTCTCTCTCTCTCTCTCTCTCTCTCTCTCTCTCTCTCTCTCTCTCTCTGTATGCTATATTTTGTTCTATCCTTGCATTCATCTTTTTCTCTCTTCTGTATCAGCCTTAAATATAATCATCATCATCATCATCACTATCATCATCATCATCATTACTATCACCACCATCATCATCACCATCATCATACCGTTCAGCAACAGTAGGAACATTTGTTTTTCTTTGTGTTATTCTGTATTGGCCTCATCATCATCATCATCAGGTATTTCGTCAGTTGCTGCATTCGTTTTTTCTTCGCCTGCTTCTCCTCTATATTTTCTTTCTCCTAATTTTCTTCCTCTTCCTTCCTATATTTTCACACACACACACACACACACACACACACACACACACACACACACACCTGATGCTGGGAGAAAAGTGTATAAAATGGTTAGAGAGAAAGTAATTAATTAAATATTTTTCCTTGGTGACAGATGGAGGGAATTAGGGAGGAAGGGGGTGGGAGGTTAGAGGGAGAGTGAGGAGGGAGGAGGGAGGAGGGGGAAGGGAGGGAATTGGGGGGGGAAGGTAGGTGGGGAAGGAGGGAGGAAGGAAGGAAGGAAGGAAGGAAAGAGAGATGGAGGAGGTATGGGAGGAGACGGAAGAGGAGAAGAAGGAAATAGGGATGAAGGAAGGAGGTGGGAGAGAAGGAAGGAGGGGAGAGAAGGGAGGAGGAAGGAATGGGAGGGGGGAGAGGAGAGAAGGAAGGATGCGAGAGAGAGAGAGAGAGAGAGAGATGGAAAACAGATGGGCCGGAAGGAGAGAGTAAATAAGGAAGGAGAAAGGATAGAGAAAGAAGTCATAAAGAAAGTAAGGGAAGATGGAGAAAGAGAAGTTAAGGAAGAAAGGAGAGAAAACGAGCACAATTAAATAAAGGGGAAAATAAACGGGAGGGAGGGATAACTAATGAAAACAGGGTAACATTAAAAGAAACCAATGTATGGGGAAGTAAGAAGGAAAAGTAGCGAATCGAGAAAAGGGAAGTGATAAGAGAAAGAGATTTACACTCGCAGTCCACTCATGGGAATTCGTGGACTCCCTGTGTGTGTGTGTTTGTTTGTTTGTGCAATAACTATCTGGATTTAATTTAGGATAGAACTTGATTTTCAATATATATATATAGTTCTTTGTTGTTGATGAATAGAACATTTTATTCATAAGTTAAGGGGAGGCAGACCGTTTGTTTGGTCTATTAATTCATTTATTCATATGTTTTTTTAGTTTCCTCCCCAGACCTCCATCAAGCATAGAACAAAAAACTAGACAAAAACAAGATAAATTTGTACATTTTTCGGTAGAAAAATGTTCCGGCCAAAGGCCGGCTTCTCTTAAAATTGCAGGCTCGCTATCGCTCGCCAGGAAATAATCAACACCTAAATGGCACGAAAGGTCTTAAAATTGACAACGAAATGGGGCGAAAAGTGTTAAAATCGCCAAACTAATGGGCCGAACGTCTTATAATCTCAAAACTAGTGGGGCTAAACATTAGGGAGAAGGGGGTCCAGATAAACGGTCTGCCTCCCCTTAATTTCCAGAGAGTGGATAGTCGATTTTTTTCTGGACCCCTATCTTCCTCATGTGTAGCCCCATTGCTTTTGAGATTGTAAGACGTTCGCCCCAGATAGTCTGTGTGGCCCCATTTGAAGAGTTCCAAGAGCAATATGGAGAGCATCTGGAAACACGCATCTCCGAAAGAAAAAAAATTATGTGAGTCAAAATGGGACTGATTATAATATGTCCGGACTTAATTAATTATGTGCGCAGGAATTTCATCATAGGGGGAATCAGAATGTGTTAAGGGGCTAGTACTCGCTTTTTCTGGACACCCTTCTCCCTTTTGCTTAATAGTTTTGAGATTTTTAGACGTTCGTTCCTTTAGTTTGGCGAGGTTGAGACCTTTCACCCCATTTTTTTTTGTCAGTATTAAGACTTTTTGCGTCATTTAGGTGCCGATTTTTTCCAGGCGAGCCATAGCGAGCCTGTAATTTAAGAGGAACCGACCTTCGGCCGGGAAAATTTTTCTACCGAAAAATGTACTAATTTATCTTGAAAGGGGGTCTAGGGGGTGTAATTTTAAGCTTGATGGGGGTCTAGGGGTGTAATTTTAAGCTTGATGGAGGTCTAGGGAACAAACTAAAAACTTCCCTAAAGTATGTTGTATGTTAAACTCCCTGGTAAAACCCAACCGTATTTGACAGTAGTGTAGACGGGGGAAGTATAGGTTGGGGGTCTGTGCCCCCCCCCCCCCCCCCCTCCTTCCCCTCACCAATAATCATGGAATGTATGATGCCTGGGACCTTTCCTGGACCTTAATTAGTACCAGGGCCAAATTCCAACTTTCTAGATTGAATAACTCTGTGGGCTTTGCAAAAACAAACACTAATACACGAGAACATTTTATATATATATATATTTGTATATATATATATATATATATATATATGTATATATATATATATATATATATATATATATATATATATATATATATATATATATATATAGAAAAACGAGAGCGAGAACGAGCAAAAACAAGAACAAGAGCAAGAGAGAGAGAGAGAGAGAGAGAACTGATGATGATGACGAGAGCCAAACAAGGGAATATAATTAATATGAAGCAAGGAAGGGAAGAGCGAATGACGGGGAGAGAGAGAGAGAGAGGTGATGATTGTGAGGCAGGGAAGGAGAGAGATGAAGAGAAACTGATGATTGGATGGAGAAGGAATAGAGGCGAACGAGAGGAGATAGGGAGGAGGAGGAGAATGATATAATGATTACACCGACATGAAGATAGATAGATAGATGGATAGATATATAGATAGATAGATAGATAGATAGATAGACAGATAGATAGATATATTGCTAGGTAGGTAGGTGGAAGGATGGTTAGATAGATAGATAGATTTGTTGGTTGATAAGTAGGTAAGTTGGTAGGTGGATGGATGGATAGATAGATAGATAGATAGATAGATAGGTTGATTAATTTGTTTAGTTATTAATTGATCGATTAATTGATTGATAGGTAGGTAGGTAGGTGGATGGATAGATAGATAGATAGATAGATAGATAGATAGATAGATAAATAGATGAATATATATCTACTGTAGATGGATAGTTAGATAGATAGATAGATAGATATATAGATAGATGTATCGATGAATAGATATCTAGATGGATATATATACTGTAGAAAATTAGGCTATTAAACATACAGAAAATGACAAATATGAAAATAAACAATTAACCATATTAGTTTGCATTGACCTATGGAAATACATAGACATATTAGTAAGTAAATTGCGTTAGGCTAATATTAAGCTTTTAATATAAATTTAGGTAGATTTTTTGTTTAGCTTTTAATAGTCCACATATGACCAAGATAAAATAGCATGTACTATTATGGATTATATTGGAGAATCATATATATATATATATATATATATATATATATATATATTTATAATGTCCGTTTTTATAATCGACCATAAAGGATGTTTTGGCCGATTTTCGTATACGTAACCAAACGGACAAATATATATATAGAATCTATAACAAATAGTAGCAAAGATATTTCATTCGAGAGAGAGAGAGAGAGAGAGAGAGAGAGAGCGAGAGCGAGCCAGAACGAGCCAGAACGATAGAGAACAGGAACGAAAAAGCAATGCAAGATTATAAATAGAGAAGTTGAGGAACATTAAAGACGAGTAATGTTGACTTCACAATATATAAAAAAACACAAAGAACACCAGATAAGGGAAAATGAGAGAAGGGAGAGTCGGAAGCCAACTTTTTTTTTTTATAGCATTTAAGGTGAAATTTATTTTTGTATTATATTATTGCATATTAATTAGGGTTATTATTATTATTATTATTGTTATTGTTATTATTATTATTTGTATTTGTAATATTATTATAGTTTCCTCCCTAAAATTAAATTAAAAATAAACATCAAAGTATTTGTGATATAGTCTCTCTCTCTCTCTCTCTCTCTCTCTCTCTCTCTCTCTCTCTCTCTCTCTCCTGTTTTGACCTCCCATCATTTCCTCCTCTGCTTCCTCCCCCATCTCCCCTCCCTTAATGTCTGTCTGTCTGTCTCTCTCTCTCTCTCTCTCTCTCTCTCTCTCTCTCTCTCTCTCTCTCTCTCTCTCTCTCTCTCTCTCTCTCTCTCTCTCTCTCTCTCACCAATGAAATTTTAAATCATACGTTTTAAGTGTACTGTATAATAGCAATCTATGTATTTTTATGCTAAGTGTAGTAAAAAGTATTATATCCCAAAATAAACATGAGCCGTACACTAGGCTGAAATAAATATACAAATACTTTTGCCTATCCTTTTTAATCAATGTGTGCAAGAAAACTGCACACCCAAGTCTAACATATAAATACTAGATACACAGAAATGCACCTAAAACAAATATATGATCAATATGTGCAAGAAAACTGCACACCCAAGTAAACATAAATACTAGATACACAGAAATGCACCTACAACAAATATATAGTCAATGTGTGCAAGAAAACTGCACACCCAAGTCTAAAATATAAATACTAGATACACAGAAATGCACCTACAACCAACATTGGCTCGCAGTAATCAATTATAAACACGTCCATTTTAATTAATCCAACCACCACCATCTCCACAATTTCCGACCCTTTGCGGGGTAGTGGATGTTGTTTGGTCTATATACTTATTTGTCTATTTATTAGTTTCCTCGCTAAGCCTCCATCAAGCTTTAAAAAACGCCCCCCTATTCCCCCTTGCAAGACAAATGTGTACATTTTTCGGTAGAAAAATGCGAAGGCCAATTCCTCCTTGTAATTATTATGTTCTCTCCACCAACCAACTTTACTCCTAAACTCGATTAATGAAATTAACAAACACATGTGGCAGTCCGGGGATTTGGACCTAGGATGCTCACATCGAAAATCAACACACTTATGCATTACAGACTTGCTATCGCTCACCAGGAAAAAACTCGATACCTAAATGACACGAAAGGTATTAAAATTGAGAAAGAAGTGGGACCAAATGTCTCAAAATCGCCAAACTAATGAAAAGAACGTCTTAAAATCTGAAAATAATGGGGCTAAACATGAGGGAGAAGGGGGTCCAGTAAAAACAACTACCTCCCCCTTAAATCCCTGGACTTTCTCTTTCTTTTCTTTTTGCTTTTTCTTCTTCTTTTTTTCAATTCAAACGCTTGATCTCTCATCAAAATCACATTACATCTGTCAATTTTTTAAGCTTTTTTTTTCTTTCTTTCTTATCCCTTATGCCCCAGCTCGCTAATGTCATTTTTCGTCTTACTTACGGCCGGTTCTCGAAAGGTGATTTGCAGAGAATTTACGATTTGTGTTTTACCTCTGGCTCTGGAAATGTCGTTGTGTGCAAAAATGAAACGCCTGTATTCGATTTATTTATCAGCTGACGGTAATTGCCATTCTGGACCCCCTTCTCTCGTGTTTAGCCCCATTAGTTATGAGATTTTAAGACGTTGGCCCCATTAGTTTTGTAATTTTAAGACCTTTCGCCTCATTTCTTTGTCAATAATAAGACCTTTCGTGCCATATACAGTAGGTGTCGATATTTCCAGACGAGCGATAGCAAGCTATAAATTTAGTAGGAATCGGCCTTCGTCCTGGGCAGTTTTCCACCAAAGAAACGTACACCGTTTACTGTTCCTATTCCTCGGATTCTGGAAGCAAAAACGAAATGGTTAGCGAGCCATTAAGGGGAGATGGGGCGTGTTTCTGGTTCCCCTTCTTCCTCATGTTTAGCCCCATTAGTTTTCAGATGTTAAGACGCTCGCTCCATTAGTTTGGCAATTTTAAGACCTTTCGTCTCATTTCTTTGTCAATAATAAGACTTTTCTTGTCATGTACTGTAGGTGTCGATTTTTTTCCTGGCGAGCGAAAGCGAGCCTGTAATTTAAGAGGAACCGGCCATCGGCTACAACATTATCCTATCGAAAAATGTACACATTTAGCTTGAACGAAGGTCTTGTGGGTGTTTTGTATAAGCTTGATGGAGATCTAGGGAGGAAACCAAAACATAGTAAACAAAATACGTAAATGATCAAATAAATACGCTCCCCCCCCCCCCTTAATACGCTCATTCCCCCCCCCCCCCCCCCCTTAACAGCTTCGATAGGAAATCGCAGACCAGACCAGATGGCTGGAGTAATATACGAAAGAAGAGTAACTGGACAGAGGAAGAACAAGCTGAGAAGTGAGAAGTACAGTAGAAGACTGAAAGTTATCGGGCTCAACCAAGTTGCTTCGTTGTGGTCATGTCAGCTCGTTAATATTTTGTGGTATTAACCCACTGAACACGTTCAACATTTTCATGGATATTTTTGTGCTTTCCCATAGTGCCTGCCGGTGTTGATTAGTCCATAATAAAAAAGTATAAAAAAATATGATTTCGTACCTCCTGTCGATCCATAGGGAAAAAGATTGATGCATTTCATATTTTTCTGTCAGGTTGTTGAAGCCAAATTCATAAAAGTCTTAAGTACTCATGATTCTTAAGCTCTTGTTTACACATGAGTTTGAGTATATGAAAAACTATAGTCCATTCATTATAATATTTATGTAGGCCAGAAATCGTGACTTCTAACCTCTGTAACTCATAGCGGGCTAGAGCAAATGGGCTGGCAATTCCCACACCTATTCCCTATCTGACTCTTCCCAACTGGTAGATATATTAGCTTGATCACTCTAGTCGCTTATGGATTATAAAGGTTAATGTTCAAGAGTGTTGGGATACTTATTTGGAACAGGATATAAGATTGTATCATTTGATGTAGTTTGTGAAGGGACTGGAGTTCTCGAAAAGGGGCTCCAGTCCTGACGTTATTCTTGACTTACAGTGTGCTGGCTTAGTAATCCAGAAGGGTTAGTAGCCTCTCAAGTCCTATCTTAACTAACTAATGTAGTTTGAACATTTGTTTGTACAATTATTAGCTGTATTATATGGAATCCATTAATTCTTTATCGGATCTATATAGTTTTCTGTCACTTGTCCAACATAATATATAGCTTTCTGTCACTTGTCCAACATAATATATAGCTTTCTGTCACTTGTCCAACATAATATATAGTTTTCTGTCACTTGTCCAACATAATATATAGCTTTCTGTCACTTGTCCAACATAATATATAGCTTTCTGTCACTTGTCCAACATAATATATAGTTTTCTGTCACTTGTCCAACATAATATATAGCTTTCTGTCACTTGTCCAACATAATAATATAGCTTTCTGTCACTTGTCCAACATAATATATAGCTTTCTGTCACTTTTCCAACATAATATATAGCTTTCTGTCACTTGTCCAACATAATATACCCTGACAATCTAAGCTGAACAAGGCTAGCTATAACCCCGTCCCAAGACTTCAACGACTCAGCCAGGGAATAGGTGTAGAAATTGACAACCTATTTGCTCTAGCCCCTTTTTTGAGTTACAGTGGTTAGGGGTCACAATTTCTGGCCTACAATAAAATAATTCGTACACGATGGTTCAATTAGTGTATATAATTGTTACAAAATAATGCCCAATAACAAGTAGTAGTTAGATAGTAAGTAGTTAGTAGTTAGTTAGTAGTAGTTAGTTAGTAATTAGTTAGTAATTAAATTAATACATTTGTACAAAGATGTACAATACAATACAAAAGGCACGTGTACATTATTACACTAAATTAATTAATCGGATTTTACTCTATTTATTTTAGTTATATAAATATTTTTGTTTTGTTTTTTGATTGCAAGGGAGGTAATTGTTTTGTTGATACCGCGTGCTAATTGGGCTATCACATTTAAATTGGCCAGTGTACCCTATAATATCTGGGCCGAACACCATGGTATGAACTTGACATGACCATTGATGAAATGCCCGCAATGCCTGTGTGTGTGTATAATAATAATAATAATAATAAATGGTTTATTGATAGTTGCAGCCATTGGCTGAAAATGCACAAAGGATCAGTTTGTTGCTTAACTCCAACTTATATGAACTTACAATACAATATGGACCAAAGTAAGAGATTGCACAAGAACTACTGGTATTAAATTTTGGTCAGTTAGATATATGTACTTCGTTAGCTGATGATTTTCAAGTCGAGATGATAGTGGTACATTTTACAAGTTTTCTCTGAAAGTTTGTGAGTGTGTGTGGGTGTGGGTGTGGGTGGGTTGGTGGGTGTGTGTTTGTGTGTGGGTGTGGGTGTGGTTATATAATATACAGTATATATATATATATTATGTAACTTTATACCAGCAGACAGTATTCGCCCATAGGTTTGCGTGTGGGGTAATTTATTTAGCGTGTATGTTCTTGATTATTTGTCCATATGGCACAGTCTTTATAATACGCATCATTGCCTTGACGTGGTTGCATGTGCGTGTGTGCGTGTGTGACTGTTGATGGGCATGAAGGGGGGGGGGGTCGTAAAAGCAATATCCTGATTAACCCTTTCAGTACAGTAGGGTGCATTTCTTTGTTTTATTCTGGCTATTATATAGAATAACAATAATAATAATTATTATTATTATTATTATTATTATTATTATTATTATTATTATTATTATAGTAATACTAGTAATAATAATATAAATAATATATTGAACAATAATAGTAACAAATTTCCCTTAAGCCGTCGACACAGATATATAATATATGATTTATATAACTTTACTTTCGTGTTCGATATGTCTGTCAACCTTTATATAAATTGTCGATATGTCAAGCTATGTAAGGTTTATATATATACGTTAGAATTGGCATATTTCAATGTTTTATCACGTATTCATACATTATCACGTATTCATACATTATCACGTATTCATACATTATCACGTATTCATACATTATTTGGGCTTCATTGATATATCCTCGCTACTACTAATTTGCATACATATTTGATTTGGTGATTAATTATGTTAGTAGAGAGAGAGAGAGAGAGAGAGAGAGAGAGAGAGACTTCTAGACAGACAGACATATGCTGTGTGTGTGTGTGCATGTGTGTGTGTGTGTGTGTGTGTGCAATATTTATAAGGATAATAATTATTGTTTTTGTTTGTTCAATGGCAGTCCTGAGGCTGAATATCTACAGAGTGTTTCTTAATACAGTGCTTAATCTACCTTTGGCGACCGTGAGGTGCCGGAGTTTCAACCATAGTACATACGCAGATGCACATTATATTGGTGAAACTATGTGTTGGTTAACATAAGTTCATAGCAGCTTGGCTAGGGAGGGACCACGATACAATCCTTCTCCTCCGTCGGGATGGCTGAAAAAACCTTTGGGATTCTGGGGGACTTGAACCCTCGACCTCCAGTCACCACACAGCGCCTTATACCACTATACCAAACTGACCTCTGTGTGTGTGTGTGTGTGTGTGTGTGTGTGTGGTTGTGTGTGGTGTGTGTATGTATGTGTGTGTGTGTGTGTGTGTGTGTGTGTGTGTGTGTGTGTGTGTGTGTGTGTAAGAATGCCATATACCCGACCCTAAAAAGTGTCTCTCTTTTACTTGGACAGGACGACATTTACTGATTTGGTGAAAAAAAAATAAAAAATACAAATGAAAAGTATAGTCTAAAATTAGTGTGTCAGATATTGGACTGGCATCTCTTTTTCTCTGCCTATCTCCGTGTGTGCGTGTGTCTGTCAGTCTCTCACTCACTCACTCACTTTATCGCTCTATCTCGCACTCGCTCTCGCTCTCGCTCTCTCTCTCTCTCTCTCTCTCTCTCTCTCTCTCTCTCTCTCTCTCTCTCTCTCTCTCTCTCTCTCTCTCTCTCTCTCTCTCTCGCTCTCTCTCTCTCATTCACTTTCCCTCTCACTCACTCACTCACTCTCTTTCTCACTCTCGATATATATACAGGTATATATGTATATTACATCTCACAAATACGTGTGAGCCACTAAATGTGCATATATGATTCTTTATCACGCCATGGTAGAGTTAATTAGAGCATGGATATATATATATATATATATATATATATATATATATATATATATATATATATATATACATATATATACATATATATGTATATATATACCGTATATATACATATATATACCTGTTTATCTATCTATGCAATCATATGTATGTGCCTCTGTCTGTCTACCTATTTGTCTTCTCAAATTTATAGCTTTTTATCGATTTATCCATATCTAGATCTGATCAAGTTTCTAGGTAGGCCTACTCGTTTATCTACCTATCTATCTATCTATTTATCTATCTATCTACCAAATCTACCTACCAATCAATCTACCAAATCAATCCCTCCCCCCACCTCCCTACCCCCTCCCTACCCCCTCCTCCCACCCTTGTACAGAGCGCCAAAGTTCAATGGGGTCTTCGTGGTATTGTTTAATGTATTTACTTGCACATGTCTCTCCCTGTCTGTCTGTCTGTCCATCTAGCCAGTTTTATAAGTTCCCGTCTATTTATCTATCTATCATTCAATATATTACATTATCTATCAATCTATTCATCTATCTACTTATTTATCTATCTATTAAAATACCTATCTACTTATCAATATATCTATCTATCTATCTATCTATCTATATATCAATCTATCTATCAAAATACCTATCTACTTATCAATCTATTAATCTATCAATCAATCTATCTATCAATCTATCTATCTATATATATATTAATCAAAATGCCTATCTACTTATCTATTATGTATCCATCTTACCACCCCCCCCCAACCCACCCACCCACCCTTACACACAGAGCAAGAGTTCAGTGGTATCGTCATGGTATGTTATGGTTAGCCCCATTGACATTACACAGTGTAGGGTCGATGTTGGAGGAGCTGTGTGACAGATATAACACTCTTTGATTAATTGATTGTAGGGAAGAGGGTGAGGGAGTGAGGCAGTGTAATAATAATAATAATAATAATAATAATAATAATAATCGGTTTATTTCGAGCCGGCCGCCAATGAGGCTGCAAATACACAATTCCTTAACCTAACTTATATTACGTAGTCAACATATTTGACTCTGGCTGCCACAAGGGCGCCTACATACCCCCAGAAGGGCTAGGATGTGGGCAGGGAACCAAGTGGAACCCAGAGGTGGCGCATCCACACCTAACCTCCGCAGCCCGGAAAGTTTTTGACAGAAACCTCTCCGGCAGGTAGCTGGGATCGAACCCGCGCTACCTGGGTCAAGCGACTAGAGTATGGTGACTTAGTGCGCTCGGCCACTGTGTGTGTGTGTGTGTGTGTGTACCAACAGCTAACCTTATCCCAGCAGAGAGGCTTCGATTTTCTGAAATGTTAAAATAAGAAGTGCGTCATTCTTAGTTAGGTTCTTGGCTTATTTGCTTTTTTATTCTTCTTCAAGTTCTTAGAAATGTTGCTAAATTTGGACTGATTGTTGTTTCAAGTTGGTTGTTTGTTGTCAGAGAAAGGTTTGTAAGAGGTTTGTAATAGATATAAATATACTACAACTACAATAGATAGTAATATTAATAATGATGATGATTATGATGATAAACATATTGTTGATACAGTCTTATAGCATAATAAATCGTAGGCAGTGTCCACCATCCTTTAACTGTCATCGTGGTGCGATGCATAAGGTGTTGATTTTCGGAGTGAGCGTCCTGGGTTCGAATCCACGGACTGCCACATGTGTTTGTAAATTTCATTAATCGATTTTAGGAGAGTTGGTTGTTGGAAGGAACATAATACATGATAATGATCGTTACAATATAATGCTGGAAATTATAATAATGATAATGAAAAAAAACAATAATAATAATAATAATAATAATAATAATAATAATAATAATAATAATAAGTTGTACAATATTACCGGTAATATTCACCATTTGCATTTAGCTAAAGTACGCATATTGTCATACACGGACTTAAAGGAGGGGGCTGATGGACTGTTGAGGTTCAGGGGAGATGGGTCGTTTTTCTGGTCCCCTTTCTCCCTCGTGTTTTGAGATCATAAGACCCATTAGTTTGACGATTTTAAGACCCCCCCCCCCCCCCCCACACACACAATTCTTTGTCAATATTGAGACTTTTCGTGTCATTTAGGTGTCGCTATTTTCTTAGCGAGCGATACCGAGCCTGTAATTTAAGATAAAACGGCCTTCGGCCGGGACATTTGTATATCGAAAAATGTGCAAATTTATCTTCAAGGAGGGTCTTGGGGAGTGTATTTGTTTAGAGCTTGATAGGGGTCTAAGGTGGAAACTAAGTAAATTATAAAATGCTATATAAATGCTATATAAATGCTATATAAATGCTATATAAATGAGGAAATAAATACGCCCCCCCCCCCTTAACACGTGTAACCCCTTCTGCGCCATGATGACTTCCTACCTTTAACTCTGGCTAAAATTGGATGACTGTATGGAGTTTAAGAAGGACCTGTGTTACTAAGGGTGTATTGCGATCCTATTTGATGTTATGTAGTTTAAGAAGGACCTGTGTTACTAAGAGGGTGTATTGCCATCGTATTTACCTATTTGATTCATAAAGGTAGATTACAAACTCAAGAAAATCATCTAATGGTAACCAGACGATGATGAAAATGACGTACAGGTGGTGAAGGGGGTAATATTGAGAATGATATATCATCACTTAACATTCTTTAGCATACCCGGGGTTAATAGCACAAGACAAAGGGCGCTGTGTAATCCGACACTTCAATAATGAACTCTCTCTTCTGTGGAAACTCCATCGGGATTAATGATATATTGCAATAGTATTAACAAGTGTAAGATCGCTTTTCAATTTCTTGGATAATTTCAGATGATTATTGTAAGTTTGTTTTGTTTTAATATGTATTTAGACTATACACAAATAGGTTTATACCCGACGACGACTCCTCTCTCTCTCTCTCTCTCTCTCTCTCTCTCTCTCTCTCTCTCTCTCTCTCTCTCTCTCTCTCTCTCTCTCTCTCTCTCTCACACACACACAAAGGAGTGGGCATACCAAACAACGCACACACAAGCAGACATAGAGACAGACACAAACAACGCACCAAAAACGTTTCGGACTACACAGAACCCATCTTTCATTGTCTTATGTTTATTGTTCGTGTAAATGGTGTATTGGACAGACGCAACCTTTTATGAATGAATGAAGGTGCATCTTTAATATTACCAGTCGTTATTACTATATTATGCATGGCTGAGACAATGTTGTCCTTGGGTGTTTGACTTATAAATTACTTGGGTTCTCGCTGCTACATACACACACGCGCGCGGCTCAGTGGTAACGTCCCTGCCTGCAACCCAGCAGACTGGGTTTCAAATCTCGCTCAGGTTGATGAAGTTTTTCTGAGACATAGCCGGCGGTTATCATCTCCCTTGAGCAAGGAGATGGGTAATTGTCATTGGTAATAATGTATAGAAAGCGGGACAACACGAGCCAAAAACTCAAATAAAATGCTCTAGCGCCCTTATTATTTGTCATGTGAATACGTATTATGTGTATGGTTGTCATGTGAAGCTACAACAACCTTGATAATGCTTTCTTGTACAAGGATGTAGAATAAAACTCCAGAGATAAGTTTATAGGTTCTTATTAGCCAGAGATATACAGAGACCTGGGAGGCACTGCTATGCTCAGTGCCTCCCCTTATTGGTACACTCGGATACCATAGTCTCTAGCTCACTCATACCAATGTGTGGACTTCACTTGTTTCTAGTTATGGAAGCACACAGTATATCTGGAAACATATTTATGAATAGAATGTTCCATAAATCAACTGCAAAACTATATAGACTATTATTGATAAGCATGTGTTATCCAAACATAAATCCGAATAGATATTATTGCATAGAGATAAACATAGGGGGTCCACACATTTATTGCATAGAGATAAACATAGGGGGTCCACACATTTATTGCATGGAGATAAACATAGGGGGTCCACACATTTATTGCATAGTGATAAACATAGGGGGTCCACACATTTATTGCATAGAGATAAACATAGAGGGTCCACACATTTATTGCATAGAGATAAACATAGGGGGTCCACACATTTATTGCATAGAGATAAACATAGAGGGTCCACACATTTATTACATAGAGATAAACATAGAGGGTCCACACATTTATTACATAGAGATAAACATAGAGGGTCCACACATTTATTACATAGAGATAAACATAGAGGGTCCACACATTTATTACATAGAGATAAACATAGAGGGTCCACACATTTATTACATAGAGATAAACATAGAGGGTCCACACATTTATTACATAGAGATAAACATAGAGGGTCCACACATTTATTACATAGAGATAAACATAGGGGGTCCACACATTTATTACATAGAGATAAACATAGGGGGTCCACACATTTATTACATAGTGATAAACATAGGGGGTCCACACATTTATTACATAGAGATAAACATAGGGGGTCCACACATTTTCCTGAGTGGGCTATCCGAGTGTACCTAAACCGATGTGGTCTTTTTGGATCCCACTCTGTTTAGCCCCATTATGGAAGAATCGGCCTTTGGCCGGATTATATTTCGAACTATAATGTATATATTTAGCTTGGAATGATGTCAGAGACTCGTGTTCTTACTTAAAACGGGTCTGGAGACACTTCGAATGATAACCATCTAAGCCTTCACAAATAATTATATATGCCTAGCACAATAACACCAGCAATATCAATCAAACGACGCTCCCTTCGTTGTTCATATTTTACTGCCGGAGGATTAATTTAATCAAATTGACGTCTGACGTCAGCACCCCCAAATGTCACCCAGCACTAGACAACGGCACATTAGTAATTAGAGACTGAACATCTTAAGCCTTTGTCATTATGGGGGTGCTAACCCTTTTGGCCCAACATTTTACCATTAAGAGGAAGGGTATATTTTTCGGTCGATTATTTTATATATATTTCAGTTTCCCCCCTAGACCTCCATCAAACTTATCAATAATAAACCCAAGATATTTATGGTCAGCAACAGAGTTTAAAATGTTACCATTTAAATATATTTCAGGACCTACTGTACGATCGTTATTGCATTTAAAAAACATACAGACTGTCTTACTCTCGTGAATTGTTAAATCTAATGATGTTGATGACACTTGTACTTTATCTAGCAAATATTGTAAACTTTTAGCTGACTGAGTCATTAATACAGATAGATAGATAAATAGATAGATAGATAGATAGATAGAGAGATAGATAGATAGATCATAGGTTTGATATACACATTATGAAGCCAGAAATAATCTAGTTTCTGTGTTCTGAGGGATATTTTGACAGCAAATCCGAGACGTATCTAAAGAATTCAATCCCCTTCTGTAAATATGGCGGGAAGGACGTTGATTGGCTTAACCTTTTCGCGGGCTCAAAAACCCGGGACTGCTTAGTGTCGCATTTCGTCCTATCAGCGACTTTGTTGTGGTGTGACGTCACGAGAGAGCCGGCGGGTTAGGTAGGTATCGCACGAGAGCTTTTATAGGCAATTTTCAAGGGCCAATATTTTGCCAGCAACATCTCAAGCTAGAAGGTAGGTGTGTGTGTGTGTGTGTGTGTGTGTGTGTGTGTGTGTTAGGGGGGGGGGTTATTTTTGTATTTTATGTATTTATTTATTTATTCATTTATTTATTTATTTATTCATTTATTTATTTTAGCTTGCTCCCTAGACCTCCATGAAGCTTCAATAAACTGCCCCTCTTAAGATATATTTGTATTTTTTTTTCGATAGAGAAATGTCCCGGCTGAAGGCAAGTTCCTACTAAATTACAGTCTCGCTATTACTCACCAGGAAAATTCGACACCTAAATGGCACGAAAGGTCTTAAAATTTATAGAAATGGGTCGATTTAGCAGCAATTGTTAGCTCGAAAAGATTATGATGCAATTTAAGTTTATTCCGGCTATCATTACACGATTTTATATAGTTTAGGAAGGACCTGTGGGAATTATAAGGGTACAAAGGAAATCAAACAACAAAAGCTCTAGTGACCCCTCTAGGCTGCTTGTCCTCCAAAACACTGAGGATCAAGTGTAAAGGGTAAAGACTATCTCAATTAACCCTCTGACCTCCATCTTCCCTTCCTTATCTGAGCAAAATCGTCAAATTGAAGTCAGAAAAAAAAAATCAAAGAAAACGCACAATCTGATCTTGAAAGGGTGAACATTTAGTGACCAAAACTCTATCTCTACCCATTTAGTGGCCAAAACTCTATCTCTACCCATTTAGTGACCAAAACGCTATCTCTACCCATTTAGTGACCAAAACTCTATCTCTACCCATTTAGTGACCAAAACTCTATCTCTACCCATTTAGTGACCAAAACTCTATCTCTACCCATTTAGTGACCAAAACTCTATATCTACCCATTTAGTGACCAAAACTCTATATCTACCCATTTAGTGACCAAAACTCTATATCTACCCATTTAGTAACCAAAACTCTATATCTACCCATTTAGTGACCAAAACTCTATATCTACCCATTTAGTGACCAAAATTCTATCTCTACCCATTTAGTAACCAAAACTCTATATCTACCAATTTAGTGACCAAAATTCTATCTCTACCCATTTAGTCAGAGCGCCGCCCCTTTTCATTTTATTCTGGCTACTATTTGACATTGCTATTCAGTGATTTGGTAAGCCTGTTATTCGATGATGCAATGGAAAAGAGAAACATATATGCAACGAAAGCGGATGATTGCAAGGGGATTAATTCGTGATTATTGCAAGGGGATTAATTTGTGATGTTAGCGAGAGTTGCTACCGTCATCACAATTAGTATTATAGTCGTTTTGATGGCGTTAGTTTATATTTGTCAATTTTTTTCCTCGCTAGACCTCCATCAAGCTTAGAAAAACACCCCCTAGACCCCCTTTCAAGATAAATATGTACATTTTTCGGTAGAAAAATCCGATTTATTCTAAAATTAGAAGCTCGATATCGCTCGCCAGGAAAAAATCGACACCTAAAAGGCACGAAATGTCTTAATAGTGATAACAAAATTAGGTGAAAGGTCTCAAAGTCGCCAAACTAACGGAACGGACGTCTTAAAACCTCATAACTAATATGCTAAACATGAGGGAGAAGGGGGTCCAGCAAAAACACTAGTACTACCCCCTTTAAGCTTTGATAGATGTGTAGGGAGCTAACTACAAAGAAAAACACAAAAATAAAAATAGAAAAAAATAAATAAATAAATAAAACATAAAATGAACCTTTAATTGATGACAGTGTATTCAAGCACTTAAATGTTTCCAGTAAAATGTATAGTTAATAAATACTAATAATAATAATAATAATAATAATAATAATATTCTATATATCAATCTATTGCCCGACGCCGTGATCCCCGAAGGGGTGGCCACGAACGCACCGCCCCCATGCACCTCTGTCCCCAGTCAGTCGACGCCCCTCCCCCCAACCAGCACCGCCTTCGTTCATATACTTCCTGACTCCATCCTTCCACCTCTCTTTCGGTCTACCTCTCCCTCTCTGTCCCTCCACCTCGCTCTCGTACACCCTCTTAGTCATTCTCTCGCTTTCCATACGTTCCATATGGCCGAACGATCTCAAGTTGTTCCTTTTCACACTTTCCAGCACATCTACCTCCACACCACACCTCCTTCTTACTTCCTCATTAGTCTGTCTATCCCTCCATGTAACTCCGCACGCACTTCTTAAGTCATTCATTTCCACCGCTCTCACTCTTGGTCTGAGTCTCTCAACCAACGTCCATGCTTCGCTTCCGTAAGTCAGTGTCGGGACCACCACACTATCATGCAAGGACTTCTTCACTTCCATACTGACCATAATAATAATAATAATAATAATAATAATAATAATAATAATCATAATAATAATCATAGTTAATGAAATTCCGGCACAAACGTTTATTTTATTTTATTATATATACCGGTATAATTAAATATCAGCCTCGCAAACAGCTCCTCAGAGGAATATTTATCAAGTTAATTGGTGTTTATTCGGAAATTTCAATCGCTCATATATAGATTAATTTTCCCTTTGACCGTGTTAATTAGGTTAATTAGAGAGAGAGAGAGAGATGGGGAGAGAGAGAGGAGAGGGGAGATGAGGAGAGAGAGGAGATGAGAGACAAGATGAGGAGGAGGGAGGAATGAGAGAAGGGAGAGAGAGAGAGAGAGTATAAAGAAGCTCCCACCACCAGCCAATAGCAAGCCGTATGCCCCTGAGACACGCAGACACTCAGACATAGGGAGGAGGAGGGTAGAATTTAGGACGCTGGTTTGAGAGAGAGAGAGAGAGAGAGAGAGAGAGAGGAAGGGAAGAGAGAGAGGAGAAGAGAAGAGGAGAGAGAGGAGGGAGAGAGAGAGCGGGAGGAGAGAGAGACAGAGAGAGAAAGAGAGAGAGAGAGTATAAAGAAGCTCCCACCACCAGCCTATAGCAAGCCGTATGCCCCTGAGACACGCAGACACTCAGACATAGGGAGGAGGAGGGTAGAATTTAGGACGCTGGTTTGAGAGAGAGAGAGAGAGAGAGAGAGAGATACAGAGAGAGAGAGAGAGAGAGAGAGAGAGAGGGGGGGGGAGGGTAGGGTCCTTAGGGGTTTGTGTGGTGTGTGTGAGAGAGAGAGAGAGGGGAGGGGGGGAGTCATCACCATGACGCCTTTTTACCTTCGATTCTACCTAAAATTAGACGATTGTATGCAGTTAAAGAAGGACCTGTGTTATTAGGAAGGTTTATGGAGAATATATTTACCCATTTGAGGTACATTATAAAACTAAAGAAAATCGTCTAATGGTAACTAGAATATGGTGAAAATTACGTCATGGTGCAAAAGATGATGACGCATTTTGATATTTTATAATTGCTCTATTAAGTCGAGCTTATACAGTTTATGAAGGATGTTTGGGGAATTACAAGGGTAAACATTATTTTGACTAACCCTCTGACTTCCATATATCCTTCCTAATGTGAATAAAATCATTTAATAGAAATGCGTAAACGTATCTAGCAAGGTTTAATTGAGTTTCGTATATTTGAATGTGGATAATAATAATAATAATAATAATAATAATAATACCAACTCAGTACTGAAGCCTATTTACCTATCCATATTTTCGACAAAGCTTCGTTGTAACCTAAAGTGCCCTGTTTCCGATGGTAAAAAGGTTCATTGATGGAGAGAGAGAGAGAGAGAGAGATTTACTTACATAGATTTACATATATAGACTGACCACACAGACCTTACGAGTAGCATATGGAGTTTGTGAAAGGTCAAACACAGTGAAGAAGAGATTGGATGAGACGAAAAGACAGATTAGGATGATTTGGATGAAGATGACGGTAGTAAAAAAGTAAGATAAAATTATATTGAAGAAACTATGGAGACAGAGAGAGAGAGAGAGAGAGAGAGAGAGAGAGAGAGAGAGAGAGAGAGATACCTCCCACCACTAGCTTCACCCACTCTTTCCATAATAGTACTGTATGTATGTGAGAGGGAGAGAGAGAGAGAGAGAGAGAGAGAGAGCGAGAGAGAGAGTACTAGAGACTTTCCACCACTACCCTTTAAAGGTGGTGTCACACGAGCTTAATTTCAGGCAATTTTGGATGAGCAAGTTTGTCCTCGTACTATTTTGAGGCTCTTTCACATTGGCATCGGAAACTAGCTCGAAGTTAGATTATGTTAGATAGTTTAATGTTATGATACTTATATTTCGCAGCTGCCAGACTACAATTGCTCGTAAATATTGACGGAAAACAAATGCAAACTTTATAATTATGCGACTATAAGAATGTTCAGTAGTTTGTCGTGACTATTCTAAGGTTACAGTAAATTATACATGGATTCTCCCTGTATAGTATCACCTTATGTCTTCTCTCTCTCCCTCCCTCCCCCCCCCCCCCCCCCCACCCCCCCTCCCCAACTCTCCCTCCCCCCCCCTCTCTCTCTCTCTCTCTCTCTCTCTCTCTCTCTCTAAGAAATAAATCATATTATGAAAGACTAAAAAAAAAAAAAAAAATCACTTAAGAAAAGAAGATTGCGAGGTCAATTAATCGAGTGTTTCAAGATAATAAAGGGATTTGACAAAATTGATGTAGATTCACTTTTCCAAATAGATAATAGTTCTTTAAACACTCGGGGAAATGGAATGAAATTAAAAACAAACGCAGGAGGGCGAATCTCGATGTCACAAAGCACTTCTTCACTTACAGTGTGGTCCTCCAGTGGAACAAATTGCCTGAGAAAGTGGTACAATGTAAGACAATTGACACATTCAAAAGAAGTCTAGACATTCATTTTGAGGAGGGTGGGAATAATATAGGTTAACAAAACAAATCATAGGTTAAGGGGAGGTATTTAGTTTGTTCCCTAGACCTCCATCAAGCTTAAAATTACACCCCCTTGAGTCCCTTTCAAGATAAATTTGTACATTTTTCGGTAGAAAAATGTCCCGGTTCTTCTTAAATTAAAGGCTCGCTATCGCTCGCCAGGATAAAATCGACACCTGAATGGCACGAAAGGTCTTAATATGGGGTGAAGTTCTTAAAATCGCTAAACTAATGGGGCAAACGTTTTATAATATCAAAAGCAATGGGGCTAAACATGAGGGAGAAAGGGGTTCAAGAAAAAAAATTCCCTCAAGTGGAGATCTCCCCTTAAGCATCAGTGGTATATAATATTTCGCATCTTCGTGCTTTACTATAAATTTCCCAGTAGACATTTTTATTTTTTTCTCATTCTGCTGCAGCCCGCAAGGTCTGTGTAGTCTGTGTAGATATGTAACTCTATGTAACTATCTCCGCCTTTACTCACTCACACATGGACAAGCAACCTAGAAGGGTCACTAGATCTGTTGTTGCTTGATTTCCTTTGTACTTCTTTGTACATTCTCCATAATGTAATGTGCACATATTCCGTAGTGCACCGTGTATATTCCGCCATCCATGTCCATGCTTCCTTTTGGTTGTAAAATGGAACACCTGCCTCTGGGGGATATATGTCTGTGTTGTTTAGCCTTATAATTTTCTTGCTGTGAGTCTGTCTGTATCTATCTATATATATTATATATATATATATATATATTATATAATATATATATATAAATATATATATTAATATTTATATATTAATATATTAATATATATATATATAGTATAATGTATAACTGATGTAGGTCGTAGCGTAATCATTCCTGTTATGTCTTGCTTTTCTATTTTGTATTAATTATTTATATTTTAATTATAACATTCGCGAGGCAAAGGATCCCATGTTAGTTGTTGTGTAGTGTTCCCGACTTAATTGTTTCTTCATTGTTTCTGGCGCTAAGATTGTTTTGTTGTTGTTTTTCTGCCAACGTTCATTCTGATTTAAGGGGGTACTACTCGCTTTTTATGGACCTCCTTCTCCCTCGTGTTCAGCGTATTAGTTTTGAGGTTTTAAGACGTTCGTTCAGTTAGTTTGGCGATTTTGAGACCTTTCGCCTCATTTTTTTTACCAATATTAAGACCTTTCGTGCCCTTTAGGTGACGATATTTTCCTGGCGAGCGATAGCAAGCCTCTAATTTTAGAAGGAATCGGCCTTTGGCCAGTACATGTTTCTACCGAAAAATGTACCAATTTATCTTGAAAGGGGGTGTTTTTCTAAGCTTGATGGAGGTCTAGCGAGGAAACCCAAAAATATATTAATAAATAAATATATATAGACCGAAAACCAAGCACTACCCCCTTAAGGGGAGATCTCCACTTGAGGGATTTTTTTCTTGACCCCTTTCTCCCTCATGTTTAGCCCCATTGCTTTTGATATTATAAAACGTTTGCCACATTAGTTTAGCGATTTTAAGAACTTCACCCCATATTAAGACCTTTCGTGCCATTCAGGTGTCGATTTTATCCTGGCGAGCGACAGCGAGCCTTTAATTTAAGAAGAACCGGCCTTCGGCCGGGAAATTTTTCTACCGAAAAATGTACAAATTTATCTTGAAAGGGACTCAAGGGTGTGTAATTTTAAGCTTGATGGAGGTCTAGGGAACAAACTAAAAACCTCCCCTTAATATATATATAGACCAAAAACCAAGCACTATCCCCTTAATATATATGCTTCGTTGTTTCTGGCGCTAAGGTTTATTATTGTTCTGCCAACATGCATTCCGATTTAATCATTCAAAAGCTTCATGGTTAGTTGCTATTGTTGTTGTTGTTGTTGTTATTGTTTATTATCTCAGAGGTATGATCAAGTCCTGTGTATTTGTATTTATTTATACAGTATTATTATGTTGTATTTAGTTTCCTTCCAAGAAATCCATCAAGCTCTTTTTGTCTCTCTCTGTTTGGTGTTGGGAAAGAAACATATATTTTCGATTATATGTAGGTTTCGGTGTATGTAATAACAGGCTTCGAACTATCTCAAGAGAGAGAGAGAGAGAGAGAGAGAGAGAGAGAGAGAGAGAGAGAGAGAGAGAGAGAAAGCCTGAGTGGATTAATTCACTTGTTGATACCCATGAGCGTGTGTGTATATGTATGAGTGTAGATGTATATATTGTGTGTGTGTGTGTGTGTGTGTGTGTGTGTGTGTGTGTGTGCTAAATGTATCGTATTATACATTATACAATTATTATTATATCAGTATAATTTTGTTTAATTATTTTTATTGATGGCTTTAATCATTGTAGCCATTTTCAAGCACTGTATTTTTAGTTTCCTCCTAGACTATAAAACACACCTTCCCAAACCTCCTTCAAGCTAAAAAAAAAAAAAAATCAAGCTAAAAAAAAAACTTCAAGCTAAAAAAAAACGTCAAGCTAAAAAAAAACTTCAAGCTAAAAACAAAAAATCAAGCTAAAAAAAAACTTCAAGATAAAAATACAAAATTATACTAAAGTAATATATACAAAATAAAATAAAAAAAGCCTCCTGTACCCCTTCGAACTTATTATGTGATCAGTTTACGATGATCGTACATTAATAATGCCAGATAATCAAAATTATATAATGTGAACTTTCGCGTTCCCTCGCCCCTTTCTCTGTCTTGTCTAGTAGGTGAATTATACAAGGGGTGGGAGGATTCCTAGCACCCTGCCCCTAGTAGTAAAAGTAGGACAGTAATAGAGACGAAAAGGTCAAAAAATAACTCGACCGCCATCAGCTATCCACCCCCAGCTCCCCTCACACACACTCCCCATATACCAGTGTTGCCAATTTAGCTACTTTACCGCTAGATCTAGAGAGGGGTTTACTTCAATCTAGAGGCAACTTTTCACATCTAGTGTCATGAATTCTAGCGATATTTTGTAGATGTGAGCCATTTTAGAGCGATATTGTAGAGACAGTGCCATTACTCTAGCGATTTTTGGCTTTGTTTTACTATTATTTGTATTGGTAACCCTGCGGCATATATCTGATCTGAGGGCTGGAGTAAAGTAGGAGAGTAGAGTAATTTTGATAGAGGAAGCATAAGTTGGGAAGTGATAAGTAAAGTTGAAGATAAACAGTTCTCGTATATACTGCCAACCTTGCCTTTATTGGTGTTGTTGTTGTTGTTGTTGGTGTTGTTGTTGTTGGTGTTGTTGGTGTTGTTGTTGTTGTTGTTGTGGTTGGTGTTGGTGTGTTGGTGTTGTTGTTGTTGTTGGTGTTGGTGTTGTTGTTGGGGTTGTTGTTGTTGTTGTTGTTGTTGTTGTTGTTGGGGTTGTTGTTGTTGTTGTTGTTGTTGTTGTTGGTGTTGGCGTTGTTGTTGTTGTTGGTGTTGTTGTTGTTGTTGTTGTTGGTGTTGTTGTTGTTGTTGTTGTTGTAGAGTAATTTTGATAGAGGCAGCATAAGTTGGGAAGTGATAAGTAAAGTAGAAGATATAAACAGTTCTCGTATTTACTTCCAATCTTGCCTTCGTATGGCTCTTCCGAGTTTCCCTTCTATTAGGCAGATTGGTGTGACGTCACGAGTGGAGTTTGACAATGGTGATGGAGGGCAAAGGGGGTGGCAGTTTAGAGTACTACATGCCCTTTAAAATCTACTTCCTTGTCATGACGTTCTTTTAATTTATTTTTTGTTTTTTATTTGTGTTTGTATCTGCCCTATCATTGGTCAATATAATGCAGTTTAGAAAGGAACTGTGGTATACAAAAAAGTAAAGGTTAACTCAAAACATGCTTCTCACTCTCATAGGTTCTTCCTAACCTGAATAAAGTCGTCTGGGGTTAGCCAGACTGCAGTCTAACTAGCGCCATCGTGGGGCTAAATATGAGGGAGAAGGGGATATAGAAAAACTATTCATCTCCCCTTAAGGGGAGATATCGACTTGAGGGATTTTTTTCTGGACCCCTTTCTCCCTTATGTTTAGCCCCATTGCTTTTGAGATTTTAAGACAGTCGCCCCATTAGTTTGGCGATTTTAAGAACTTTCGCCCCATTTCCGTCAATTTTAAGACCTTTCGTGCAAATTAGGTGTCGATTTTATCCTGGCGAGCGATAGCAAGCCTGTAATTTAAGAGGAACCGGCTTTCAGCCGGGACATTTTTCTACCGAAAAATGTACAAATTTATCTTGAAAGGGGCTCAAGGGGGTGTAATCTTAAGCTTGAAGGATATCTAGGGACCAAACTAAAAACCTCCCCTTAATGTATTGTTTTATGTGTTTTTGTAATGATTGCAAATGTAATATTGATGTTCATTTAATAACCCATAATATATATATATATATATATATATATATATATATATATATATATATATATATATACTGTGTCTATGTACATATATTTAGCTATCCATGTGTATTTCTACGTGTTATCAGTACACGTATAATGGTATGGTGGATCACATACATGCTTTCATTATTTTAATTGGAGGTGTTTGGTGTTGTGGTGATATAATAAAATATAGGTAATTGACGTTTTTGTTTTTGTCTTCCAGCAGGACTCCCCAGCACCGAGGACCAGCGCCCACCACGACTCCCCAGCCTATCCAGGTACGACTATTATTATTATTATTATTATTATTATAGTCAGTAGAGCGTCAACTGTTGATCAAAGGGTCGGTGGATCGAGCCCTCACTGTCAAAATGTTATTGGTAGATGTCAAGCCCGGGCAATTTGACCTAGCAATTCGTGACAAACGCCTAATTCATGGCCACCCCTTCTCGGGAATTACGGCGTCTGGCAAAATCAAACTAACCTCTGTAACTCAAAATTAACCAGAGCAAATGGGCTGTTAATGTCCACATCTATTCCTTGGCTGATCCTTCCCGAATGGTAGAAATGTCCCTTCGGCCGGAATATTTTGCTATCGAAAAAAAAATAAAAATAAAAAAATAATTGAACGGGGGTCTAGGGGGGTGTTTTTTTAAGCTTGATAAAGGTCTAGCGAGGAAACTACAAAATAAATTAATAATAGTATCAAATAGACCCAAACAAAATAACCACTGTCTCCTCAATCACTGGATTTTGCTCATTTTTTGTCAGGCCATCTTGGAAGCAAAGTAAGAATGATTGTTTAAAATAACCTGCTAACTTCCACAATCCCTCATATTTCATTGTACCTATCTACTATACAAATACTTATCTATCTTACCTTTCTGTCTATCTACCTGTATCTACTTATATATATATATAATTATATAATCACAGTGCAACTATCTACCCATCTATCTACCTCATAACTATCTATTTATCCATCTACCTATCTATCTATATATCCATCTATCTATCTATCTATATATCTGTCTATCTATCTATCTATCTATCTATCTACCTATCTATCTACCTTATAGCCCTCTATCTATCTACCTATCTATCTATTCCTACTGCCTAAAGCTCTCAGTAACGCCCAACATTTTCCCTGTCATATTCTTACACATTAAATCCATATATATTCATGAGTGACTTTATCCAGGCTACACCCACGCTATGAGAAACATTATATATATATATATATATATAACAAAATATATATAGCTAAAAGATAAACTGTATACTGTGTTGTAATGGAGTTATTTTTGTTGGAGTTTCTGTCGTAATGGAATATATGCGTTGTTGTTTGATTTAATGGGTGACGGGTGTGTGTGTGTGTGTGTGTGTATATGTTTGTATGTGGGTGTGGGTGTGTGGAGAGAGAGAGAGTAGGAGTGAGACAGTGTGTGGGGTGTGTGGAGAGAGAGAGAGAGAGAGAGAGAGAGAGAGAGAGAGAGAGAGAGAGAGAGAGAGAGAGAGAGAGAGAGAGAGAGAGAGTAAAAGAGGTTATGTGGTAGCGTGTGTTATACTGACATAAAAGTGTGGTGGAAGGTGTGGAAATAATTTATGATGTGCAAGAGTCAGTCTAGGAAAAGGAAAGGGTGTGGTATCCGTGTGAGTGTGTGTGTGTGTGTGTGGGTGGGTATCCGTGTGAGTGTGTGTGTGGGTGGGTATCCGTGTGAGTGTGTGTGTGTGTGTGTGGGTGGGTATCCGTGTGAGTGTGTGTGTGTGTGGGTGGGTATCCGTGTGAGTGTGTGTGTGTGTGGGTGGGTATCCGTGTGAGTGTGTGTATGTGGGTGGGTATCCGTGTGAGAGTGTGCGTGTGGGTGGGTATCCGTGTGAGTGTGTGTGTGTGTGGGTGGGTATCCGTGTGAGTGTGTGTGTGTGTGGGTGGGTATCCGTGTGAGTGTGTGTGGGTGGGTATCCGTGTGAGTGTGTGTGTGTGTGGGTGGGTATCCGTGTGAGTGTGTGTGCGTGGGTGGGTATCCGTGTGAGTGTGTGTGTGTGGGGGTGGGTGGGTATCCGTGTGAGTGTGTGTGTGTGGGTGGGTATATGTGTGCACGTGCGAAGAAAGACTAATGAGAGATAGATACCTATTATCAGTATTGTCGAAATGGTTACCAAATAAAATGTCAAGCTTGAATGGGGTTTAATGAATAAAGGTAAACATATATTTGATAGTTGATTAGTCTACGTACTGTATGAGAGTTTACGAAGCGCCATCACTGTGGGGGAAATTAGGGGACTGGACGAGACTAAAGAATAATATATGTTGTAGTCAAGATTCCAGACTTATACTTAACTTCTGGCTAGGGGAGGACTTGTAGTAACTTTTTCTTTGGTAACTTTTGTGTGAGTGTGAGAGAGAGAGAGATGTTTGTGTGTGTACGATATTAGCAAAGTGTGTGTGTGGAGTGTTGACACATGGGAGAGTATGCGTGTGTTGTGGTCATAGGGTGAGGGGCTATAAAGGTGTGTGTCTGTGTGTGTGTGTGTGTGTGTGTGTGTGTGTGTGTGTGTGTGTGTGTGTGGAGAGAGAGTTTTCGGTGTGGAGAGTTGAGAATGTAGCTTAGAAATGTGACAATGTGTATGTGTGTGTAGTTTGGACGAAGCATGCGGTCTATAGAGAGGGTGAACAGAGATGATAGAATATGTGATGTTGAAAAAGGGTGTAGAAGGGTTGAATTACTATGTATGGTGTTGATTTAGGGTGTAGCAGGGTGACAGAGTGTATGTAGAGGTATGGTGTAGACATAGGGTGTGATCATAGAGGGGGTGGGGGGGGGGGGAGTGTGTGATCTGCCGGTGTAGATTTTATAGGAGAAGATTAAAGGCCTCTCTCTCTCTCTCTCTCTCTCTCTCTCTCTCTCTCTCTCTCTCTCTCTCTCTCTCTCTCTCTCTCTCTCTCTCTCTCTCTCTCTCTCTCTCTCTCTCTCTCTCTCTCTCTCTCTGATATGCCATCTCTACTAGAATTAAGTCCTGACCAACTCATTTGGATCGTAAGGTCTGTGTGGCCAGTGTATCTATGTAAATATATGTAAATCTCTTCTCTCTCTCTCTCTCTCTCTCTCTCTCTCTCTCTCTCTCTCTCTCTCTCTCTCTCTCTCTCTTTGAAGCCATTAATGGAGGAGGGCAGCTAGATAGACGAAGGGAAGGGGACCGACCCAGAAGATGATGATGATGATGATGGTGATGATGATAATGAGATGAGAGGGTTAGTATGTAAAGTGATCCACATATTGCAAAGCGAACCGAATATTGCAAAGCGATCCGAATATTGCAAAATTATCTGAATATTGCAAAGCTATCCAAATATTGCAAAGCGATCCGAATAATGTAAAGCGATCCGAATATTGCAAAGCGATCCGAATATTGCAAAGTTATCTGAATATTGAAAAGTGATCCAAATATTAAAAAGTGATCCGAATATTGCAAAGCGATCCAAATATTGCAAAGTTATCTGAATATTGCAAAGCTATCCAAATATTGCAAAGCGAGCCTGTAATTTAGAAGAAATCGGCTTTCGATTTGTTTCTGTCGTAAAATATATATAGATATGTTGAAGGGAAGCTCGGTGGGTATTTATTGGTTTGAAGGAAATCCGGGAAGAGCCTATACTTTGTTTCTTGTCAACTGGCGGTAAATTGCAAAGTTCCCATCAAGATATTTTAGTTATTTTGAAGATTTTGTAGTGAAATTTGATGCTAATTATATAAACTTGGTCTTAATATGATTTAGAGCCATAGTAGTTTAATATTTGTTGGTCTTAATATGATTTAGAGCCATAGTAGTTTCATATTTGTTGGTCTTAATATGATTTAGAGCCATAGTAGTTTCATATTTGTTGGTCTTAATATGATGTAAAGCCAAAGTAGATTCTTATTTGTCCATTATGTATCGAGAAATTCGCTGCCAAGGGATTCAATTTATCGTCAGCTGAAGAGAAACACAGAGTATAGGGGACAGACTCAAATGCATTGCTCGTAAATGACCAAAGCAAGCAAAATTCTCTATAATAAATAAACCAAATATCGTAATAACCCACAAGACGTCGAACCAATCTACCAGAGTATATGGGGAAATAACTCAACGAAAACGGAGATCAGTGAAATATACTGTATGTCAGGCAGTAATATCTTGATCAGTGTTTTTCATTCAGTATATTTCAAAGAGAGAGAGTTAGAGAGTTAGAGAGAGAGAGAGGGGGGGGGGAGTAGAAGGAGAGGGAGGGAGAACAAACTAGCATGAGAGAGAGAGAGAAAGAAAACAAACGAGCGAGAGAGACAGCCAGAACCCAAAACGGCTAAATCGGGCCCAAAAATGCACACACTATATTACCCCAACCTGAACAGTCTCTATATTTGCCTTTCTCTTGTCCAATTTATCCTCTACCACTTCCATTTCCCCCCTCTCCTCCTCCACACCCCACTTCCATTTCCCCCCTCTCCTCCTCCACACCCCACTTCCATTTCCCCCCTCTCCTCCTCCACACCCCACTTCCATTTCCCCCCTCTCCTCCTCTTAGATATTTGCCATTGATAGCCCCACACTCAAAAGGGAATGCAAAAACCTAGATTGGAAAGTGGTGGGATGAACACACACACACACACACACACACACACACACACACACACACACACACACACACACACACAGATTATTATTATTATTATTATTATTATTATTATTATTATCCCTGCATATAACAGGTACCTAATTATCGCGAGTGTGTATTGAGGTGTGAATATGTGTCATTGGAATGATATATGTGTCATTGGAATGATATATATATGTGGTTAGTACATGACATCCCTGAATACCGTGTTAAGCCATCAATCACTCACACTGACATGTAGGGTTGCAAGTTAGAATGGCCACACTCCGAAACGGCCACCACTAAAACGATCACTACCAATTCGGCCACAACCAAAACGGCCACACTACGAACCCACCTCATCTAAAACGATCACTACTAAAACGTCCACGACCAAAACGGCCACAATCAAAACCACAACCAAAACGATCACAACCAAAACGGCCACAATCAAAAGGTTACATAAAATACGGTCACAACTAAATCAGTCCCAAACAAATGGGCCACAACCAAAATGGTCCCAACCAAAACGGCCACATTCAAAAGGGTTACAAAACAAACTGCCATCACTAAAACGGTCCATCAAATGAGGTGCAACACGTCTAACTCCTTAGCTCGTATATTGAATCGTTTAAATACGAGATATATTTGTACATTTTTCGATAGAAAAATGTCCCTGCTGAAAGCCAGTTCCATTTAAATTACAGGTTCGCTATCGCTCGCCATGAAAAAATAGACTACCTACATGACACGAAAAGTCTTAGTATTAACAAAGAAATAGGTGAAAGGTCTTAAAATCGCCAAACTAATGGGGCGAACGTCTTATGATCTGAAAACTAAGGTTGCTAAACATGAGGGAGAACGGGGGTCATCCTTCCTTCAGCTGCCCGTACTTACGGTGGAGCTAATAAGTCATGTCCCAGCTGTCATTACGTTTGGCTGTCTCTGTGCTGTATTTTTGTCTGTCAGATGTTGAATAGGGTAGGTAAGTGTAGGAACATGTTTGTATATTAATGTCTGTCAGATGTTGAATAGGGTGGGTAAGTGTAGGAACATGTTTGTATATTAATGTCTGTCAGATGTTGAATAGGGTGGGTAAGTGTAGGAACATGTTTGTATATTAATGTCTGTCAGATGTTGAATAGGGTGGGTAAGTGAAGGAACATGTTTGTATATTAATGTCTGTCAGATGTTGAATAGGGTAGGTAAGTGTAGGAACATGTTTGTATATTAATGTCTGTCAGATGTTGAATAGGGTAGGTAAGTGTAGGAACATGTTTGTATATTAATGTCTGTCAGATGTTGAATAGGGTAGGTAAGTGTAGGAACATGTTTGTATATTGTCAGATGTTGAATAGGGTAGGTAAGTGTAGGAACATGTTTGTATATTAATGTCTGTCAGATGTTGAATAGGGTGGGTAAGTGTAGGAACATGTTTGTATATTTCACTCGATATGAAGAAATGAAGCTTAGATAATGCTGATACCAATTATTGATCAAAACATACTTGGTGCCGAGACATGACTTATTAGCGCGACTGTACTGCCTGGTTGTAAATAGGAATAGATGGCACTGGAGTTGGGCAATTAATATAATGCAAAGGGAAGAACCAGGAAGTGTAGGGATAATCAGTGGAAGTGGAATGAGAGAGAGAGTGTGTATGTGTGTGTGTGTGTGTGTGAGAGAGAAGTACATATAGAGATACAATATATACATGTTGAATTACGGATAAAACATGTAGAAAAGAAACAACAGAGAGAGAGAGAGAGTGGGTGTGTGTGGGTGTGTGTGTGTGTATGTGAGAGAGAGAGAAGTACATATAGAGATACAATATATACATGTTGAATTACGGATAACACATGTAGAAAAGAAACAACAGAGAGAGACAGTGTGTGTGTGTGAGTGTGTGTGTGTGTGTGTGTGTGTGTGTGTGTGTGTGTGTGTGTGTGTGAAAGAGAGTGAGACTGAGTGAATGAAATCAAATATATCATATACGTTGCAAATTGCTGCTATTGCTTCAGAAACACACAAATTTCCCTTCATTATATAAATCGCAATAATGCGCTATGAACTCTTAAATTGGTCCTTGCTGATAACAAGACACGCCAAGCCAACTATCGCAAGGTACTGCTAAATTGTTGCTCTAGCATATTCTCTCATGTTTAACCCTTTTTATACCAGCGACATCTTTTTATTATATCCGGCCAACTATAAGACTACCACTGAAAAGGCTACAGGTATCTCAATTATTTCTTTTAGCTCCCATAATTATATCCTTCCCAAGCTAGAATAAAACTGAAATGACGTCGCCGGTACAGAAAGCGTTAGTTCCGCCTGTCACGCAATATTCTCTTGCGTGTTAGGGTACAATCAGAATTAAGAGTTCGCAGACAATTTATCTCAGAAACTATGTACTTTTAAAGCTACTTTTAAATTACTTGACAGTCCGCTAATTTTGTTCGTAACTAGAGGTGTGTTTTACGTCGTAGAAACGTTAAGGGAGACACCGTTTTTGTTTTCTCTCCTTTTCTCTCTTTCACTGGTTTGTATCCATTCGGCCCCATTCAGCCAACTGTTTTAAGACATTTGTCCCCATCCAGGTGTCGACTTCTTGCTGACGGAAAAATGGCTCGTGTGACACCACCTTAACCCCTTCGGTACCGGCGACGTCTTGTTTACTTTATTCTGGCTATTATTAGACGATTTTATTCAGTTTACAAAGGGCCTCCAGCAATTACCAGGCTTCGAACTAACTTACTTAACAATTTTACAACCACAGATCCTTCTTAAACCGCACAAAATCGTCTAAATAAAGCAAAAATAAGATTAAAAAGAGACGTCGCCGGTACAGAAGGGGTTAATTCATTGTTCTTTATGCTAGCTATATTTTGACGATATTATGCAGCTTAGGAGGGACCTGTGGTAGTTGTTGTTGTTGTTGTTGTTGTTCCTCAAGCTGCCTGGCCGAACAGCCCCAAGGCCCCGAATAAGGCCAAGGCCATAATCGAGCTGTGGTAGTTAAAAGGGTTGGTTGACATAATGTTGAAGCCGTAGTATTGCTAGAGGTCCTTCTTAAGCTGAATAAAATCGTCTAAAGGTTGCCAGAATATGATGAAAAGGACGTCCCTGGTACTGTAGGGGTGAAATCTTTGAGTACTGTTAATTCTCAAGGACACACTCACTTAGGCATTACCACTAGCAGATACCGCCGCTCATTTGCTTTGTACTGTAATGTTTTCAATGGAACAGTTAACTCTTTCGGTACTGATGACGTCTTTTTAACGATATACTGGTTACTATTAAACGATTGTATTCAGTTTTAAAAGGGTTTCCAGCAATGATCTGTCTTTGAACCATATCACTTGCCCTTTGTACTACCACAGATCCTTCCTAAGCTGCATAAAATCGTCTAAATACAGCTACAATAAAATATCACACACGTCCCTGGTACTGTAGGGGTGAAATCTTTGTGTACTGTTGGCTCAAGGACACACTCACATAGTCATTACCACGACTACATGCAACACGTAATTCGGCTATCTCTCTAGTAGATCTCGCCGCTCATTTCCTTCCTACTCTAATGTTGGCAATGTACACTTAAGAGGAATTTGGCTGTTTTGTGTGGGGTTTTTTTTTTTTTTTTCTATTAATTCATGTATTCATATGTTTTGTTTTCTATTAATTCATGTATTCATATATGTTTTGTTTCTACGTTAGACCTCCTTCAAACTTAGAAAACAAAAACTAGACCCCCCCCCCCCCACCCCTTCAAGATAAATTTGTACATTTTTCGGTAGAAACATTTCCCGGCCGAAGGCCGTTTCCTCTTATAATTACAGGCTCGCTATCGCGTGCCAGAATAAAAATCGACACCTAAATGACACGATAGGTCTTAAAATTGACAACGAAATGGAGCTAAAGGTGTTAAATTCGCCAAACTAATGGGACGAACGTATTACAATGTCAAAACTAATGTGGCTAAACACGAGGGAGAAAGGGGTCCAGAAAAACGATCCACCCACCCCCCCCCTTAACCCTTTCAGTACCAGTAGCGTTCTCTGTATTGGATATCAGCAACATTTACACGATTTTATGAAGCTTAGGAAGGATGTATGGTAGCTAGAAAGATGAATGAGATAGTCTGTAGCCCTTTGATTGGGAGAAGTCCTTCCTAATCTGAATGAAATCGTCTAATAGTTGCCAGAATATAATGCAAAGGACGTCGCCGTTCCCTCGACCCTCTCTTTGTTCCCCCTAGTAGGTGAAATTTACCAGGGGAGGAGGATTCCTAGCTCCCCGCCCTCGAAGTAGGAAAAGTAGTACTGGACAGAAAAAGAGACAGACAGAAACGGGTAAGGTTGGGTAGAGGATGCCAAACCTAACTCTGGACAAGACCAGCCCTCACCCTGGAGTCAAATAGATACAAATGTACGTTCGATTAATGCGTTGCTTCTTCAGCTTTCCCTCTTGACTACGCCTTTGAATGGGTTTTAGCTATATAGCCCTGCAATCACACAGGACCTTCCTACATTAGCCATACGAAGAAACGTTGCATCCCTTGCATTATTCTACAGATATTTTCACAGCAATTGTTC
>CM064550.1:16352816-16370316 GCA_032716605.1 Paralithodes platypus
AGAAGTCATGTTTAACAATAATGAGGACGATACTAAAAAGAATTACATACATACATTACATACATACATACATACATACATACATACATAATTATTATTATTATTATTATTATTATTATTATTATTATTATTATTATTATATTTTTTTTTATATAGTATTCACACAACGATCATGAACAGTTGTTAACATTCATTAGAACATGAGTAAATTAACAGGTCCAGCACTAGCTATTTCAAGTATATTGCCTCTCTCTCTCTCTCTCTCTCTCTCTCTCTTTCTGGATTACACGAGGATTAAATTTGGATTACACTATGCTTAAAGTTGGATTACACATGGATTACACTAGGATTAAAGTTGGATTACATTTATATTACACTAGGATTAAAGTTGGATTACATTTATATTACACTAGGATTAAAGTTGGATTACATTTATATTACACTAGGATTAAAGTTGGATTACACTAGGATTAAAGTCGGATTACACATGGATTACACAAGGCTTAAAGTCGGATTACATTTGTATTACACTAGGATTAAAGTTGGATTACATTTATATTACACTAGGATTAAAGTTGGATTACACTAGGATTAAAGTCGGATTACATTTGTATTACACTAGGATTAAAGTTGGATTACACTAGGATTAAAGTCGGATTACATTTATATTACACTAGGATTAAAGTCGGATTACATTTATATTACACTAGGATTAAAGTTGGATTACACTAGGATTAAAGTCGGATTACATTTATATTACACTAGGATTAAAGTTGGATTACACTAGGATTAAAGTTGGATTACATTTATATTACACTAGGATTAAAGTTGGATTACATTTATATTACACTAGGATTAAAGTTGGATTACATTTATATTACACTAGGATTAAAGTTGGATTACATTTATATTACACTAGGATTAAAGTTGGATTACACTAGGATTAAAGTCGGATTACACATGGATTACACAAGGCTTAAAGTTGGATTACATTTGGACTAATCCCACACTGGACTACAGCAGTGAAGAATTAATTACTGCCTTGTATTTTGGAATTAAAGAACATTTTGATTGCATTTATAGAAAAAGCTCAATATGAAAACAAATAGTAAATAATTTAAAGCCAAGCAGGTGTAATTTATTGATCTACACTGTAGGGTGGAAACTAAAAAATATTAAGATATATACATCAATGAGGAAATTAATACACGCATCCCCCCCCCCCCCTTAACCCTCTCACGTTCTTGACGCAATTTTGAGCCTATTAGGGATACTTTAAAGTCTTTGTTACCATCAGGGGTATTAAGAAACCTTTAGTTTAGTTGCTTCAACCTCTGCAGTTGTCTTTGATTTAGCTGTGGGCAGAAAACTAATTTTGGAGAGGTAATTATAAGAGTGAGAGAACTCTATTTATTATTGTTAATCTGGCAACCTCTGCGTCATAAAAATTTGAAAGGGTTAAGGAACACATTTTCTAGTCTTTTAACCCTTTCTGTACCGGCGACGTTTCTGTATTATTTTCTAAATAAATTGTGTCGTTCTCTGCGCAGTTTAAGAAGGATCTGTGGTAATAAAAGGGTTAAATAAGATTGTTGGACGCCTGTTTGTTGCTGGAGACCCTTTTGAAACTGACAAAAAATCGTTTAATAGTAGCTAGAAAGAGTTAAAAGGACGGCACCGGTACTGAAGGGGTTAATACAGAATTTGATGTAAGGGTATGTAATTTCTCGTTTTTCACCCTTTCAGTAACTTTGCGGGGTTTATTTTTATTCTGGCTATTGTTGTTGTTCCCCAAGCTGCCTGGCCGAACAGCCCCAAGACCCTGAGCAAGGTCAAGGCCATAACCGAGCGCCCCCACAGAACTCTCCCCGCCGACCACAATAAAGCCTGAGTGACCGAAGCCACTCATGGCGGGGAGCTGAGGAGGGTGCAGAAACGCCCGGGAGACCAAAGCCCCACACAGGGCCCTGTGCCCCTCAGCAATTATGAAGAGAAAGTTGAGGGGCAAAGGAAAAATGTGACGCTTTGGCTTCCAATCTTGGTAGATTGGGAGGTCAATCCACGGAAGAGACGCCGTCACTTGAGATCTAGAAAATATATAAGTAAAAGGAACAGTCAGAGTAAGCTATGGGTATGGCAGAGATCGCTCAGTTCTCACTTCTGATAGGCCAGCCCATCACCACTTCTGATAGGCCAGCCCATCACCACTTCTGATAGGCCAGCCCATCACCACTTCTGATAGGCCAGCCCATCACCACTTCTGATAGGCCAGCCCATCACCACTTCTGATAGGCCAGCCCATCACCACTTGTTATTGGCTATTGTTAGACGATATTATGGTGCTGAGAATGGGTCTGTAGAAGGCAATAGGATAGGTGAGATATATTTTGCCTCATTAATTAATATTTTGTTTCTTTCGTTAATAGAATTGTCTAGTGTTTTCCAGAATAGATTAAAACACAGCATGGTACTGAAAGAGGTAATTAAGATGTAGATTGCCTTATAGATCATTATAGCAACCTATTGGGGGTCGATGGTACTGAAAGAGGTAATTAATATATAGATTACCTATAGTTCATCCCAGCTACCTATTGGGGGTCGATAATTAAGGAGAGACGGACCGGGGGGTTTTTTTTTCTAGTAATTCGCGTATTCCTTTATTTCTTAGTGTTCTCTCTAGACCTCCATCAAGCATAGAAAAACACCCCCTAGACCTCCCCTTCAAGATGAATTTGTACATTTTTCGGTAGAAAAATGTCCCGGCCGACACCTAGATGGGGATAAACGTCTTAAAATAGTTGGCTGAATGGGGCCGAATGGATACAAGCCAGAGAAAGAGAGAAAAGGACAGAAATAACAAAAATCAGGTCACCCCCCGTTAATTTATTCTGCATCCTTATTCCCCTGTTTTCTATCGCTTGCTCTCCCCTTCTTCCCATCTTTATCTGTGTCTTCCCCTTCCCCTAGACGTTCTCAAGATTCATAATGATTATCTTGTGCCGGCATAGTAATCAAATGGCGTTCTATATGCTTTTAATGCGCCAGTTGCGAGTTTCGTTCTATAAGGAAGTTGGAGCTGTAAACATCGATAGAGAACAGAAATGCAATAATAATTTAGGTTTCTGGTGAGTCGAAATTATGTTGACTTGGGTTATACGTATTTATGGATGCACAGCTACGACCATATTTAGCTGGTAATTCTGCTAGATATATATCGATGTCTGCAGCTCCAACTTCCTTATAGATTGGAACACGCAACTGGTCAATTTGTCTTCGTTCTCTCCATCATCATATGTGTCATTATTATCATTATCTTCAGCTTTATCTTAGTTCATTATCTTCCTCTTTTTCTACCTCATCAGCAGTGACACTATTAAATGGGTTTATCATTTATTTTGCCTTCATAATTCTTCTTCTTCTTCTTCTTCTTCTTCTTCTTCTTCTTCTTCTTCTTCTTCTTCTTCTTCTTCTTACAGTATATCGTTCCTACTGTACAGTAGTAGTAGTAGTTCTTGTAGTGATGTATTATTGTTGTTATTATCAGTGTATTATTATTAGTAGTAGCAGTAGTAGTAGTAGTAGTTGTATTAGTAGTAGTAGTAGTAGTAGTAGTAGTAGTAGTAGTAGTAATATGATTATTATTATTGTCATTATTAATTTTAATATTGTGTTTTTTCATTCATTATTATTATTAGTAGTAGTAGTTGTAGTTGTAGTAGTAGTAGTAGTAGTAGTAGTAGTAGTATTGGTATTATTATTTGAAATTAAAATTATCATTAATATTTTGTTTTCTTCATTTTCAACTTCGTCTTCGCCCTTTTCGTCTGCCTCTTCTCCTACTCTTCCACTTTTTTTCCTCGGTCGTCCACTTACTTCTGCAATTTGTGTGGTAATTCAAATGTGCCACTAAGTTTTGATGACCTGTCCGAACTCATCCTCACCAACCCATCTATTTTATGAACCCTATAACTCACTCACTCACTCGAACCTACCCACTTATGAACACACTCACTCACTCTCACACCCACTCTCTCAGGAACACACTCTCACACACACCCACTCACTCACTCACCCAAACCCACTCACTAATTAACCCACTCACTCACAAACCTACCCACTCTTGAACACATTAACTCACAAACCCACCCATTCATGTACACACTCATTCACTCACACCCACCCACTCTTGAACACACTCACTCTCACAAACCCACCCATTCACTCACTCTCTCACTCACTCACTCACTCACAAATCCGCCCATTCATGAACCTACTCATTCATTCACTTACTGAGAGAGAGAGAGAGAGAGAGAGAGAGAGAGAGAGAGAGAGAGAGAGAGAGAGAGAGAGAGAGAGAGAGAGAGAGAGAGAGAGAGAGAGAGAGAGGTGTAATAGAGACATGGACAAACAGACATACATTTTAATTGTCAAACCCGTTTAGGATAAGGACGCATTGTTGCATTATATCCTTGCTAACATTGGCAATTTTATGCAGCTTAGGAAGGGGTTCCATAGCATTCATAGGTATCAAATTAATCTCAATTAATCGTTTGGCCCTACAGATATTTGTTATGCTGGATAATATCGTCTAATAATTGCCAAATATAATAATTATAATGACTTTTCATGATGATATTGAATGGGGTGAAATTGCAATCTGCAATAGCTGTCCTTTCACTTTGATCCACTGTATAGGACATAATTAGTCTAAAACTATTCAAATCATATAATATTTACTCAAATGTACGGAAGGCCTTCATAGAAATTACATTTGCATATTCTGATTACGTGAAACGTTTGAAAGTGAAAGTGAAATGTTTTATTTAGCCAAAAACATTATTACAATATATATATATATATATTGCCAAATTTAACTAGCTGAGCCTTTTGAGAGAAAACTTATATAAGACAAAGCAATCTAAAGCAAACAACGTAATCGACTTGGAATTATTGAAAGGATATTTACATGCACCAAGATCCAACTGAAAAATAGCCCTTAAGGGGCTAGTGGTCGGGTTTTGAGTTATTAATTTATTTATTCGTTTATTTTGTAGTTTCCTCGCTAGACCTCCATCAAGCTTAACAAAAAACACCTCCTAGACCCCCCTTGAAGATAAATTTGTACATTTTTCGATAGAAAATGTGTCGGCCGAAGGCCGGTTCTTCATAAAATTACAGACTCGCTTTCGCTCGCAAGGAAAACAAATTGACACCTAAATGGCACGAAAAGTCTTGAAATTGAACACGAAATGGGGCGAAAGGTATTAAAATCGCCAAACTAATGGAAGGAACGTCTTAAAATCTCAAAATTAAAATGCTAAACACGAGGGAGAAGGAGGTCCATAAAAAGCGAGTAGTACCCCCTTAATAACTTGGGATCGATACATTAACCCTTTGAGTACCAGCGACGTGTGTTAAGGGTTAGGTGAGATAGTTTGAAGCCTTATTATTGCCAGAGGTTCTTCCTAAGCTGAATAAAATCGTCTAGTAGTTGCCAGAATATGTTAAACGGGACGTCCCCGGTATTGTATGGGTTAAGTAAGTGTGCCTAAAATTTGAATAGCAAGTCTTGAGACACTACTCAGGTTCCAGAAATACCGTATATGGGAAGTTGATGAGGTATGGAAGTTTTAATTAGAACCTGGCTCTATTAATCTGCTAATCATTTTATTTTGAGAGAGAGAGCGAGAGAGAGAGAGAGCGAGGGCGAGATGATTAAATATTCACCAGTGATCGAGTATCAAAGAAAGAAGACAGGGAGGGGATGGAAGGCTAGCAAAACCATGCAAATACCAAATACATTGCCAAGCAGCAGAAAACTAATAATAACACAGGGACACAACGAAATTCTGCGTTCAAAAAAAAATAATAATAATAATAATAATAAATTCATATATATAAATATAGATAAATAAATTGAAATAATAATAATAATAAATACATAAATACAAATATGAATAAATAAATTGAATGAATAATGTAACCGGTAGAAATTTAGTGCTGGAGAGAGAGAGAGAGAGAGAGAGAGAGAGAGAGAGAGAGAGAGAGAGAGAGAGAGAGAGAACGTGAGAATGCCATTAAGGGGGAGGTAGTCACTTTTTCTGGACACCCTTCTCCCTCATGTTTAGCATATTAGTTTTTGAGATTTTAAGACCCATTAGTTTGGCATTTGAATACCTTTTGCCCCATTGCTTTGTCAATATCTAGAGTCACCTTTCGTGCCATTTAGGTGTCGATTTTCTTCTGGCGAGCGAAAGCGAGCCTGTAATTGTAGAAGGAAGCGGCCTTCGGCCAGGACATTTTTCTACCGAAAAATGTACAAATTTATCTTGAAAGAGGGTCTAAGGGGTGTTCTTGGTTCATTACATTGAGCGTATTTATCAATACCAAATATCAGTGTGGAATGTTTTCATAGAAATTTAAATTTGTTTATGTTTTTTTGTTTTTTTATGTTTTGTTCAAACAAAACATTTGTCTAGCGAGGAAATCAAAAATACATTAAAAAATAAATACATATGCCAAAAAACAAGCACTTACCCATTACCCATAATGGAAACAATAGAGAGAATCTGGAAGTCAGAGAATAGCGCAATAATTGAGCATGTAATCGAATATGAGAGACACATAATGTATATGTATAAAATATGAGCATGATGTGAACATGAAATATATATATATATATATATATATATATATATATAGGATATGGTTAATATTCTAATAAGTCGAGATATATGCAGAAAAGAAGAGAGAAAGAGAGCTAAGATTACCCTCTAGGGATGTGTGTGTGTGTGTGTGTGTGTGTGTGTGTGTGTGTGTGTGTGTAGGTATCTGGCGGTGTGTGTTTTGCTGAGTACGTATATGTGAGCATATGTTTGCGTTGTGCTGTTTATGTGTGTGCGTGTGTGTGTGTGTGTGTGTGTGTGTGTGTGTGTGTGTGTGCGTGTGTGTGTGTGTGTGTGTGTGTGTGTGTGTGTGTGTGTGTGTGTGTGTGTTAGCGTCTATATTCCATCATTACTAAAGGATTCCATTACTTATGGATAATTATAAGGATTAAGTCAGTTGTGTATTTAGAAATACAATAATAAAATATTTGCATACATGTCGATGACTTTATAAATGTTGCATATATATATGTTTGTCATTCTGATTGACTGCGGATCGAATCCCGGCTGTAGCCTAAACATATATTTATGTAACTCACACGGGATTGTATATATATATATATATATATATATATATATATATATATATATATATATATATATATATATATATATATATATATATATACTGTATATATATATATATGTATTAATGTATGCATGTACTGTATGCACGTGTGATTGTATGCATTTCTGAATATATGAATGTATGTCTTTCATGTATCTATATTAGTTAGGTTTACTCTACCCAACCTGAATGCAAACCCAATCTTTAGATTTTGACACGAGGCATGACTACCACTACGAAAACACCAAGCACCAAAGCTCTATCAAATCTATTCAAATCCTATCTAAGCAGGGTATCTATAGGGATTAAGTGTAAGCTTGCATGTTTGTTTGTTTTTTGTTTTTTGTTTATGTACGCATGAATACAGTAGAAACGTCAATTCTGTATTCCGACTTTCGCTTCATTCTTACGTACAGTCGCGCAAATAAGTGATGTCGCGCCAGCAAGTATATTTCGATCAAAAATTGGTATCAGCACAATCGAAGCATTAATGTATCGTTTCGAGTGAGGTATACAACCATTTCATTGGTATCAGCACTATCTAAACATTTATTCATCGTTTCGAGTGAGACATACAAAATTTTCCTATCTGTACACACCCTCTTCAACATCTGACAGACATCAATACAGCACACAGCGATCAAAACGGAATGACAGCGGAGGCACGATTTATTTGACCAACCGGACACATATGTGTGAACGCGTGTACACCTGATATGTACAGTGGCGCTAATAAGTCATGTCTAAGCTGCCATTACGTTTGGCTCGTTCTGTGCTGTATTAATGGCTGTCAGATGTTGAATAGGGTGAATAAGTGTAGGAATAGGTTTGTATATTTCACTCGATATGAAGAAATGAAGCTTAGATATTGCGGATACCAATTATTGATCAAAACATACTTGGTGCTGAGCCATGACTTATTAGCGCGGCTGTACGTGTGAGCACCAGAGCGAAACCGTCAACACTCTGTTTTCTTTGAGGGGGATGTCACTGTTTGCTCTCTCTCTCTCTCTCTCTCTCTCTCTCTCTCTCTCTCTCTCTCTCTCTCTCTCTCTCTCTCTCTCTCTCTCTATCTATCTATCTATCTGTCTATCTATCTATCTATCTATGTCTCTTTCACTCTCACTCTCTCTCACTCTCTCTCTCTCTCTATCTATCTATCTATAGCATAGCCAGCGTTGAAGACCGAACTAATGAGGGAATACTAGACGGTCGGCCGTCGAAAGGGGTGGCGATAATGTGGAACAAAAAATAATGTGGAACAAAAAATAATGTGGAACAAAAAATTACGTAATAAGATTGAGTCAGTGTTTTGTGATGACAGAATTGTAGGTGTAACATTGAAGACAAAAATACGAACATATTTAATTATTAATGTGTATCTGCCTTGCGATAAACAGAATGATGATAGCATAGATGAATATAGACATTCACTTGCTGTTTTAGAACATTTCATTGATGAACAAAATATTAACAATATTATTATTAGTGGTGATTTTAATGCAAATTACTGTAAAGGCAGATTCTGGGAAGAGCTATTGAACCTAATTGATAATAAAAGCCTATGTGTTATTGATGAAGTGTTACCGGACGAAACTTTTACTTATTTGTCTCCTGGTAATAACTCTACTAGTTGGTTAGATCATGTGATAGCTTCGGATAATATGAACACTTATATTACTGACATTAATGTACGATATGACCTGGCCTTATTTGATCATTTTCCATTAGTTTATAAAATCAATATTAATTTAGACAATATACAAATTATTCCTGAATCTAAGTTTTCTAGCTTCATAAACTGGAAGTTATTTACATCAAATGATGTTGTTACAAACTATAGAGACAAAATGAGTGAGACTATTGTACAGTCTGATTTAATGAACTTTAGTTGTTTAGATTGTTGTACATACAAATGTGAAAACAATAGTCATATTGCAGAATTGAATTACATTTATAACTCACTTGTAAGTATACTGAAAGAGTCGTCTGAGGAATATGCAATTGAAAGTACAAACAATTATCAGATAAAACCAGGATGGAATGACCATGTTGGTGGGTTGTATACAAATGACCATGTTAGTGGGTTGTATACAAATGCTAGAGAACATTTCTTAAAATGGAAAGAAAATGGCTGTCCTGTATATGGTGATTTACTTGACAATATGACATCTTCCAGGAAACTGTTTAAGAACTAATTAAAATATATTAAAAATAATGAAATCAATATTAGAAATGATAAATTAGCTGAGTCTTTAAGCAATAAAAGATATAATGCATTCTGGAAAGAAGTCAGGAAAACTAAAAATAATAAGTGTTATATAAATGTTAGAATTGAAGGTGAATGTGACTCCAATAAAATTGCTGAGAAATTTTCGCAGAATTTTAAAAACGTTTTTGATGACAGTAAATGCCAGAAAAGAGATAAATATGAACTTATAAGAGATAAGTTAAATGTGCATGTGCAAAGAGGCAAATTATTGGGAATTATCAACACCAAAGATGTTTGTTTGGCATTATTTGAGCTAAATTGGGTCATTGGCCATGATAACATTCATTCTAATCATATGAAGTTTTGTTCTGAAAGCGCGGTAAGACTAATTGCTAAAATGTTTTCATCATTTATTGCACATGAACATTTGCCTGATGAGATGACGTCCGGACTTATTTTGCCCCTTATTAAAGATAAATATAAAGATCAAAGCTCCTTGGATAATTATAGACCTATTATATCATCGCCAGTTTTCTTAAAATTATTTGAATATTGCTTAAAATATAAAATGTTGCATTGTGAACTTTAATGAGAGGCAGCATGGGTTTAGGGCTAATCACTCTACATCCTCAGCGTGCTTGATTTGTAAGAAACAATTTTAAGATACAGATTAGAAGACTCAAATGTTTATACAGCTTTCATTGATTTAAAAAAAGCTTTCGATAAAGTTAATCATTTCACATTAATAAGTAAACTTATTGAAGCAGGTATTCCGCACTTTTATGCGAACATAATATTATATCTTTATAGAAATCAACTGGTTGCTACTAAGCATATAGATTCAATATCAAAACCCTGGAAAATAATGAATGGAGTAAGACAGGGAGGAGTCTTGTCTCCGATAGTATTTAATCTTTATATAGATAAGCTGATTGAAAAAGTGTCTAAATGTAAAAAGGGGTGCACACTAGGAAATATATCAAGTAATATTAGTGCTTACGCTGACGATATTTTTGTATTAGCACCATCGTCATCGGGATTACAGTTTTTACTAAATATGCTTGGAAATGAAGCAATTGAAATTGATATTGCCATTAATATTAATAAATCATCATGCATGTATTTCAAAGACAATAAAGATAAAAACTTAAAGCCAAAGTTGATGCTATGTGGAGAGATATTGAATGTTGTTAATGAACAAAAGTATCTAGGGTTTATAATAGATGATAATTTAAATAATGACAAAGACGTAATTAGGTGTCGTAACAAGTTTTATAATTAATTTAATTGTATTTACGTAAATTTTCTAATGTTAATGTTAGGGTTTTTACTCAGTTGTTCCAAAGTTACTGCTCAAGTTTTATGGTTCTGAATTATGGTTTTATAACAAAAAGTGCAAACTTCCTCTTAAGCAATTTGCAATTGGTTACCACAAAGCAATAAAGAAAATGCTGAAATTAAAATATTGGGAAAGTAATCATCATGCATGTGAATTGGCTGGACTAATGACATTTAATCATTTAATGAATTGGTTAAAAATTAGATTTGCTCACAAATGTCTCCTAAAACCTTGCAAGTTTTTACAGAAATGTTTATTAAACCTTGATGAATACCTATCGTTAGGAAAGGAAGTTAACCATATCCTATTACATGAATATGACGTATCAGATTTGAAAACTAATGATATAAATGCTATCAAGTCAAGAATTATATTTGTACAAAACCATGAACCTAGAATGCGGTAATGTATGAGGTTACTGTTATCTCTATTGTATATTATGTAAAAAGTTAATTGTGTTGCCTTTTATGAAATCAAGATTTGAGTGTGAGTCTGTCGATGGATGGATCTATTTATCTGTCGGTAGATCTATCTATCTATCGATAGGTCTATGTATCTGTTTGTCGATGGATCTATCTATCTGTTGTTCTTATTTTAAGAACACGTTATTGATACAATGTGTGTGAATGTATATACTGTATGTATTATTAATATTGTTTAACAAATATGTAAAAAGTATACCTTGTATCTTTCTATGAAATAAAAAATATGACTGACTGACTATCTATCTGTCTGTCTATCCCTCTCTCTCTCTCTCTCTCTCTCTGACACACACACACACACACACACACACACACACACACACACACACACACACACACACACACACACACACACCCTCCAGAATGCTTGTGGTAAACTGACTTTGCATTTGGCTTATGGAATCTGCTTATAAATATTTTTCTTTCTTTTTTCCCGCGCGCTTTTGTAAACAGGCAAATATTCTGCTCGGGCCATCACAGGGAGGAATATATCAAGCATGAAGATGGAGAGAAAGAGAGAGAGAGAGAATGTAAGAGTGAGTGAGAGTTAGTGAGTGACAGACAGAGAGAGAGAGAGAGAGAGAGAATGTAAGAGTGAGTGAGAGTTAGAGAGAGAGAGAGAGAATGTAAGAGTGAGTGAGAGTTAGTGAGTGACAGACAGAGAGAGAGAGAAAGAGAGAGAGAATGTAAGAGTGAGTGAGAGTTAGTGAGAGAGAGAGAGAGAGAGAGAGAGAATGTAAGAGTGAGTGAGAGTTAGTGAGTGACAGAGAGAGAGAGAGAGAGCATAGTAATAGGAGAAAAAGTGAAAGATTTGAAAGACTTAAAGGAACTGAAAGAAACGGATAAAGGAGTGTTTAAGTAAAACAACATCAACAAAGGAGTGTTAAGGGGAGATTTCCACCTGAGGGATTATTTTCTTGACTCCTTTCTCCCTCCTGTTTAGCCCCATTGTTTTTCTAATTTTAAGACGTTTGCCCCATTATTTTGACGATTTTAAGAACTTTCAACCCATTTTTGTCAATTTTAAGACCTTTTTTGCCATTTAGGTGTCGATTTTATCCTGGCGAGCGATAGCGAGCCTGTAATTTAAGAGGAACCGGCTTTCAGCCGGGAAATTGTTCTACCGAAAAATTTACACATTTATCTTGAAAGGGTCTCAAGGGGGTGTAATCTTAAGCTTGAAGGATATCTAGGGACCAAACTAAAAAAAAAAATTAAGTAAGTGACAGAAAGAAAAGTAATGTGCACAGTAAGATACGTGAACAACAGTAGGCTATGTGAACGGAACTACTTTACTTTACTTAACTTTATTGTGTTAAAAGAAGTATATATGTGAAAAGTATTCGAAAGGACGAAATATGAAGAGAAAAGCATGTGAAAACAAAACAAAAATATATATATATAAGGATGTCTAGGGGAAGAGAGGCTGGATGATGTTCGATTTTGCTCCCGGTATGTAAACAATCTCGGCATTGTAATCTTGGCATAACAGGAGATTGAAAAATTATCATAAAACGGCCTCCTAAAAATATGCTTCCCATTTGACCCGGAAAAAACTTAACCCTTTGAGTACCAGTGACGTGTGTTGGATCTTATTCCAGCTGTATATTATAGACGGTATTATGCAGCTTAGGAAGGATCTGTGGTAGTTAAAAGGGTTGTTTCAGAGAGTTGAAACCCTCATTATTGCTAGAGGTCCTTCCTAAGCTGAATGAACTCTTCTAATAGTTGCCAGAATAAGATGAAAAGGACGTCCCCGATACTGTATGGGTTAACCCTCTCAGAACATCTGTTTCATTATATCATTATTATATAGTTATTTTAAAGGATTGAATTATGTAGCAATCCTCTTTATATGGCATAGCTAAACTAATACTCAAGAAACTATTATCATATTTATCAACGGCCACAATAATTACTTGCAAAAACTAAAGAAAATCCTAATAAATAGCTCGCTTTTGACGTTCGCATATTCGGATCCAGACTGTTATGATGATGTGAATTGTGATATATGGAAGGAGAGGGTATTGTGGTTATGTGGTTACTTGCTTACAGGAACTATGGCAATATATTATAGGAGAGAGAGAGAGAGAGGGGGGGGGGGGGGAGGGAGAGAGGGAGAGTGAGAGAGAGAGAGAGACTGACTGTGAGTGTGGGACGGACGACAATAAGGTAGAAATGAAAACAGATAAAAATAAATAACTACGTTTTGAAATAGGATATTATACCCAAACATACCTTGCGCTCTCTTTGTCACTGCGTGTGTATTCGTCATGCACAGCACTTCGCGTGTTTTGAAACGCTTTGTCTTCTGCCTTTGAAACGTCTCTCGCTCTCTCTCTCTCTCTCTCTCTCTCTCTCTCTCTCTCTCTCTCTCTCTCTCTCTCTCTCATCTCTTCCTCCTCACAAGCTTTAAACAAAATCTAATAGTCTGCCCACCAATCTTGTTTGCCTTCAAGAGGGTCGCCTGTAGACTAGTTTATCTCTCTCTCTCTCTCTCTCTCTCTCTCTCTCTCTCTCTCTCTCTCTCTCTCTCTATGTAAATCTATGTAAATCACTCTCTCTCTCTCGTAAAGGAATTGTGCTAAAATAACATTGATGTATAATTTATGGAAATGGTTGCAGTAGCCGCCCAAACACATGGTTGCAGTAGCCGCCCAAACAAATATTGCTATAGCTAACTGCAATACAAGAATAACAAACTATATATATATATATTCGTGAAGTATTATAATTCTCGGAGCCCCTGAATCTATACAATATATATATATATATATATATACTCACTTCCATTGATAAAAGAGTGTCTTATGTTATAAAATTGCCAGGCTTAACTCTTTATATTACCTTTATAAACAAAAATCTACGAACCTTGAAGCGAAATCCGAATTGTGGATTACGAACCTAGCAGAAGAAACCGAGGGGTCTTCCAGGAATCAAAATACCTCGATGCATAAATCAGCTCTACTTATTAATATGCAAAGGTTATTTTATTGTGTACGGCGGTGTGCCAGTGAGTGGGAGGGACCCGTTGTTATGTATATACTCCTATAAAGGGTGATGTTGGTGTTTCAGAAAGTTGACTTCCTTCGTTTAAAAGTAATATATGCAAAATCATTATACCTTAATGCATTTGGAAAAACCCTTCATTAGTTTTTGAATAATCAGGCTTGCCATCAGATCGATCAGTTCGACAAAAAGACCGACAATACAAACAAACAGCTGACAATACAAACAAACAGCTGACAATACAAACAAACAGCTGACAAAACAAACAAACAGCTGACAATACAAACAAACAGCTGATAATACAAACAAACAGCTGACAATACAAACAAACAGCTGATAATACAAACAAACAGCTGACAATACAAACAAACAGCTGACAATACAAACAAACAGCTGACAATACAAACAAACAGCTGACAATACAAACAAACAGCTGACAATACAAACAAACAGCTGACAATACAAACAAACAGCTGACAATACAAACAAACAGCTGACATATAATGGAGATAATGATATGGGGCTGCTATGGAATTGTTAACCCCATCTGTGCCGGCGACGTCTAGTTAACTTTATTCTGGCTACTATTAGACAATATAATTCCGTTTAAAATGAGCCTCCGACAATTAACAGCTTTCGAACTATCTCACTTAACCCTTTTTACTCCCACAAATCCCTCTTAAGCTGTACAAAATCGTCTAAGTATAGCCAGTATATAATTAAAAAGACGTCGCCGGTACGGAAGGGGCTGAAAGATGTATTTTGAAGAATTTGCTATTGATAAAAGACAAGACTAGAATTCTTTTAACTAAGTCTTGAGGATATACCATTCGAGAATGTATACTGTTTACATTTACGAATGTGTGTATATGTGTGTGTGTGTGTGTGTGTGTGTGTGTGTGTGTAAATTGATCCTATTATGAATTATTAGATGAAAAAGTAAAACAAAAAATCGAGTGTTTACAAACGGGTTACGAGTGACATTCTGACCTGTATGAGAGAGAAAGAGAGAGAGAGAGAGAGAGAGGGGGGGGGGGGGAGTAGAGAGAGAGACATGAACGAGCAGTCTGACAAACTATATAATGCCACCACAGAAAATGGAGAGACCTTCAAAGAGGCGGAAGGGGGAACTTAACCTAATTTTGCCCGCCCCCCAGCATCCCAAAGGCAAAGTTTAAAGTCTCCACAATATACCCTCAAAACTCCAAAAATTGCACGTTGACTCAACTTTAAAGTTAAATTTACAGTGTTTTTTTAGTAACTTTGAAGGATTGTTAGTAAATCTACACCTATACTCCCCCTAATATTTCGTTATCCTTTGGGAACTGATTCTTTTTCCGTCTTACCTTATTCAGGAAGCCCTATTAATGCGATAATTATGGGATTCTGGGAACAGCAGCCCTCACTTTAAGTTGGGTTGTCATGTTAGATTAATGCTTCCACTGAAAATGCGAATCGGCGAGACAGGCACTCGCGGAACAAACCCTCACGATCTCGCCTCCTTTGATGACAATATTGTCATTATCACAGCCTAATAACCTAACAAACCCAGGGGCTCACGCCGCTAGACCCCCGCTGCTCCTAATAATGATGAAGAAGACATAAAATCACTAAACAATACTACGGGAAAGCGGCGTAAATCACCTCCGAGATCGTGTGTCGTAAGAATATGGGTTTATAGATAACGGGTTGCGAGGGTAAATTCGTCTGCGAGATCGTCAATGCACACACATGTAAACGTTACGAAAATACTCAAATGCTAAAATGCTATATTTTCAAGTAAAATGTCAACTTCAGAGGGCTGTAGGAACGCTGAAAGCAGTAACAAAGAATAGGGTGGTCAGCATGGAAGTAAAGAAGTCCTTGCATGATAGTGTAGTATTCCCGACATTGACATACGGGAGTGAATCATGGACGTTGTTGGAGAGACACAAACCAAGAGTGACAGGGGTGGAAATGAGTTACTTGAGAAGTGCGTGCGGAGTTACATGGAGGGGACAGAGGGACATGGGGACGATTCGTTCGTGGCCACCCCTTCGGGGATCACGCCGTCCGGCAATAGGTAGATAGATAGACATTTGCCCGTTTGTCAACCAGATTATTTGTACATAATTTTGTAGGCCTCTGTATATATGTAGCCATAAATGTATGTATGTAGGCATATACTGTAATTATATCTATATATATGTGTGTGTATGTGTCATAAATGTATATATGTAGGCATATACTGTAATTATATCTATATATATATGTGTGTGTATGTGTCATAAATGTATATATGTAGGCATATACTGTAATTATATCTATATATATGTGTGTGTATGTGTCATAAATGTATATATGTAGGCATATACTGTAATTATATCTATATATATGTGTGTGTATGTGTCATAATAATTATTTATACCTCGCTTCCATTTATAGGAGCCCACCTCACTTTTTTTTCTCTCTCTCCCTCTCTCTTTGGCTTGTATCCATTCGGCCCCATTCAGCCTACTGTTTCACGAAGCTTACCCCCATCCAGGTATCAATATTTTCCCGGCGAGCGGTAGCAAGCCAGCATATATATATATTTGTTTGTTTTGACAGCAAGCTAAGTTTGTACATTTTTCGATAGAAAAATTTCTTCGGCGAAGCCGGATTTCTCCATACAATGCTGGCTCGCTGTGCTCGCCAGGAAGAAATCGACACCTGGATGGGGATAAACGTCTTAAAACAGTTGGCTGAACGGGGCCGAATGGATACAAGCCAGAGAAAAAGAGAAAAAGAGCAGGTGACCCCCTTTAATATTATTGAGTCAATACATTCGCTTAACCCTCTCCGACATATGACGTGATTTTGAGCCTATTGGGGATACTTGAAATCCTTTGTTACCATCAGGGGTATTTAGAAACCTTTAGTTTAGTTACTTTAACCTCTGCAGTTGTCTTTGAGTTAGCTGTGGGCAGAACACTAATTGTGGAGAGGTAATTATAAGAGTGAGAGAACTCTATTTCTTATTGCTAATCTGGCAACCTCTGCGTCATATGAGCGTGAAAAGGTTAATTTTCTCTATTTTACCTGTCATTAGAACAACAAATGAAACAGAAGACCATTTTTATGCGCTTCATTTTTCTCTGCATACGATTCCCGGACTTGGCGTGTCATTGAAATTGCTGGTAATCTAATAGTGATGGTGTAATCAACCTGCACACTTTTGGATCGCATTTTTTCATACTCGTTTGA
>CM064550.1:16375316-16397816 GCA_032716605.1 Paralithodes platypus
CCTCAAGTGGAGACCTCCCCTTAATCTGTATATAATCGTCTAATGATGGACAGAACATACTGCAAAGTGCATCATAATCCCCAAGGGGTTAAGAAGCATTGCTCCATTAGTTTGATAATCTTAAGAAAATATGTTCCATTAGATTGGCGATTTTAAGGCGTTTCGCCTCATACAAGTGCCTATCTAATTCCTGGCAAGCTATCGAGAGGCTCCAATTTAGGAGAAACCGGCCTTCGGTCGAACCATTGTTCTACCAAAAAATTTACAAATTTAGTTTGAAAGAGGATCTGAAGGATGTTTTGTATAATTTGAAGGGCATTGTGTTGCACCGGGTTTAAATCCAACTGATTGGGGGTGAAGCAGGGGAGGGGAGTGGTATTAAATAATAACACACACCTCGGCTAGGATACAGTTAAATCACTTGACCCATTGATGCTGATGAAGTGTCAGAGAGGGAGTGAGTAGGGATGACAGCTGGGAAGTACCGACCACTTAAATCACAGCCCTCCATCCTCCATGCTACTACTAACATTTTAATTGGACATAATTAGTCGAGATTGCCATTAAGTGAGTGGTAGTTGTGGGGAATTTGTGTTGAAATTAGCGTTTATATATTATTGTTTTTGTATGTGCATGAAGGAGACAAGAGGCAAAGCTACCTGTAACAAGTCCCCCCCCCCCCCCCCTTCCCTAAAGTTTAATTAAAGAGTGATTCAGATCCAAGGTACATTGTAGTCATATTTTCCGGAGACACGGAGCTTGAAGGCATTTATATCATAGGAAAAAACAGACTGACGGAGAGAGTTCCAAAGCATACTTGTTGAGTAGAAGAAAGACTGGGAAAATCGGTCCACTCTTAAGTTAAAGAGTTGGACAGAATAGGGTGGGAGTGTGGTAGCTGTGGTGGAATTGTTGTAGTTGTGATTAGGATTGTATGTCGAAAACCTTAGAGCTATATACAGCGTGTTATTATTATTAATATTATATTTATTATTATTATTATTATTATTATTATTATTATTATTATTATAATAAATATTATTTTTATTTTTATTATTTTTATTATTATTAGTAGTATTATTAGTATTATTATGACGTTGCTAATAATTGTTATGCTTGGTTGCATGTGTGTTGATGCACGTATATATATATATATTTCATTTAGGATATTTATTCCACGGATATGTAAACAATCGTACTATTATGTGTATTATTCTAAGGACTAACACACAATTATATAAACAATTGTATTAAGAATTATTTCCTAGTATGCATAATATTAGTAGGTCGAAAGAATTGGCAATACTATGGACTCGAATGGTGCTGGAGCGACCTTGGTAACCCTGGTCTCTGGGTCTTCTCCTGGGTGACCTGGATGTGTGAGAGTTTGTGTTTTTTATCTGTGTTTATTTTTTGTTTTATGTTGTTTTTGTGTTTTCCCTGTTCTTGCTCTGTCTTGAGTCGGCTACCCCCAAAATGGGGATTGGGCCTGAGCATATAGATAGATAGATAGATAGAATAGATGGACTCGAACTTGGGTGTGTTTTGGTGTCGCATTGTTAAAGAATTGTGGGCTTAACCCTTTCGTTACCGGTGACGTCTTTTTGTACTTTAATTCAGGTATAATAAGACGATTTTATGCAGCTTAGGAAGGATATATATGGTAGCTAAAAGGCTTAAGGGGAGATCTCCACTTGAGGGATTTTTTTCTTGACCCCTTTCTCCCTCATGTTTAGCCCCATTGCTTTTGATATTATAAAACGTTTGCTCCATTAGTTTAGCGATTTTAAGAACTTTCACCCCATATTAAGACCTTTCGTGCAATTCAGGTGTCGATTTTATCCTGGCGAGCGATAGCGAGCCTGTAATTTAAGAGGAATCGGCCTTCGGCCGGGACATTTTTCTACCGAAAAATTTACAAATTTATCTTGAAAGGTACTCAAGGGGGTGTAATTTTAAGCTTGATGGAGGTCTAGGGAACAAACTAAATACCTCCCCTTAACTGGTGTAGTTTGTGGTGTTTTAATTGGTTGAGGTCCTTCTTAAGCTGAATAAAATCGTCTAATAGTTGCCAGAATAGGATGAAATGGATATCACCGGTACTGAATGGGTTAATGGAGATATTAAAAGAGTAACCATGTTACTATAACTACTACTTATTATAACTATTAACTATTGTAACTCACAGCCATTGTATCTTAATTTATTAACAAGTATATGTCATAATCCTACTATCATAACTACTAATTATTATAACTATTAACTATTGTAACTCATAATCTTACTATCATAACTATTAATTAAGTGCTAGAGTTATTAACTATTATAACTCATAGCCCTAGTATCTTAACTATTAACTAATATAACTATTAACTATTATATCTCATAACCCTACTATCATAACTATTAACTATTATAGCTATTGACTATTGTAACTCATATTACTATCATAACTATTAACCTATATAGCTCATAACCCTACTATCATAACTATTAACTATTATAGCTATTGACTATTGTAACTCCTATTACTATCATAACTATTAACCTATATAGCTCATAACCCTACTATCATAACTATTAACTATTATATCTCATAACCCTACTATCATAACTACTAACTATTATAGCTATTGACTATTGTAACTCCTATTACTATCATAACTATTAACCTATATAGCTCATAACCCTACTATCATAACTATTAACTATTATAGCTCATAACCCTACTATCATAACTATTAACTATTAACTATTAACCTATATAGCTCATAACCCTACTATCATAACTATTAACTATTATAGCTCATAACCCTACTATCATAACTATTAACTATTATAGCTATTGACTATTGTAACTCCTATTACTATCATAACTATTAACCTATATAGCTCATAACCCTACTATCATAACTATATAGCTCATAACCCTACTATCACAACTATTAACTATTATAGCTATTGACTATTGTAACTCATATTACTATCATAACTATTAACCTATATAGCTCATAACCCTACTATCATAACTATTAGGTATTTATAACTATTAACTATCATAATTCATAACCCTACTATCATAACTATTAACTATTATAGCTATTATGGGGAGATTTCCACTTGAGGGATTTTTTTCTGGACCCGTTTCTCCCTCATGTTTAGCCCCATTGCTTTTGAGATTTTCAGACGTTCGCCCTAGTAGTTTTGACATTTTAAAGACATTTTGCCCCATTTCTGTCAATTTTAAGACCTTTCGTGCCATTAAGGTGTCGATTTTTTCCTGGCGAGCGATAGCGAGCCTGTAATTTAAGAGCAATCGGCCTCCGGCCGGGACATTTTTCTACCGAAAAATGTACAAATTTATCTTGAAAGGGGGTCTAGAGGGTGTAATTTTAAGCTTGATGAAAACGTAGGGAACAAACTAAAAACCTCCCCTTAACTATTATACTTCATAGCTACTATTATAACTATTGACTACTCTATTATAACACCTAATTATTGTAACTCCTAACCTACTGACTATTATATATACTAGCATAACTCCTAAGCATATTAACTATTTTTGCTCCTTAGCCTAACTACCTAACACCAATTTACTCACCCCCACACGACTGGCTTCTGAACCTACTATTTCACCTCCTAACTCTACTATTCTAGCTCCTAACCCTATGAACATAATGTATCTAAGCACCCTGTGAGGAGGAGCACTTTATTGACAACGTTTCGCACATCTTTCCACATCTTTCCCCGTAGAACTAGGGCAGCTGAGAGCGCCCATGAATTTACACTTTCTCCTCCACAATGCAGAACTTCTGCTTATCAGAATTCATTTATCCCCAGAGCTACTACTCTTTGGAATTCACTTCCCTCGAATTGCTTTCCACAAACTTACAATCTACAAATGTTTAAATCCAGTTGTTACAAACATTTTATGAATGGAGGATGCCTTTAGGCACATGGACCTTTTTGTTTTATCTGTGTTTTTCCTTCCTCCGTTCATTGTCTCTTAAAAAAAAAAAAAAAAAAAAAAAAAAATAGCTTCATCATTAGCCTGATGAACGTATATGAGTATTTTTGTCAATAAAGTTCTCCTCCTCACAGGGTGTTTATATTCATTCTGTCTTCTTTTCTAAGCCTATTATTAGCTACTAACACAACTCCTAACCCTATTAACTATCATAGCTCCTTATTAAGCCTACAAAAATAACTCCTAACTCTACTATTATATCTTCTAACCCTACTAACATAACTCCTAACCATACTAACATCTCCTAACCTTATTAACTATCATAGCTACTAACATACTAACGTAACTAACAACCAACTAACCCCTACAGGACTGGCTTCGGGCACAGCAACAGCAAACGGAACTTCGACGAGATCGACCGCTCAGGCTTCGGTTTTGCCAAGAGGAACTTTGACGAGATCGACCGCAGCGGCTTTGGGTTCCACAAGCGCAACTTTGACGAGATCGACCGTGCTGGGTTCGGGTTCGCCAAGAAGAACTTCGACGAGATTGACCGATCCGGCTTTGGGTTCTACAAGAGGAACTTCGACGAGATTGACCGTTCCGGCTTTGGGTTCCACAAGCGGGATAATGATGGCTACCCCTACAAGAGGAACTTCGACGAGATTGACCGATCTGGGTTCGGCTTTGTGAAGAGAGAGCCCAGGGATCAATACAAGCGCAACTTTGATGAGATCGATCGTTCAGGGTTCGGCTTCGTTCGCCGCAATGCTGAGTGAACCCATAAATGAAGGTCCATTCTCTATCTATAAAAATATATAAATCTCAAATCTGGAGATCTTGTTTGCCCTTGTAAACGAAATCTGGTGAAGCTGTCTGCTACACTATTAACTTGTGAAGCCTTTTCGCATCTTTCGCTTCCTAATATAACCTCCATTTCCCCACATTTCGTTCGTCAGGGTCAGCAAGCTCGCTGGGTAATTATTTAAAGAGTATGGTCCAAATTGTATCTCCCCTTCTCTTCCCATAAGCACTATGTTACCGCATACACTTCAATAATAATCCATTGTCGTCAAACTTTTGGAATGAGTATCTAGTACATCTTAAATGCAGCATTTATATTGTAGGCCTGCTCTTTATCTCTGGAGCAAATTCCTAGAAACGGGTGTTGCTATTGGCATGTATCATACTATCAAAAAGAGGTGTCATATTTTTAAGAGTTGGTTTTAAAAATTTGTTCAGCTTGACCAATGAACCCACTAGCAATTTGTTGACACTCACGAGGTAGGCATACCATCAATCATAGGTCTTTACCGGCGACGTCTGTTCGATTTTATTGTAGCTATGTTTCGACGATTTCGTGCAGCTTAAGAAGAATCTGTGGTAGTAAAAAGGATTAACAGAGATACTTCGAACTTGTTAATTGCTGGAGGCACTTTTTAGACTGCACACACATCGTCTAATAGGAGCCAGAACAAAGTTAAAAAGGCGGAGCCGTTACAGACGGGGTTAACCCTTTCAAACCCCACGACGATCATTATACGTTATTAGTACTGCAGCCAGAGGATGTTATTCAACTTAAGAAGCACCTGTAGGAATGGAAGGGTTAGTTTCTAAATTAACCCTTTAACTTCATAAACTAACTAAAATCGTCTAGAGTTAGTCAGAATAAGGCAGCAATTATCGTCATCTGATTGAAAAGAATGGAAGGGTTGAAGTATTTCTAAGTTAACCCTTCCACTCTGACTTCATAATCTGAATAAAATCGTCTTGAGTTAGTCAGAATAAGGCATTCATGGTCGTCATCGGGTTGAAAGGGTTAAGCGGACGACAATTGTATCTGCTTCGTGTTTGTTTGTCAAGCTGAACTGACAGACGGAAAACTAAGAGGCGAGAGAGGGAGGCAGCATCACTTTAAAATTACCAGATATTCCTAAATCATCATTATCGGTGGTAAATCATGATAATAATAAATCAAAATAAATCAGTCATTATAAACAATGAATAGCCTTCCTGTAGTCCTCGCCAGTTAGTATGATAATCTATACCCTGTTCTAAATAAGTAGGCCAAAAACTCTTGAACATTAACCTCTATAACTCACAAACGACTGGGGTAATCGAGCTAATATTTCTACCATATGGGCTGGGTCAGCCAGGAAATAGGGGTGGAAATTTACACCCCCTTTGCTCTAGCCCTTTTTGAGTTACAGAGGTTGGGGTTTACGATTTCTGGCCTACCTATTTGGAACAGGTTATAGTTGGTGCAATTACAATGATAAGTACTGCAACATTATAACAGTACTTGCATTGCAATTGCAGTTCGACAACTAGCATATCAAATCGACTGACTAGGGATACGTCAATACTGAGAAATTATCCCCCTTCAATTATTTATCTAGAAATACGGGCAAATATCAACTGTTCATAAATACGGCAAATCTATAGAAATTACCCCCTTCAATGATTTATCTAGAAATACGTGCCTATATCAACTGTTTACTAATACGGCAACAGTAGAGTAATTATTCCCTACAATTAGCTATCAAGAAATACCAGACTATATTGACTGATTATCAATACGGCAACAGTACAGTAATTACCCCCTACAATTATCTATCAAGAAATACGAGACTATATTGACTGATTATCAATACGGCAACAGTACAGTAATTACCCCCTACAATTATCTATCAAGAAATACGAGACTATATTGACTGATTATCAATACGGCAACAGTAGAGTAATTACCCCCTACAATTATCTATCAAGAAATACGAGACTATATTGACTGATTATCAATACGGCAACAATACAGTAATTACCCCCTACAATTATCTATCAAGAAATACGAGCCTATATTGACTGATTATCAATACGGCAACAGTACAGTAATTACCCCCTACAATTATCTATCAAGAAATACGAGACTATATTGACTGATTATCAATACGGCAACAGTAGAGTAATTACGCCTACAATTGTTTATCTAGGAAAATGGGCCAATATAATAGTGTAGCTAGTAGCTCTATCATTCGGCTGGCAGCTAAATCCTATATTTTTAAGCTAGATCACACGGTTAATAGCTAGATCACACGGCTGGTTTCTAAATACTACCACTATAGCTCTATCCTTTGGCTGACGGTTTTATTTTAGTGCTAGTAGCTACAGTATGTTATCACAGACCTGGCAGTTGAATTGTGTAGCTAGTAACTAGATTATACGAATAGCTGCTGGAGCTAACTTCTTGTAGCTTCAGTAAATAGTATAGCTGACATTTAGATCATACGACAAAAAGCTAGATCATTGGCCGGAAGCTATTTATTATTATCATATATTATATTTATTGATAGCTTATGATTTGTTTGCCAGCTATAGTATATGTCTAACAGCTATAGTATATTTCTGACAGCTATAGTATATGCCTGGCAGCTATAGTATATGTCTAACAGCTATAGTATACTTCTGACAGCTATAGTATATGCCTGGCAGCTATATTATCTGGCTAGAAGCTATAGTATACTTCTGACAGCTATAACACACAGCTAACAGTTATATCATACGTCTAGCAGCTAAATTATAATCACACTTACAGATCCCTTATATTGTTCACCTTGCAAGTTTACCTCTATTAATTACTTCATAAAATCCATGTACTTAAATTACTTGTGAAGTCATACACATACTTTTAATGGAAAGCAAATGATATCCACAAAAATCATCCTGACAGTCTTATTTGCATTGAAGAAAAACGCAACAAATCCACAAACTTGTATGAGTGACTGAACATAATACACATTTTGTATAAGTATTATCAAACACTTACACTGCAACCAAACTGGTACATAATTTGAGACCATTATTTTCAAGCTATCTTAGAAAACTCCAATTATTCGGCTTTCATTACCGAACACATTTAGTATATGAAGAATAAAGGTCTTCCAAAACCCCGATAACAATGTTGAAAAAGTCACGCAGAACGATTATCGCAGATATTGATTAAACGTTTTAGTTATGTTACAGTTAAGTGTTTCTGTACTGAATACACCAATTTAGCACTGCAAGTGAAATGAAGAACTTGCAGCCAGGAAAGTAAACATAGAGGTAAACAAACAAACAGGAAGTACACAAAAAAGGTCACAAACAGGTAAACAAAAGGGTAAATAAACAGGTCCCAAACAGGTAAACAAACAGGAAGTAAACAAACAGGTCCCACACAGGTAAACAAACAGGAACTAAACAAAAGAGATCCCAAACAGGTAAACGTAAACAAAAAGTTAAACAAACAGGTCCCAAGTAGTTAAACGTAAACAAGTGGTAAGCAAACAGGTAAACGTAAACAAGGTGGTAAACAAACAAGTAGTAAACAGATAAACGTAAACACACAGGTAGATAAACAGGTCCCAAACAGGTAGATAAACAGGTCCCGAACAGGTAAACAAACAAGAAGTAAACAAATAGGTCCCGAACAGGTAAACATTATACAAAAATGGAAACAGGTCCCAAACAGGTAGTAATCAAACAGATCCCAAACAGTTAAATATAAATAAACAGGTCCCAAACAGGTAAACAAAAAAATGTAAACAAACCTCCCTGCTGCCCTCCCCTCCCTCACTCTCGCTCTCTCTCCATCTCATACACTCGTCAGTAACATTATCAGTATCGGCAGTGGCTGGGAACAATTACAAAAAGAAAACAAATAAAGGATTCAGGAAATAATAAAGTGTATTTTTACTAGTTAGCATTTTATTCCTCCTCTGTATGACCTTGTATGCAAAACTTATGATAATGTTTATGTACTTAACCTTTTGAAGATTGTGATGCATTTTGACAGGTTAATCTATGGTTATCATTAGACGATTTTATACAGCTTAGGAACGATTTGTTGGAATTAAAGGGTAAATACTAGCTCAATTAACTCTCTTGACTTCCATATAAACATCCTAAGCTAAATATAATCGTCTAAAAATAGCCAGAAACAAAAATGCGTAACAGTATCTTGAAAGGGTTAAATTTGCACCCTCCTCTATGTAACTCTGAATGCACAACTTATGATAGTTATGCACTTAACCCTTTCAGTACGATGGCGTCGTTTTACCTTTTATTCTGGCTAAAGATAGATGACGTAATGCAGTTTAAAGAGGACCTGTGTTATTCAGTGGGTTTATTGCGATGGTATTTTCCCCTTTCAGTCCTAGAGGTGGATTATAAGCTAAAGAAATTCGTCTAAATGGAAACCAGAATGAGGTGAAAATGTTGTCATCTTGCTGAAGGGGTTAAGAGGGTAGTTCTTATTTTTTAGTCTATTTATTTTCTTGTTTATTTATTATAGTTTCATCGCTAGACCTCTAACAAGCTTTAAAAAGCACCCCCTAGACCGGCCACCCTCCTAGAATTACATGCTCGCTATTGCTCGACAGAAAATAATGCCTAATTTTGACAGAGAAGTTGGGTGAAAGGTCTTAAAATTGTCAAAGTAATGGAACGAACATCTTAAAATCTCAAAACTAATGGCTTACACACGATGGAGAAGGGGGTCCAGGAAAAGCAACTACCTCCCCTTTAACCAATTCGAGGCATCAAACTGTCCCAGAATTAATGACTGCGAATGTACAGTCACGAACCATAACACCTGCACACCCATTGGCATCTGCATCGAACCCAAGCGAGACAATCCAATGTTCTGTTACTTCCTAGAGGCTTCACAACTTGGCTTTTAACCCCTCAAGGGCTGGAGTTTCCGAAAAGGGGCTCCAGTCCTGACGTATTCTTGTCTTGCAGTGGGCTGGCTTAATAATCCAGAAGGGTTGATAGCCTCTGAAGTCCAATTTTAACTAACTAATTAAATTGGCCCTTTCAGTACCAAGGACGTCCTTTTCATCATATTCTGGCAATTATTTGACGATCTTATTCAGCTTAGGAAGGACCTCTAGCAATAATAAGGCTTCAACTATCTCTACTATCTCAATCAACCGATTTAACTTCCACATATCTTTCCTAAGCTGTATAAAATCGTCTAAGCGTAGCTAGAGCACAATATACCACACGTCGCTGGTCCTCAAATGGGTAAGGGGCAAGAGTTTAAATGGGTGTGCAGGTATTATTGCTCGCGACTGTACATTTAAGCCACCTCAGATGATGATAACCGACTACTCTTTATGTCTGGAGAGCGACAAGGGCCTGGGGTTCTCGAAAGGGGGCGCCAGTCTTGACGCTATTCTTGACTTACAGTGGGCTGGCTTAATAATCCAGAAAGGTTGATATCCTCTGAAGTCTTATTTTAACTAACTGGAGAGTTTAAGGGGAGGTTTTTAGTTTGTTCCCTAGGCCTCTATCAATCTTAAAAGTACACCCCATAGACCCAGTTTCAAGATAAATTTGTACATTTTTGAGTAGAAAAATGTGGTTCCTCTTAAATTACAGGCTCTCTATCGCTCGCTAGGAAAAAGTCGACACCTATATGGCACGAAAGGTCTTAAAATTGACAGAAATGGGGCGAAAGTTCTAAAACACGCCAAACCAATGGGGCGAAGGTCTTAAAATCTCAATAGCAATGGGACTAAGCATGAGGGGGAAAGGGATTCAGAAGAAAAAAATCCCTCAAATGGAAATCTCCCCTCAATAGGCTGAGGATGGACATGGTGACTCTTTCTGAAACAAGAGATCAGCTGTGATGGTTACACACACCCTACTACACCCTGTTCCAAATAGGCTCTGAAACAAGAGATCAGCTGTGATGGTTACACACACCCTACTACACCCTGTTCCAAATAGGCTCTGAAACAAGAGATCAGCTGTGATGGTTACACACCCTACTACACCCTGTTCCAAATAGGCTCTGAAACAAGAGATCAGCTGTGATGGTTACACACACCCTACTACACCCTGTTCCAAATAGGCTCTGAAACAAGAGATCAGCTGTGATGGTTACACACACCTACTACACCCTGTTCCAAATAGGCTCTGAAACAAGAGATCAGCTGTGATGGTTACACACCCTACTACACCCTGTTCCAAATAGGCTCTGAAACAAGAGATCAGCTGTGATGGTTACACACACCCTACTACACCCTGTTCCAAATAGGCTCTGAAACAAGAGATCAGCTGTGATGGTTACACACACCCTACTACACCCTGTTCCAAATAGGCTCTGAAACAAGAGATCAGCTGTGATGGTTACACACACCCTACACCCTGTTCCAAATAGGCTCTGAAACAAGAGATCAGCTGTGATGGTTACACACACCCTACACCCTGTTCCAAATAGGCTCTGAAACAAGAGATCAGCTGTGATGGTTACACAGACCCTACACCCTGTTCCAAATAGGCTCTGAAACAAGAGATCAGCTGTGATGGTTACACACACCCTACTACACCCTGTTCCAAATAGGCTCTGAAACAAGAGATCAGCTGTGATGGTTACACAGACCCTACACCCTGTTCCAAATAGGCTCTGAAACAAGAGATCAGCTGTGATGGTTACACACACCCTACACCCTGTTCCAAATAGGCTCTGAAACAAGAGATCAGCTGTGATGGTTACACACACCCTACACCCTGTTCCAAATAGGCTCTGAAACAAGAGATCAGCTGTGATGGTTACACACACCTACACCCTGTTCCAAATAGGCTCTGAAACAAGAGATCAGCTGTGATGGTTACACACACCCTACACCCTGTTCCAAATAGGCTCTGAAACAAGAGATCAGCTGTGATGGTTACACACCCTACACCCTGTTCCAAATAGGCTCTGAAACAAGAGATCAGCTGTGATGGTTACACACACCCTACACCCTGTTCCAAATAGGCTCTGAAACAAGAGATCAGCTGTGATGGTTACACACACCCTACACCCTGTTCCAAATAGGCTCTGAAACAAGAGATCAGCTGTGATGGTTACACACACCCTACTACACCCTGTTCCAAATAGGCTCTGAAACAAGAGATCAGCTGTGATGGTTACACACACCCTACTACACCCTGTTCCAAATAGGCTCTGAAACAAGAGATCAGCTGTGATGGTTACACACACCCTACACCCTGTTCCAAATAGGCTCTGAAACAAGAGATCAGCTGTGATGGTTACACACACCCTACACCCTGTTCCAAATAGGCTCTGAAACAAGAGATCAGCTGTGATGGTTACACACACCCTACACCCTGTTCCAAATAGGCTCTGAAACAAGAGATCAGCTGTGATGGTTACACACACCCTACACCCTGTTCCAAATAGGCTCTGAAACAAGAGACCAGCTGTGATGGTTACACACACCCTACACCCTGTTCCAAATAGGCTCTGAAACAAGAGATCAGCTGTGATGGTTACACACACCCTACACCCTGTTCCAAATAGGCTCTGAAACAAGAGATCAGCTGTGATGGTTACACACACCCTACACCCTGTTCCAAATAGGCTCTGAAACAAGAGATCAGCTGTGATGGTTACACACACCCTACTACACCCTGTTCCAAATAGGCTCTGAAACAAGAGATCAGCTGTGATGGTTACACACACCCTACTACACCCTGTTCCAAATAGGCTCTGAAACAAGAGATCAGCTGTGATGGTTACACACACCCTACACCCTGTTCCAAATAGGCTCTGAAACAAGAGATCAGCTGTGATGGTTACACACACCCTACACCCTGTTCCAAATAGGCTCTGAAACAAGAGATCAGCTGTGATGGTTACACACCCTACACCCTGTTCCAAATAGGCTCTGAAACAAGAGATCAGCTGTGATGGTTACACACACCCTACACCCTGTTCCAAATAGGCTCTGAAACAAGAGATCAGCTGTGATGGTTACACACCCTACACCCTGTTCCAAATAGGCTCTGAAACAAGAGATCAGCTGTGATGGTTACACACCCTACACCCTGTTCCAAATAGGCTCTGAAACAAGAGATCAGCTGTGATGGTTACACACACCCTACACCCTGTTCCAAATAGGCTCTGAAACATGAGATCAGCTGTGATGGTTACACACACCCTACACCCTGTTCCAAATAGGCTCTGAAACAAGAGATCAGCTGTGATGGTTACACACCCTACACCCTGTTCCAAATAGGCTCTGAAACAAGAGATCAGCTGTGATGGTTACACAGACCCTACTACACCCTGTTCCAAATAGGCTCTGAAACAAGAGATCAGCTGTGATGGTTACACACACCCTACACCCTGTTCCAAATAGGCTCTGAAACCAGAGATCAGCTGTGATGGTTACACACACCCTACTACACCCTGTTCCAAATAGGCTCTGAAACAAGAGATCAGCTGTGATGGTTACACACACCCTACACCCTGTTCCAAATAGGCTCTGAAACCAGAGATCAGCTGTGATGGTTACACACACCCTACACCCTGTTCCAAATAGGCTCTGAAACCAGAGATCAGCTGTGATGGTTACACACACCCTACACCCTGTTCCAAATAGGCTCTGAAACCAGAGATCAGCTGTGATGGTTACACACACCCTACACCCTGTTCCAAATCAATGGGTTAACCCCTTCTATACCGGTGACGTCTTTTCTATTTTATTGTAGCTATATTTAGACGAATTGGTGCAGTTTAAGGGGAGGTATTTAGTTTGTTCCCTAGACCTCCAGCAAGCTTAAAATTACACCCCCTTGAGTCCCTTTCAAGATAATTTGTACATTTTTCGGTAGAAAAATGTCCCGGCCAAAGGCCATTTCCTCTTAAGTTACAGGCTCGCTATCGCTCGCCAGGATAAAATAGACACCTGAATGGCACGAAAGGTCTTAAAATGGGGTGAAAGTTCTTAAAATCGCCAAACTAACGGGGCAAACATCTTAAAATCTCAAAAGCAATGGGGCTAGACATGAGAGAGAAAGGGGCCAAGAAAAAGTCCCTCAAGTGGATATCTCCCCTTAAGAGGGATCTGTGGTAGTAAAAAGGGTTAAGAGAGATAGTTCCAACCTGTTAATTGTTGGAGGACTATTCTAAACTGCATAAAATCGTCTAATAGTTTTTTTTTTTCTATGTGAATGAGGGAGACAAAAGGCATAACTGTCTGCAGCGAGTGCCTCCCCCAGATTTCAAAGAGTGACAGGGCCGAAATCAAGGGACGTTCAAGCTAAAATGCCTGGACACACGGAGTTTGAAGCAATTTAGGTCATAGGAAGAGGGAAAGACTGATTCTGGGAGAGAGTTCCAGAGCTCAGCAGTTGAATAGAAGAAAGTCTGAGAATAGCGTTTCACTCTTGGGTTGGAGAGTTGCACAGAGTAGGAGTGGGACTGTGTTGCAAGGCGGGTACTACGCACCCTACGTAGAGGAGGTGGTATACACTGGGAAAGCTCCGAGGAACACTGATTATTGTAGTAGCGATAGAATAGCGAGAGAGATGCAACATTGCGGCGAAGAGAGAGAGATTACAGAGAGTTGGTGAGTGGACGGGAGTTAATGATATGAAAGGCTTTCCTTTCTACTTTATCTAGGAGTGCGGTGTGAGAGGATCCTCCCCACACATGTGAACAATACTCAATACAAGGACGCACTGTGCCCCTGTACAGAGCAAGAAGCTGCGCAGGGGTAAAGAACCCCTTGAGGCGGTTGAGCACACCCAGCTTCTGGCTGGTAGCCAGAATGAAGTAAACAATATGTAGCTGGTACAGAAGGGGTTAAAACTCTTGAACATTAACCTCTATAACTCACAAACGAGCAAGCAGCTGTGTGGAGGCAAGAACCCACGGAGACGGTTGAACACACTTAACATCGGGGAAGTTGTTTTAGCAAGAGTGGTAATATGACCTTCCCAAGAAAGTCCAAAAGAAAAATAAGACTCCAAGAGCTTGTAAGAGAAGAGAAGGGTTGATTTATGTCTTGTAGGAGAGTAAGGGAAGATTGTGGCAGACAATTACATGGAGAACATTTGTTTTGGAAGCATTGCAAAAAAAAAAAAAAAAATCTACCCCAATTCGAAATAGTTGATAGATCAGAAGTGAAGTAACCACTGTGAATGATCTTACACTGATAGTATATCGCACAATTATACAGTATATACAATATATATATATACACAAAATATATCGTATAATAGAATAAATTATATAAACAAACTTATACATTATTTATATATATACTCTATTGCGAATTCATGGCATCTGAAAGGTAGCATAACAAATCATAATTACCAGTCCCTTGCCCCTCAACTTTCTCTTCATAATTGCTGAGGGGCACAGGGCCCTGGGTGGGGCTTTGGTTTCCCGGGCGTTTCTGCACCCTCCTCAGCTCCCCGCCATGGAATGGCTTCGGTCACCCAGGCTTTATTGTGGTCGGCAGGGAGGGTTCTGTGGGGGCGCTCGGTTATGGCCTTTGAATTGCTCGGGGCCTTGGGGCTGTTCGGCCAGGCAGCTTGGGGAACAACAACAACAACAACAACCAGTCCATACCCTGGAAAGGTATAAAGAGATGTTTCAGAAGGTTAGGCGAATTAGAAAGTTTAGGCAGTAGCTGTGGAAATGGTAGGGTTAATTGAGATTGCAACAACCACAGCAGCACATACAATAATGAAAATAGTCTGTAGCCTCCGGAACATCTCACTTGAAACAGAATGAAGGTAGGAAAGTGCAGTGATCATTGATGGTCTTTCTACTGGTAAGGGGAATGTTTTTATATATATATTTATGGGTTTTTTTTGGTGGATTTTTACATGTATTGTTTGTTTGTTTAGTTTCCTCCTTATACCTCCATCAAACTTTACAAAAACACCCCCAAGACCCCCTTCAAGATATATTTGTAAATTTTTCGGTAGAAAAATGTCGCGGTCAAAGGCCGGATCCTCTTAAATTACAGGCTCGCTATCGCTCGCCAGGGAAAAACTCGACACCTAAATGACACGAAAGGATTGAATATTGACAAAGTAAGGGGACGAAAGGTCTTAAAATCGCTAAACTAATGGACCGAACGTCTTAAAATCTGAAAACTAATGGGGCTAAGCATGAGGGTAAAGGGTGTCCAGAAAAACCGACCATCTTCCCTTAACATTAGGGATATTATTGACAGTACATGTTTGTCAATCCAATACCGGAGGAGGGTCCCTGAATAGTTATGTTTGAGGGTAATGCAAACACGGAGTCGGATGTGTGTTAACCCTTTCAGTACAGCGACTTTCTTTGTTTATTTAATCAGATAGAATAGATGTGACTATATTAGTAGTAATAGTCAATCAATCAATCAATCAATCACATTTATTTCGTAATATAATATTACATAGGTACAGAAATTAGAACAATGTCATAACTAATATGTAGTAGAAATAGTAGTAGAAATAGTAGTAGTAGTAGTAGTAGTATAAGTAGTAGTAGTAGTAGTATAAGTAGTAGTAGTAGTAGTAGTAGTAGTAGTAGTAGTAGTAGTAGTAGTATAAGTAGTAGTAGTAGTAGTAGTAGTAGTAGTATAAGTTTTTTTTTTTTTTTTTTTTTTTTTTTTTTTTTAAACCACTCAGTCTGTGCATCCCCTCTTTGGACCCTAGACCAGGTCTACTACTACTATAAGTAGTAGTAGTAGTAGTAGTAGTAGTAGTAGTAGTAGTAGTAGTAGTAGTAGTAGTATTAAGCTACCGAAAGATCCTAACTGTAGGGTGTAAAATCAACAGTAAAGATTGATTCCACACAAAATAACCGAAGGCACTACAGAAAAGCAACGCCAACTAAGAAAATATAAGCAAAAATAAGAAAGAATAGAAACAAACCGAGAGAGAGAGAGACTAACTGCAAAACAATCCCAAATATTTACTGTCATAGGATTATACTCAGTGTTAGCGACTCTTATTACGGCCCACATAATATATGGCAATAGTTCCAGCTGATTGACTTGTGCGACCGTCATTATTTAAACCTTCACTACCGGGTTCCGTCCTTTCAACTTTCTTCTGACTACTATTAGCCGATTTTGTTAAGTTTAAAAAGGGGCTCCAGCAATTAACAGGCTTCGAACAATCTTAATTAACCCATTTTACCACCACAGATCCTTCTTAAGCTGCACAATATGTAGCTAAACTAAACTTCAAAAGACGTCGCCGGTACAGAAGGGGTTAACACCTTTGTTAAGAATAATTAACTATTACAAGACGAAACATTGGACTCGGCCGGAAGAACCAATCAGCTGGAATTATCGACATATAAGTGGCCTACTATTTTCTCAGAGTTGCTGAAAACCGAGTATAGCAACACAACAGGCAACTTAATACTGTAAACTACTACTACCACCATCACCACACTACCACCACTACCACCATCACCACTACCATCACCACCATCACACTACCGCACCACAACCACACTACCATCACCATCACACCACTACCACCACACTACCATCACCGTCACACTAACACCACCACCACCGTCCCCACTACCACACTACCACCACCACCACCACTATCACACAACCATTACTTATAACTACCACCAAACCATACCACCACCACCACACCACAACCACTACCACACCACCACCATCACCACCACCACAACACTACCACCACCACTACATTACCACCAACACACTACCACCAGCACCACACTACCACAACCACCAAAACCATCACACCACCTCAACAACAACAACACTACAACCACCACCACCACACAACCATTACTTACCACCCACAAGCCACCAGTTCCAGCCCTCTAAACTGATTCGCAAATATATGACTCAATTTTGGAAATCTGTTGGCGCCAAAGTACCGTATTTGCTCGGAGTATATATATCAATTTATGCTAGAGATCCTGTGGTCAAAAGAGAGTGGACATCTATTTCTTGGGGCGATATTTTGATGCTGTAGTTATCAAGCAAACGGGGTGGTATAGTAAACCTTTGAGTACCAGCGACGTGTGTTATATTATAGTCTGGCTATGTTTCGGCGATTTCATGCAACTTAGGAAGGATCTGTGGAAGTTAAAAGGGTCTGGTTGACATAGCTTGAAACCTTATTATTGCTAAAGGTCCTTAACAAGCTGACAAAAATCGTCTAATTGTGTCCAGAATATGATAAAACAAAGGACGTCCCTGGAACTGAATGGGTTAATTTTTTACCATATGTGTAACATTTGGATCCAAAGTTCAAAGGTTGTTTACAGGTACAGTTGAATGATTGTGATGGATATATTTAAGTGCAAAGACAGGTAAATTTATCACTTACGAGCTAGGCTATAAGGAAGTTGAAGCTGTAGCCATCGATAATTACCAGAATTACTAGCTTAAATACGGTTGTAGTGCATCCATAGGTACGCACAATCAAATTAACTATACTTTCTAACCATCAGAAACCTACATTAGTTTTGCATCTCTGTGTATTACATATGTTTACAGTTCCAACTTCTGTATAGCTTGAAAACTGCAAGTAGTCAATGACACCAGAGGCACCAAAATGGTGTAGGTTGGCCGGTGTCTGCTACGATAGAGTCTCTAGTTTACCCCAGCTGAATTATAGAACATGCATTGTGCCGCACTCATCTCCACTGATTAATCGGTCTAATATGCTGCAGGAAAATATACTATCTATTTTTATTAATTTAATACCATATCGCAAATATTGTTTTCACTGTAATTTATTTTTTTATTTTTTATTTTGTGTTATAATAATAATAATGTTTGAAGATAAGCTGCCAAGTTTGTATCGAGTTGATTTAGTTTCAATGTCATTTACCCTATTATCCCCTTCACCACCATTACGTAGTTGTAATCCTATTCTGGTTACCATTAGACGATATTATTTAGTTTATGATTTTACCTCTGCGATTCAAAGTGGTCAATACGACGATCTTTAAAAAAAAAAACTCTCTCCATAACATAGGTCCTTCTTATTCTGCATAACATTGTCTAGTTTTAGCTGGAATCAAAGGAAAACTATTGACATACTAAAAGAGGTTATAATAATTTGGAATGATTTTTAAACTAAAATGTAAAACTTGCAAACTAACCAAACCAAAATTGGGACAAGGCCAATATAAAGTTCAATTAAATTATCAAAATAGCTATGTGGAAACAACGCTTACTAAAATGAAAATTATGAAATAAAAGAACACAATCCACCACATAGGGTGTACACTACTACATAAGAACACAATCCACCACATAGGGTGTACACTACTACATGAGCAAGTTAATCTGGTTCCCAAGCAAACTAATCGCACACATAACAACGCACTATCGTCACGTTAAGGGGAGATTTCCACTTAAGGGATGTTTTTCTTGACCCCCTTCTCCCTCATGTTTAGCCCCATTGCTTTTGATATTATAAAACGTTCGCCCCATTAGTTTAGCGATTTTAAGAACTTTCACCCCATATTAAGACCTTTCGTGCCATTCAGGTGTCGATTTTATCCTGGCGAGCGACAGCGAGCCTGTAATTTAAGAGGAACCGGCCTTCGGCCGGGAAATTTTTCTACCGAAAAATGTACAAATTTATCTTGAAAGGGACTCAAGGGGGTGTAATTTTAAGCTTGATGGAGGTCTAGGGAACAAAGTAAATACCTCCCCTTAAAGGAAGTAGTCAAGTTTGGGAAGTCCGGGACGTTCTGGCAAATTTTACTAAACTCTGCATGAATAAAGACACTAGAAATACGTTTTCTACCGATTAATACGAATACTTTAGAATTATGGGCTTTTATATTATCTCCGGCTAACCCAGTCTGCAGAGATTACGTAGTCTTCGCTGTTTCTTGTGTGTTTGTCTTGTTCGTAAGCAGGATTATTCGAGAATGATTAAGTTAAGTTGAATTAAATTTCGTGTTAGTTTAACTCATTGAAGATTATGATGCTTTCTTGACAGTTTAGTCTTGCTATCATTAAGGGGAGATCTCCACTTGAGGGATTTTTTTCTTGACCCCTTTCTCCCTCATGTTTAGCCCCATTGCTTTAGATATTATAAAACGTTTGCCCCATTAGTTTAGCGATTTTAAGAACTTTCACCCCATATTAAGACCTTTCGTGCAATTCAGGTGTTGATTTTATCCTGGCGAGCGATAGCGAGCCTGTAATTTAAGAGGAATCGGCCTTCGGCCGGGACATTTTTCTACCGAAAAATGTACAAATTTATCTTGAAAGGGACTCAAGGGGATGTAATTTGAAGCTTGATGGAGGTCTAGGGAACAAACTGAATACCTCCCCTTAAACGATTGTATGCAGCTTAGGAAGAATCTGTGGGAATTATAATGGTAAAGACTATCTCCTTTACCCCGCTGACTTCCATAATTATATACCCTTCCTAATAATATGAACAATATCGTCTGATAATAACCAGGAAACTAAAAACAAACGCGTAATCGTAACTTCAAAGGGTTAGGAATGGGAAAGGGGTTGACTATTTTATTGTATTTTTATTTGGTTTGTATTGATTGATTGATTGATTTTTCATGTCTACGGTATCATTTGTTTTAGTTTGTTATGTATTTGTTGAGCTAATTATGCTGCTATTCGTCAACCACACAAAGAAGGCGTAGAGCGGGTCACACCTTGCACCAAAGTTACATACCCAACACTGCGAAATCTACCGTCACTTTCAGAGTTTTGATCTCGTATTTGCTGTATAATAGTGGTCATTAATGTTGATACATACGTTTGTTAAGCTGTCTCGGGGTGCGTATATTCTCCTTATTAGCCCTTTCAAGATCCAATACGCATTTTTGTCTTTTGTTCTGTCTATTATTTGACGATTTTATTCTGATTTGGAAGGGTATATGGAAGTTAGAAGGTTAATTGAAACAGTCTTTACTCCTTTAACTAGTTAATTCGAGTTGGCAAATATTCTCAGTCTGTCTTCTACTCAACTAGTGAACAACAATAATAATAAGAGTAAATAAATATTAATAATAAAATAATAATAATAATAATGATAATAATAATAATAATAATAATAGTAATACTAATAACAACAATAATAAGTCATAACCATTCGCCTAGTTCCGCCAATGCACCCTCTCCGGTAATTCATTTTTATCCTTCACTACTTCATTCATTCACTCTCCAAGTTTTACACCTCCATTCATCCCGTACCTCTTGCCAGTGACTCAGGGGATCAGCTGTTTACGCCGAGGCAATGGCGGGGGCATTTAAACTTGGCCAAAAATTGGGTGAGGGAGAGAATTTTAATTAATGATTCACAGGGCTGGTTGTGTGGGTGTGGGTGTACGTGTGTGTGTATGTGTGTGTTGGGGGGGGGGGAGATTATTTTATGTTTATGTGTGTGTGTATGTGTGTGTCTGATATGTGTATAATTATGTGTCAGTGTGTTTGCGTTAGTGGGTATGAGTAGTGTGTATGCCAGTGGATACGAGTAATATATGTATGAGTGCGAATGGCTTACTCATGCATGTGTCTGTGTGTGTGTGTGATAGAGAGGGGGGGGGGGCCAGGGGGGGCAACAGGCCAGGTGAATCACAAGTATCCCATCCATCATATTCGGCCCGCTGACTGTCTGGAGTGAGACTTCAGAACACACCACTCTTTTATATAAACACATTTTTCGTTTTGTTTTTGTTTTATGGTAAAAGAATAACTTGTCATTTCAATACAATGACGCCATTATAATATAGCTAAGATTATGGGACTTTATATAGATTAGGAAAGTCCTTAATAAACGGGACACTAAAAAATATATGAAATTATTATTTGAGCGCCTCAGGAGACCCTAGAACTGTTCAATGTCTATAATATTATTGTAAATAGCACAAACAGAGTAAGTCAAGCATTAACCCTTTTTATATACCATTCTTCCCAATTATTCTGGATATTATTAGCCAATATTTATTAACCCTTTGAGTACCAGTGACGTGTGTTGTATTTTATTCTAGCTATATTTAGACGATTTTGTGGAGTTTATGAAGGATCTGACGTGGTAGTAACAAAGGTTAAGTGAGATAGTTCGAAGCCTGTTAATTGTTGGAGGCCCTTGTTAAACTAAATATTATCGTCTAATAGTAGCCAGAATAAAGTTAAAAGGACGGCCCCGGTACAGAAGGGGTTAAAGGTAGAAGGGCCTGCAGGTGTCAAAGGTTTAATGGAGATATACTTGACCCCTTTCATTCTAGATGGCCTTCCTTAACTGGATAGCGTCGTCTAAATATATATATATATATATATATATATATATATATATATATATACTGTACATTTACAGTATATATATTATTGAAATAATTCTATAAAATAGTATCCATGCTATATGTAATTATTAAAATAAACTGTTCCAAGCTATATATTAACTTACTGTAGATGATGGATATAATAAACTGTTCCAAGCTATATATTAACTTACTGTAGGTGATGGATATACTTCCGCAGTTAGATATAAAAGGAAGACGTGCTTTTAAGTTCTGAAATGTTTAATGTTTTTTAAATGTCAAATGTTGTGAAAAAATATAATTCTGGTAATTATTTTCCACGATCCAAAGCCGGTATGTTGTGCAAATTGTGTATTTTACAAATATAGTATAATTTTAATACAGTACTTATATCATCTGTAAAATTTTAATACAGTACTTATATCATCTGTAAAATTTTCCACATTGC
>CM064550.1:16400316-16412816 GCA_032716605.1 Paralithodes platypus
TGAAGACATCTGGAAAATTTTATGTATTGATAGCTTTTTGCAGATTTGATGAAATGATAGGATCAGTTTTTGACGCTTTGATGCTCCCCCATTAATACAGCACAGAGCAAGCCAAACGTAATGACAGCTGGGACATGACTTATTGGCGCGACCGTACATACGATTAAAGGGGAATATGTCGTTATTTTCTATACCCCCTTCTCCCTCATGTATATCCCCATTAGTTTTGAGATTTAAAGATGTTCGCCCCCTTAGTTTGGCGATTATAACACCTTCAGCACGATGACGCCTTTCAACCCTATATTTTGGCCTAAGTTAGACGATTTCACGCCGTTTAGGAAGGACCCATGTAATGCAGAGGGATTATTGAGCTCATATCTACCCCTTTGAGTGCTAAAGGTAGATAATAAAGCTAAACCGTCTAATGGTAACCAGAATATGATGAAAAATACCTCATAGTGCTGAAAGGGTTAATGTATGTATGTATGTATGACTCATTGTATGTGTGTAAATACTCAGGCACAATCCCCACTTTTCCCTTTTTTTTTTGGGGGGGGGGGTAGCCGACTCAAGACAGAGCCCGAATAGGGACATCACAACAGAAAACAATGAACACACAAAAACAAAATACAAATTCACCCACATCTAGGGTTAATGCAGGTAATAAACCGTAGAAGATGTTTGCGCCGTTAGTTTGGCGATTTTAAGAACTTTCACCCCATATTAAGACCTTTCGTGCCATTCAGGTGTCGATTTTATCCTGGCGAGCGATAGCGAGCCTGTTATTTAAGAGGAACCGGCCTTTGGCCGGGACATTTTTCTACCGAAAAATGTACAAATTTATCTTGAAAGGGACTCAAGGGGGTGTAATTTTAAGCTTGATGGAGGTCTAGGGAACAAACTAAATACCTCCCCTTAATGCAGGTAATAAACCGTAGCTAATTGCAATGTGGACAATTTTACAGATCACTTACCGTATTGAAATAACAGTATATTTGTAAAATACAAAGCTTGCATATTTTGCCCGACAATATAGAGGCTTTGAATCGTGGAATATCGTTACCAGTAATATATATATTTGTTCACGATGTTGTACATTTGGTGGTGTAATGGTTTAGATGCTTATTTTCTGGATGTGGTGTCCCGAGTTCGAATCCCGGGAGGACCATATTTTGTTCAATAGTTTATTCAAGTGCATTAGGGTTTGTAATTGATGATTAGTGTTAAGAACGGGGTGTTACTTAATATACAAAATAATATCGGAACTGAATATCATATTATTCCTTTGGTATTAAATTGTGAAAATATATGCATTATGAACAGTACAGTATGTGAATATGTAACTTGGAAACGTTTAATTTAATCATTACATATAATAGGGGAAATATTTGATATACATATTTTAGTAATATATTTATTTAGTTATTATTTTTTTTTATTTAATATATGTTTATCAAGAAATGGCACAAGAACGTCAACAACAAAGCGTGCGTCATAAACAAAAGTCGGTGTTGCACGTATGTAAACAGCAGGTGAACTTTAGCCCCAATCTCTCTCTCTCTCTCTCTCTCTCTCTCTCTCTCTCTCTCTCTCTCTCTCTCTCTCTCTCTCTCTCTCTCTCTCTCTCTCTCTCTCTCTCTCTCTCTCTCTCTCTCTCTCTCTCTCTCTCTCTCTCTCTCTCTCTCTCTCTCTCTCTCTCTCTCTCTCTCTCTCTCTCTCTCTCTCTCTCTCTCTCTCTCTGTACCCCCACCGCCGTGAGGACAACCTTATCAGCGCGGCGGCAGGATAGTAACCCCGTAATACCCTGGGAAACAAAACAAGAGAAGACACTATGATCCAGGCGGCCATGAAACTTGTGGGCCCCCCTGAGACACACACACACACACACGTAGGAAGGAAACAACATATTGTCTTTACCAGCGAATATAGGACAGATCTATCTATCTATCTATCTATTACCTTATGCCTTACTCCCCTTAAGGGGGGTCACCAGTTTTTATTTATCTTTCTTTCCTTTTCTCTCTTTCCCTGGCTTGTATCCATTCGGCCCCATTCAGCCAACTGTTTTAAGACGTTTATCCCCATCCAGGTGTCGATTTCTCCCTGGCGAGCGATAGCGAGCCAGCATTGTATAGAGAAATCCGGCTTCGCCGGAGACACTTTTTCTATCGAAAAATATACAAATTTAGCTTGCTGTCAAAACAAAAATATATATATGCTGGTTCGCTACCCTCGGCAGGAAAATATTTGATACCTGGATGGGGTTAAACGTCTTAAAACAGTTGGCTGAATGGGGCCGAATGGATACAAGCCAAAGAGAGAGGGAGAGAAAGAGAAAAAAAGCAAGGTGGGCTCCCTTAATGAGGTTAGCCATACACAGAAGGCCCCCAAGCGGATCTATTCCCTGTAAGAGGGACAAACCGAGCCAGTTTACTGAAGGACTTACAGGCTTGACAACTCAATTTAGGATCCGTCCGACTCTGAGGCCCTCTATGTATCTTGTTAGCACTATTTATCTACAGTGGTGTTCGGCTAGTCCATCCACTAACCTGCCTTGCACTTAGATAAGCAGTACGGATTTGTATCAGGCTTACTCCCCTAGACAGGTTGCCGACCAAGGCTAACGAGTCCCATCCACCCGGATTTGTATAAGTTTGTCTCTCCTAGATGGGTTGCCGACCAAGGCTAACGAGTCCCATCCACCCGGATTTTTATAAGTGTGTCTCCCCTAGATGGGTTGCCGACCAAGGCTAACGAGTCCCATCCACCCGGAAAGATAATGTACGGTATTAACCCCTTCTGTACCGGCGACGTCTTTGTCATTATATTGTATTGTGGCAGCTATAAGACGATTGTATCCATCTTAGGAAGGGTGTCTACCAATTAAAAGGCTGCAGACTGTCTCAAGTAATCCTCTTTGCTACCACATATCCCCCCCCCCCCCCCCCCCCCCCCCCCCCCCACCCCCCCCCCCCCCCCCCCCACCCCCCCCCCCCCCCCCCCCCCACCCCCCCCCCCCCCCCCCCACCCAACTTTCATAAAATCGTCTAACTGTAGCTGAGCAAGAATATAAATAAACGTCGTTGGTACGGAAGGGGTTAATCGTCTCTGGTTATTATATGGTCTTGGACTGGTCATTTTGCTGGACCCGCTTCTCCCTAATGCTTAGCCCCATAAGTTTGGAGATTAGCTTTTAAGACGTTCGCCTCATTAGTTTGTCGATTTTAAGACCTTTCGTCCCATTTCTTTATCAATATCAAGACCTTTCGTGCCATTTAGGTGTCGATTTTTCCTGGCAAGTGATAGCGAACCTGTAGCTTTGGAGAAACCGGCCATCGGCCGGGATATTTTTTTTCTGCAGAAAAAATTGTCAAATATATCTCCAAGGGGGATGATAAGTATATTTGATCAAGCTTAATGGATATCTAGGGAAGAAACTAACACAATAATGGATATCTAGGGAAGAAACTAACACAATAATGGATATCTAGGGAAGAAGAAACAATAATGGATATCTAGGGAAGAAACTAACACAATAATGGATATCTAGGGAAGAAACTAACACAATAATGGATATCTAGGGAAGAAACTAACACAATAATGGATATCTAGGGAAGAAACTAACACAATAATGGATATCTAGGGAAGAAGAGAAACTAACACAATAATGGATATCTAGGGAAGAAAGAAACTAACACAATAATGGATATCTAGGGAAGAAACTAACACAATAATGGATATCTAGGGAAGAAAACTAACACAATAATGGATATCTAGGGAAGAAACTAACACAATAATGGATATCTAGGAAGAAACTAACACAATAATGGATATCTAGGGAAGAAACTAACACAATAATGGATATCTAGGGAAGAAACTAACACAATAATGGATATCTAGGGAAGAAACTAAGACAATAATGGATATCTAGGGAAGAAGAAACTAACACAATAATGGATATCTAGGGAAGAAGAAAGAAACTCACACAATAATCGTTCTCAAGGGAAGAAACTAACACAATAATGGATACCCAGGGAACAAACTAACACAATAATGGTTACCCAGGGAAGAAGAAGAAGAAACTAACACAATAATGGATATCTAGGGAAGAAAACTAACACAATAATGGATATCTAGGGAAGAAGAGAAACTAACACAATAATGGATATCTAGGGAAGAAACTAACACAATAATGGATATCTAGGGAAGAAACTAACACAATAATGGATATCTAGGGAAGAAACTAACACAATAATGGATATCTAGGGAAGAAACTAACACAATAATGGATATCTAGGAAGAAGAAACTAACACAATAATGGATATCTAGGGAAGAAACTAACACAATAATGGATATCTAGGGAAGAAACTAACACAATAATGGATATCTAGGGAAGAAGAAACTAACACAATAATGGATATCTAGGGAAGAAACTAACACAATAATGGATATCTAGGGAAGAAACTAACACAATAATGGATATCTAGGGAAGAAAAGAAGAAACTAACACAATAATGGATATCTAGGGAAGAAACTAACACAATAATGGATATCTAGGGAAGAAAACTAAAACATAATGGATATCTAGGGAAGAAACTAACACAATAATGGATATCTAGGGAAGAAACTAACACAATAATGGATATCTAGGGAAGAAACTAACACAATAATGGATATCTAGGGAAGAAACTAACACAATAATGGATATCTAGGGAAGAAACTAACACAATAATGGATATCTAGGGAAGAAACTAACACAATAATGGATATCTAGGGAAGAAACTAACACAATAATGGATATCTAGGGAAGAAACTAACACAATAATGAATCAATAATGACAATAATGAATCAATAGATAGATACACAAATAAATAGCACCTACCTTCTTAAGGGGAGATATCCACTTGAGGGATTTTTTTCTTGACCCCTTTCTCCCTCATGTTTAGCCCCATTGCTTTTGATATTATAAAATGTTTGCCCCATTAGTTTAGCGATTTTAAGAACTTTCACCCCATATTAAGACCTTTCGTGCCATTTAGGTGTCGATTTTATCCTGGCGAGCGATAGCGAGCCTGTAATTTAAGAGGAACCGGCCTTCGGCCGGGAAATTTTTCTACCGAAAAATGTACAAATTTATCTTGAAAGGGACTCAAGAGGGTGTAATTTTAAGGTTGATGGAGGTCTAGTGAACAAACTAAATACCTCCCCTTAATAATACCAAAGTTGGGATGATCTATTGTTAAGCAGAAAGATAGTTGGTGAAGATCATAATAACAAATGGTATCCCTCTCAGTGTACCAGGAGGCTGTGTTGGTCACTATAGTCTATATATAAATATATATATATATATATATATATATATATATATATATATATATATATATTGTCTCCTCCCAACCTTCACTCCTTTCCCTCAAATATATATAGTGACAAATTACTTGTCATAATTTGTATATTAACATCCTTGGATAGAATTGCCAGATAGATAGGACAAAATGGCGTCAACTAAATAGTGAGTAGAGTGTATATTCTAATTTGCATATCGTATAAAAAACAATTGACCTAAATATAAATTGACCGATATGAATTTGCCAGCACCCAAAATGACACCTCGTTATCCATATATATTTATAATGTATATATATATATATATATATAATGTATATAATATTAATAATCTATATAATATTCTCAGTGTAATCATTAGGCTAACTCTGTGCTAAAGTTCAGTGTTGATAATTAGCCTATTTGGGTGAACGCTTCATTATTGAAATGCAAATAACTTGGTCGAGGTTAATAATAATAATTATAATAATAATAATAATAATAATAATAATAAAAATAATAATGATACTAATAATTATTATTATTATTATTACTATTATTATTATGATAAATAATTATACATGAATAGGTGGCGAGCAGGGCGGGTTTAGGAAGGGAAGAGGATGTGTAGATCAGATTTTTGCCCTGAAATGTGTTGTGGAGAAATATCTGGAGAAGCATCAAAAGGTGTATGTTGCCTTTATGGACTTGGAGAAGGCCTATGCCAGAGTGGATAGAGAAGGTATGTGGAAAGTACTGAGAATATACGGAGTAGATTGTAAGTTGCTGAAAGCAGTGAAGAGCATGTATGAGGGTGCAAAGGCGGCAGTACGTGTGGAGAATGAGCAGAGCGATTTTTTTTTATCTGAATGTTGGGTTGAAACAAGGGTGTGTGATGTCCCCGTGGTTGTTTACTGTATATATGGATGGAGTCATTAAAGAAATACAATGAAGAGCAGTGGATGTTGGTTTACCGCTGATAAGGGAGGGAAACGAGTGGAAGCTACCTGTACTGATGTTTGCTGATGATACAGTTCTGATGAGCGATAATGAATGGGAGTTGCAGAGTCTGGTATGATGATACTATAGGTAGCGCCAACAAACTTGACAATAATCTTGACCCCTTAATTTGTTAGTACTCAAAAGGGTCTAGAGCAATCTGGCTGTAAATGTCCACACCTATTTCCTGGGAGGCTCTTCCCAAATTATAGAAATGTCAGCTCGATTGCTTTCATTCGTTTTGAGTTATGAGAAGTTAAGGGGTCAAGATTATTATCAAGTTCGTTGGCGCTACCTACAGTTCCCTCATTACTTTACATACAGATATATCTTAGTTCATATTGGTACCATGATTATTGGTATGCGACTGTACACTTGGTAGTTGAGTGAGGTGAACAGGAAGTTCTACGCTGTACATATCGGTATTCTACGGACTGCTGACTTGATATATACATCACACCACACCTCGGGGGTCACGGCGCCAGGCAATAGATAGAATAATAATCATTTTCGGGGTTGGTGGGTTAAGGGGAGATTTCCACCTGGAGGATTTTTTTCTGAACCTCTTTCTCCCTCATGTTTAGCCCCATTGCTTGTGAGATTTAAAGACGCTTGCCCCATTAGTTTGGCGATTTTAAGAACCCTCGCCCCATTTCTGTCAATTTTAAGACCATTCGTGCCAATTAGGTGTAGATTTTGTCCTGGCGAGCGATAGCGAGCCTGTAATTTAAGGGGAACCGGCCTTTGGCCGGGACATATTTCTACCGAAAAATTTACAAATTTTTCTTGAAAGGGGGTCAAGGGGGAGTAATTTTAAGCTTCATGGAAGTCTAGGGAATCAACTAAAAACCTCCCCTTAATGAGGCAGCCAAAGCAAGGCCTCCACAACGGTTCGTATTTCTCACTGTTTACAAAGTTTATAATGAGTTCCCAACAATATAATTACACTTGGTAGGCTGGAGTTCCCAACAATATAATTACACTTGGTAGGCTGCAGTTCCCAACAATATAATTACACTTGGTAGGCTGCAGTTCCCAACAATATAATTACACTTGGTAGGCTGGAGTTCCCAACAATATAATTACACTTGGTAGGCTGGAGTTCCCAACAATATAATTACACTTGGTAGGCTGGAGTTCCCAACAATATAATTACACTTGGTAGGCTGGAGTTCCCAACAATATAATTACACTTGGTAGGCTGGAGTTCCCAACAATATAATTACACTTGGTAGGCTGGAGTTCCCAACAATATAATTACACTTGGTAGGCTGCAGTTCCCAACAATATAATTACACTTGGTAGGCTGCAGTTCCCAACAATATAATTACACTTGGTAGGCTGCAGTTCGGGTGGCAAGAGAGGGCTGTTCGGAACTATTATTGGGTGTTATTGGTGTCTCGATGCTACTATGGTGTATGTGTGCGGGTATACACAGTATATTATATGTATATAACGTCCCTTGATTTTGGCCCTGTCACTCTTTCAACTATGGGGGAGGCACTCGCTATAGGCAGTTATGCCTTTTGCCTCCCTCAATCACATAGAAAAAAAAATATATATATATATATATACAGTATGTGTGTGTCTAGAGAGAGAGAGAGAGAGAGAGAGAGAGAGAGAGAGATCCCTATATTTTAAATTACACCAAATCAGTACACTTTGGTTTTACGAAGCGAAGTTATCAAGCTTAAAAAAAATGCCCAAATGTCACCCGTTTTTATTTTGCCGAGATACAAGGAGGTATTTTTCGTAACTTCTCCGTAATCATAAGGCTACGAGATCCAAGTCAAGGACAGAGATTGACAGATAGGACACGACATCAACTAAGGTTTTCAGGAAACGTTTGCTTGACATTTCCTGGAGTAAAGGGGGATGGGTGGGGTGGGGGGGGGGGGAGTAGTAAATATGTTTAGGTTTATTTATCTATTCATTGGTTTACGTTGTGTTTCTTCGCTAGACCTCAATCAAACTATAAAACACACACCCTAGACCCCCCCTCAAGATAAATGTGTACATTTTTCGGTAGAAAAAGGGGAGGTTTTTAGTTTGGTCTCTAGATATCCATCAAGCTTAAGATTACACCCCCTTGAGCCCCTTTCAAGATAAATTTGTACATTTTTCGGTAGAAAAATGTCCCGGCTGAAAGCCGGTTCCTCTTAAATTACAGGCTCGCTATCGCTCGCCAGGATAAAATCGACACCTAAATTGCAGAAAAGGTCTTAAAATCGCCAAACTAATGGGGCGACTGTCTTAAAATCTCAAAAGCAATGGGGCTACACATGAGGGAGAAAGGGGTCCAGAAAAAAATCCCTCAAGTCGATATCTCCCCATTAAGTTATAGGCTCGCTATCGCTCGCCAGGAAAAAATCGACAGCTAAATGGGACGAACGGTTTTTATATTGACGAAGAAATAGGACTAAAGATTACTTAATCGATGAAGTGCGGTATGTGGACGGCCGAGTTACTGGTGACATTATTGTTAATGATTTGTATATATATATATATATATATATATATATATATACAGTATATATATATATATATATATATATATATATATAATATATATATATATATATATATATACAGTATATATATATATATATATATATATTATATATATATATATATATTATATCTATAATATATATATATATATATATAATAGACCTTATATAAGATATATATATATATATATTATATATATATATATATATTATGTATATAGGCAACACCAAAGTGATGATGAAAAACTTCTCTATTGTTTATTAGTGACAGTTTCTACACTACAATAAAAAACCCAAAACGTCGGATCCACTATACCCTGTCTATTTTCAACTGACGGTAAATTGCAAAGTTCCCATCGAGATTGCTCAGGTATTTTGAAGATTTTGTAGTGAAATAGGGTGTTACTTAAATAAACCTGGTCTTATTATGATACAGAGACATAGTGGTTTCATATTATGTAGTGACATATGGTGCTAATTATGTAAACCTGGTCTTAATATGATACAGAGACATAGTGGTTTCATATTATGTAGTGAAATATGGTGCTAATTATGTAAACCTGGTCTTAATATGATACAGAGACATAGTGGTTTCATATTATGTAGTGAAATATGGTGCTAATTATGTAAATCCGGTCTTAATATGATGCAGAGACATAGTGGTTTCATATTGTTCTATTAAGCATCGAGAAATTAGCTGCTAAGGGATTGAATTTATCGTGATTTGAAAGGAAACAGAGTATAGTGTTGAATCACAATATACACTACAACATTTATAACCCTGTTGAAATATGTATGTCGTCGTTTCTGACCCGGTTGTCTTTGCGAGATAATAATATGAGCTTGGAGGTGAGGTGGGTTGGGAGAGAGCTTGGAGGTGGGATGGGTTGGGAGAGAGCTTGGAGGTTTTACAAAGGATTACAAAGGAAATCAAGCAACAACAGGTCTAGTGACCCTTCTAGGCTGCTTGTCCTCCAAAACACTGAGGATCAAGTGTCCAAACAGTGGTTTAGAGTGGGTAAGGGAACATTGGAAAGGGAACTACTGCCCTGGAACTAATGTCCGTGGCAGGACTAGGAAGTTAGTAGGGGACATAGGGGTTAGTAACTGAGGGGAGGATAAAATAAAGTTATTCATTATTCATAGTAGAGGTGGGGTGGGTTGGGAGAGAGCTTGGAGGTGAGGTGGGTTGGGAGAGAGCTTCAAGTGGGTAGTGAATATTTTTTGGTCGACTTGTTTATTTATTCATTTATTATTTTAGTTTCCTCGCTAGACCTCCATCAAGCTTAAAAAAACACCTCCTACTGTAGAACCCCTTTCAAAATAAATTTGTATATTTTTCGGTAGGCCGGTTCCTCGTATATATACAGACTCGCTATCGCTCGCCAGGAAAATATCGACACCTAAATGGCATGAAAGGTCATTAAATTGACAACGAAATGGAGCGAAAGGTCTAAAAATCGCTAAACTATTGGGGCGAACGTCTTAAAATCTCCAACTAATGGGGCTAAGCATGAGGGAGAAGGGGGTCCAGAAAAAGCCACTACCTTCCTTTTAAGATGAGGTGGGTGTGGAGAGAGCTTTATGGTTGAACTAGTATATCCCTCACTGTTGTCGACGTAACAAAGAGTTTTACCTGTATAGTGATTAAGGTGAGAGCTCCACCCTTTGAGCCCCAGTGTATGAGTGGCGGGCTGTGAATATATGACGATCAAAATCATACTCTCGCTCTCTCTCTCTCGCTCTCTCTCTCTCTCTCTCTCTCTCGCTCGCTCTCTCTCTATCTCTCTCTCTCTCTCTAGCTCGCTCGCTCTCTCTCTATCTCTCTCTCTCTCTCTAGCTCGCTCGTTCTCTCTCTATCTCTCTCTCTCTCTCTCTCTCTCTCTCTCTCTCTCTATATATATATATATATATATATATATATATATACTGTATATATATATATATATACTAATTCAAATTAATTGTCTTGTATTACTTTCATACCATTATACAGTTGTGCAACACTGAACATTTGCATATAAAGACCTTTTTTATACCTTTTACTTATATATACTGTATATATACAGTATATATACTGTATATATACAGTATATATACAGTATATATATTGTATATATACTGTATATATACAGTATATATACTGTATATATACTGTATATATATATATATATATATTTTGTTTTATCTTTTAGTTATAGCCAGAGAGTTAAAATTAGGGAGGCCAATTTTGGAATGACCTGTTACAGTCAGAGGAGTTTATTTATAAATGTTGTAACCCTTTCATTCCTAATAGAGGTTTTCCCAAGTTAAATATAGTCCTATGTCGATACAATACAGTGATTTTATATCGAGTTTTAATACCCCTATTTTTTTGTAATGCAAGGGCCTATAAGTTATGCATACATTAGCTCTCCTATTATATCCTCGCTAACGCCAAACGATAATGATAATATTCAGAATGGAAAGGTTCTCGGCGAGCCCTAAACACGAAAAATGCCTCCATGAATTCACGTACTTTGAATTGTATTCGAATTTATCGAGGTAAGAAAAGATTGACAAAAAGCTAGACTAAGATGAAAGAGAGAGAGAGAGAGAGAGTGGTGTGTTAGTGAGTGTGTGTGTGTTAGTGAGTGAGTGAGTGAGGTGTGTGTGTGTGTTTGTGGGAGAGAGAGAGGGGTGCGTGTGTGTATCTCAGTGTGTGTGTGTTAGTGAGTGAGTGAGAGAGGTGTGTGTGTGTTTGTGGGAGAGAGAGGGGGTGCGTGTGTTTGCGTGTGTGTATCTCAGTGTGTGTGTGTTTGTGTGTGAGAGAGAGAGAGAGAGAGAGGACAGAAACAACAGACAAACACTACTTCCTCACACCCCTTCTTGCATTGGCCCGAGAGTTCTAATATTTCAGAATCTAATTGTATTTTCCGCTTGCCTCGTAACTCACAACTCACAGACAGTAACTGGGAGACAAGGTGTGTGTGTGTGTTGTGTAGGGTATGAGAGGTAGTGTGTATGTGTGCGTGTATGTGTGTTAGTAGGGCAGGGGAGGTAGTGTGTTGGTGTGTGTGTGTGTGTGTGTGTGTAAGTTTGTGTTAGTTTGTGTGTGTGTGTAAGTTTGTGTTAGTTTGGGTGGGTGTGTTCTTGTGTGTTTGTGTTTGTGTGGGTGTGTGTGTTGTGTCGGGTATGAGAGGTAGTGTGTATGTGTGTTAGTAGGGCAGGGGAGGTAGTGTGTTGGTGTGGGTGTGTGTGTGTGTCGGTGTATGTGTGTGTGTCTGCGTTAATGTGTGTCTTTTGGGGGCACTACGAGGCAGAGAAAACCAAGACATATTGAACGTAAAGTTAAAATAATTCTTGCAGTCGGTATTTCTCCGCCATTTACGTGTTAGAAGGAGCATTTTCACATTGGGCAGGTACAAAATAATAATCTTTCATTTTCATACCAACACACATGTTTCGATAATAGCAATTGCTGTAGTTTGTTCCGTGTGTTTTAATGCCAGTACTTAAGAGGGGGGTCACCGTTTTTTTTTTATTATTATCTTTCTCTCCTTTTCTCTCTTTCCCTGGCTTGTATCCATTCGGCCCCATTCAGCCAACTGTTTAAAGATGTTTATCCCCATGCAGGTGGCGATTTCTTCCTGGCGAGCAATAGCGAGCCAGCATTGTATGGAGA
>CM064550.1:16417816-16426807 GCA_032716605.1 Paralithodes platypus
CTCTCTCTCTCTCTCTCTCTGTTCCCAATCATGGTGCCTCCTAAATTTCTGCGGGCGTATGAAGACACATATCCTGCCTGTGTCCCCCCCCCCCCTCCTCCTTATCCCCCCCCCCCTCCCCCCATTATACCCCACCCACCTCATTTACAACCCACGGCCACACGCCCACTCTCTCTCACTCTCTCTCTCTCTCTCTCTCTCTCTCTCTCTCTCTCTCTCTCTCTCTCTCTCTCTCCCTCGCTCTCTCATTCCCTGTGTATATATATATAATTGTATTCTTCGTTTAGTTTTATCAAATTATATTTGCTCTTGTTTCAGATGCACTTTTCTAATTTGACATTCATTATTGTATTTTATTTTTATCCAGTATATTATTTATCCATCAATATATTTATATCCAACTATTGTATATATGTCTATCTATCTATCTATCTGTATGTCTGCTTGTCTGTCTATCTATTTTATATATGTATCTATCTATCTATCCATATAACCATCTATTTATCTATCTATCTACCTCTGTATCTATCTATCCATCCATCCATATCTCTCTCTCTCGTTACATCTCTCCACCTACACTCGTCTACTCGCATTTCATCTCTCACACATCATCATTTTCCCTCCCCCCTCCCCCTTCCCCCAACATCCCCCAACACCCCCCCCCCCCCCCCCACTCCCACAAAGACCACGTACCGACCAAAATAATAATGGTCTTGTTTTTGGGGCTGGACGTCAAAGGGAATGTTTTCTTCTCGTTCATGTGTGCCCTTGGTGAGAGGAGCAGCATTGTATTGTACGTCTCTCCCTGTCTATCTGGGCTGGGCTGTCTATCTATCTCTATGTCATCATGTAAGGTCAGGTGTAGGTGTAGGTGTGGGGGGGGGGGTAGGAGGGAGACTGTGCATGATATGTGGGTGGGTATGAGTGGGTAGGTGTAAGTTAGAGAGAGAGAGAGAGAGAGAATGCGAGAGTGAGAGAGAGTGAGTGCGTGTGGGCTATCCAAATCGTGTGTGGTGTGCCGTTATTTTAGAGCCAAGAATATAACATATTAAGTATGACAGACCATGTGGCGTTGTGGGGGAGGACTCTTAAGGGGAGGTATTTAGTTTGTTCCCTAGACCTCCATCAAGCTTAAAATTACACCCCCTCGAGTCCCTTTCAAGATAAATTTGTACATTTTTCGGTAGAAAAATTTCCCGGCCGAAGGCCGGTTCCTCTTAAATTACAGGCTCGCTATCGCTCGCCAGGATAAAATCGATACCTGAATGGCACGAAAGGTCTTAATATGGGGTGAAAGTTCTTAAAATCGCTAAACTAATGGGGCAAACGTTTTATAATATCAAAAGCAATGGGGCTAAACATGAGGGAGAAAGGGGTCAAGAAAAAAATCCCTCAAGTGGAGACCTCCCCTTAAGGGGGTCACCGGCTTGTGTTATCTCTCCATTACACCGTCCGTGTAATAATAACTCTTTAAGGGAGCCCACCTCGCTTTTTGTCTCTTTCTCTCCCTCTCTCTTTGGCTTGTATCCATTCATGGTGGTGGGGTTTAATAGAGACAAGGAGTGTGTCTTTATCTCTCTCTCTCTCTCTCTCTCTCTCTCTCTCTCTCTCTCTCTCTCTCTCTCTCTCTCTCTCTCTCTCTCTCTAGACCTATCTCTCTGCTCTCTCTCTCTCTCTCTCTCTCTCTCTCTCTCTCTCTCTCTCTCTCTCTCTCTCTCTCGATCTATCTATCTATCTCTCTATCTATCTATATATATACACACATTATATACCAATCTATATCTGCTTCACCAAGATCTTGTAAAGTATTCAGTACGTTACACAGAGATAGAATGATAATATTACTCTTCCCGGAACTATTTTCATTTTGTAGCGCCAAAGAGTAAATTCCCTTGTGGTGGGATCCAAAACCAATTCAAACCCCGTAATACCTCGCACCGTGGTACTCTCTCGCTCTCGCTTCTCTCTCTCTCTCTCTCTCTCTCTCTCTCTCTCTCTCTCTCTCTCTCTCTCTCTCTCCCTCTCTTTCTCTCTCTGCTTGGTAGAGTCTGCAAAGAATGTGTAGTCTGTGTATCTATGTAACTCTATGTAACAGAGAGAGAGACATACTTTTTTATGATAATTGTGTTTTATCCTTGGTAATAACACGTTCAACAAATGTTTTGGGCCTATACAATATAACTATTTCTACCTCCTCCCCCCCCCCCCCCGAACGTCTTAAAATCTGAAAACTAATGGGGCTAAACATGAGGCAGAAAAGGGGACAAGAAAAATGGCCCATCTCCCCATAACCCTTCATATATCATCATCATTCTTTCAATTAGTTCTTCAGTTATTTGCTATTGTCTGTTCCTTTTCAATTGGCGGTAAATGACAAGGTTCCCATCAAGATTTATCAGTATTTTTGAAGATTGTGTAGTGAAATATGGTGTTAATTATATAAACTTGGTGTTAATATGATACAGAGACATAGTAGTTTTACATGTTTTCATTAATTATCAAGAAATTAGCTGCTAAGGGGTTAAATATTCGTCAGCTGAAATGAAATAGAGTATAATTTTCTTTATTTTTTTTTATATTATAGTATGTGCTCTCCCGTATATTATTATCGTCCGTTTTCTTTATTATAACTTGATAGTTTCCTCGTCCATATCTCAACGCATTTCATAATTGTTTATCATTTATTTAATTATATATTTTTGTCTATGTGATGGAAGAGACAAAAAGCAAAGTTGGCTGTAACAAGGGTCCCCCCTCAAGGTTGAAAGAGTGATCGGTACATTCATACCTCTAGTGTAGCTTTTATTCAGTTCAGGAAGGACGTCTACCCATTAAAAGGCTACATATTATCTCAATTAATCCTTTTGGCTACCAATAGGAGGAGGAGGTGTTTGTGAGAGTTAGCTGGATTACTCTCTGTGTAAGTGAGTCCCAAATAGAAACAGTGGGGGAAGCCAGGGAAATGATACAGGAATACCAGTAACTCCTTATCATAGTATGCCTATGTGGCCTCCCCTGGGTACTGGGGTGCTTAAATAATATCTCCCTGGTTTTGTTTAACCTTTGTTTCTGCTTCTTTATATATTTTTACTGTTGCCTCTTTTTCATCCTTCTCCATGTCCTTCCCTTTTCCCCTTTCCTCTTCTTCCTTGTATTCCTTTGCTGTATTAATTTTCCGCCTCTTCTTCCTTCTTGTCTTCTTTTTCCTACTTTTCTTCCTCCTACTATCCCCCCCTCAGTTACTAACCCATCTGTCCCCTACTAACTTCCTAATCCTGCCACGGATATTAGTTCCAGGGCAGTAATTCCCTTTCCAATGTTCCCTTACCCACTCTAAACCACTGTTTGGACACTTGATCCTCAGTGTTTTGGAGGACAAGCAACCTAGAAGGGTCACTAGATCTGTTGTTGCTTGATTTCCTTTGTACTGTCTTACCTTTCCTCTTTCCTTTCGCCTCCTCTTCTTCCTTCTTATTCTTCCTTTTTCCTACTTTTCTTCCTCCTACTGTCTTACCTTTCCTCTTTCCTTTCTCCTCCTCTTCTTCCTTCTTATTCTTCACCTTAACCGCATCCACCTCACCCCAGCCTCACCTTATCGTCTCTTTATCTTCATTACTGCTCGGATAACAAGGGGAGAGCGAGAGAGAGAGAGAGGTGGGTGTGTCTGTGTGTGTGTTGTATTATGTGGGTGTGTGTGTGTGTGTTAGTGCGTGTGCGTGTGTGTATGTGAGAGAGAGAGAGAGAGAGAGAGATGAATTGTAGTTAATGTAGTATAAGTTTGAAAGATTAAAATTAAATCAATCCTTTATTTATTGAGCAACCGAGTTAGTGGGGGGGGGGGGGTTTTCTGGACTCCCTTGTGCCTCATGCTTAGCCCCATTAATTTTGAGACTATAAGACATTCGACTCACACACACACACACACACACACTGTTTGGACTGTTCACTGTCCACTGTTTGGACACTTGATCCTCAGTGTTTTGGAGGACAAGCAGCCTAGAAGGGTCACTATATCTGTTGTTGCTTGATTTCCTTTGTACTCCTTTGTACTCCTTTGTACACACTATCGCTCGCCAGGAAGAAATCGACACCTAGATGTGGAAAAACGTCTTAAAATAGTTGGCTGAATGGGGCCGAATGGATACAAGCCAGAGAAAGAGAGAAAAGGACAGAAATAACGAAAATCAGGTAACCCCCTTTAATCGTCTAAGTACCGGGGACTTCTATATATAAATTATGGGTGGAGGAGTGAAATTCTAGAGACTATAATATTTATGAGATCTGATTGATCTATGACTTCAATGGTAATGTGTGCTGGGAGTAAATATGTGACAGATCAAGAGGGTATAATACACACACACACACACATACACTCTATCTCTCTCTCTCTCTTTCTCGCTCTCGCTCTCGCTCTCGCTCGCTCGCTCTCGCTCTCTCTCTCTCTCTCTCTCTCTCTCTCTCTCTCTCTCTCTCTCTCTCTCTCTCTCTCTCTCTCTCTCTCTCTCTCTTTCTATATATCTCTCTATCTATCTATAGTTATATGTATATCCCTATCCATCTGTTCATCTATCTAGCTCTAACTCTAACTCACTCTATCTCTCTCTCTCTCTCTCTCTCTCTCTCTCACTCTCACTCTCACTCTCTCTCTCTCTCTCTATCTCTCTCTCTCCCATATATACCGTTAGCTATGGCTCTTAACACTGTCAGAAGGGGTTAAATCTACCTATCTACCTACCCCTCTACTGTATCTACCTACCTATCTATTTACTTTATGAATATCTATTTTATAATTTATACAGTATGTAAGTTCATGTGTATTACCCAAATGAAGTTATTGAATTGAACTGAACTAACCTTTCTCCCTACCCACCCAAAACCCACCATCCAAAACACTCACTCAACCACCCACCCACCTATCCACTCACACATCAAACACCCACCCATTCACCCACCTACCATCTCACAATAAAACACTCACTCAACCACCCACCCACCTATCCACTCACACATCAAACACCCACCCATTCACCCACCTACCATCTCACACAATAAAACACTCACTCAACCACCCACCCACCTATCCACTCACACAGCCCGTAGCCTAGTAGGTAGCGCTCTCGTCTCACACACGAGGGGTCGGGGGTTCAATCCCCGGCCGGGCGGAGACAAATTGGGCTTGTCTCCTTTCATGTGTTAGCCTAAGTTCACCTAGCTGTAAATAGGTACCGGGAATAAGTGGACGACGTTTTGACGTCCCATCTGGGGTTGGCAAAAATGGTACAAGGCGAGATGGCTATCATATGGTTCACCTAAGCTGATGGCTACCTCAGCCTTCGGGCGAGACGGTACCGTCTATAGTGAGAATGGTACCATACAGATCCACCCTAAGCCTTCGTTTCCGATGTCGCCAATTGGCTAAAAATACAGACTACACACACATCCACAGCCATTCCAACGATACATATAAAACCTACACATATAGGAGGCGGGAAATAACGAGCATGCTCACTCCCGCAATACAACTAGAGTAAGTACAACTAGAGTAAGTACATCAAACACCCACCATCCAACCCACCCACCAACCCACCCACCCACCAACCAACCCACCCACCCACCCACCTACCCACTCACACATCAAACACCCACCCATTCACCCACCTACCCTCTCACACAATTAGCTCTCACCCATCCACCTACCCAGTCGCATTAATCACCCACCCTCCAAACCACTCACCCACTCACCTACCCACCACCTTACTCACCCACTCGCACATTAATCACCCACCTTCTAAACCACCTACCCACCCACTCACTCACCCATCCACATTAATCACCCACCCACCAACCCACCCACCTAGCCACTCACCCACTAACACATCATTCACCCACCCCCCAAACCTCCCACCCACCCACCCACTCACACATTAATCACCCACCCACCAACCAACCCACCCACTCACCCACCTAGCCACTCACCCACTAACACATCATTCACCCACCCTCCAAACCTCCCACCCACTCACACATTAACCACCCACCCACCCACCAACCCCCCCACCTAGCCACTCACCCACTAACACATCATTCACCCATCCACCCACTCACGCCCATCTGCCCGCCCATCAGTCTACCCCCACCCCCACGCCCTATACAGTATATTGAGTAGCGAGTCGTGTAAGTGGCACGGGGAAGGAGCTTTAAAAGAGAGCCTCATTTCTTAACTTAAAGTGGGAGGTGTTTTGGGGGCCGGGTCTTCTTGGGGTCTCGGTTTAATGTATATATTTTCACATTTTTCATTCGGAGAGAGATTGATGGTTGGGGTCACTGATTGATTGGTATATTTATATAATTATGCCGTATATACTGTATATATATATATATATATATATATATAGAGAGAGAGAGAGAGAGAGTGTGTGTGTGTGTGTGTGAGAGTGAGTTATATTATTCCCTTTTCATTTACAGTTAGTATATTTTTCAACGGCTTGGATTGACAACAATGAAATCTGTTATATCTATAACCAACAATGGTGGTATTATATGACGAATATAGGCAAAGAGGCAGACAGAGATCAAAGGTATTTTTCCCGACTTAGCTATAGTCTATTCGCTGTAAGTAGGCGATAAATCATGACCTCTTATCCTCTGTAACTCAAAAGGGGCTCGAGCAAATTGGCTGTATATCTCCACATCTATTCCTTGACTGACTCTACCCAAATGCTAGAAATATTAGCTCGATTACTCTAGTCGTTTCTTGAGTTACAGAGGTTAGAGGTCGTGATTTCTCGCCTATTTACAGCGAATAGACTATAGAATGAGTTCTGTGTTTTGCTAAATTGACCCCTTGCGAATTTCGTTCTATAAGGAAGTTGGAGCTGTAGACATCGATATTTAACAGCATGGCCAGCTAAAATACGGTTGTAGTGCATTTATAAATACATAAAACCCAATTCAACATGTTTTTTATCCATCAGAAACTTACATTAGTATCGCATTTCTGTTTATTAGCAATGTTTACGGTTCCAACTTCCTTGTAGCCTGAACTCGCAAGTGGCCAATTGAGTTTTGTCGTCTCCGGAACCTTTGTTGCACTACTCCTCCTAAACGGCTGCCTTCGTGACATTGAACAACAAGACCAAAGTTATTCACAGAGCCAAAATGAACAAAGTGAACCTGCTGGATTTCCGCTACACTCGCTAAGTTGGTCATTTCGCTGCGTTTTGTCATCTCCGGAACCTTTGACGCACTACTCCTCCTAAGCAGCTGCCTTCACGACATTGAACACTACGATCAAACTTTTATGCAGAACCAAAATTGACAAAGAGAACCTGCCAGATTTCACCTATACTAGCTAAAAGTACAGTAGGTCGTTTCGCTGCATTTTGTCGTCTCCGTAATCTATGACGCACTGCTCTTCCCAAACGGCTGCTTCCACAACATTGAATGCTAAGACCAAAGTTGTTCGCAGAGCCTAAATGAACAAATTGAACCTGTCGGATTTCCGCTACCGACTGTGGTGGCTCTTGCACCGCGGGATGTAGCGAATGATAATAATCATAACTGATCAATTTGGTTCCATTATACATATCACTAGATTTATCTATCTACAGTATATATCTATCAGTCTGGTTCCATTTTATCTATCTATCTATCTATCTATCTATCAGTCCTGCTCCATTTTACCTATTCCCACCTATCTATCTATCTATCCATCCAACCATCTACAGTATATCTATCCGCGTCCATCTAAAATTTCTATCTACCTCCCCCCCCCCCCCCCATTCGTTACCATAGAGGGGGCTGTCTCCCTCTATTGAATACCCTTGCCACCACCACCCACTTAAATGCTGACAGTCTGGGGGGGGCGGGGGGGGGGGGGGGGGGTTTGGGTGGGGGATGAAGGAGGGGGAGGGAGGGAGCGAGTGGTTGATTTCAGAGGAGGGAAGTTTAGAGAGAGAGAGAGAGAGAGGGGGGGGGGGAGGGGGAAAGGGAGGGAGGGAAGGGCTGGTTTCATAGGAGGGGAAGTTAGAGGGCTGGAAATGAGAGAGAGAGAGAGAAAGGAGAGGGGACAGACTTGGAACGAGAGAAGATTGGGAGGAGGGGAGAAGGGGTGATTGCTAAGAGGGCAAGACATGAGGGAGATGGGAAGAGGGGAGGGGAAGTGTGAAAGGAGAGAGGGAGTGAGTATGATTGAGGGGAAAGGTGGAAGGTCGCAAAGTTGGTGATATATTATTATTATTATTATTAATATTATTATTATTATCATTATTTATATTATTATTATTATTATTATTATTATCATTATTATTTTATTTATTATTATTATTATTATTATTATTATTATTTGTATGTAGTTTGTATGTAGTGGGAGGGTAGAGGATGTACAAAGGAGTACAAAGGAAATCAAGCAACAACAGATCCAGTGACCCTTCTAGGTTGCTTGTCCTCCAAAACACTGAGGATCAATTGGTTCCAAACAGTGGTTTAGACGGTTGTAAAGGGAACATTGGAAAGGGACATTCACTGCCCTGTACACTAATGTCCGTGGCAGGATTAGGAAGTTAGTTCGGGGACAGAAGGGTTAGTAAAAACCTGAGGGGGGGATAAAATAAAGTTATTTCATTTACAAACGCAGTCAGAGTCGCGGGGTTGATGCGACATATTTGGCTAGGCGGAGTCTAAATGAATCCAAACGGTGAATGCAGTCTATCCAACGTTTCGGGGACGCCCATTCCACAAGTTGACAACTCGATTGCGAAGAAGAATTCTTAGATTCGTGCGAGTTAAAAGATTTACCAATAATTTTGCAACGTTTCCCCGCGTGTAATTAGATTGGTCGATAGGATGAAGTACTTACTACTTTTCATATTGTCCGATAAGCCTTTGATGATTTTGAACACTTGAATTAAGTCTGCCTCTTAATCTGCGCTGGGGTTAAAGGAAATAGATTTACTTCTCTAAGGGAACGCTCTTCGTATGGTTTGTTCTTTA
>CM064550.1:16426907-16431907 GCA_032716605.1 Paralithodes platypus
AAACCGCGACGATCCGAAGTGACGACGGACTCCCGCCACCGATTTTTGGCACGAATGCCCTGTTTTATTCTCGTCGAAAACCACATTTAAAAAGTTATTATATCGTTTTCAATACTATTACCGGACCAGAAAAAGGTGTAGCTTGGTGTTGGATGCGTGGAAACTGAAAAAAATAGGCTATGTATTAAATCCTTGGTGGTACCTGTCAAATAGGTGTCCAGTAACTAAAATCGTACCCAAATTATAAATCTCGAGGAACATTTAGGCCTAGGCTAGATAGTGTGGACTGTGTGGTAAAGGTCTAGGCTATTAGGCCTATGCAAACACGCTAAATATAAGAAATATAACCATCCCCCTTCTATTAGGCTAGGCCTAGATGTAAACAAAACAAAAGGCAGAGTAGGCTAGCCTAATTTCCTTAAAAAGTCGGGGAGAATTCCTCGACTTAGCGGCTTAGCCTAAATGGCAGTCCTGACGAAACCGTCTTCACTCTGGTTCATTAGGGCCCTAGGCCTAGTGACTAGCCTAATTTTTTTTTTAAATAAGGATTAGCCTAGGGCCTAGCCTAGGCCTAACCCCTTGAGTACCAGCGACACACGTTATGCATTGCCTATGTAGGCCTATGTACCGCTAAACCCCAACGACGCAATGGTTGCGTTCGCGTTAATTACTCTTGTCCTATGGCACCTAGTGGGTTCAGGTTTGTTTGGGAACTGCTGGGATGGATGTAGATTCCGGGCGTACGGTTAAGTTCGCGTATATTTTGACAGCAATTGTTTTCGGTTATTTGCCCCCTGCTGGCAATAGCCTATATACCGGTATGATGATGACAATATGTCATGGGGGATTGAGGGGGGGCAAAGCCCCTGCTCAACATATTATTGTATCCAATGGCATTCAAAATAGTCGGGAACAAGATTGCAAGCGTCGCCGCCGCCGTCATGTTTACATTTGTCGATCGCCGTGGTTAAGTTTGCGTCTATTTTGACGGCGATTTGTTTTGGTTATTTACCCCCTGCTGGCAATATATATGATGATGACAATGTGTCATGGGGGGGTGAGTGGGGGCAAACCCCCCCCCTTAACATATGTATTGTAGCCTATCCAAAGGCAGTCAAAATAGATGGGAACATGATGGCAAGCGTCCGCCCCAGCTCCGCGTATTGTAAAACAAGGCTGGCGGTACGCCCGAATTCTACATTCTACCCGAACTGCTTTAGTATCGCACGCAACAATACCGATGATTGGAAACCCTCCAAGTCCAGCGGCGTCCCCTGCCAGTGGGGAAGGATCTATATATGGTTGCCATCAATCATGCCATGGGATATAGAATGGGTTGAGGGGGACTCAGTCCCCCTCAACCCTGTGACCTATTGAAATTAGCATCAATTTTGACAGTAGGGGTCTAATTCAAGTTTTACCTCACAATTCTGGCTGCACTGCCGTCAATAGGGAGATTTTTTTTTTTTACAGGGCTTTTATATAGTGCCCACATAATGCATTTGAGACGGTAATGGCATACTGTATATAGCAATGAAGTACCGGTATGTTATGACAAACCTATAACTATCATTAAAATTGATGGGTCCTGTATCGGCTTGGTCCTTGACTAATAATGTACAGTTTTAGCTAACATAATTATAGTACAGCAGATGATTTTATAGATAGCATATATATTTTACCCTTTTCGTATCATTGCTAATCAAGAAAATTGTCTAATAATCTAGATCAAATTATAGCCAGAATAAAAATATTAGTGTATTGTATTGATAATTGGCGTCATTGTATTGAAGGAGTTGTGTGAGGAGTGCCTTTACTGTGCTGTACTTATTATAATTCAGGATGGCAAGCAAAAGCAGAGTCCATTATTTTAAATATTTAATTGTACAGTATGTGTATATATAAAATGATTGTTTATACTGTAGTTTAAATTATCTCTTTGGAAGTGATAGAATAGCCAAAACAATGTTATTTCGTGTTATTTTTCTGTATTCTTTCTCCTGTGTATTCAAGTCTTCAAACAATATTGCTCCAGTTTGACACCCTCTAATTTTTCCAGACCCAATCCCCCCGCCGCCAGACCTGACCCCCGAGGAGCGCAAGGCCACCTGTCTCATGACCGTCAGACTTATACAGGTCACACACATTACTTGTACTGTATACCAAACTGTACATTTTCCATACAAATACTATCTTGATAGCGTAATGCATAAGTGCGCGGAATTTTGGTGTGAGTGTCCTAGGTTCGAGTCCTTGGAGTGCCACATGTATTTGTTGATTTCATTTATTGAGTTTAGAAGTGAAGTTGGTTGGTGAAAAATATATAGATAATTATTTTTTACCCAGATCATAGTACTGCTGACAAGAGTGAACTAAACTCCTGCTTTTTAAGTGCTGTTTGTGCCATGGTTGGGTCCATAAAGGTGCATTGTTTCCAGTTGTAAATTTAAAGTACACTTCTTTAAAGGGTGACCATGTGATTCAGGATCCTCTGGGAAGAATTTATTTTGAGGATTCTTCAACGGAATATGTTAGTACCTGTAGCTTCTGTTACCTATGTGATATAATGATAGATGCAGAAGCATTATCATTTGTGAGAGTTCAATATTATTTTGAAAGAAATTAAGAGGGAACGGGCTGTCTGTCTTTTTATCTCGCATGTTAAGAATTACAATATTTTGTTGCCAGAAGTCTGGTAGAAGCTTCTTTTCAGGTATACTGTAGAAGTTAGTCTTCCATGGCTATGTGTTTACGTTTACTGCATAAATTGTTTGTGTTTTATAGGGTAGTCACTGAATTTACTATCCTAAGAAGTATTGTACTGTACAATTTAATGTCTTACAGTAATTAACTCAAACAACTTATTTTTTAATTGAGTTTCCAAGAAAAAAGTTAAATTAAATATTTATTGATCTTATAATTACAGACCCCAAACTTATACTTTACTCTTTTTGTTGATAACAGGGAGGAGACATGACACTCTCCCAGGTGCTGAGAGTCTTGGAGGCTGCCCCTCTCCTACCTCTACACCTCACTACCTTCATCAATGCTCTCCACCAGGTATGTTCACACTCCAACATCTCCACCAAGTGTGTTTGTCTCTCCACTTCACCTCACCCTCTCTCGTACCTCTCCCTCTCTCCTATCTCTTCACCTCACCACCTTCATCACTGCTCTCCACCAGGTATGTTCACACTCCAACATCTCCACCAGGTGTGTTTAAATCTCCACTTCAGCTCGCCCTCTCTCCTACGTCTTCATCTCGCCACTTTCATTAACGTGTGCCAGATCTTTTTCATTCATCATCATCAATCTGACGCCTCGCTTCCAGAAGAAGCGCCCCAAAAAGGGATGGCCATGGCAGAAACTGACTCCAGGCTCCCAGACATGCCTCCACTGACACACTCCACAGAGCCATTTCCACTATGTGGATAAACCTATATGACCCGTAACACTGAAGGAGCAGACACAAAGCAGTCCCTCACCCGGATGGCAGTTCCACCACTGTTTTGCTATTTTATTTACCTCTGTGGGGCCCTGGCTGGAAGCATACCAACCACAGGAATTTTCTGAAGATAGAAACCAGTGGTCCACTGCTTCAGAAGTTGATTGCACCACCAAAGTGGCGGGCGGTGGGGTCGCCGCATCCCTACGCTAGGGTTAATTAGTGACTCAGATCTGCTTTCCTCCATTTCTGAACTGACGGTCCCCTCCCTCTTTTAATTTTACAGTAAATTTATGAACTAAATACAGGTTATACAGTACTGTACAAGTATTAACATTTTTAGTTAGTTTTGTATCTTAAATGCTAAGATGTATGTTTGTATTTTTGTTGTATCTTATTGTATGTTCGTTCAACAGATGTACCGGGAAGGGATAGAGAACTTGCTGGATCTGTTTGATGTGGTGGAGAAGTTTGCGGTCCAGGACCCTAACCGCGCTGACAGCTTCCCCTGCCTCTGGACCAGTGTTGTCGGTCAGTATTAACCCTTTCAATCAGATGACACCTTTCTTAATTTAATCTTGGTTACCCTCAGATGGTTTTACCTCACTTGGGAATGTTCCTTTGGATCAAAAGAGTTATTTATACAGTGAATTTTCTTTTATCCGAAGGTCTAGCATCCAAAATGTTTTATTTACTGTAAGAACAGCCATTTGAGTTTGAATTCTTATAACCACCATCATTTGGGATCCTATTCGATAAACCCGCCAAAAGTGGGCTCTGTAACAATCTATCAATCTTACTCCTCTTTACTCTTTCTTCAGTTTTATCATTTATCCTATGTATGTTATGTTTCCCTGCTATCTCCCTATGCATACATTTAAAGACCAAGTGCTCCACACGAAGTGCGGTTCCAGTCTCATGTCTTAATGGCAGTACTCCAGGCAGCCCTGTTTATAGCTGCCTCACTTGTTAGGTTATTAATCCAAGATTAGAGTGTTTAGTCTGATCTCTTTCTAGGTCTCCACCTTGGTGCAGCTCCCTCCACATTCATGGACTTGCATCTTTTCACCCAACTTTGTTCAACCATCCTTTCCACTTGCCCAAACCATGCAAGCCTGCTTGTACGCATCTTATCACTAAGGTGTGGTGTAGTGGTCTTGCCACTGGACTTGTAATCCTAAGGTCCCGGGTTCGAATCCCGATGTATCAATGGGAATATATTATTGGGATGGAATTTGTGCTGTATTGTACTTAGTATCGGTGCATTACCTCAAAGCCCACCGGCATGCCATATAAAATACCCTCTCTGTCTCCAATAAATTTACATTGAATGAATATTCTCATATTCAAAATATGCTAATGGGGGCAGTGCCTAGTGAGTTAAGAGCTCAATAGGTGGCGTTTGGGAAAGAGAGGGTCCGAGACCGTGAGTGAGGTGGTGAGATGATGGCGAAGCAGCTCTGATTGCCTCAGGGCCACGAGGAACTGGCCAGGCGTCGTGGTCTATGATGGTAAGGCCACGAACAAGCCGGTTGAAACGCTTAAGCTATCTCAG
>CM064550.1:16436907-16494492 GCA_032716605.1 Paralithodes platypus
AGGGGTCGAGATTATTGTCAAGTTCGTTGGCGCTACCTATAGTGTGGTAACAAGTAACACCCCGTTCTTAACATTAATCAATTACAAACACCAATGTGCTTGAGTAAACTAATGAAAGCATATGGTCTTCCCGGGATTCAAACTCGGGAGACCACACCCAGAACATTAAGCATCTAAACCATTACACCACCAACACAGTGTGAAACGAGTGTGAAACGTGAACGTTCTTCGAGAGACATAAAGCAAGAGAGAGAGGGGCGTAAATTAATAACTTGAGAATTGCGTTTGGAGTTAAATGGAGAGATAGACAGGCTAAAGAGAAAGTACGAAAGACGCCCCTGTCATAGGCTGCCTCTGTTGTCAAGTACTTTGTTTTTAGATTGGACCGGAGTACCTGATCCCACGTCTTTCTACTGTAGGTCTACCCCCACATGCAACTCCCCCCACATTTAGTCTTGTAATTCTTCACCCAGTTCTGATCATCTATTCTCTCCACTTGTCCAAACCAACCTAGTAAGCTCGTGCGCATCACTTCACTGACACTCTTAATGCCCAGACGCCTTCTTAATTCCTCACTGTATACCCCGTCCTTGAGGTTAACCCCACATATCCATCTCACCACTTCCAAGTAAATTTGAATGCCACCAATATTATCACCAAAATCTGAAAGTTTAGGTCCTTCACACGAATAGAAATTGGTCACAACATAAAACAAAATTCTTATATCAATATTATATGTTTATAAGCTTACAGTATATTATAGAGCCTATGAGACTGTAGAATTTTCTGTAAATGTAGATTATATAGTTTAGAATATTGGAATAGTTATGCAATGCGAGTGCTACTGAATCCGCTGATGTGTAAAACTGGCGCTTATGGTAAAAGAAAAACACCAGCTTTTATAATTAATAACCACTAGTATATATGTTTAACATCGTTCTTAACACCAATAACAACCCAAATGAAAATAATGAAAGCATGTGATTCTCCCAGAATTCGAACCCAGGAAATAATAATAATATTTATTTAGTTAGCATTTTACAATGTTGGTACAACATAATATGTTACAAATATGACATGTACCAGCTTTGCATAATTCCAACTAAGGATAGCCCAATAAGGCCGTTAGGCGTATATCCCTCGGGGTCCTTGTGGGATTAAGTTCGCTGGGGAAAAAGGGATGAACAAGAATTATAAAGGAATATGAGTAGTAAACAATTTAGAGAAAGTATTTATAGGGGGCTAAACTAAGATACCTTACTTTCTATAGTTGGACTTAAAAATATTTAAGTAATCATTATTAGTTTGTTTCTTGCGTATCTCTTATGTCGTATTTAGTAGTAGACGTAAGGTTGGTGCTCCCTTCTCGCAGCTGTTCGGTTCAGGTGCTCCTTCAAGCTACGTCTGAAGGATTACACCACATACAAAACTTACACGCTCTAACCATTACACCATTAAGACAGTTAAGATACAGCACATGTATGTATATATGTATATACTCAGGCACATACCCCATTGCTGGAGGTGGCCGACTCTAGACAGAGCCCGTACAGAAACTACAATCAAGGGTTTTATTTCTCAGGGTCCGGGACCACTTTCTCGTTCCCTCGCCCCTTTCTCTGTCTCAATGAGTAGGATAATTTTACAAGGGGAGGAGGATTCCAAGCCCCCTGCCCCCATATGACCACAATTAATATTAATTTATTATCAGATGACAACTGAGGACTCCAACATCGCCGACGACACAGACTCTGATGACAAGATGGAGGATGTGGTGGAGGAGCGGAGGAAGGAGGATGAAGATGACGTCGACGGTAGTGCCATTAACCTGACCATGTGTAGTGCTGAAGTGATGGCCATTAACTCCACCACAGAAGAAGACGGGGAGGGAGGAGGGGTAACTGCTCCAGAGGAGGAGATGATGCACCCGCCTATTTTGATTCCCAGGTAATTCAAATGTAAAACTTGCAAAACAAACTAACCAAACCAGGAACAGCACAATATAAAATAAAAGACAAAAGAACAAAAGAACTTATCAAAATCACTACAGTATATGGAATTAACGACTTAGCAATATCAATGTTAAATCCTGCCAGTTTCTATGTAGGCCTATTACAATTTTTACGAGTAATAGAGTCTTAAGTTGGACGACTAAATAGCAAGTGATTGTTAAGGTCATAAATTCAATTTTCCCTACAACTTAGTTGCATCAGTAAAAGGGCCTATACCGTATACGAAGTACTCCACCACAACCTTGGTCATGCCATCTATCAGTTACCGGTACTATGGTCTTATTCGTTGTAAGTAGGCAAGAAATCATGACCTCTATCCTCTGTAACTCAAAAAGGGCTCGAGCAAATTGGCTGTAAATTTCCACATCTTTTCTTTGACTGACTCTTCACAAATGGTAGAAATATTAGCTCGATTACTCTAGTTGTTTTTTAGTTACAGAGGTTAGAGGTCATGATTTCTCGCCTACTTACAGCGAATAGACTATAGCATGACCCTAGATCACAAACTTTCATGGTCAAGCACAGTTTCTGGTTTACCTCAATCACTTCACTAGATTGTCTTACATATATATATCACTCTTTGGGTGAGCAGTGTATCAAGAATGACAATGTGCAGTTGTTTATGCTGAGGAAAAAATCAGAGTTGCCTGGAAGATATACTACGAACAACTGCTAAATATGGAGTTTGAGTGGAACAGAGAGCAGCTCAGCAAAGAAAAGCCAGTACCGTACAGTACTTGGCTGGAGAGTGAGAAGAGGAATACCTTGAGGTTTTGTAGCCCTATTGACTATATCCCTTTCACTACTGGGGATATCTGCTGTACTATTTAGGCTATACTGTATTTAGACAAATTCATGCAGCTTAGGAAAGATCTGTGGTAGTTAAATAGGTTGTTGTTGTTCCCCAAGCTGCCTGGCCGAACAGCCCCAAGGCCCCGAGCAATTCCAAGGCCATAACCGAGCGCCCCCACAGAACCCTCCCTGCCGACCACAATAAAGCCTGGGTGACCGAAGCCACTCCATGGCGGGGAGCTGAGGAGGGAGCGGAAACGCCCAGGAAACCAAAACCCCACCCAGGGCCCTGTGCCCCTCAGCAATTATGAAGAGAAAGTTGAGGGGCAAGGGAAAAATGTGACACTTTGGCTTACAATCTTGGTAGATTGGGAGGTAAATCCACGGAAGAGACGCAGTCACTTGAGATCTAGAAAATATATAAGTTAAAGGAACAGTCAGAGTAAGCTATGGGTATGGCAGAGATTGCTCAGCTCTCACTCTGATAGACCAGCCAATCACCACATGACTAGAACCCAATCCTCTCAGCATCAGCTAGGAAAGGCCCTAGAAAGCCGCCTTTGGGGGGGGGGATAGCTCCCCTATTTCAACCCCTTTCGGGGTTGGGCACCCGCACAGTTAAATAGGTTAACTGAGATAGTCTACAGACTACACTAAACAGCCTCTTAATTGCAATACGTCTGTCCTAAAATGAATAGGCCTATAATCATCTACTAATTGCTGGAATATAATTAAAAGGACGCCACCGGTACTTAACCCTCTGGGACCGGCTACGCATTCTATAAATATTCCCCGAAACCCGGGTGTTTTGGCCGAAAAATGTCTACGTCTAGGCTACCGTATCTGTTATTTTGACTGCTTCCGCATTCCCGCGCATCCCCAAGCGTAGATGAGTTTTGTACCTATAGAATGGCGTTGAGTAGAGCTCTCTAAGTCAACTGGTTCAGTTGTGATGACGATTTCCGTGGAGAGAACTTTGTGGCGATGTCAGCCATATCAGCCACTTTTCAATACTAAACAATAACACACAGCCACACACAGCCACACAAGAACAAGCGACGCCTCTCCCTCTTGTGGTCGGAGATGCGCGGCGTCGGTCCAACCGGCTGTTGTTTACATGCGTCGGACGGACGCCTTTCAAAACAAGCTTACAGGCTTTCAAGCTGCCGGAGCCTCAGAGGCTCCGCCGGGTTCCGCGGGCCGCGTTTGTTATGGGTGCCTCAGAGCCCTACCGGGTCTGAGGGGTTAATGGAATATACAGTATAAGACCTTTTAATTTGTAAGTTAATTGGTGATAATATGAATTTTCCGCAGAAGTGGTGGTGTGAGCAGAGAAGCCGGTCACAGCAGCAGACAACAAGCAGAACTCTTCATCAGCCAACAGACCTCACTGCTACAGTTCTCAGACACCGCTGCTCTTCCACCACCCGTCCTACAGGCCCGGATCAAACAGTTGGTGAAGCACAACCCAGACATGGCAGAAGCAGTAAGTAAAAGAGAAGTTGTATCAGCAATTATGTTTGAAGACTTAATTGAATATGAGATGGAATACAAGAAAATTAATATAAACTAGTATTGTATTGGCCATTTTATCACTTCCAAAAACACAATTTGAACTATACACCGTAATTTTATCTTTACATATGCAATAATTAAGCCTAATAATAATGGACTCTGCTTTCGTTTGACACCCTGTATTAGCTCCCCCCACTATATTTGACCATTTTGTGGGGCAATTTTTTATGGTAACATAGCGGAAGCAGTGGGTACAGGCGGACTCACACCGTGTTTTTTTTTTTTTTTTTTTTTTTTTTTTTTTTTTTTTGTTAACACCAGAGATTGGTCAACCTTTGCCATTTTGGTGCCACTGGTGTCATTTGCCTTTCTACACTGATATGTTCATACCCACAAGAAGCATTCAGTAATAATGATACAGGAATAATATATACAATATAGTTTGATCTATGGATCATTGGATCTAAATCTGCATTATCAAAAATATAACATCATACTCTATTTTTTATATTATTTTAACATCATTCTTAACACCAATAATCCCACAAATGGAATTAATGAAAGCATGTGACCCTCCCAGGATACCTCATACAGAACTTAGACGCTCTAACCATTACACCATCAAAATAGCATCCAAAATAAAGATGGCTGACCTCTATTACTACAGGATTTCTATTTTAATTTATTCCTCCTCCTTCAGCACTTCCTGAGTTATCTGAACTGCCTGCGGGCTGGGGAATACTGCGGTGCGGTACACTCCCTCCTGCGAGCCTTTGACGGTCACCCGGGGCGCGGCACGGATGGCGGGCGAGGAGGAGAGGCAGGAAGGGGTGGCAGTGGTGGGGATGATGCTGGTCGAGGGTTCAGGTATGCTGCCATGAACCTCGCTGCTCTACACGCTCAGTTCGGCCACAAGTAAGACTTACTACTGTTTTTGTTTGTCTGTTTTGCAAGTTTGATATACAGTATGTGAATTTGTGTTTATTGTTTTTCTGCTGTGTTGTTTTGTCCCTATTCGGGCTCTGTCTCGAATCGGCAACCCTCAGAAGATTTTTTTTTTTTTTTTATAAAAATGGGGATTGGGCCAGAGTAAATAGATAGATAGATAGACATTTTAATTATTGACGTTACTGTTTGTCTTCTCACCATTATAGCCTACTATGTTGCAGGGAAGTTGGTGTGGAGGTCATTTTAATAATTGAATTATTGACGGGCAGGAAAACCCCCATTGAGATAGAGAGACTGTGTAAGACAAGCTTTGGATGATAGAGGATAGAGATAGGGGGAGTGCTGGAGGGACTGGGTCTTCTCCTGGATGACTTATATCTGTGTGAATTTGTATTTTGTTTTTGTGTGTTCATTGTTTTCTGTTGTGTTGCCCCTATTCGGGCTCTGTCTTGAGTCGGCCTCCCCCCCCCAAAAAAAAAATACAAAAACAAAACAAAATATAGGAAAAATGGGGATTGGGCCAGAGTAAATCTATCTATTCTATCTATCTATATGCTCAGGCCCAATCCCCATTTTGGGGGTAGCCGACTCAAGACAGAGCAAGAACAGGGAAAACACAAAAACAACATAAAACAAAAAATAAACACAGATAAAAAAAACACAAAACTCTCACACATCCAGGTCACCCAGGAGAAGACCCAGAGACCAGGGTTACCAAGGTCGCTCCAGCACTCCCCCGGCCCCTGACCACCCGGAGAGGTTCCGATCTCGGCAGGCAGACATGCAGCGGAGCCAAAGCCACAAGCCCTCCCACCACACTTACAGGCACACCCTTCATATTAATCGTCTCCCCGGGCCAGGCGCCTGATGGACTATTATCTAGTCTAACTTGCGCCCGACCCCTTACTCCAAATGACCACGTGTTCACTCAACTATTCACAAGCATTCTCCATTCACTCCTGTCCACCACCACTTCCCCTGCCTGATCTATAGTCATTCCTCTATCATCCAAAGCCTTTCTTACACAGTCTCTCCATCTCAATGGGGGTCTTCCTGCCCTTCTATCTCCCCTTGTACCTGACTCACATATTCTCTTTGTAAGCCTTTCATCTCCCATTCATCCAGAGTAAATAGATAGATATATAGATAGGCATTTTAATTTTTGACATTACTATTATTTTGTCTTCTCGCCATTATACTGTACTATGTTGCAGGGAAATTGGTGTGGAGGTTCTACGGGAGGCTGTGAGACTGGCCCAGGAGAGCAGTGACCACACCTGTCTACAACACTGCCTCGCTTGGCTATACACTCTCTCTAATAACTACAAGGTGAGGCCAGTGTGGGTTTTTGTGATACTGTACTCTTTTTTGGGACTTTCTCGTTTCCCTGATTTTATAAGACATTTGACCCATTTCTTTGGTGATTTTAAGATGTTTTATCCCAATACTTTGGTGATTACAAAACTTTTTGCCACATTAAACATCCCAAGGTTAAGGCCTTGGGTTTGAACAAAACATAAAAACACAAACAAATTTAAATTTCTATGAAAGCATTGGTATTAATAAATACGCTCAATGTAATGAATTTTAACTCTATTTCATTACATTGAGCGTATTGTTTGTGTTTTTATGTTTTGTTCAATCTTTTTTCTGGCAATGATTGCGAGCCTGCCATATTCAAGAAACCGGCCATTGGCCAAGATATTTTTCTGCCAAAAATCACATTACAGTACTGTACTGTATGCAGATCTGCACTGATATACAGGGTAACACTACATTCAGTGATGCTATAACACGCGTTTCCATATCGCGGTGCGCCTATAACTTGGGAAACGCTTAATGGGTCCAATAATTATTATAACACAGCTAATAATTATTAAAATGCACTTTAGGGGCTCAGAGTGGTGTAAATCCGGGCTGTTTAGTTTAACACGTGATCTGATGATGTATTGCGCAGTCGTGTATTCCATGATCTCTTAAAAAAATCGTCCAATTTAGCTCCAGACATGGTGCATCTTATGTATGCTTATTGATGCCGAGTGACAGCGCATAAAAATGGTGCATCTTATCTATGCTTATTGATGCCGAGTGACAGCGCATAAAAATGGTGCATCTTATCTATGCTTATTGATGCCGAGTGACAGCGCATAAAAATGGTGCATCTTATGTATGCTTATTGATGCCGAGTGACAGCGCATAAAAATTCCAAGGTTTCCATGGTACAAAAATTCCAAGATCTGGTAACATAACTTCCAAGCACTGGCAACAGTGTCTGTCTGTGTCCCTGAAATGGTGTCGGTCTTGCAAATAAGCTTTTTCCCACACGGCTCGAAGGTTGTATAATCTGTTACCAGACTGCATTAAGCAGTCTACATCTGTTGAGTGTTTCAAGAAGCATTTAAAGACCTTTATATTTCAAAGGTGTTACAACCTGGAAAATGGTGTAGTGACAGATGATTATGGAGTTTAGTAGTTATAATCATTGCATTAATAACTATGTAAATTATAATGTAAAACTTGCAAAATAAACAAATCAAAACCTGGACGAACACAGTAAAAAGACAAAACAACTAATCAAAATCGCTATGTGGAAACAACGCTCAAGCAAAATAATAATTTATAAATAAAAGAATACAATCCACCACATAGGGTGTACATTACTACATGAGCAAGGTAATCTGTTTCCCAGGTAAACTAATCGCACACATTACAACGCACTATCGTCACGTTCAAGGAATTAGTCAAGTTGGGAAGTCCGGGACGTTCTGGTAAATATGACTAAACTCTAAAGTTTGTTATAAATATATTAATGTGGTTTTATTGATTTTTTTGTGTTCGAGCGCCTGCGAATTCATTTTGAAGAATGGGTGCTCTTTTAAATAAGTAAAATTATGATTATTTTTATTATTATTATTTAAGGATGACACCTGTATTGAACGGGTTAATGACTGCAACTGTACAGTATAATATTTTGTTTATAATATGCATGCCCCCAAACAGTGTCAGCTGATGCAGAGGTCGATAGTGAAAAGCAGTGAGCTCTCCCTGAACTACCTAAGCTGCCTGGCCCGCCTCGGTCATGTTGCCGAATTGGCCTACACTCCCGCCTCACCTGCCTCGCTACTACAGGTATTGTCGTTATAGTATTTATTTTTAGTTTCGGGGATTTTCAAGTCAAGGTGGTTTTTCTCTTTAATTATCACAGGTTATCATATAGTCCCTGATTTTCTCTAAGAACCTCTCTTGCAGTTGCCTAAGAATGAAGGTAGCATCAGCTGTGCCACGTCCCGGCATAATTCCAAACTGCATGTCGCTGATGGCAACACGTTCTCTGACTTTCATGACTTGATCGAGCATTTTCAAAACCCTATAATATCCCCTGTCTAAGGAGTCGCCCTTGCCTTTGTATGTATTAGATATTTTGTTTATAGCTTATGGCTGATATAACTAATATGGTGTGTGGGGTAAGATTTGTCTAAGACAGATCTCATGTATATCCATTGTATGTAACTGATCTCATGTTTATTGTGTGTACATTGAATGTAACTGATCTCATGTATTTTGTGTGTCCATTGCATTTAGCTGATTTAATTTACTACTTGCCCATTTGAGTGTAACATATTTACTATTTTTTGTTCATTGTGGTGATCTCATATTGTTTGCCCATTGGAATGTAACATATGTATTATTTTGTGTTCAGTATGGTGATCTCTTTTATTATTTGCCTAATTGAGTGTAACGTCTATTATTTTGTGTTCAGTGTGGTGATCTCATATATTATTTGCTCATTTGAGTGTAACATATGTACTATTTTTTGTTCAGTATGGTGATCTCATATATTATTTGCCCATTTGAGTTTAACATAAACTATTTTGTGTTCAATTTGGTAATCTCATATTATTTGCCCATTTGAGTGTAACGTGTAATTATTTGAGTTTAATGTGGTGATCTCATATTATATGCCTATTTGAGTGTAATATGTACTATTTTATGTTCAGAGTGTGGCGCAGGGTGAGAGTATGACCTGGCAGCTGAGCCTGGTGTCGCTGCAGCACGGAGGTTGGGGTCTACGTGGTGCGTTGTGGTGCAGCTGGGGGGCACCGGTCATGGCTGCCTTGGCCTCACAGCTGCTCCTGCACCTCAACACCAGACACCCGGCCATAGCCACCACAGCAGCTGGAAAGTCTGCAGCTGATGCTTTCTATGCCGGACAACCCACCTGTGCAGCTGTTTGCAATGTAGCCATCGCACTGGCTAACTTGGTATGTTTGAAATGTTAACTGTATATGTATATGCTAACAGTTTTTATTACAATTTACTGGTTTAGTCTTGAGCACTATTTGAACCTCTATTGCCAAGCTCTGAGGTACAGTATCTGGGATATATTATAGCATTACAAAGGAGTAGAGTACAAAGGAAATCAAGCAACAACAGATCTAGTGTCTTCCAAAACACTGAGGATCAAGTGTCCAAACAGTGGTTTAGAGTGGGTAAGGGAACATTGGAAAGGGAATTACTGCCCTGGAACTAATGTCTGTGGCAGGATTAGGAAGTTAGTAGAGGACAGATGGGTTAGTAACTGAGGGGGGGATAAAATAAAGTTATTCATTTACAAACGCAGTCAGTCGCGGGTTTGATGCGAGATATTTGTCTAGGCGGAGTTTAAATGAATCAACGGTGATGCAGTCTATAACAGTCTATAACGTGTATAATGTACAGTATTATTTTCTTTGTGGTCAATACTAATTCATATAGGTCTGTACTGTAGTATATATTTCCTCATACCCTATGCATCTATTCAACTAAAAGTAAATACAAATCCAGAATATTCTATAGCGACATTTATGACATCCCAACTGCAGAGGTAGACATACAGTACATTCAAGTTTAAAGATGATTTCATCCATAGAATTTGTGGTTTCAGAATATGTCCTAAATGGGGGATAAATTCACGGTCTTTGCAGTCCCTACTAGGCAGTCCGGCTTTAAATCTTTAAACTTGATATTGTTGGTTTGAAAACAAGGACAGTATAGCAGAAGGCTCTCTCCCCACCCACCAATCCTTCCGACTTTTGGGTTGGCAGGGATAGACAAGGGTTGGAGAACGTAGCTGGGGATCTAGATAAGTGATAGATTTGACACACCAAAAAAACATACAGGTCTCCCTCGATATACGATTGGGTTACGTTCCTGTAAACTCGATTGGGTTACGTTCCTGTAAACTCGATTGGGTTACGTTCCTGTAAACTCGATTGGGTTACGTTCCTGTAAACTCGATTGGGTTACGTTCCTGTAAACTCGATTGGGTTACGTTCCTGTAAACTCGATTGGGTTACGTTCCTGTAAACTCGATTGGGTTACGTTCCTGTAAACTCGATTGGGTTACGTTCCTGTAAACTCGATTGGGTTACGTTCCTGTAAACTCGATTGGGTTACGTTCCTGTAAACTCGATTGGGTTACGTTCCTGTAAACTCTATTGGGTTACGTTCCTGTAAACTCGATTGGGTTACGTTCCTGTAAACTCGATCTTAAATAGAAAAATCGTATAGCGAACCCTAAAATTGATAGGGTAAATCGGGATACATTCTCGGACAAGCCAAAACACAAACACCTAAAAACCTATAATAATATCATAAATCGGGGCATCGGATAGTGAGGGAGACCTGTACTCATTGACACTTCCTGACCTGACTTCCCAAATTGACCAATTCCTTGAACGTGACGATAGTGCGTTGTTATGTGTGCGATTAGTTTGCTTGGGAAACAGATTAACTTGCTCATGTAGTAATGTACACCCTATGTGGTGGATTGTGTTCTTTTATTTCATAAACAAAAAAATTAGTAAGCGTTATTTCCACATAGCGATTTTGAGAAGTTATTTTACCTTTATCTTGTATCGTCCCAGTTTTGTGCAGTGTGTGGAAAGGGAGTGGGCGTTAACTCAATTCAATGTAGCATATGTCGATGTTGGGTACACCATGGGAGTAAGCGCTGTAGTAGAATAAAGGGGCCCCTGCCGAAGGATAAGGTAGAAATAGAGAAATTTTAGTGCGTAGTGTGCAAAGGCGAGTTTGTGTTAAGTGATGATCCTGTGGCTGTGAATTTTGGAAAGGAGTCTTTGGAGCTGGTGAACAAGTTTTGTTACCTAGGAGATACCATCTCTGCCGGTGGTGGGGCCGAGGCTGCCACTGTTGCTAAAATTAGGTGTGGCTGGGGGAAGTTCAGAGAATTGATGCCAATCCTGACCATGAAAAGAATGCCTCTCCCCCTGAAGGGAAAGGTGTATGCCTCATGTGTTAGAAGTGCAATGACGTATGCCCCAGAAACATGGGCCGTTAAAGTAGAGGATGTCAACAGAATGGAGCGTAATGAGATGAGAATGGTGAGATGGATGTGTGGGGCCAGGCTACAGGATAGAATAACAAATGTTGAGCTGAGGAGACGTTTAGGTATAAAGAGTATTAGCGAGGTGATGCGTACAAGTAGACTGGGATGGTATGGATATGTGGAGAGGATGGATGAACAAAATTGCGTGAAAAAATGCAGGTCTGTGATTGTGGAGGGAGCTGCACCAAGGGGTGGACCGAGGAAGACCTGGGATCGGACTATACGCGCCGACCTCAAATCCAAGAACTTGACAAGTGAAGCAGCCCTTAACAGGGTTGCCTGGAACGCCGCCATTAGGACAAGAGACTGAAACTGCACTTATGTGTGGAACACTCGGTCTTAAAATTTTATGTACAGTATGTATGTTTATGTTTTGGTGGTTTGTTTAGTTTGCAAGTTTTACATTATAATTATCACATAGCGATTTTGATTACGGTAGTTCCTTTGTGTTTATCTTGTCATCCCAGTTTTGGTTTGTTTATTTTGCAAGTTTTCATTATAATTTGTGTTATCCCTATTCTGGCTCTGTCTTGAGTCGGCCACCCCAACAAAAAATAGGAAAAGTGGGGATTGGGCCTGAGTAGATAGATAGACATTGTAATTATATTTTCTACACTGACAGGGAGAGTACCATCACGCGGCCTCACTGTTACACCACGCCTCCCTGCGGTTCCCTGTCCACAGCTCCCACTCCCACACCTGGATGTTTGCCAATGCCCACGTGGCTCTCACCGACCACCTCCACGCTGCCCGCTGGACCAGAGCCAGTGCCGCACTAACCAACATGGCCACCACACACCCCACCGAGGCTAGACTCAGGTGAGGCGGGAGTTTTTATTTTACCAAACTGTATTTTTATATTTTTTATTTTGCTAAAGCGTTATTTCCACATAGCGATTTTGATAAGTTATTTAACCTTTATCTTGTATCGTCCCAGTTTTGGTTTGTATATTTTGCAAGTTTTACATTAGGCTATACAATAATAGGGTAGTGGATATTTGTTTGAAAGTTCCGGACAGATATCCAACAGATTCTAACTTAACTAACTTGAATTGCCCAAAATTAGGTTGGGTTAGGTAAGGATAGTTAGGTGCTCTAATGTCTAAGAGTCAGAAATATAGTTAATATTTTTTCACCAACCAACTCTACTTCTAAACTCAATTAATGAAATCAACAAATACATGTGGCACTCCAAGGACTCGAACCTAGGATACTCTCACTGAAATTCCGTGCATTTTCAAGACAATACCGGTAATCAAAATTTTGAGATCGCGAGTTTGGAGGTAAAACCTTTGAAACGAAGCTCCCTCTGAGGATTGGGAGAGAATGCCTTCTCAGTGATTGTTGTTCTTGTTGCTGTTCCCCAAGCTGCCTGTCCGAACAGCCCCAAGGCCCCGAGCAAGGCCAAGGCCATAACCGAGCGCCTCCACAGAACCCTCCCTGCCGACCACAATAAAGCCTGGGTGACCGAAGCCACTCCATGGCGGGGAGCTGAGGAGGGTGCAGAAACGCCCGGGAAACCAAAGCCCCACCCAGGGCCCTGTGCCCCTCTGCAATTATGAAGAGAAAGTTGAGGGGCAAAGGAAAAATGTGACGCTTTGGCTTCCAATCTTGGTAGATTGGGAGGTCAATCCACGGAAGAGACGCCGTCACTCGAGATCTAGAAAATATATAAGTAAAAGGAACAGTCAGAGTAAGCTATGGGTATGGCAGAGATCGCTCAGTTCTCACTCTGATAGACCAGCCCATCACCACATGACTAGAACCCAATCCTCTTAGCATCAGCTAGGAAAGGCCCTAGAAAGCCACCTTTGGCGGGGGGATAGCTCCCCTATTTCAACCCCCGCCCAGTGGTCTTTACTGTTTGTGTATTTTCGCAATTTTTAAAAATAAAGAGATACTAATCAACCTAATTAGTCAAACCTATACTTTGTTTCCATCGGACGGTAAATTGCTCTGTCTTCAGCTTTATTATTCCGCTATTACGCAGATTATATAGCGAAATCTGTTGTTAATTATGAAAACTTGGCACTAATGTGATGCAGAGACATAGTAGTTTCATATTTAGCTGCTAAGGGGTTCAGTATACCGTCAGTTGAAAAGAAACCGAGTATAGCAATATTTTTTGAATAGATGATGATGATGAAGATTTTATTCTAGCCTTCTGAGTTTTTAGAATAGAGAATGATTTGATAGACTTAGTTTGTGTACAGTGGTCCCCCAACTACATAAGATTGGATGAGGTGCAGGTGAGAATGAAGTTAGACATAAATTTTTTGTTTTTGTTTTTTTGTTTTTTTCTTGCCTATCTATTTTTTTTTTTTTTGTCAAGCTGATTATTCTCTTGGTAGCTGTGGGTGACTTGGTGGGATCAGGGAGACTACTGGGTGAAATTTGAACTTGTGAAGTGAGGATGAGGGTGGAGGATGACATGAACTGACCTTTTTTTCTGTATTTCCTCAGGCGGAGTGACTTGCTAATAGCTGTGGGTGACCTGGTGGGAGCGTGGAGACTACTGGGAGAGCTACGGGGTGAGGGTTCCGGTGTGGTGGGGGAAGCGCGGGTGAGGCTACTACTAACAGAGAGCTGCGTGGTGGTGGCTGCTGGAGGCTGGGCGGTGGCTATACCTACGCTGGTGGAGGCTCTCACTCTCACCACCAAACACCACCTGGCATACCTCACAGCTCTCACTCATCTGCATATTGCCAACGTTCAGGTCAGTAAACAAAAACTTATATCCAATGTTATCCATTAACCCTTTCACTGTGGGAGCTGTTCAGGAACGTCATGGCAATTTACTGCAATTTAAAGCCCATTGGCTGCGGGAGACGTTCCCGAACGCCATGGCAATTTACAGCAATTTACAGGTTTTTAAAGCCTCTAAAAGCTTGTAAAATAGAGTGCAAGGAAGCAGGAACGTGACAGACTACATGTCCATCTCCCAGCCAGGCGGCCGTGGCACTGAAGGCTCTGAGTCAGAGTCTCGCGAGATATACAGTACAGTGCTGCCAAAGGCAAATGTAGCAAGAATTGTTAATTTTAGCGAATGTCTGTGGTAGCGCTGCGGGTGAACCCCGCAAGCTACGAAGCTCGTTTTGTTGTAATTTTGAAGCTATTTTCTTCTAGTTTTTGGCTGAATACATTTCATTCCATTCAGACACTTGCCTAATCAATCAGGAGTGCCTGAATAAGCCCTAATATGGCGTAAATAGGTGGAAATATGCCCGCAGCGCGAGTGTTAAAGCTTGTGGAGACGAGTGAGCAGTAGCGCGGCAGGCCCCCGTCTGCTCTCCGGCACATCTGCCGCAGCACTGACGGTTTTGTGGGGGCGCTTGGTTTTGGCCTTGCTCGGGACCTTGAGGCTGCTCGATCAGACAGCCTGGGGAACATCAACAACAACAACAACAGTTGTAATTTCCTAGGCTGCCTGGCCGAACAGCCCCGAGTTCCTAAGGAAGGCCATGGCTGCGATCGGGCTTTCCCACAGGGCTCTCATACACAGTTTTAAATTTGACAAGTGATATTGTTAATGTTAATGATTACCATTTTCCTTTGTTCAGCTTCACCTTGGGCTGGTGCGTGAGGCTGAGAGCAGTATGAAGGAAGGTCTGGGTGGGGTACTGGCGGGTGGCTCAGTGTACGACCAGGCCCGAGCTAGACTCCTCCATGCCAAGCTCACAGTAAGAACAACTACTGTTTTGTGTTCTGACAGACAGTTTTCTAAGCAAAAGACATTACTCCCAACATTATGGTGTTAGGAGTTAAATTGATATATCAGATTATTAGATGACTTTCCAAACTTGGCTAATTCCTTTAACGTGACGATAGTGCGTTGTTATATGTGCGATTAGTTTGCTTGGGAAACAGATTAACTTGCTCATGTAGTGATGTACACCCTATGTGGTGGATTGTGTTCTTTTATTTAATAATTTTCATTTTAGTAAGCATTGTTTCCACATAGCGATTTTGATCATTTAATTTGACTTTATATTGTCCTTGTCCCAATTTTGGTTTGTTTAGTTTGCAAGTTTTACATTTTAATTTTAAATTATGTGCCTGACTATACTGTATACATGCTGTACATACATACAAATTATTTTTATATGTTCAAGAATTGTTCATAGCGAGGTCAGTCCTTAGAGATCTGTGCCCCATAAATTGTTCTTTCCTCTTACATAAATATTACGCTATTCAGTGTGCAGTTGGGTCTGAGTGCATGATTAGATTGATTTCCAGTAAGACCAACCTGTTATTAGTTTTATTTCAGCTGAGGGTAAATTGGATCTCTTAGCAGCAGATTTTTCGATAACTAACGGAAGAAAAAGAAACTGCTGTACTGTGTCTCTGATTCACATTAGTGCCAAGTTTTCCTGTTTAACAACAGATTTTGCTACAAAGCCTCCATAAAGGCGTAGTAATCAAGCTGAAGACATACCAATTTACCATCAGCTGGGAAAAAAACAGAGTATAGTGTTTTGTTTTCTGACAGACATTTTTCTAATCGAAAAATTTATTATTATGTACGGTAGCGCTAATAACCTCCCCTTAATGACATACTGTACTGTACTTGTATTATAGGTGATCAAGGCTGAGGGCAAGGAACGGTGTATTAAGGTGGTGGAGGTTGCAGAGACTTTGAACCTGGTGTCACAACTCTTCCTGAAGGTGCGGGCGTTCCACAGAGCACGGGAGGCTATATATCTCAAGGTTAGTTCTATCTATATACAGTACTCAGGCCCAATCCCCCACATTTTTTTTTTTGGGGGGGGGGACTCAAGACAGAGCCAGAATAGGAATACCACAACAGAAAACAATGAACACACAAAAACAAAATACAAATTCACACACATCTAGGTCATCCAGGAGAAGAACCCTTGATTTATGATATTATTATAGATTTTTAGGGGTATGTGTTTGTTTTTGGCTGGTTCGAGAATGCATCCCCATTTACCCCATTCATTTTAGGGTTCGCCATGCAATTTTTCTATTATAGATCGGGTTTTCAGGAACGTAACCCAATCGTATATTGAGGGAGACCTGTACTATAGTCTGTCCATTCTAGGTTGGGCGGAAATCGTAACCTCTAACCTCTGTAACTCAAAAAGGGCTTGATCAAATGAGATGTCAATTTCCATACCTACTCCCTAGCCAAGACTTCCTGTTTGGTAGAAATATTAGCTCGATTACTCTAGTTCTTTTTTTAGTTACAGAGGTTCTAGGTTACCATTTCTGCCCAACCTAGAATGGATAGGTTAGAGTACAGGTCTCCCTCGATGTACGATTGGGTTACGTTCCTGAAAACCCGATCCTAAATAGAAAAATCGTATAGCGAACCCTAAAATTAATGGGGTTGTTGTTGTTGATGTTGTTCCCCATGCTGCCTGGCCGAACAGCCCCAAGGCCCCGAGCAAGGCCAAGGCCACAACCGAGTGCCCCCACAGAACTCTACCCGCCGACCACAACAAAGCCCGGGTGACCGAAGCCACTCCATGGCGGGGAGCTGAGGAGAGTGCGGAAACTCCCGGGAAACCAAAGCCCCACCCAGGGCCCTGTGCCCCTCAGCAATTATGAAGAGAAAGTTGAGGGGCAAGGGAAAAATGTGACGCTTTGGCTTCCAATCTTGGTAGATTGGGAGGTCAGTCCACGGAAGAGATGCCGTCACTTGAGATCTAGAAAATATATAAGTAAAAGGAACAGTCAGAGTAAGCTATGGGTATGGCAGAGATTGCTCAGTTCTCACTCTGATAGACAAGCCCATCACCATCACATTAATGGGGTAAATGAGGATGCATTCTCGGACCAGCCAAAACCCAAACCCAAACACCTAAAAACCTATAATATTATCGTTAATCGGGGCATCGGATAGTGAGGGAGATCTGTACTGTACCTTCACGTTGTTTGCAAGTTTCGGGCTGTATAGTCCATGGGCCAGGATGAAAATCGGTACCATCGGAGAATAGTAATAATAATAATTATTATTATTTTACTTATTTAAAAGAGCGCTCAATCTTCAAAATGAATTCGCAAGCGCTCGAACACTAAAAACTCGATAAAACCGCATTAACATATACACAGCAATTTACATGGTTATTCATGCAGTAATTATGACTACTAAACTTGATAATCATCTGTTATAACATCTCTGAAACATAAAGGGCTTCAATTTTTTCTTAAAGGACTCAATAGATGCAGACTGCTTAATGTAGTCAGGTAACCGATTATACAACCTTGGAGCCATGTGGGAGAAAGCTCGAGATGCAAAGGCAGACCGGTAGGCAACTGTTGGCTCATCCAGTCTCGGAAGATCATTATCAATACGCAAAACCATACCAGGTCAATCCCGATGTGGGAACAACAGTTCATTCAAGTACTGTACTTAGTCTCACCGAATTTAACTCCTTTGAAAACCATAAGACAAAGCTTAAACTCAATTCTAGCTTTGATCGGCAGCCAATGCAACGTAGAGGAAGCTGCACCAAGGGGGGGTTGTTGTTGTTGTTGTTCCCTAAGCTGCCTGGCCGAACAGCCCCGAGTCCCTGAGGAAGGCCATGACCACGATCGGGCTTTCCCACAGAGCTCTCATTGAGTGTAGATTGTGATGTTGGCGTAAGTGGTTGTGTGAAATGCAGTCTTCTATGATGTGTTTGATGGTATGGGGTGCTATGTTACATCCCAGGCAGGTGTCGACGACTGAGTCATCCAGTCTCTTCTGATAGCTCAAAGAGCTGGATGGTGTCCGCATCTCAGCCTGGCCAGGTGGACTCTGTCCTCGCGAGGAAGGATGGATTTCGGGAGGTCGTGCTTGCAGCTGCGTGTTGTCTATGAGTGAGTGGATGGATCGGCGAGAGATATGAGTATGGATGTGCTTCTGGAAGTTAGTTTGGGGTGGGCAGGGAGGGAGAGAGGACAGTATTTGTGTGTGATACCGTGTGCTGGGTGTTGTTTTGATATTTCTTGGTGTCCGGGTCCTTGGAGCGGCTTCGGTCTTGCCGGGCAATTTCCGCACCAAGGGGTAGAGCAAGAAAGATGTGGGATCAGACCACACAGGCTGATCTTGAATTAATATACCTGACAAGTGAGGCAGCTCTGAACAGGGCTGCCTGGAGCGCTGCCATTAGGACGTGAGACTGGAACCGCACTTCGTGTGGTGCACTCGGTCTTTATATTTATGTACTGAACTCCAAGATTTCAGACTGTGGTTTTGGAGAAGGCTTTTAGCAACCATTATATATAACCTACAAGACATATTTCTTATTGTGGAGATGTTATTTCTATATGATTACGTTGGTAAATGAGTTCCCATATCATTTAAGGGGAAATAGGTAATTTTTCTGGTTCCCCTTCTTCATGTTTAGCCCCATAAGTTTTCAGATTTGAAGATGTTCGGCCCATTAGTTTGGCTATTTTAAGACCTTTCGTCACATTTTTTTTTTCCAATATTAAGACGTTTCTTGTCATTTAGGTGTCAATTTTTTTTCCTGTCGAGCGATAACGACCCTGTGCAGTAATTTAAGAGGAACTGGCCGGCTCCATAAAATGTTTTACAAATTTATCTTGAAGGAGGGTCTCGGGCGGGTGTTTTTAAGCTTGATGGAGGTCTAGGGAGGAAACTAAACTAAAATACTGTAATATATAGATGCATAAATTAGCCAATAAATCCGCCCATCCCCCCTTAATAGTCGTTTATTGGATATTATGTTGTTTGACCCCCATGGATGATACCGATTACTGTACTTTGATTTGGGGATCTGTTCCATCGACTATTATCCGTTCATTCTAGGTTGGGCAGAAATCGTAACCCCTAACCTCTCGTAACTCAAAAAATCGTAACCCCTAACCTCTCGTAACTCAAAGAGAACTAGAGTAATCGAGCTAATATTTCTACCGAAGATGAAGACTTGGGCTAGGGAATACAGTACAGTATGTGTATAAATTGACAGCTCATTTGCTCTAGCCATTTTTGAGTTACAGAGGTTTGAGGTTATGGTTTCTGCCTAACCTAGAATGAACGGACTATAGTTCAAGCAGTAACTTATGTTGAACAGAAATATTAATAAAGCAAAAATATAAATTAAAATTTATTTGTAGTACTGTACTGTACTGTACACACTATAAAATTTGACATAATCTCCATTGATCACAAACTAATATAATTTAGCATTTAAATTTTATATTTTGTGGAAGAAATATTAATATATCGTACACTTGTGCATAAACCTTTAACTGTCTTGATAGCGTAATGGTTAGTGCGCGGAATTTTGGTGCGAGTATCCTAGGTCCGAATTCATGGAGTACCACAATTACTGTATATTCATTAGTTTCAATTATTTCATTAATTAGGTATATTTAAAAGTTAATTGACCACTTGCGAGTTTTGGTCTATAAGGAAGTTGGAGCCGTGGCCATCAATATTTAACAGAATTATCAGCTAAAATACGGTCATAATACATTTATAAATACGGTACATAAAACTGAATTGATCATACTTTTTGTCCATCAGAAACTCACATTATTATTGTAATTCTCTTTAATATTGATGGTCACGGCTCCAACTTCCTTATAACTGAAACTCGCAAGTGGTTAATAATTATTGGTGGATTGGTCTATTCTATTCTATATACTCGGCCCCAATCCCCACTTTGCCTATTTGTTTTCTTTTCTTTTTTCCTTTTTTCTTTTTTCTTGGTGGGTTGGTGAAAAACTGAAAATATGAGTTTATATTTTGTGGAAGGTTTGTTAATTATCTGGTTCCTTTTGTGTTTCCAGGCCCGACTGTACCATGAAGTGGGTTATCTGGAGGAGAGGAACAAGTGTGCCTTGGAGTTCCGCCAGTTTGAACTTCAGCATCCCTGCCAAGCCTACCAACTCTCTATCAATGCCTTCTAGACTTTGTTAGGCCAGTTGAAGGTATTGAGGGATAAGCCTTTACAACTGCACCTAGTAGCTACTTTCTACTTTCCTATTTTCTGAAGAGTGTAGAGAGAGGGAAGAAGGGGTGTTGGAGAGAGAGGAAGCTGTGGCTTTTTTACGTGTGTTATTAGTCTGTATACGTCGTCGAGGAGTCCTCCCGACTGGGTGCAAGTATGTCAAACACGCTAGGACGTACTACCACACCCACTAAATGTCCGCCTTGGCTGGGATCGAACCCAGGTCAAGCAGATTCACACGTGAGCGTGCTCTCCACTCGACCGCCACGGCTCTCAACCATCTCTTCATAAATACCTTGACAAACTTTCATTCTCAACTTCCACAGAATTGTTCATTAATTTTAGCTTCTCCTTTTCGGTGTTCTACAGTTCTTTTTATTTACAATATGTAACATTTCTGGCTTCAGCCCCTACCCAGTTTGGTGGTGAAAGTTGAGGAGCATTTTGCTCAAGGTTATACTCTTTTGGTGCTTATATTGTAATATTCCCTCTGGAATATTGGCACCACATCACCTTAACATGCAGCCTAATCCCCCACTCCCCAAAGATCAGCAAAACAAGAAATTCAGACAGATTACCATGAGCTAAGGGAGGCAGGGTATGGTTTAGTGTTCCCTACACCAGGCAGTCGGCTGCAGGGCATGGATAGATTAGGAAATCTTTAAAATAATGGGATACATTATTTTTAATAATGTATTGCCTTCTATAAAATATGCAAATCTATTATTAAAGATATTGAACACATTTTTATTTTCTATCCATAAAATTATGGTATGGTACTGTATACAATAATTTATTTTCATATTTGTTGGAAAGTGTTTCAGATCAGTTGACCAGTTACGCCTACACTTCAAAGCATCACGTCAAGGTGGCTGACTCAGAGCACAGGGCGACAGTAAGGATACACGGCCCTGTGGTTGGGAGCAGCTTCCTGTTACCAACATGCATCCTATAGTCTATTCGCTGTAAGTAGGCGAGAAATCATGAACCTCTATCCTCTGTAAGGGATGCTATGGTGGTGCTGGAACTGAGGAGATCCATATAACTGCTATGGTGCTGTTAGGGCGTCCCCTCTTTGAGGCAGTTGAATATAAAAATCTGTTACATACAAGCAGACTTAGATGGTTTGGTCATTTGGAGAGGATGGTTGATTTAAATTTGGTGAATAGATGCAAGTCCACGAACATAGAGGGAGCTGCTCTGAGGGGTAAACCTAGAAAGACGCGACAGGCCATAGCACAGTCGTAGCGCGGTTGGTAGAACACTCCCCTGCAAACTGTGAGGTTGAGGGTTCGAGTCTCGGGCCATCCAGTGTGCTATTTGGCAGATGCCAGTACTGTGGTAGATGGGAGGCCATGTATGGAGCCCAGTGCTGTTGCTGTGCAGCGATGCCGTGTGGATCTGCACATGCGTGACGACTACCACAGTGCAATCTAGCAATCCTGTGGCAACTGTTCACTGAAGTCGCTAATCAACAGGGCACCCACCCTAGCCAAGCTCTTGAGCCGGGAGTGCATGGTTGTAAAAAACGCATCAATCTGATCTCTAATTTAAAGCATATCTGGAAAGGTATATGCAAGAGTAGTAACATATATCATGATATGTTCCAGAGTACAGAAGGTAACGGATAATGAAATAGGTGAAGAGGAGGGAAGTTTCAGAAAGGGTAGGGATTGTATTGACCAGATAGCCTCAGTAAGATTGTTGGTACAGAAGTATTAACCCAAGAATAGAAAACCATATGCAGCATTCATGGATTTGGACAAAGCCTATGATAAAGTTGATTGGGAAGGTCTGTGGGATGTGTTGGCAGTACTGTATGTTGTGTGGGAATAAGAATATTTTATGTCAACATAGAAATAAGTCAGGGATGTGTCATATCACCTTGGCTCTTAAATATATACATGGATAGAGTGATCAGAGAATGTAAGGTGGGATTAATGTATATAGGAGTTAGGCTGGAATGATAGAGAAGAGAGTGGAAGATTATAACATTCCTATATGCGGAGGATTCCGTTCTGTTAGCGTAAAATATGGAAAACTCCAGAAGTGGTCACTAACTTAGAATAGGTGTGTGAAAAGAGGAAGCTAAACATCAGTGTTGGAAAATGTACGGTAAACGTGTTTGAGAGAAGAATACATGAAATTATAGACATAATATAGATTCAAGAAAGAGTATAAGAAAAATTGTAGAAATAAACAGAAATGAAGAATTGGAAGAGTTGAGAGTTTCAAGTAAGGGAGCTGTACTGTGCAAATATGGTAAAATGAAGATTGAGATGAAAAGGGCAAGGCAGAAAGGTGATTAGAGAACTTTATTGTATCCTGAAAGCTGAATGGTCAGTCAAGAAGTGAAAAAGTCCTTGAGGAACAGTGTGCTGCTCCCAACACTTGTATGGAAGTGAGCGAGTTATGAGGACCTCCACAAACTGAGCTGTGGAGAAGAGTTACAGGTCTCCCTCGAATTACGATTGGGTTACGTTCCTGAAAACCTGATCTTAAATAGAAAAATCGTTTAGCGAATCCTAAAATTTATGGGGTAAATGGGGATCCGTTCTGGGACCAGCCAAAACCCAAACCCCTAAAAACCTATAATAATATCGTAAATCGGGGCATCGTATAGTGAGGGAGACCTGTATTCAGAATGGCAGCTGGTGAGCATAGCTAGATGGACTATATAGTAGGGAAGTGTATTGATTTGTTTTTAGAGTGGAAGATCAAGCTTTTGGCATTGAATGTGGAGTGGTTTAGTGGATCTAGAGAAGTAGGCCTACAGTACTTCGAAGTGTTTCGGTCGTGTTAAAAGAATGTCTGAGGACAGGATGCCAAGAAAGATACATGGAAGTCAGGTGAGCAGAGGAGCTGGTAGTGAAAGATCACCTATAAACCAGATTAACTTCCCCATGTGGTGGATTGTGTTCTTTCATTTCATACATTTTATTTTAGTAAAATGTTGTTCCACATAGCGATTTTGATATGTTGTTTTGACTTTATATAGTCTGTCCCAGTTTTGGTTTGACTTTGTTTGCAAGTTTTACATTTTAATATGAAGGAAGAAATTGCAAAAATATCATTTAGAGAAACTCCCATTTACAGTATTGGAAGGAGCATTGTGGCATGGCAAATTAATCTGGACAAAGTGAATATTTCCTCATACAGTATAACCTCCAGATATAAAAAAAAAAAAATACTAATGCGTAGATTGAGTCATATTGCTTGTGGCACTTTGGCGCTGCCGATTGGGAAGATCTTCGGCAGTACTGTACTTTGTTTTTTATTCCCCACGAAATGATATTTACTTCCGTGGTCAGGAACCCTTGGAGAGTGCCGAGCGAATTACTGAGTTAATCCTTACTGGCATGGAGGCATACATTCCATTTTCACCCTCTCAGCCTAATGCAAAATAATCTTGGTTTACTCATGCTTGTTCTACTGCTGTCTGCTATAAGGAGGAAGCATTCAAATGGTACCGTCGCTTTCAAACTCAAGAATCTCATGCTCCTTATCTTTCTGCCCGGAATCAAGCCAAATTTGTTCGAATCGCCAACAACACTTTCATCAATAACAAATGTTCATAACTTTCCTACTCAAGCTCTTCCAAAGCTTTCTGGCATCTTTTATTGTCAATCTTTTGCTAAAGCGTTATTTCCACAGTGATTTTGATTAGTTCTTTTGCCTTTGTATTGACTTTATCCAAGTTTTAGTTTGTTTATTTTGCAAGTTTTACATTATAATCTTGGCAACAACCTCTTTAACAATTTTACTTCATCTTTCCTCCCTCGTTTCAACCCCAATTCCAACACCATGTTCCAATATCACAAGGATATTTCCCTGGGTCTTATAACAAAGTGCTTATTACTATATTTTTAGGGGATAATAAAATTTCAAAATAAATTAATATATAAATTCTTAGGTAATAATTATTTACAGTACAGTATTCATCTTGACAGTGAAGTGGCTCAATATTTAACCCTCTCCGACATATGACGCAATTTTGAGCCTATTAGGGATACTTTAAAGCCTTTATTACCATCAGGGTTTTTTACAAACCTTTATTTTAGTTACTTCAACCTCTGCAGTTGTCTTTGAGTTAGCTGTGGGCAGAAAACTAATTTTGGAGAGGTAATTATAAGAGTGAGAGAACTCTATTTCTTATTGCTAATCTGGCAACCTCTGCGTCATACGAGTCTGAAGGGGTTAAAAAATTAACATACGGTGGATATAAAATACATTGGGTTCTGCACTTCAAACCTTGATAAACACACCCACACTTTCAATAACATTCAACCATAACAATATACCATAAGATTTTCAATTTTAATGTCAAGTTACTTGTTTAGGCGAATCTCAAAGATTTCCCTGGGGCTAGAATTCTTGCAAGAATGTACTGTACAGTCAAGAGCATAAATGATGACACACCCACATGATTAAGTATCGAACACAAATGAGAGAATACCCGGTACTATACAGTACTTTCTTATAGCCCACATGTTTCAGAACTTGGCTTCAGAGGTTCAAAGATTCAAACTGGTGTAACCTTATACAGTACTGTAGGCTATATGTAATTTTAAAGTTATTTGGGATAGCTTAGTTCATTGAATAAATATAGTACAGTAGCTGTATATGTAGGACTAGTTGCACTGTATGACTTTGTGCAAGAATACTGGTACTTCTTTTAAAATAGCAACACAAATCCCACAATAACACACACATCTTGTAAACCTTATATAAAAAAAAATCATTCTTGATGTATGACCAGGCCCAAAGCAATCAATTTCCTTAAATTGTATAGTAATTAATAAAGTTGCACACTGAAATTAACCCCTTATTGGCGGCGCTCGACTTAAGTCGTGCACCAATTTGCAGCAAGTTATGAGCATTATTAAGGCTTTTAAAGGGTTAAAATAGAGTGCAAATGGCCGGGAGCGCAGCGGGCCAGACAGGCGACTCCCAGGGCTTACCGCCGCCCATTAACTCATGTTCCCTGTGTTCTCGAGAGGCCGGCAGTGTAGCCAGTAGTGAGCATAGCTGGGAAAAATATACCGCTATACGCTAAACTCCCATGTTCGTGGCACCACTGCAAGAGAACCACGAGTGCTACGTAGCTCGTTCTGGTCTTATTTTGAAGCTTTTAGCGCCTAGTTTTTTGCTGAATACATTTCTTTTCATACAGATACTAGATTGATTATTCAGGAGGGCCTGAATATGCCCAAATGAGCCCAAAACACCCCGCTAGACAAGGGTTAAAGGGAAGCAATACAACAAAGGGAACAGTAATGGAGGTGGAGGGTATGGCAAATGCAGTACTGTACAGTTAGGTAAACGATTTCATATAGTACTGTATTGGTATGGAATTTTTTAGATTTGATAACATAAGTATATGTATGTTTTCCATTACGAAAAATAATTAGGTAAGGCAAACACCGTACCATATAGTTTAGAGGTAGAAGAAAAGATTACATGTGAATAATTGTTTTTACGTCGAATTCTAGTAATAGATGGGACTAAATTTAGATTATCAGGGATGCTGAGTTTAGCATGACAAGTTGCTGTGCTTTATGGTGTTAGTCTCTTAGGGTCACGTGGGAACATGGAAGACTTGCGGATATTGTCAAGTCCCAGGTAGAGCATTGTAACCCTCTCCAGTCCAATTCCACCTCCAGCATGGGGAGGGCAGCCATATTTGAATGCATCTATATAGGACTGAATCGTGTCGAGGGGAATTCCGTGGGCACGGGCTCGTTCAGAGAGGAAATCGGCATCGTGAATCCTCTGAGCTCCAGAAAGTATCTCTTCCCCTCGCATGAACATATCGTATGAATTGCTCCAGACAGGGTTCTTGGGGTCGGGCATGGTGTAGAAGGGACGTACAGCTAGTGGGTACTTGTCCAAGATGTAGAAGTCTGTGTCGTACTTCGCCAGTACTAGCCGACCCAACAGCTTCTCATTGGGTGTGCTGAGGTCCTCTGTCTCGTCCATCTCCACCCCAGCCTCCTTTAGCATAGCCACGCCCTCCCTGTACTCCAGAATCAGAGGTGGGTCCAGAAACTTGAAAGGTTCAGCTGGGTACTGGGTGCCGACACTAGTCACCTCAGAAGCATAGTGATCCCTCAAGCCACGGAAAATATCAGTAAACATATCCCCAATGACCTTGACAGCCTCGTGGTAGTGGTGAATGAAGGCCATCTCCAGATCAAGTCCTACAAACTCACACAGATGGCGATGAGTGTTGGAGTTCTCAGCTCTGAAGATTGCTCCTATGGAAAATACCTTCCCAAAGTCTGCTGCGATGGCCATTTGCTTGTACAACTGTGGACTCTGAGCTAAGAATGCTTCTTTCTCAAAATATTTCATGCCAAACACATTGGCACCACCTTCAGAGGCTGCAGAGATAAGTTTGGGGCACATAATTTCCACAAAATCTCGAGCCCTGAGACTCTCCCTGAAGAGATGGCAGACCCCCGCCTCTAGCCTGAAGATGGCCTGGTTGGCAGGGGTGCGTAGATCCAGGACGCGGTTGTCTAGTCTTGTGTCTTGGTTCACCTTGATGTGCAGGCCCTCAGGGTCGTCACCCTCCGCTCTCATGGCATCCTCAATCTGTTACAAAAAGTTTAAATATTATGAGTGTTATTGGAGTTAAGAATAGTATTACTGTAGTTAATATCATATTATAATATATTGCACTCCTTTTGGGTACCACTTAATATTAAAACCACATAATTTTCAACTTAAGGACAATATCAACAATATATACTGTATACCGGGTATGTCTTGATAGCCTAGTGCTTAGTGTGCGGAATTTCGGTGTGAGTATACTAGGTTCGAGTCCTTGGAGTATCACATGTATTCATTACTTTCATTGATTTCATTAGTTAGGTTTATTTGTAAATTAATTAGAGAGTTAGTGAACACAAATATGAATATATACAGTATTATTCACATCACATGCGGTTTGAAACGCATGAAGACTAAGACTGTTGATGAAAAGTTTACAAACCGGGTTGATAGAGAACTATTGACTATGACTGTACATTTTGATTGACCCTTCTAATTTTCACCTATCATACATCAAAATTATTCTCTCTCTCTCTCTCTCTCTCTCTCTCTCTCTCTCTCTCTCTCTCTCTCTCTCTCTCTCTCTCTCTCTCTCTCTCTCTCTCTCTCTCTCTCTCTCTCTCTCTCTCTCTCTCTCTCTCTCTCTCTCTCTCTCTCTCTCTCTCTCTCTCTCTCTCTCTCTCTCTCTCTCTCTCTCTCTCAGCATTCAATATTCTGGTCTATTATTTACATTTCTCTGGTACTCTTTGTCTTCCATTCATTTTCCCTTCTCCCTCTTAAATTTTATCAAATTTTATCATATATCATCCCAAATTGACTAATTCCTTGAACGTGACGATAGTGTATTGTTACAGTATGTGTGTGATTAGTTTGCTTGAGAAACAGATTAACTTGCTCATGTAGTGATGTACACCCTATGTGGTGGATTGTGTTCTTTTATTTCATAATTTTATTATGTTAAAGCGTTGTTTCCACGTAGCGATTTTGATTAGTTCTTTTATCTTTATATTGTCTTTTCTTCGTTTTGGTTTGTTAAGTTTGCAAGTTTTGCATTATAAAATAATATCCTATTATTTGCCACTAAAGTTATATATATATTTAGCGTACTAATAAGTTACCTGAAGGGGCAAGCGAGGCATAGCAGCAGAGACAACAAAGACTTGTGTGGCGTGGATCTCAACATCCTGTACAGTACAAGACTCAACCTTCTGGTCTGTGGTCAACACCTGGGATAAGAAGAGAAAACAGAATCATATATTATTACAGTAATATACTAATTGGGGGCAGGGGGCTAGGAATCCTCCTCCCCTTGTATAATCCTCCTACTCGACGAGATGAGAAACGGGCGAGGGAACGCGAAAGTGGTCCCGGACCCTGAGAATAGGAACTTTAAATGTTGTTTCTATTCAGGCTCTGCCTTGTGTCGGCCACCTCCAGAAATGGGGTATGTGCCTGAGTATATACAGTACATACATACAATACAATATACTATAGTAGTCATCATACCATCAGTTAGTTTGAAAGCAAGACAACCAGGCCCGATTCAAGTTTATTAAAAAAGTTTTCATGAATATTCATAACATTTTTCTAAACTAACTACAGTATTGTATAGTAATAAGGCGGTGTACATTATTTTGTCCAAAAGTCTCGGACAAATGATAAAAAACATAAAATATAACTGAACAAACTTAATCTACCAAATCATTGTCTATCCTAACCCAGTCAGGTTTGACTACTAAGCATGTTCACAGGGATACACACGGTGTTGGAATCGTGATAATATACACCATTAGGACAAGAGACTGAAACTGCACGTATGTGTAGAGCACTCAGTCTTAAAATGTTATGTATGTATGTATTTTTTTTTTTTTTTTTTTTAAAGAGACAATGAACGGAGGAAGGAAAAACACAGATAAAACAAAAAGGTCCATGTGCCTAAAGGCATCCTCCATTCATAAAATGTTTGTAACAACTGGATTTAAACATTTGTAGATTGTAAGTTTGTGGAAAGCAATTCGAGGGAAGTGAATTCCAAAGAGTAGTAGCTCTGGGGATAAATGAATTCTGATAAGCAGAAGTCCTGCATTGTGGAGGAGAAAGTGTAAATTCATGGGCGCTCTCAGCTGCCCTAGTTCTACGGGGAAAGATGTGGAGAGGCGGCACAATTGAAGCAAGTTCCTCGGAACAATTGCTGTGAAAATATCTGTAGAATAATGCAAGGGATGCAACGTTTCTTCGTATGGATAATGTAGGAAGGTCCTGTGTGATTGCAGGGTTATTGATTAATCTAATAGCTTTATTTTGAATTTTGTCCAACTGCCTCAATGCAACCACTCCACTTCCACCCCACAGAGGTGAACAGTAATCCATCTGAGAACGCACATGACTTTTATATATCACGGCCAACTGTATGTATGTATGTATGTATACATAAATTTAAAAGATAAAGTCTTCCACACAAGCTGCGACTTCTGTCTAGAGTCCTAATGGTGGCATTCCATGCAGTCCTGATCAGAGCTGCCCCACTTGTCTAGATTTTAATTTAGTAGATCAAAGTGTATAGTCTGATCCCACATCTTTCTAGGTACTGTATACCCCTCTGTGCAACTCCCTCCATGTTTACGGAATTGCATCTCTTCACCAAGTTTAGTTCATCGATCCTCTCTACATGCCCAAACCTTCCAAGCCTGCTTGTACGCATCTCATCACTGATACTCTTGTCTCTTAATTGTGATAAATGGCTTGAAATGAGGCACAGGTATTTATTAAGCCCATTTAAGCTAGGCAAGTTAGGTTCATAAGTTGAATACCATCAGGGACTTTCAGTAAAATGTGCATTACCTACAAATTAAAATAATACATTTACAGTATTAGGCAAGTACAGTACTGTACTGAAGTCTAAAACCAAAATCATCTGGCATAGTGACGACAATATAGTAACCAAATTGTAATATCTGACCTTGCCCTGGACATCAATAATGCTCTCCTTGGCAATGTTACAGATGAACTTGACCATCTGTTTGGACACCTCGTCTCCCACCGCTACCACACATTGCACCGTCTGGGCTTCACTACGTAGAACAAAGAATGCCTGTTTTCCTGCAATTAGAAATATTTATAATTACCAATTATTCTCATACTAGACCGGAAGGGCAACAACAGAGAGAACACAATATCGAGAATGTTATTGCGAGTCTATATATACCTATTGTCTATATATACCTATTGTCTATATATACCTATTTTCCCTAATAAATTGTTTCTAATAGTGCAGCACTAGTCATCTTAACCCTCTCCGACATATGACGCGATTTTGAGCCTATTAGGGATACTTTAAAGCCTTTGTTACCATCAGGGGTATTTAGAAACCTTTAGTTTAGTTACTTCAACCTCTGCAGTTGTCTTTGAGTTAGCTGTGGGCAGAAAACTAATTTTGGAGAGGTAATTATAAGAGTGAGAGAACTCTATTTCTTATTGATAATCTGGCAACCTCTGCGTCATAAATGCATGAAAGGGTTAAGTTTAACCTATAGACTGCTAATAAATGGGCAAAATATAAAGATCAAGTTGAGGGAGGGAGGGGAGCTTAGCCAGACTCGACACTCATTCTTGGGTGAATATTGTCTGTGACTGAGGTGAGTAAACACCTAATTTTAAGCTACATCAGATTATTTTAAGCAGTTCAAAATGGTTCTATGGTAGCCTTAAACCTACTTGTGATAGTTTATATCCCTTGTATTTCTATATAGCATTCCTAAGTTTAATAAAATCTTAGCCAGAATAATTAGCCAGAATAATTTAGAAATAATGTTCCTATACTGGAAGGGTTAATTCCCAAAGATCACAATACAGTCCAACAGAATAATAATGTAAAACTTGTAAATTTATTAATTATTTATCTAGTTTCCTCCCTAGACCTCCATCCAACTTTAAAAAAACATCCATTAGATCCCCCTAGTAGATTAATTTGTACATTTTTCAGTAGAAAACTGTCCCGGCTGAAGGCAGGTTCGCATGCTCACCTCAACCATATTCAATCTTCAATTCAATTTTATTTTATATTATATTATTTTATTGTATCTATTCCTTGTTGATTGTACCAATTGCTTGCTTTTGTGATTTCCTTAGTGTATTTGTACGATAAATGTAGTTATTTGTAGGGTAGTAATTGGTAGGGGTCACTTGAGGCATGCTATGCTTACAGGTACCTACCCAATAGCACTATCGTTAGTGAGTGCGGTATGTATTTTGTACTATTGTTAATATCTTTTGTACTTTGATGTAAAAAAAGACACAAATACGATAAATGCGGGTCGATCCACACTCGAACATCACCCGTCCCTCAGCGTAAACACACGACTGCAGGCGGACCGCTAGATATACCTAAAACTACCATAACATAACATAGGCCTATTAATTTACCCAAAAGTAAGCAAATCGCACGAAATCTAGGTAACATTTGGCTTGGGTTGTTATAGTTCCCCAGGCTGTCTGGCCGAGCAGCCCCGAACAAGGCCAAGGCCGTAACCAAGCGCCCCCACAGAACCCTCCTTGCTTACCACTAATAAAGTGCAGGTGACCGAAACCACTCCAAAGCGGGGAGCTGAAGAGGTTGCGGAAACGCCCGGGAAACCAAAGCCCCACCCAAGGCCCTGTGCCCCTCAGCAATTATAAAGGGAAAGCTCACCCCCTCAGGACTTATTGTAATCATTATCTATGTTGCCAGTAGAGGGCATTACCAAGAGTGAGATATGATAATCCCGCGCACGAGTTGGTATGACCAGACCGCTGAAACCGGCCAGATAGTTAACAAACCTGGGAGACGAATGCTGGATTAATCACAGACTTTACTCTTACAGGTGCCTGTTAACACAAAGTATTGTACACATATTGGTAGGTAATGGACTAGTGCCAAGGATGTACATTGTGATTCACGGGTAGGACTACCGTAAATTGAGTTCACAGCGAAAATATAGAGGTGCTAAATCGGCACCAACAGTTCTAGACTAGTACGGAAATGTCCTTACCTTTCCCCCGGCTGGTGTGAAGCCGAGCCCTGACTGTGACTGTCTGGTTGGCCACATTCCTGCCCAAGTCCTTGAGTGCTGTGTGTGTCAAAGGCCGCCGCTCCTCACTACGGATCATGGCCAGGTTACCATACTGACCCACGGCACAGTCCTCCTCCTGAATGTCACCTCCACCTCCACCCTGTCAATACAATAACAAACATTTCAGTATAATCCAATATGTATAGTTGGTTTTGTGCATAGAAAAATAATGAAAATAATGCCAAGAAAGTTCCATCTAATAATAATAACAGTACAGTACTGTAATAAAAATAATCTTGTCTTTTGTTTCTCGAGAGCGCCAGCTCCTCCACAGGAATTCACTAGCGCTCGGAAAGTATTACACCACAATTAAGAGAAACGTGATGTTGTTCATGTACAGCATAAGCTGCAACCATTGAAATGGCAGCAGCTAAAGATAGTAATAATTTGTCACTGCCACTCGCAAAATAATAATTTTTCTGGAAGTGAAAGGTTTTAAGCTGTCCCTTAAAAGATTCAACGGAATTCAACTAACTCATTGATAGCAGCAATTAGTTGTAGAACCTAGGAACCACATAAGATGAGGACCGATCAAAGAACGAAGACTGCTGGACGGCTCCTTAAGTCGCAAAGGATGATCATTGCTTAGCAGGATCGCATCTGGGTGTGTCAACGGACGTTTTAACATTTCAACTAAAGAGGTCAGGACTGAGGGGAAGACCGGAAGGAAAACATGATGCAGGACTACATAGTCCTCAGTGGTGGTGTGTTTTTAACAGAAGAGAGCGAGCTGATAACAATGTCACACCTCAGAAACACTCTAGAGTGACTCTCCTACCAAGACCAAGGCTCGTAACCTCTCCAGCCATACCCATAACCTGCCATACCCATAGCTTACTGACTGTTCCTTTTACTTATATATTTTCTAGATCTCAAGTGACTGCGTCTCTTCCGTGGATTGACTTCCCAATCTACCAAGATTGGAAGCCAAAGCGTCACATTTTTCCTTTGCCCCTTGACTTTCTCTTCATAATTGCTGAGGGGCTCTGGGTGGGGCTTTGATTTCCCGGGCGTTTCCGCACCTTCCTCAGCTCCCCGCCATGGAGTGGCTTCAGTCACCCAGGCTTTATTGTGGTCGGCAGGGAGGGTTCTGTGGGGGCGCTCTGTTATGGCCTTGGGGCTGTTCAGCCAGGCAGCTTGGGGAACAACAACAACAACCTCTCCAGGTCACCGACTGTTTCATGGGTCTAACTTTGACCGTTTTTTCCGAAATCAACCCACGGCCAGCTGTTATTGACCCCCTGCTGGCAATGAATATGATGATGACAACAAGTCCTGGGGGGGAGGGGGGTGTTAACCCAAAAGCGATCAAATTATATGCGAGTGTAACGGTCGTGACCAAGAACGTGCAAGCCTTTTCTCTATAATTATCCAAGGAGGTACTTTAGTTCACTCATTTTATCAACATACACTTCCCTTTTCTGTCTCCAAATCCTCATTCCCTCTACTACCCAACCACTCCCTGTATGTTTTTTCTCTCTCTCTCTTCAACTGCTTGTTTCACCTTAGTCCACCATGCTGTTCCTTACACTCCTCCTAACCCCACATACAACTAAACCAATATGGTAAGATTATAATTTTATGTTAACCCTTTTGCGCATGAGGACGCGATTGCGTAATTTGGGGGATACTTTAAAATCTTTGTGAACATCAGGGGTGTTTAGAAACCTTTAGTTTAATTACTTCAACCTCTGCAGTTGTTTTTGAGCGAGTTGTGGGCAGAAAACTAATTCTGGATAGGTAGTTATGGGGGATAATTCTATTTCTGAATACCAAACTGCAGCCCCAGAACCTGAAAGTGTTAATGCTGGTTAATAGGGATGCTTAAATAACCTAAGCCACATGCGTTTGTTTGATTGATGGCTGGAAATAATTGAAACAGATTATCGTCTATCTATTGTGTCGAAAAATCTTACCAGGACATATTTAAGTCTATGGCGAGTCATTTAAAATCCCAATTGTTTCTACCTATTAATCTTGGCTAAGCGTTAAAATGGCTTCGAAAAGCACCTGTGCCTCATGTCATTTCAAGCAATTAACCACTTGCGAGTTCCAGGCTATAAGGAAGTTGGAGCTGTAAACATTGATATAAAACTGAAAGGCAACAATAATTTACAGCTCTGATGGATAGAAAGTATGATGTATGTATTTATACATTAAATACAACCAGATATTAGCTCATAATTCTGCTAAATAGCGATATAAAAAACTCCAACTTCCTTATAGCCTGAAACTTGCAAGTGGTCAATTCATCTAATGACTCTTATACAATATCCACAAATGAGAGTGCATCTATTAGGCACTGGTTGGGTACAGCTGGTTGAGTTTTCTTTGAGTATTAACATAATTACTAACAGTTTGAGCATTTTGAGCCTTGTATTCTGCTTTCTTGACAGCCTTCTCTGCTGCCTTCTGTGCCTTCTTCAGGGCATTCTTGCTCACTCCATCACCAGCACTAGAGAGAAAAAAAACTGTGGATTAGAGTATATACTGTACTGTACATTCATAGAAATAAATGTGTTGGTGAATATTCCATTGAGAAGGTAAATCTACAACTTTTTTCGCTCCCTTTTTTTGTTACTTTCTTTTGGGAACATTCTTTTTTCAGGAAGCCCTATAGATTCCCAGATTGCGGGGCTCTGAGAGCGGCAGCCCACAGGTTAGCTTAGGTTGTCAGGTTAGGTTAGGTTAATGCTTCCATTGATAATAATGAGAGTCAGGCTGTCAATGAGGCAGGCACTCATGGACATAAATAAGCCCTCACCCGCCTCCTCCGACGACAATATTGTCAAATTTGTCATTAACCTAATCTGACAACCTAACATAACCCACCCTCGCTACTCTTAATTATAATATAGAATATGTCAAATTACTAAAATGTACTACAGGTCCGCGGGAGCGTGAAAAAATCCTCTGGGTAAATTAGTCTGCGAGATCGTCAATGCCCTCATATTATATAGGCATATTACGAAACCATATATAAACCTACAATGCACTAACTCAGTTAAAACTGTTCTCCCTGCAGAGGAGGAGGGAGCGCTACATAGTTATACAGTACCGGTATACTGTATGTAGGCTATGAAAAATCCAAGAGGGCAGAGTACCAAATGCAGGGATCACAGTTAACCACCATCCAAGAACAGAGAGGCTCTATTACATCAGAGGGTCCCTAGGCATCATACAGTGCGTGAACTTCGTGAAAACACAAATCCACTACTTCACTCGCAATGGACCTCGATTGTTCAACTTCCTCCCTCGTGAACTCCGGGACCTCAGTGGAATCAACCCGGATAACTTCATGACAAGATTGGACAGGTGGCTGGGTGGATTACCTGACCACCCGCCAATACTAAGATACCCCAGCCCACGGTCATCCAGGATGGGGTAGTGGTCTAGCGGTTGAAGGACAACTGGTGTGGGTGTGAGTGGAAGTCGACTTCAGCTTCGTCAGTAACAAGCGGAATCATCCAAAGTAAGTAGGCTAATTTTTATTTTAAAACACCTAGGCCTAGCCCTATCTGAGGTTCATCAACGTATACTAAGTCTGATAAGATTAGTAGGCCCTAATTCGGTACAAAATACAATGCCGGCTGGAAAAATAAAACTAGCGCCTCTCACCTTTTACATGGTCAGCTAGCCAGCTAAGCCAGGCCTAATCCTTACCATTAGGACTAGCCTAGGCCTAGCCTAAATAAAATTCTAATAGGTCTTAGGCTAGTTAGGCCAGGTTATATTCCATTTTATTAACACAATACATAGCTACTTATATTGTCACATACAAATGTACTCTGGTAAGATTACTGCATTGATAATAAAGGTACTAAGCAACTTTGTACACTCGTACCGGCAATATGTTCAGGCTGAAAGTATTTTTGATCTGACAAGTACCGTAGCTTTCAATACACTGTACGTTAAACAATGACTTAAATAATACGAAGAGTGTGTTTACTCACTTTTCTTTGTCATCATTAGCCATCATAAATAAAGAAGTTATATGCTAGAGACAGCAGAAATAAGAGGGACGGCGTGCTCCCTTTGACGTTCACTGATAGGGTCCCAATGATCCAATCCCGTCCCAGCTCCCCTTTATGTAACTGATAGCTGACGAAATATTGCGACATATAGCGGAAATATACTCACAATAATCGATAGGAGCATTCACTCTAATAAAAATCGTATTCATGTATATTTATTTTTGAAACATGGATAAAATAGATATCACAGATTATGACATACCACAACCCGTATTTATTGCAGCCACTGTTGCCACTTCTTGGGTTATTCTCTAACTTCTTGGATTTTTTACACTACTCTTGGAATCTTGGGAAATATTTAGGAGTATGTTTAATTCTTGAATGCTGTATAAATTGAACACACACACACACACACACACACACACACACTGCAGGTTAATTGCACAAGACCTCTCGCTGCCAAAAAAAACTGTCGAGAAATCGTTAGAAAACCTAATTGGCCAAACATAACTTATCTTAAAATAATTAGGTTAGATATGGTTACATATTTGCCCTAATAGCCTATCCACATGTACATTAACAAATAAACTTAACAAAGGTATGATAGCTGAAATTTGTTCTGGAATATGGCTACCTCAATGGTCCCTTTCCATTTTCGTCATGTCCATCATAATTATATACAAATATAAGGTAATTTAGAAAACCTAAGAAACAAATATGACACATTTTGTCAAGTTTAGAATAGTATAGGATATAATAGCTGGTTAGCTAGGTGTTATTAGAATCACGATATACTGTAGGTTTCTTCACACCCAGCGACATTTCAGTTTATCTCTCTAGACTCTTTGAGCTAGAAAACTCTACTTCGAGCTAATTGGCTGATAGTATACGGTGTCCGAATAACGCCTTTCAGTGAAATAATAAACACAATAATAAAGCTAACAGTACCATCAGCTTTAAGGGGATATTCGTATTTATTTGCCTCAATATTGTACGAGAAAAAAAACTTGCTCATCGAAAATTGCCGTAAAATTCGCTCGTGTGACACTATATTTATATTGGTAACTTGTCTGGCAGCTCATAATTTCAACTTATATTAGAATCCTGCCACCACTGCAAATCTATATTTACATACATAGCCTACATAATTATACTCTGGCACATTTTTTTTTTTTTTTTTGGTGGTGGTGGGGGGATGATCGACTCGAGACAGAGCCCGGACAGGGACCAATAATGTTGCAATCAGACTGTTGGCCATCGAAAATTGACTGAAAGCTCTCGAGTGATGGCCCTTAATCCTGTCAATCTTCCATATTATATGAATATAATTAGGCAGTTTGTTAGAATTTTAAAGGGTTTGTAGGAGGGGGTACTTGGGGATGCACATATGATGCAAACTTGGACATTGTCCATTTGATTTAATTAAGGCTGCTACTATATAGATCATTTCTTAAAATGAGGATCACTTCCTAAGTGCTTTCTTCATTCCTAGAGATTATATTACTGTACTTTGCCTTGTTTTACATCACCAACTCATTGTATTACACTTGGCATATGTATCTTATTTAGATCTAGGAATAGGTTACTGAATCTTGGGATTTTTTACAAGTGTATCTTGGGATTTATCAACACGATGATTGGCATCACTGATTGAAACGAAAGATGTGGCAATGGCTGAACATAAGGAGATACGGGATGATGCAATTTAACTTATCGTATCGCTTTACAGTATATTTTGTATCTATTTCCGCTGTGTTGAACCCTTTGACCTGTAAGATAGAGTTTGATTTTTGAAGGGACATACAGTTGCCAATTGACCACTTGCGAGTTTCAAGCTATAAGGAAGTTGGAGCCGTAAGCATAGATATAAAACAGTAATGCAATAACAAAATAAATCATGTTGGATACCAAGTATGTTGAATACGATTTTGTGGATTTATACATGCATTCCAACAGTATTTTAGCTACATTTCTGCTAAATACCGATGTTTGCACCTCGATCTTCCTTATATATCCTGAAACCAGTCTATGCCTGAAACTCACAATTAAGTGGTCAATTGTTTGAAACTAACAATTTATTTTTATCCTACTAATTTTCATTGAACAAACTCAGTTTTTATTTTCACTATACGAATGATTGAGAATTCTGGAGTAGGCTACGTGACCAGTGTAAAATGGATATATATAGTGAGACTTAAACAAAATAAAGACAGTGGTAGGAATAAATTAGGAACACTTTGCAAGCTATGGAAAGTATTAATCCCAGGTGTAGACGTGACCAATTTAGTTTTGCATATTTTAAAGTGTGTGAGTTACAGGATTAAGGAATGTCCATGGCAGCTGAATATATATATTGTCTCCTGCTTTTCCAGTTTCCTTTATTATGTATTTATTGATGTATTTTGTTATTCTGAATAATTGTATACACTTTATTTCTCACTTTCCCCTATGAATTATTTTATCTTCCCTGTTTTGTAGGCTATAATTATCTCATAATCCTTTTCAGCCAGATGACGCTGTATATTGTAGCTACCGTTATACGATTTTATCAATTTAAGGAAGATTGCCCGATTTAGAGGGCAAAATGAGATAGGTCCTTCCTATAGGCCTAAGTAGGCCTATAGAGTAAAATAATCTGGTAGTAGCTTTATTTATAATTAACCTTTTCAAGATCCGATTACGCATTTCTTTTCTGTTCTCGGACTATTATAGAAGATTTTATTAAGATTGGGAAGGGTTTATCGAAATCAGAGTTAATTGAGATAGTCTTTACCCTTATAGTTCTCACAGATACAATTCCTAAACTGTATACAATCGTCTAATGATAGCCAGAATTAACTCACAATGCGTCATAATCTTCAAAGGGTTTAAGTAAAGGATATGTCGTCTGATTGAATGGGTTAAGGGTCGAACCATACATTATAATATTGTACAAAATTTAACACAAATAAGCGACATTTGTTTGTTTCTGATGATACTCAAAACGATAATGCAAGTCCTTGTTTTGTTATAATATTATGTTGCTTGACATCAGTTGTGTGTTAAATCTATGTTTTTATTATGCTGCATTTTTCCCTAGTAACCTATAAATACTATAACATTCGTCTAAATTCACATTAAGAAATGTAAACAACCATCCAAATCCTATCGCGACAATTAATATTTCGTATTCTTACCTTTCACTTGTCACACACGCATAAACAACATGTGCTTGAATAAGATATTCTCCAAATTATTATCTGCTATGTAATGGTAGGAAATTATCGTTCAGGGCCAGAAAATAAGAAAATGTGAGCGTGTGTGGTGTGTGAGCGGCGCGAGTCACTTGTTTTGTGAGAGCCATCTGTTGGTGGCTGGAGAAAGCAGCGTGAGACGAGCAGCATCCCGCGGTGTAAACAGTCAAGTGTCAAGTGGTGCATGGGTCAGGCGCATGCCAACACCTCCGTGGCTCGCTTAATGAAATGAGTGAAGTGTGATAGTGGTGGTGTGGGTTAGTGATGGAGATGGAGGAGACCATAGTAGAGGAGTGGCTCAGGTCACTCCAACTGGAGCAGTATGCCGATTCTTTCCTCGACAACGGCTACGATGATCTAGAGATATGCAAACAGATCGGTGCCCCCGATCTGGACGCCATCGGTGTTGTGAACCCAGGTCACCGGACTGCCCTCCTAAATGCTGTGTTGCTACTGAGGGAGGAGGGAGCAGCCTCTGTGTACTTTACTGTGGAGGAGGCTCAGTTAGCGTCCCGCGACCACTGTACCCTCCGTAACTCCAGTGGGTCACGGGGCCGATCCTCACGTTCCTCCAAAGGCTCAGGTTCTACAGCTTCCACTCCTGGTGAGGCCCCAGCTCCTGTGACATTACCCATACAAGCCTCCACCACCCCTGCTAGGTATATAGACGCCTATGAGGCCGGGAGGGCGGAGCTGGTAAGGCTGCCACACACACAACTCAGCGGACTTCTCAAGGAACGTCTCACCCAGGACGCCGTCGACCTAGCCACACATCCCTACACAACACAGGTAAATATTTACTACTAGACTTTCATTCCCTTGCTGCCGAAACTATTTTGGTAGATTTTAAATGTACTACATTGCTAATTGTATGAATTTGTATCATTGCATTGTTGTCATTTTGTCATTCCTGTGAGGCTGTGTTTAGGCCTATAACATTGACAATAGGCTATGACTCTTCCTATTAATAGCCTGTAGTACTGTCCAACATCACTTTCCGTTAGTATGATTTCAATGCGGCGTTATAAATTAAGTATAGGTCAGGTAGGCTACTGTCATTAGTCATTCTATAAAGTATAAAATAATGATACAATTTGTTTGCAGGTAGGCTAGATTTATTTGGGCTAGAATGTAGTTACCGTGTGTACCGATGACGAATACAGGACGTTTCGACGGTGTGTCAGTTCGCCGGTGCTATTTGGACTGTTCGACGGTACCGTCGAAACGTCTTATAGCCTTAATATTTATTTTTGTACTATGTAGTCTATTTTTCAACTCTTTTTGTTGACCAATTATAATATTTGATAAATGTTTACCTATGGTCCCGTTAAAATATCCTCAAGTAACCTATTAAAAACTGTTCAGGGGACTGGTTAGAACTTGTAGGATGTTTAATTGAATGTCGGAAACCAGTATTTACTGAGAAATAAGTCTTAAAATGTGCTATGGGTCACCCAGGGTCCCTGCCCTCTCTTTCCCAGGTAATGTTATATTATATTATATTATATTAGGATTAGGATTAGGTTAAGTTAATCTAATCTAATATAATATAATATAATATTTGTACATTTTGGGCAGTGGGCGGGGCCGCGCGTATGTGGCGGCGTACAGACCCTCCCGTAAAACAGCGCATTTTAAGACTTTTATTTCTCAGTAAATATTGATTTCCATCTTCAATTAAACATCCTACAAGTTCAACCAGTCCCTTGAACAGTTTTGAATAGGTTACTTGAGGATATTTTAACGGGACCATAGGTAAATTTTTACCAAATAATGATACAATTTGGTTGCAGGTAGATTTATTTGCAACACTAGCCTATAATTGAATAACCTTTTCCTACATGCAATTTCAATAGCCTATTACCTTCCACCACTTAGCAGAACACTGTTTTACTTGTATAAATACTAGTAATATATGTTTACTCAAATAGTAACCTAGCCTAGCCTAGTACCGTACCAAAATATCTGTTCAAGACCCACTAAACTGCAAACTAGGCTAGCCTACATCAAATAGTACCGGTACCAGTATTTCTAATTTATTACTCAAGCAGACAAGAATTATTACACTAGTATATTGTCCTGTAGCTTTATCATATAGCCTACTGCCTTATTATAAATTGTAAAGGCTACCTCTAGTTCATGTTAATTTTCTTTTATTTCTTCTCATATTGGTTCAAGTCTTCAAACAAAACTGCTCCGGATTGACCCCTCGCCATTTCGGACCTCTAATTGTCGGGTTGGATTGACCCCTCACCATTTAGGACCTCTAATTGTTGGAAACCCGTACTAGCCGGATCGGCGACGGCCTCCCGGATACGTACTTCCATTTTTTCGGACATTTCCGTCATCGTTCTGACAGTCTCTAACAGTGTCGAAAGATTCTAACAGTTTTCGGACAAATAAGGGCAAATGTCCGTCATAACTGTCCAATGTACGTACTGTAGTCTGATGTGTCAGTCAGTCTCGAAAGTGTCGGATGACGCGCCCCTATCCCCGGTGAATGTCCGTCAAAACGGGGATCCGTCAGAGCGCCGGTATAAAGGCGAGGCTCTGAGTCAACCGCTTGGACGAGACGTGACGTCACAGGTGTCAGTATGTGGTATCTTGTGTTGTTGTTGTGTTACACATCTCCTCCGTGTATATTCCTGTTTATAATGCCTCCCAAAGCGTAAGGTGACCTCGATATCAATTCACTTGAGATGGAGAAGGGGAGTGAGGTGGTCAAGGAATAGTGAGGTGGAGAAGTGGAGTGAGGTGGGCCCTGTTTTCAATGAAGGGGTGAGTGTTATTCCTAGTTTATTGTTCTAAATAAACTACTATACAGCACTGTATGTGCTATTATATCAATATACAGTCGACCCTCGATTTAACGGACCCCAATACAACGGATTTCGGATTTAACGGACTCTGTACCGTTTTAAAAGAAGATTTAGATCGACGCAGAACCAACCAAAATGGATGACTAATAAGCTAATAGATCTTATAGGAAAAAAGAAAGGAATATATCGAAAAATAAAGAAAGGTGAAAATCATTTACATATATACTATCAGACTCTATCAAGACAGGTCAAAAAGGAAATCAGGAAAGCAAAAAGAAATTATGAAATAAGGATAGCCAGCGACTCAAAAAATAACCCTAAAGCTTTTTACCAACTATATAAATCTAAAGTTAGAGATGTAATAGGCCCCCTAAAAACTTCAATAGGAGAAATAACAGAAAATGATTTAGAAATGTGCAGTACATTAAATAGTCAGTTTCTTTCCGTTTTCACTAATGAAAATTTGGCACAGATTCCAGAAGTCAATATGGTATATAGTGATAGTATAGAAAATATGTTAAGTACAGTTAGTATAAGTAGAAATGATGTGCTTAAGGAAATTGACAGACTGAAACCTCAAAAATCGCCTGGTCCTGACGAGGTATATGCTAGAGTATTAAAAGAATGCAGAGATGAGTTAAGTAGCCCATTAGCATTTATATTTAACAAGTCATTAGAAACAGGTTTAGTTCCAGAAGCTTGGAAGCTTGCAAATGTAGTTCCGATCTTCAAAAAAGGTGATAAATCGATAGCATCCAATTACCGTCCCATTAGTCTCACATCAATCATAGGAAAGTTGCTAGAGTCTATTATTGCTAGGAAAATTAGAAGCCACTTAGTAAAATTTAACTTAATAAATTCTTCTCAGCATGGATGTTCTTGCCTTACTAATTTGCTTAGCTTTTTCTCAGAGGTATATGAAGCAGTAGATAGTGACAAGTCATATGATATTATATATTTAGATTTCAGTAAAGCTTTCGACAGAGTCCCTCATGAGAGATTGATGAGAAAGGTTGAGGCACATGGAATAGGAGGGTCGTTGTTGGGATGGATTAGGTCATGGCTAATTGGTAGGAAACAGAGAGTCAGCATAAATGGTCCCAAGTCAGAGTGGGGAGCAGTCAAAAGTGGTGTCCCCCAGGGATCGGTATTAGGTCCCCTGTTGTTTCTTATATACATAAATGACCTAGATTTAGGTATAACTAGTAGGATAAGTAAATTCGCAGACGATACTAAAATGGGGAGATCAATTGATTCAGATAGCGATATAGAGTGCCTCCAAAGGGATCTAGATACCTTACATGAATGGTCAGTAAATTGGCAGATGAAGTTTAACATTGACAAATGCAAGGTATTAAAGATAGGGAAGATGCAAACAAATGTTAAATATAAACTAGCTAATTTAGAATTAGAAAATTCAGACTGCGAGAAAGATCTAGGTGTGTTTGTTAGCAATGATTTGAAGCCTAGAAAACAGTGTATAAGCGTTCGTAATAAGGCAAACAGGATTCTCGGGTTAATCTCTAGGAGTGTGAGTAACAGAACTGCTGATGTTATCTTAAAACTTTACTTGTCATTAGTGAGACCCCATATGGATTATGCTGTCCAATTTTGGTGTCCTTATTACAGAATGGACATAGATTCATTGGAGAGAATTCAGCGTAGAATGACAAAAATGATCCATAATATTAGAAATTTTCCGTATGAAGAAAGGTTGAAGAAATTAGGTTTACATTCGTTAGAGAGATGCAGAGTTAGAGGGGATATGATAGAGGTGTTCAAGTGGGTTAGTGGGATTAACAAAGGGGACATGGCAAATGTACTAAAGCTCAGTGATAGCGAAAGAACTCGTACCAATGGTTTCAAATTAGATAAATTTCGTTTCAGAAAAGATATAGGCAAATATTGGTTTGGTAACAGAGTTGTAGATGGGTGGAATAGGCTACCAAGTGATATAGTGGGATCAAGAACGATAGGGAGCTTTAAGAAAAAATTGGATAAGCATATGGACGAGAAGGGTTGGGTGTGAAGGGGGATCAGCCGGGTTGGGCCAATCAGCGCTCTGCAGACCCCCGTAATCCTGCGTTAATCTCTAACCGGTTTGGTAAGATGATCCTCAGGGTATTAGAGTGTTGAGCCTATAATTGGGCTTTGTAATTGGGGTTGTGTGGGACAGGGATCTGCCTTGCTTAGGCCAATCGGCTTTCTGCAGACTCCCATTTTCTTATGTTCTTATGTACGGACCCAGCAACGGACAAAGTCCGGTAACAAAGTCCGGTAATTGGCTAGCGCGGCGCACCAGTTTCCCGGCATACCCCTGTATTTCTATGTTTTTTATTTGTTTATCTCGGTAATGAAAGAACATTTTGATTAAAAAAACTATTTTGATGTGCAATATGTAAGGAAAGACATAAAAACTCCCGGAAAGTTAAAAATCTTTATTTTCGAGGCATACCGGTATTGGGGCTAAATCGGCGAAGTCCGAAGGCAATTTTCCAGCTACGGACACCGTCTCCCCCCTATTAGTCTGTTAAATCGAGGGTCGACTGTATTTAAATCTAGGGTATGAATAGGGTAGCCTCAGTTTCCTTGGTCGCATATACGGTATTACGTTGTCATGGTTGCATGAAGTTTGCTTCCGTTTCCCGGTTAACGGCCCGCTCGGCGCCCGGTGAAGTCTGTTTCCGTTTCACTATTCGTTGGATTTTTCTCTTTCAGGTTTTTTTTTTTTTTTTCCTCTCTTAGATCGGACACAGCCGGAGTTCGGACATTTCGGAAAGGGTGTCCCCCCAATTAGTCCGAAATAGCGAGGGGTTGCTGTAATAAGAAAACTCACCGAGGACTTTCCATGTAAGCTAGGTCTATTGCATTAATTTGCATATACAGTACAGTACAGTAAACCCCCGATATTTCTGACTCTTTTTATTCGGAAACACGTACTTCTCGGAATGGCATCGGCCTCCTGGAAATGTCCCTGTATATCTCGGCAATTTCCGAGTTGAACGGGATTTGTGTCTGGTTTACAGTGTTCTTTCACTCGGTTTTAAGTGGTTTTAGGATGAATTGAAGCCTGTGCCTTTTAATTATTGTGTTAATCTTATTGTGTTAATATTAATTACTATGTACCGGTACTGTACTGTCCCTGAAACATATAAGGTAATACTTAAGATGCTTTGTGGCGCACTATTAAAAACAATTTATTAGGGACAATAGGTACCGGTATGTATAGACTCGCAATAATATTCTCAATATTGTCCCCATGGATGATTTGCGAGAACAACAACTTTGAAAACCCTGATCTATCTATCTATTGCCAGATGCCTTACTCTCCTTAATGGGGGTGGCCATACACAAAATGCCCCCAAGCGAACCTATCCCCTGTAAGAGGGACAACCCATGCCAGTTTAGTGAAGGACTTGCAGGATTGACCACTCAATTTAGGTTCCGTCTGACTCTGAGGCCTTTTATGTATTTTATAGCACTATTGTTCTACAGTGGTGTGCGGCTAATTCATCCACTAACCTGCTTCATCCTAAGATAGCAGTAGGCTACTGATTTGTATAAGGTTTACTCCCCTAGACAGGTTGCTGACCAAGGCTGACGAGTCCCATCCACCCGGATTTGTATAAGGTTAAACCCTGATGATATTAAATAAACAGTCCTGCGCATAAACAAACCCAACAGCAGGGGTGTGGGGGCAGCAGCCCCACCCATAATACTAGGATAGGTTAGGTAAGGTTGTTAGGTTAGGCTAATGTCTTTTCAAAGTTTCTTTTTCCACTTAAAAAAAAAAAAAAAAAACGCCATAACTCATCTCAAGTGTTACCCATAATAATGTTCGTATTTGTCATTAATATCATGAATTTCACATGTGATGATGAAATATAAAGTGTAGCAGTGGTAGGGTGATCTCAGTTTTCTATGGTGGCGCAGACTCTCCGTTCCTATTCAGACATTGTCCCTCTTTGTAGTTGAACATAAGCCGGAATTCGGACATTTCGGAAGTGAGCATCCCCCAATTAGACCGAGATAACGAGGGTTTACTGTAATCTAGAAGTAATAAGATTGTTTTTAATTAGCGTCATAGGTCTGAAAGGGATATAATACCTCCCACCAGTGCACACTCCACTATCATTCTTCTATAGCCTAGACTTAAAGGCAATATTTTACACCTACTGTAATTACCGAAAATTACTGTCTCTTAGACTTTGCACTATCTGACACTGTTCTACACCACCTGACACTGTCCTACACTACATGATACATGCATGATGACACTGTTCTACACTACATGACACTGTCCTAGTCCTACAATACCTGCTACTGCCCTACACCACCTGACACTGTCCTACAGCCGTCCGGCTGGCTCAGTTGATAGTGTGCCTGAATCCCATCTTGAAGGTCTAGCGTTCAATCCCCGCTCAGATTAATTCAAGAATTAATGAATGGGGACAAAAGAATCTAGTTTCCTTTAATGCACAGAAAACCAAGTACAGTACATTCAATTTTCTAACCGACAGAATCTCACCGACTCCCATATATTTTTTAATGATGTAAATATTCCCACTTCCCCTAGTATTGACATTCTCGGTGTAACATTAAGTACTAACTTGAGCTGGACACATTATGTTAGAAGCATTGCTAAGAATACCTCTAAAAAACTGAGACTCCTGTACAGAGTTCGAGAATTCTTCACTGACGAACAGTTGGCCGTAATATATAAAAGTCATGTGCGTTCTCAGATGGATTACTGTTCACCTCTGTGGAGTGGAGGTGGAGTGGTTGCATTGAGGCAGTTGGACAAAATTCAAAATAAAGCTATTAGATTAATCAATAACCCTGCAATCACACAGGACCTTCCTACATTATCCATACGAAGAAACGTTGCATCCCTTGCATTATTCTACAGATATTTTCACAGCAATTGTTCCGAGGAACTTGCTTCAATTGTGCCGCCTCTCCACATCTTTCCCCGTAGAACTAGGGCAGCTGAGAGCGCCCATGAATTTACACTTTCTCCTCCACAATGCAGAACTTCTGCTTATCAAAATTCATTTATCCCTAGAACTACTACGGTACTCTTTGGAATTCACTTCCCTCAAGTTGCTTTCCACAAACTTACAATCTACAAAAGTTTAAATCCAGTTGTTACAAACATTTTATGAATGGAGGATGCCTTTAGGCACATGGACCTTTTTGTTTTATCTATGTTTTTCCTTTCCGTTCATTGTCTCTTTAAAAAAAAAATTTTTTTAAAGTTTTTCTGGGATATAGCTGGCAGTTACCATCTCCCCATGAGCAAGGGGGATGGGTAATGGTCTCTGGTAGACTGAAGAAAGCCAAGCGCTTGTGAATCCTCGGAGGAGGAGAACGAGCGCTATATAAGTAACCAGACTATTATTATTATTATTACTACAACAGTACATTGCACTGTTCTATACGGTACTACATGACACTGTTCTACACTACCCGGTACATGATCCTACACCACCTGGGAACTGGGGTCAATATGTAGGAGTTGCACCACAGGTTTTTTAGGGTTTTATGTTTTGTACTAGCCTATTGGGTATAATCCTGTGTAGCGGGATGACCTGCACATATATCTCAATAATTCGGTAATGTTACAATATATTTTTACATTTTACATTCATAAATAGTCCACTAATATACTAGGTTAGGTTAGGTTTTGATTAGGTTAGGGTAAAGATATTGTTCAATGTTGCTTAGTACATAGGCATCTGAAAAACAGTTCTACCCGCTACACAGGATCTTACCGAGGGGGCTTTGTCCCCCTCACCCTCCCCCCTCCATGACTTATTGTCATCATCATTTATAATAAAAAAACAAACTTTGATTAACCCGGCAGCTGCCGGAAGACTCTTAAGAGGTCCTACTGGGCGGCTGCGGGGCGATGATCATTATATCCCATTCCAAGATAAATTATAAAAATCCTAGATTTCACTAGGAAACTTGGGGAAACTGGGCTTTTTTCCCCAGATGAAAACAATCTAAGATTTGTTTACTAATGATGCATTACATATATTTTCCAGAAATTAAAACCTATATGAATAACCTGGAAAAATTATGAATATTCACATGCCATTGAAAATATATTTTTACCTACTGTGTTGCGACTCGTACATATTGTTCCCACCGGGCACTGTCCTACAGTAGGCTACATGGCACTTTTCTACACTACATGTCACTGCCCTACACTGCCTCTCACTGTTTAACATTACTTGTCATGGTTCTAGACTATAGCTTACCACATGATACTTTCCCTCTCCACTTGTCACTTCCCAACACCATCTGCCACTGTCCTAGCCTACACCACCCATCACTGTCCTACACCACATGTCACTGTCCTACACCACATGTCACTGTCCTACACAACCTGTCATTTTCTGCATCTTCTTTCACTTTTATGCACTACCTGTCAATCTGTCACTGCCCTACATCAAATGACACTGTCCTACACTACGGTACCTATACCATCTGACACTGCCCTACACCACCTGTCACTGTTCTACATTCTACATAACCTATCACTGTTCTACATAACCTGTCACTGTTCTACATAGCCTGACACAGTTCTACACCACCTGCCACTGTCCCACACCTCGCGGCACACCACTGAAGCAGATAACGCAAAGTGATATCTGGTGAATTCCAAATGCCTAATTTAAATGCAACTTGAAGGGAATTGGTTATACACTGCAGAATTTGCCACATGGATTATTAATTAATGCTGGTACTATGCCTACAGGTGGAATATATTACACCCAGTGCTGAAGCTTACGGACAGCTTATCTTAGTAATACTGTACCGGTATTTTACCTTTATATTACCGGTACCGGCACTGTGCCGTACCAGATTTACCGGTATATATTTGATAGTACAATAGTCCTAAACTATGTATTGGTACCGTACCTGAAGAAATTTAATTTGTGTACCAGTATACATTATATATGCCTACGGTAGTTCAGTGTACTGTACTGTACCGGTGATGGGCTGGTCTATCAGAGTGAGAACTGAGCGATCTCTGCCATACCCATAGCTTACTATGACTGTTCCTTTTTCTTATATATTTTCTAGATCTCAAGTGGCGGCGTCTTTTCCGTGGATTGACCTCCTAATCTGCCAACCTAGAAGTTGGCAGATTGGAAGCCAAAGCGTCACATTTTTCCTTTGCCCCTCGGCTTTCTCTTCATAATTGCTTAGGGGCACAGGGCCCTGGATGGGGCTTTGGTTTCCTGGGTGTTTCCGCACCCTCCTAAGCTCCCCGCCATGGAGTGGCTTCGGTCACCCAGGCTTTATTGTGGTAGGCAGGGAGGGTTCCGTGGGGCGCTCGGTTATGGCCGTGGCCTTACTTGGGGCCTTGGGGCTGTTCGGCCAGGCAGCCTGAGGAACAGCAACAACAACAACAACTGTACCGGTACTTGGTATGGCTGCAATTATAGTACTGGTACCGTACCCACAGGATGCTTGTGTGTGTCAGAGAGAGAGAGGGAGGAAGGGAGTAAATGAGTGGGTGAGGGGTGAAGGATAGGAGTGAGGTATGAAAGTGATGGTTGATGGATGAAGGTTGTTTGTGCAGGTAACAATACACTCTAAAGACAGTACCGGTAATAAATTAAGCTGATTGTGGGAAGATCATCTTTGGGGGGAGGAGGTGCAGGTGTGAGTAGCATATAGCCTTCTTTTTCACCTACCGGTAGTGGAAAACTTAATATATTTATTATATATGGTATGGTATATACAGTATATATATACATCGGTAGTTTGCTCCCTAGACCTCTATTAAGCTATATACAACCAGGGATGGAGTATTCGTATTAGTTATTCGTAGTCGAATACAGTAATTCAGAGTATTCGTATTCGAATTCTTACAAATAAAAGTAAAAGTATTTGCATTCGTATTCTAATATTTGGACAGGAATTATTTGTATTCATTGAATAATCTGGCGAATACAGATAGCACAAGAGCTATCATTCGTATCTCGTCAGATTCACTAATTTGATATCGTAACCATACCATATAATTATCTAGTTATTACACTACAGTATACGGTATAGGTTGTGTCTGTTATCAGTCATAAAATAGTTAACCATTGCATAGGCTAAGCTACGGTACCACACATAGCTACCGTATAGTAAAAAAGTTAATTCATTTTATGAAAAGTATTCATGAATGCATTCATGAATAGATAGTGATCGAATGGGTATGGAAAATGTGCAAACTAGCATGGGAGAAGGGGAGTGCACCCGATGACTGAAAGACTGGCATAATAGTCCCCCTATATAAGGGGAAAGAGGAGTGTGTGGTAACCACCGAGGAATATGTCTTCTAAGCGTAGTAGGGAAGGTATACAGTAGGGTAGTGATTGAGAGAGTGAGAACGGAGAAATGGATAGGCGACGAGCAGGGAGGTTTTTAGGAAGGGAAGAGGATGTGTAGATCAGATTTTTACCCTGAATTGTGTTGTGGAGAAATATCTGGAGAAGAAACAAAAGGTGTATGTTGCCTTTATGGACTTGGAGAAGGCCTATGACAGAGTGGATAGAGAAGGTATGTGGAAAGTACTTAGAATATACGGAGTAGATGGCAAGTTGCTGAAAGCAGTGAAGAGCATGTATGAGGGTGCAAAGGCGGCAGTACGTGTGGAGAGTGAGCAGAGCGAGTTCTTTGACCAGAATGTTGGTTTGAAACAGGGGTGTGTGATGTCCCCGTGGTTGTTTACTGTATATATGGATGGAGTCATGAAAGAATTACTATCAAGAGCAGTGGATGTTGGTGTATCGCTGAAAAGGGAGGGAAATGAGTGGAAGCTACCTATACTGCTGTTTGCGGATGATACAGTTCTGATGAGTGATAATGAATGGGAGTTGCAGGGTCTGGTAAATGAATTTGGAACAGTGTGCGAAAAACGGAATTTGAAGGTAAATGCGGGGAAGAGCAAGGTTATGGTCTTCGAAAGGGGTGAAGTCACAGAGTGTGAGGTGAAGCTGAACGGTCAGGCTATGGAGATCGTCAACTCTTTTAAGTATCTGGGCAGTGTGTTGAGTAAAGATGGGACTACACTGTAGATGAAAAAGTGCGGGAGAGGGTACAACAGGGGAAGAGGGTTGTAGGAACGCTGAAAGCAGTAACAAGAAATAGGGTGGTCAGTATGGAAGTGAAGAACTCCTTGCATGACAGTGTGGTAATCCCGACACTGACTTACGGAAGCGAAGCATGGACGTTTGAGAAGAGACTCCGATCAAGAGTGAGAGCAGTGGAAATTAATTACTTAAGAAGTGCGTGCGGAGTTACATGGAGGGATAGACAAACTAATGAAGAAGTAAGAAGGAGGTGTGGTGTGGAGGTAGATGTGCTGGAAAGTGTGAAAAGGAACAACTTGAGATGGTTCGGCCATATGGAACGTATGGAAAGCGAGAGAATGACTAAGATTGTGTACGAGAGCGAGGTGGAGGGACAGAGAGGGAGAAGTAGACCGAAGGAGAGGTGGAAGGATGGAGTGAAGAAGTATATGAACGAGGGCGGTGCTGGTTGGGGGGAGGGGCATCGACTGACTGGGGGCGGTTCGTTCGTGGCCACCCCTTCGAGGATCACGGCGTCAGGCAATAGATAGATTCATGAATACTTTCATAAAGTATTTGCATTCGTATTCAACGAGGCAATATTTCCTTGTATTCGTATTCGTAGAAATCTAAGTTATTCGTATTTGACTACTGTACTGAACTCGTGTAGGCTATTCACTCCATCCCTGTATACAACACCCCCAAGACCCTCCTTTGTGATAAATCCGTACATTTTTCGGTAGAACATTTCCCTTGCCAAAGGCCTATTCCTCCTAAATTACAGGCTTGCTATCGCTCGCCAAGAAAACAGTGGCACCTAAATGGCACAAAAAGTCGTAATGTTTACAAAATATTGGGGCGAAAGCACTTACATATAATTGCCAAACTAATGGGGCGAACTTCTTAAAACTAATGGGTCTTGAACATAAGGGAGAAGGGGGTCTAGGACAAAAAAAATCCCCTTAATGATGATACGGCTGTTATTGTTGTTGGGGGGGGGGGGGGGTGTTCGTGCGAGGTGAAAGGAGGGGAAAACAGTGGTGTAGGTGGTGATGATGGTGGGAGAATAACACTGACTTTTTGAGGTGAAATCAACAGAGGTTATAGGTGAACAGTGCCGGTGCTCTATTGTGTGGGTGAGAGAGAGAGTGTGGAAGTGTGTGAGAGAGACTGTGGGAGTGTGTGTGTGAATGAAATAGTAAGAGAGAGAGGGGGTGTATATGTGAATGTAATGAATGAGGGAGTGTGAATGGAACGTGGAGATGGGATGTTTTTTAGGACGGTACCGGTAACGAAAATTACGTTACCGTACCTTACAGTTTAAATCTGAAATACCCGGTACCAGTACCGGTATAATTGTGATACCGATACCGGTATACCTTACGATAGACGAGGCTAAGATCCTCTTTTGATCTTGGGCGAGGCTACCTTGTGTGAACTGAAGAACTCAAAACCTTCATAGCGTCAAATTTAATAGACTAGCCTATTGTAAATATTCAATTAAACTAATGAATAGGTCCTACATAATGGTACCAGTACTCCAAGGATTCGAACCTAGGATACTCATACCGAAATTCCGCGCACTAACCATTACTAAAAGGACATTTGATCTACGGTACCGTACGGTTCTTATAAATTTCACTATAAGTACCGAAATCTACTACTCAATGAATGGAATAGGGTAGGATCAATCTGAATAAATATACTTGGGATTATTTCACGGAAATTGTACTCTTACTGTAAAAATCTATACGGTAATTAATTCCCTTTTGTACCGACAAACACACCGTCGCTTACGTGTGTGTGTGTGTGAGAGAGAGAGAGAGAGAGAGTGTGTGAGTGAGAGAGACAGAGAGATTGTTAAGAGTGCTTGTTTGTGTAATTGGTTAGTGTGAAAATGGCTGTTCAGTATATTCTACGAGGCTAAGGTCAAACAATGCCTGACCTGTGTTTTGTAAAGGTCAACCCGGGAGTCTAGCTTATTGGGTCGTGTGTTGGGGTTAGCGAACACATTGGCGGCGACATTCATTTATATATTATTCTGGCTTGCACTAGACGATTTTATTTAGATTAGGAATGATATCTGGGAATCAAAGGGGTCAGGTCAGGTGAAGGTACTACAACGGCACCTCGTAGCTACTTTCTACTTTTCCAATTTCTGAAGAGTGTTGAGAGGAGAGAAGGGGTGTTGGGGAGAGAGGAAGCTGTTGGAGTGGCTTTGTTATGTGTATTATGGTATACCGTACACTGTTGAACATTAACATATAAAATTCACAAATGACTAGAGTAATCGAGATAATATTTCTACCATTTGGGAAGGATCAGCCGGGGAATAAGCGTGGTCATTTACAGCCCTTTTTGAGTTACAGAGGTTAGAGTTCACGATTTTTGGACTACCTATTTGAAACAGGGTATAGGACCATGTGTCTTTTATCCATACCATTCTGGCTAACACTAGACGATTTTATTAAGCTTAGGAAGGATAGGCCTATCTGGGAATCACAGAGGTAGGCCTACAGTAGCCTACATCTCTGATTAAGTGCAGACTACCATTCGTGTTTCCGATATTGAATACCTTCGTCTGAAATTCTGATAATAGCCCGATTAAGTTGAAAAATAGGGTGATTATATTGAAAGGGTTAAATGTGTGTGGAAAAGATTGCCTAATTTGCATTGTCCGATACGATGAGAAACTTGACTGTAGATTGATAATTAACTAAATGGACATCATACTAGTTCATGATTTCTTACATAGGCTACATACATACATACATACATACATACATACATACATACATACATACATACATACATATATACATACGGTACATGGAAGCCTATGATATACACGTGAGTAGGCCGGTCTTTTTTTATATATTTTAGAAGCGTCTTTTATATTCTATTTCATATAGATGATAATTACGGTACCGGTAGCTAAGCTGCTGTAAACAAATTAAGGGTACCGTACCGGTATAAAAAGGGTATTTAAGGGGGGAAGGGCTTATTTATTTGCTCATTTAGCCTAGGTTATGTATCTTTTTATTATGTTTCTAGTTTTCTTCCTAGACCTTCATCAAACTTTAAAAAAACATCAATCATCCATCTTGATTAATTTGTAAATTTTTCGGTAAAAAAAATGCTCCGGCCAAAGGCCGGTTCTTCCAAATTTACAGGATCATTATCGTTCGCCAGGAAAAAAATCGACAACACCTAAATAACTCGAAAGGTCTAAAAATATTTTGTGTATATACAGAATTATAGGTCCCATTTTTAACAGATCCCAACTGGAAATAGAAAGGTCTATCGTGGACACTCATAAGTCACGATAGATGGAATGAATATGACAGAATATGAGAAAATTGACATGAATTTGCATTGCTTTGGCCATCTTACCATTCCCAAACCCATATTAAGAACTGGGAATAATAAATTGAACTGTATACGGTATATATTTAGTAATACGGCTAAGAAGAAAGGAATAGGCCTCGCGTAACGCGTTTGCTGTTTCCAATTTTTTTTTTTTTTAATACTGGTACACCTGATAATTTACAGTGTTCAGTACGGTAGCCTACCCGGCCAAAGGTTACTGGAGATGTTGCCCCGAAAACAACTCGCCTCGCATTTGTACGAGGAATTTGCGCTGTTTTGGTTAGGTTAGATTTTGTTAGGTTAAGTTAGGTTAGGTTAGTTTAATAAATTAATAATAATAATACTAAATATAGGCGATTTCGTTTCGGGTCGAGAAAAAGTCTGGTCGAGTAGTTTTCGGGGCGAGTTCTCCAGTCTTGGGACCGGAAACGTATAGGCCCCTGCGGCACTACGTACCGGTATCCCATTTCATTCTGTACCGGTAATGTGAAACGTACGTGTGTGTGTGTGGAGAGAGAGAGAGAGAGATGGGGGGGGGGGGGGGGGGGTTGAGTGTGTGTGTTTTCATGGTAAGGTCATGTGTCCAATAGGATTAGGTTAAGGTCAAACTGGGTCATGACGTGGGAGATCAACCTTACGCTTTATCATTATGTGTGGCTATCACTAGACAACTATATTCAGCTTAGGCAGGACCTTTTGGGAATCAATGGGGCACAGGCTATTTTAGATAGGCGTAACCCTTTCGATCCCACACATTCTTAAACTGAATAGGTACGTATAACCGAGTGTTTCAACAAGATTTGAGGCTAACTATTGAATAACTTACCGTAACTACCGACTGTTTAACCCCTGTTGTACCGGCGACGTTTTTAAAACGATTTTAAATCGATTTTAAAAACGTTCGCCCCATTTCTGTCAATTTTAAGACTTTTCGTGTCATTCTGGTGTCGATTTTTTCCTGGCGAGCGACAGCGAGCCTGTAATTTAAGAGAAATAGGCCTTCGGCCGGGACATTTTTCTACCGAAAAATGTACAAATTTATTTTGAAAGGGGGTTTAGGGGGTGTAATTTTAAGCTTGATGGAGGTCTAGAGAACAAACTAGAGACCTCCCCTTAAATAATAGTTCAGTGAGAGCCGGAATAAAAAAAAGCGCCCTCTTATACCGACCCTGAAACAGTTAAACATGCAAAGGACAATTACTGCGTTTCGCGGAAGAGGCGGTGCTAGGTAACGCCTGGCTGGTTGCATTAGATTAAGGGGAAGGTTGCTACTCGGCTTCCCTAGACCTCCATCATCCTCCTTAAGGGCAGGTCTCCACTTGAGGGATTGTTTTCTTGACCCCTTGCTCCCTCTTGTTTAGCCCCATTGCTTTTGATATTATAAAACGTTTGCCCCATTAGTTTAGCGATTTTAAGAACTTTCACCCCATATTAAGACCTTTCGTGCAATTCAGGTGTCTATGTTATCCTGGCGAGCGATAGCGAGCCTGTAATTTAAGTGGAACCGGCCTTCGGCCGGGACATTTTTCTACCGAAAAATGTACAAATTTATCTTGAAAGGGACTCGAGAGGGTGTAATTTTAAGATTGATGGAGGTCTAGGGAACAAACTAAAAACCTCCCCTTAATAAGGCGAGAGGAAGAAAGGGGGCCAGAAAAAACGGCCAAATGCGTTTCACGGAAGAGGTGGTAATGCCTGATTGACGGCCCGGCGGGATTAATTAGGTTGAAGATTAGCCCGGATTAGGACTGGGACACAAAAATCGGATTAGGCTGGGTCCCGAATTCATCCAATTTTTTTATAGGTGGGTGACCGTATTTATTTGCTAATTTATTCATATTTTGAAATCGCCAAACTAATGGGCCGAACGTCTTAAAGTCTGAACACTAATGGGGCTAAACATGAGGAAGGAGGGGGGCCAGAAAAACTACTTATCTCCCCTTAAGGCGGTGTCACACGAGCTTTTTTTTTTTTCAATTTATACGGGCAATTATTGTAGTGTTGTACAGTGCCGCACCACACTCACATGTACAAACACTTAAGTCCGGTGTCACACGAGCGATATTTCTTTCAATTTTTACAGGCAATTGCAGTCTGGCACCTTCAAAATTTAAGGGACTAGTGGCGGTTTCTTTGATCTATTAATTCATTTATTAATTATTTTTGTTTTGTTCCCCTAGAAGAAAAAAAAAATAGACCCCCCTCAAGATATATTTTTACATTTTACATTTTTTACATCTTATAATTACAGGCTCGCTATTACTTGACAGGAAAAAATAGACACCTAAATGGCACGATAGGTCTCAAGATTGACAACGAAATGGAGCTATAGGTATTAAAATCGCCAAACTAATGGGCCGAACGTCTTAAAATCTGAAGACTAATGGGGCTAAACACGAGGAAGAAGGGGGACCAGAAAAACGACCCATCTCCCCTTAAGGCGGTGTCACACGAGCTCTTTTTCCGTCAATTTAATGTTTCGATAGGCCTACTTAAAATGGCAAAATATGAATCTAGTATGTCTCTGCATCATATTAAGATCAAATCTAAATAATTAGCATCATATTTCATTACAAAATCTTCCAAGTAACTGAGAAATCTTGATGGAAACTTTGCAATTTACCGTCAGTTGAAAAGAAACTGACTATAGTTTCAAATATCAACGTGAAAGCCTCCAAATGTTAGAAGAACAAAAATACTCGTCGAAAAAAAATGTTAAAAGAAAACACTGGCTCGTCGAAAAAATGTTAGAAGAAAAAACTTGCTCGTCGAATATTGCCGGAAAAAAGCTCTCGTGTGACTCCGGCTTTTATTCTCGTAATGCTAAAACGCCTTCAACAAGTTCCTTCAATTTGGCAGTGGGAT
>CM064550.1:16494592-16504592 GCA_032716605.1 Paralithodes platypus
AGTTAAGAGTTGTATTTGTTGTTGGTGTGTTTTGTAATGGTCTTTGGTATTATATATATATATATATATATATATATATATATATATATATATATATATATATATATATATATATATATATAACATCCGCACGCACCTCGTTCTCAAAATCCAACCAACCGTAAAAATGGGAAAACAAAAACAGCGGGCCATTTACTATGTTGTCACTAAGATAACACACACACACACACACACACACACACACACACACACACACACACACACACACACCACCCAAATCACCCACGTTATTCAAGCTCGTACGATTGGTATAAAAGCCCAGTGTAGGGTAATAATGTCTGTCAGATGTTGAATAAGGTTTGCTATGAACAGTATTTAAGTCTACGAGGTGTAATTTTAAGCTTGCTGGAGGTCTAGGGAATAAACTAAAAACCTCCCCTTAACCGATTATGTAAATTATACTATGTACGGTAGGTGTTACTATAGGTTGTTCCAATTAACCCCTTCTGTACCGGCCACGTCTTTTTTAACTATATTCTGGTTACTGTTAGGGGATTTTATTAAGTTTATAAAGGGCCTCCAGCAATGAAAATGCTTCTAACTATCTCACTTAACCTTTTTTTTTACTACCACAGATCTTTCCTAAGCTGCACACTATCGTCTAAATATAGCTAGAATAAGAAACAGAAAAAAACGTCGCTGGTAGAGAAGGGGTTAAGGGGAGGTTTCTAGTGTGTTGCTTAGACCTCCATCAAGCTTAAAATTACATCCGTAGACCCCCTTTCAAGATAAATATGTACATTTTTCGGTAGAAAAATGTCCCGGCCGAAGGCCGATTCCTCTTAAGTTACAGGCTCGCTATCGCTCGCCAGGAAAAAATCGACACCTAAATGGCACGAAAGGTCTTAAAATTGACAGAAATGGGGCGAAAGTTATTAAAATCGCCAAACTAATGGGGCAAACGTCTTCAAATCTGAAAAGCAATGAGACTAAACATGAGGGAGAAGGAAGTTCGAAAAAATATCCCTCAAGTGGAAACCTCCCCTTAAGCAGTCCAAAAATCTTGAACATTAACCTTTGTAATAAAAATAAAAATAAAACTTCACGTAACGACTTGAGTAATATAACTAATCTTTCTACCGTTGGGAAGGGTCAGCCAGGGAATAGGTGTGGGGACATTTACAGCCCATTTTCTCTAGCCCTTTTTTAATTACAGAGGATAGAGTTCACGATTTCTGGCCTACCTTATACACCTATTTGGAACAGGGTGTAGTGCGGAACATCCCAGAAATGTTGCCGGAAAAAAGTAATGTTTACCTTCGAAAATTGCCGACAAAAATGCTCATGTGATACCTCATTTACTCTTGATATCACTTAATTAAGGGGGGATGGACGTATTAAGGGGGGATGGACGTATTAAGGGGGGATGGACGTATTTATTTGCTCATTTATGTATCTTTTTATGATGAGTTTCCTCCCTAGACCTCCATCAAGCTTAAAAAAAAACACCCGCCCAAGACCCTCCTTCAAGATAAAATTTTAAATTTTTTCGAACGTCTTATAAGCTAAAAACTATGGGGCTAAGCATGAGGAAGAAGGGGGCCCAGGAAAACGGCCGATTTCCCCTTAGCTGACCGCCGCACACCAAACTACCAATCTCAATCGAGAATCACAAGATACACAAGGGTAATTGCGTTTTGATTGGCTGAGACAGGGGAGGGGGCGGGGCATCATCATCATTCCTTCCCGTTATACGGCCACTCGCTGCCTCTCGACCAATAAGAATCCAGCACCGCGAGGGACGAAAGGTGAAACTGTATTTTGATTGGGTGAAAGGGAGAGTGGGGTCTAAAGGCAAAAGGGGCTTAGCCAGGCGTGTTCCAGTGGCCGCTTGCATTTTTTTTCCATGTGAGTGAGGGAGGCAAAAGGCAGAACTGCCTATAGCGAGTGCCTCCCCCAAAGTTGAAAGAGTGACAGGGCCAAAATCAAGGGACGTTCGAGCCAAAAAGCCTGGACACACGGAGTTTGAAGCAATTTAAGTCCTAGGAAGAGGGAAAGACTGATTCTGGAAGAGTTCCAGAGCTCAGCTGTTGAATAGAAGAAAGACTGGTCTGGTTTTGGTGTGATTAGGGTGGTTTTTGAAGGGACTGAATTTGATTGGACTGGTTTTGGGTGTGTTTGAGGTGTTCTAGGTGGTTTAGAGTACAGTTGAGGGGCTAGTGGATGTATTTGTTTTATTAATTAATTTATTCATGTATTTTTTAGTTTCCTCGCTAGACCTCCATCAAGCTTACAAAAACACCCCCCTTCAAGATTTTTTTTTTTTTAACTTTTTTCGGCAGAAAAATTTCCCGGCCAAAGGCCGGTTCCTCTGGAAATTACAGGCTCGCTGTCGCTCGTCAGGAAAACAATCGACACCTAAATGGCATGAAAGGTCTTAAATTTGACAACGAAATGGGGCGAAAGGTGTTAAAATCGCCAAACTAATGGACCGAACGTCTTAAAATCTTAAAACTAATGGGGCTAAACATGAGGACGAAGAGGTTGATTTATTTGATACCGAGTTATTTATGTTAATTTCGTTGTTTTCAAGTACACCATTAAGAAGTACTTTTAATTTCAATTATTCTTGGTGGCTTCTAGTATATTTGCATTAATTAGGATTGTTTTGATTATCTATGCTGGATTGTGTGTGTTTGATGTGATGTTAAGCTTTATTATTGGGATATGTATGGTTGGAAGCATATTCGAGGAGTTCCATTATGATTTAAGATGTTTTTAGGTGTTTTCAAGCATTTTTCTATATATTTGAGCGTGTTTTACTATGTGTAGCGTACAAGTAGATTTTAAGTTTAATACAATCGTTTGGGGGTAGTCAGAATATAATTAAAATATATAACTAGAAAACTAACTCAAAAGTTACTGTTCAAATTAATCTAACGAACTCATTAACATGTAAAACTATCGAAACGTCAACAAACTAAACAAAATCTATATGTGGAAAAATGCATATAAATTTATCGGAAATTAAACTTTGAAAACAACGAACTTATAATATAATTGAAATCTATTGGTTGAAAATGTCTACTGGTTGAGTGACCCGGAAATAAAAAAAACAAAAACACGATTAAACTTTATTATTTTTGGATATTATTATTTTGATTTGGCCCTGGTAGAAATTCGTAGGTCGAAATGGTCGGCCGGTCCAATCGTCCAGAAACCAAAATACACAATTCTACTTTATTATTTTAGGATTTTGTTCTGTTGACTTTACACTGGTTGAAATGGTCTGCTGGCTATGAGTCGATCGGAAACCAAAAATACACGATTGCAATTTATTTCAGCGGCCGCGACTGTTGCTGATGTGTGAGGTAAATGGGGGGGTTGTGTGTGTGTGTGTAGGGGGGGGGGGGGGGGGGGGGTCCTAGTTCCCACCGTGTAGTAGTAGACAGTCACTTGGTCGGTCAGTCAGTCAGTTAGGCAGTCAAGACAGTCCGTTACCTGACTCTTGGATTGGTTGTTATTGGGTCAGATTGTGTGTGTGTGTGTGTTATATGTTGTGTTGTTTTGTGTGTGTTTGTTTGTTTGTGAGAGGATGTGTGTGTGTGTGTGTGTGTTTTTTTTTTTTTTTTTTTTTTTTTTTTTTTTTTTTTTTTTTTATATATATACCTCGTATTAGGGCCAGCTTGGTGAAAACACACTATATCTTTAAGAGTTTCTCTTGCAAATCTATATCCCAAAGAACTTCTCCATTTAGGGAGCTAGGATGATTGATGCTTAGTTCAACACATAATCAAGATAGCATCAACCAGCATGCTTTTACATTGTATTTAGATTTTCACCATTTTATCATAAATTTTAGTATTTTTCTTGGCTATCCATTATAATCAGGTAAACAATCTTGACCAGAGACCTCTATAACTCAAACACAACTAGAGTAATCCAGCTAATATGTCTACCATTTGGGAAGAGTCAGTCAGGGAGTAGATGTGGAGATTTACAGCCCCTTTGGTCTAGCCCATTTTGAGTTACAGAGGTTAGAAGTTAGGATTTCTGCCCAACCTAGAGTGAACGGACTATAGTACCTTTTCGGCGTCAAGCGAACACATTTATCGGCTGCGTGTAGATGTCGATTTTTTTCCTGACGAGCGAAAGCGAGCCTGTACTTTTTGAAGGAGCCGACATTTTTGCTACCGAAAAATGTACACATTTGAATCCTAGACAATTTATCATCTTGTTATGATTAATGTGTTTATGCGCATGTGTGTTTTAAGAATCTCTCTCTCTCTCTCTCTCTCTCTCTCTCTCTCTCTCTCTCTCTCTCTCTCTCTCTCTCTCTCTCTCTCTCTCTTTGATTAATAATGCGTTTTTATGAATCATTTTGTTAAGTAATAAGGTGTTTTTACTCTAATTAGGAGCTCCGCCCTTAACTGGTTTTATGATAAAAAGAGCTTCACCTTGTGGGTCCTGAGTGAGTAGCCTTGGTAGCCAGTTAACTTGCTAACACGCATACACTTAAACGCTCAGGTAAATACTGAATAAGTGGACTAACAAGCAGTGTACACAATGAACACCTTTGTCTGCCGATCTAACCATTCAGTCCACACACACATATAGACATATGAACAGGTACAGTCATGATACTAATATAGTCTTATATAAGTAAATAGAAATGCACAAATATATATATACCGGTAACAAATGACGTATGCACACTTGATTGCTTACGAACTCTACTTGGATGTGTTTGGCTGATGTTACTGGGTCCCAATAACATATTTTAGTTGTAAAATACACACAAGGAATATACCACACCTATCCATAAGAAGCAGTGTCAAACAAATGTTAACAGACTATGCCTTGCATTTCACAATTTGGACTTATAGGTTAAAACATAATGTGTGTATGTTGTATATATATATATATATATATATATATATATATATATATATATAATTATATATATGTATATACAGTATACTGTATATACATTTTGAGCGTGTGTGTGATTGATTTGTATATACTGTATTGTGCTTAAACATTATTAATACTGTATTTTTTTTTTTTTTTTTAAGAGACAATGAACGGAGGAAGGAAAAACACAGATAAAACAAAAAGGTCCATGTGCCTAAAGGCATCCTCCATTCATAAAATGTTTGTAACAACTGGATTTAAACATTTGTTGATTGTAAGTTTGTGGAAAGCAATTCGAGGGAAGTGAATTCCAAAGAGTAGTAGCTCTGGGGATAAATGAATTCTGATAAGCAGAAGTTCTGCATTGTGGAGGAGAAAGTGTAAATTCATGGGCGCTCTCAGCTGCCCTAGTTCTACGGGGAAAGATGTGGAGAGGCGGCACAATTGAAGCAAGTTCCTCGGAACAATTGCTGTGAAAATATCTGTAGAATAATGCAAGGGATGCAACGTTTCTTCGTATGGCTAATGTAGGAAGGTCCTGTGTGATTGCAGGGTTATTTGTTTATATTGTGCTTAAACATTATTAATACTGTATTTGTTTATATTGTACTTAAACATTATTAATACTGTATTTGTTTATATTGTACTTAAACATTATTAATACTGTATTTGTTTATATTGTGCTTAAACATTATTAATACTGTATTTGTTTATATTGTACTTAAACATTATTAATACTGTATTTGTTTATATTGTACTTAAACATTACTAATACTGTATTTGTTTATATTGTACTTAAACATTATTAATACTGTATTTGTTTATATTGTACTTAAACATTATTAATACTGTATTTGTTTATATTGTACTTAAACATTATTAATACTGTATTTGTTTATATTGTGCTTAAACATTATTAATACTGTATTTGTTTATATTGTACTTAAACATTACTAATACTGTATTTGTTTATATTGTACTTAAACATTACTAATACTGTATTTGTTTCCTTGCAGGTAAGTTGATGACTGTGACGTTTGGTTGGTTGGAGCTGAGGGGGGTACTGACGGTAAAGTGGTTATATATAGTATACGTCTATTTACTCCTATGTGTATGAGAGAGATATAATACAAAGTTGACTGTAACAAATGGCCAAAAATTGAAAACGTTATTTAGAGCCAAATTCAAGGTATGTTATAGTCAAAATGTCTGGACACGGATCTTGAAGCAGTTTAATTAATAGGATGAGGGAAATATTTAATGATGGAGAGTGTCAGAATTCACATGTTGAGTGAAAGACTGGGAAATAGGTTTATTCTTAGGTTCGACAGTTGGACATAATAGAGGGAATGTTTTGAAAGGCTGGTTCCACCTACTCTCCTTAAGGGAGGAGATAGACACTGAGAAAGCTCTGAAGAACTTGAGTATTTCTATAGAGGTAGAAGAGTGAGAAGATGCAACATTACGGCGTGTAGAGAGAGAGATTGTAGGGAACTAGTGACAGGAAGTGAGTTGAGGAGAAGAAATGCTTTTGACTCTACGCTTTCGAGAAGTGCGAACAGTATTCGATACATAAATCACACAGTACCCTTGTACAGAGCAAGAAGCTGTGCGAGGTTAAACGCACCTTCTGGAAAGCTGTTTTAGCAAGAGTTTAATTATGGTCTTTCCAAGAAAGGTCAGAAGAAAAAGAGATACCAAGAACATTGAGAGAAGACGAAATTCCCAGTTCTATTCTTTTATGTTAAATAATTCTCTCTCTCTCTCTCTCTCTCTCTCTCTCTCTCTCTCTCTCTCTCTCTCTCTCTCTCTCTCTCTCTCTCTCTCTCTCTCTCTCTCTCTCTCTCTCTCTCTCTCTCTCTCTCTCTCTCTCTCTCTCTCAACAACAATACTAATAATAATGATGATGATGATAATGATAATAACAGGATACCAAGAACAAAGAGTGTGTTAATATTATCAAGACAAAGCTAATATCAACACGTATACTGAACAAGGAAGATCTCAGCTGCGCCACATCACAATGGTAATTATTTATCACACACATACACACACACACACACACACATACACATACACGCATACGAACACACACATACACCCAGACACACACATACACCCAGACACACACACTCACACATGCATATATACTGTACATACACACACACACACACACACACGCATACACATACACGCATACGAACGCACACATACACCCAGACACACACACACACACGCATACACATACACGCATACGAACACACACACACACACACACACACACACACACACACACACACACACACACACACACACACACACACACACACAGCCCGTAGCCTAGTAGCTAGAGCTCTCGTCTCACACACGAGGGGTCGGGGGTTCAATCCCCGGCCGGGCGGAGACAAATTGGGCTTGTCTCCTTTCATGTGTTAGCCTCAGTTCACCTAGCTGTAAATAGGTACCTGGAATAGTGGACGACGTTGTGACGTCCCATCTGGGGTTGGCAAAAATGGTACAAGGCGAGATGGGTATCATATGGTTCACCTAAGCTGATGGCTACCTAAGCCTTCGGGCGAGACGGTACCGTCTATAGTGAGAATGGTACCATACAGATCCACCCTAAGCCTTCGTTTCCGATGTCGCCAATTGGCTAAAATACAGACTACACACACATCCACAGCCATTCCAACAGTACATAAAACACTTAACATGCATTTCACGCAATACATTCCCAGTTAAGGAGGCGCGATAATAATGAGCTTAGCTCGCATTGCGTGGATTCCCCTTGACGAACAAGTAACTGAGTAACATACACACACACACACACACACACACACACACACCTTGTTATTTAAGGGGGAAGTGGTGGTGAGGGCTGCTGCTGGATCCCTTCTCTCTCATGTTTAGCCCCGTTAGTTTTGAGATTTTATGACGTTCGCCCCATTAGTTTGGCGATTTTAAAAACTTTCGTTATATTTCTTGATTAATATCAAGACCTTTCGTGCCATTTAGGTGTCTATTTTTTCCTGCCAAGCGATAACGAGCCTGTTATTTTGGAGGATCCGGCCGAATTTGTCTACCACATTTTGTTTACAAATTATCTCTAAGGGGGATTTTGAAATCTTGAGGATAATTTATTAAGCTTGATGGAGGTCTAGGAAGCAGGGGTATTTAAGCCTCCGTCTCGGTCTTCCAATGATTAATTTTTTTCCTGTGTCGTTTAGTACATAATTTGATCACACGTGGTTGATATCTCTCTCTCTCTCTCTCTCTCTCTCTCTCTCTCTCTCTCTCTCTCTCTCTCTCTCTCTCTCTCTCTCTCTCTCTCTCTCTCTCTCTCTCTCTCTCTCTCTCTCTCTCTCTCTCTCTCTCTCTCTCTCTCTCTCTCTCTCTCTCTCTATATATATATATATATATATATATATATATATATATATATATATATTATATATATACTTTATATATATATATATATATATTGTGCTATGTTAATTTACCATCAATTTACCATCAGCTGGGACAAAATAGATTCAATACCAAGTGCAAAAGAGCCCACCATTTTGCTTGAATTAATGTTAGCGACCAAAAATTGCCATGAATAATGTTTGGTGTTGCCCGGAGAATCGTACGTGTGACTCCTATACTTCAATGTGCAGGGTCATTGTGGGGACTCCACCTATGGCTGTTTACAAGTCATATGTGTGTTTGTTTGGCTGTGTGTACTGTAGATGGGAGTCAATGTGTGTGTGTGTGTGTGTGTGTTTGGGTGTGTGTGTGTGTGTGTTTGGGTGTGTGTGTGCTTTACGTGGGAATCAACATGTTCTACCTACTTGGAATATGTGTGTGTATGGGTGTGTTTACTTTATTTGGGAATCAATGTGTGTCACTTTGTTGGAATGTGTGTATGTGTTTGTGTGTGTGGGAGTGTGTGAGTGCGTGTGTGTGTGATACTAATGTGTTCGTATCTGTAGCAGTGACTTATTTATGTATAGTACCGTACGATACATTAGAAATATACACCATATACAAATATGACTTGCCAAAAAGAGTTAAAAATAGCTTAGCAATTTCTGTAGTTAAAGTTAGTGAATTGTACAGTATGTATATTTGTGTGTATGGTACAATTTGTCTTGTTAACTCCTTGAGGATTTTGACGCGCTTTTAAAGTTTGTTTTGGCTATCATTAAACAATTGTATGCAGCTTACGAAGGACCTGTGCGAGTCAGAAGAGTAAAGTCTGTCTCAAGTAACCCTCTGACTTCAAAATGTCCTTCCTAAAATAATAAAATCCTCTATTAAAATCCATTGTAAATTGATAGAATGCGTCCTGGTATAGAGAAAGGCTTAACTTATTTCCTATTATGCATTGGAAGTATTATTTTGGCTATCATTAGACGATTTTATGCAGTTTCGGAAGGATCTTGGGGAATTCAAGGGATCAAAACCAACTCAAATATGCCTCTGAATCCCACAGATCTTTCGTAAGTTGAATGAAATCGCCCTATGATAGCCAAGCGAAACTGCTGAAACGCGTCCTAATCCTGAAGGGGTTAATCTTTGTAAAATATTGTAAACGAGAGAGAGAGAGAGAGAGAGAGAGAGAGAGAGAGAGAGAGAGAGAGAGAGAGAGAGAGAGAGAGAGAGAGAGAGAATTATTATTTACACCAAAGATTCACACAATAACATGTATGAATAGTGAGCTAGCGGCAACTGACAACAAACCTTTATATAACTTGTTAATTAAATGTACCGCTAGGCTACACTTAATGTTTCTTTAAACACCTCACTTAGCTTTCTAGTCTGTCTTTGTGGCTCGAGGATATTTTTTTTGTAGTGTCTTTGTTCCAGGATATCTTTGTTGTTCCAGGATATCTTTATTTGTTCCAGGATATCTTTGTTTTTCCAGAATGTCTTTGTACAGTGTCTTTTTCTTCCAGGATGTCTTTGTAGTGTCTTTTCCTTCCACATTGTCTTTGTTATTCTAGGATATCTTTGTTGTTTTATCGAGAATATCTTTGACTTTCCTGGATATTGTTTCCATATTATATTTGTGTTTCAGAGTCCTTATCCAGAGTATATTAAG
>CM064550.1:16509592-16981723 GCA_032716605.1 Paralithodes platypus
AAATTAGCAAATAAATACCCCCATCCCTCCCTTAAATTATTCGGGCCCAAGATGGCATCGGACTCCCAATAGAGGGTTCTGAAGCGGAAAGCACACCCCCCCCCCCCCCCCACCACCACCACACACACGCCGTTTTCTTTCCGTCTGGCACCCCCACACACCTCCTTCGGCGTCGTCGGTAGGTTGGTTCCCTCACACTTCCGGTGCGTTGGGTTCAGGGTTTGCGACACTCTCAGTTGCTGCACCGGGGAGAGAGAGAGAGAGAGAGAGAGAGAGAGAGAGAGAGAGAGAGAGAGAATACTGTAATAATTGTGTGTTCAAATGTAACAGGCAGAGTGAGAGTGAGTGGGTGTGTCAGAGAGAATGTGTGTGTGTGTGTGTGTGTGTGTGTGTGTGTGTGTGTGTGTGTGTGTGTGTGTGTGTGTGTGTGTGTGTGTGTTGTGTTGTGTGGTGTGTGTGTGTGTGTGTGTGTGTGTGTGTGTGTGTGTGTGTGTGTGAGAGAGAGAGAGAGAGAGAGAGAGAGAACGAATGTCTAGACAACTAAGGTAAGAACACATCAAGAGAGGGGAGGCAAGGTATGGGACAACAAAAACACAGAGAGAGAGAGAGAGCGAGAGCGAGAGCGAGAGCGAGAGCGAGAGCGAGAGCGAGAGCGAGAGAGAGAGAGAGCGAGTACATCAGTATTATATTAGGACTCTGTGCGTGTATGTATGACTTGTATGTATGTATGACTTGTATGTATGTGTATCGCTACTGACTAATAATATTGGAGAGCTCTTGTTGTTTTCTTTGTGCGGTTGTATCCATTTAGAATGATGTTCAACTCAAAGACACATCATGTATTTATCAATATATATCTGATTTAATCCATATATCAATCTAAATGGGTGACCGGACAACTCAACCAGTAGACCATTTCAATCACAGTAGCTCTCAACCAGTACCAAATCAACCAATACGGTTAGATTAGGTTAGGTTAGTACTATATTTTGTCACTGGTTTGGTTGGTATTGGTTGATTTGGCACTGGTTGAGAGCTACTGGTCGAGATGTCCGGGAACCATCTAAATGTATATATGTGCAAACAGAAAATCGCAAGAGCTCACGAACATTAAATTTTGTCAGTAGCTGTACATAGAGAGGTGTTCCTTATGTGTCTGTGTGTGTCTGTGTTTGAAGGGGGGGAGGGGGGCATGTGGCTGTGTTTGGAGGGAGTTGGGGGAGGGCATGTGTCTGTTTGAGGGGGGGAGGGGGCATGTGGCTGTGTTTGGGAGGAGGGGGTAATGTGGCTGTGTTTGGGGGGAGTGGGGGGAGGGTATGTGGGCGGGTTTGAGGGGAGGGGGGTAATATGTCTGTGTTTGGGCGGAGTTGGGGGAGGGCATGTGTCTGTGTTTGGGAGGAGGGGGTAATGTGGCTGTGTTTGGGGGGAGTTGGGGGAGGGTATGTATCTGTGTTTGTGGGGAGGGGGGGTAATATGTCTGTTTGGGGGAGTTGGGGAGAGGGTATGTGTCTGTGTTTGGGGGAGGAGGGGGTAATATGTCTGTTTGGGGGGAGTTGGGGGAGGGTATGTGTCTGTGTTTGGGAGGAGGGGGGTAATATGTCTGTGTTTGGGGGGAGTTGCGGGAGGGTATGTGTCTGTGTTTGAGGGGAGTGGAGGGGGGGGGGGGGGGGTCTGTGTTTGGGAGGAGGGGTAATATGTCTGTGTTTGGGGGGAGTTGCGGGAGGGTATGTGTCTGTGTTTGAGGGGAGTGGAGGGGGGGGGGGGGGTATGTGTCTGTGTGTAACTGTCTTCGTGGTGCGATGCATAAGGTGTTGATTTTCGGTGTGAGCGTCCTGGGTTCGGATCCACGGACTGCCTCATGTGTTTGTAAATGTCATTAATCGATTTTAGGAGTAGAGTTGGTTGTTGGAAGGAACATAATAATTTGAGGGGAGTGGAGGGGGGGGGGGGGGGGGGGGGTTGGGTCTGTGTTTGGGGGGGGGGGGGGGGGTATGTGTCTGGTGTTTGAGGGGAGGGGAGGGGGAGGAGGTATGTGTCTGTGTTTGTGGGTGAGAGGGGGAGGGGGTATGGTGTTGAGGGGGTGGAGGGGGAGGAGGTATGTGTCTGTGTTTGTGGGGTGAGAGGGGAGGCGGTATGTGTCTGTGTTGATGGGAGTGGAGGGGGAGGAGGTATGTGTCTGTGTTTGGGGGTGAGAGGGGAGGCTGGTATGTGTCTGTGTTTGATGGGAGTGGAGGGGGAGGAGGTATGTGTCTGTGTTTGGGGGTGAGAGGGGGAGGCGGTATGTGTCTGTGTTTGATGGGAGTGGAGGGGGAGGAGGTATGTGTCTGTGTTTGGGGGTGAGAGGGGGAGGCGGTATGTGTCTGTGTTTGGATGGAAGTGGAGGGGGAGGAGGTATGTGTGTGTGTTTGGGGGTGAGAGGGGGAGGCGGTATGTGTCTGTGTTTGATGGGAGTGGAGGGGGAGGAGGTTATGTGTCTGTGTTTGGGGGTGAGAGGGGGAGGCGGTATGTGTCTGTGTTTGATGGGGGTGGACGGGGAGGAGGTATGTGTCTGTGTTTGAGGGTGAGAGCGGGAGGCGGTATGTGTCTGTGTTTGATGGGAGTGGAGGGGGAGGAGGTATGTGTCTGTGTTTGGGGGTGAGAGGGGGAGGCGGTATGTGTCTGTGTTTGATGGGAGTGGAGGGGGAGGAGGTATGTGTCTGTGTTTGGGGGTGAGAGGGGGAGGGGGTATGTGTCTGTTTTTGGGGGTGAGAGGGGGAGGGGGTATGTGTCTCCCCCTAACTAGTGCCCTTTTTTGGTATGTCTAAATCGGAGGTCTCTCTTAAGATGCCATATTAATCTTGTACCTTGGATATGACACACACGCACACTCTCTCTCTCACACACACACACGCACACACAAGAGAAGTATCGGTCCTTTCTAAGCGTAATATAAATCGTCTAATGTAAGCCAGCCAAGTGTACATTCATGGGCCATTACAAGTAAACCCAATATGTGTCGAGCCCAAACGAGATAATACCCTGCCATATATATCAGCCTAAGTGTCAACCCACGGCGGCATATGTGTGGAGTGTCTATTGGTTAAACATGTGGTTAATACGTAAAGAAGGCCATATTATGTAATCAGCCAGCTGTTTGGGTGGCACCTAACCCCTCCAGTACCGGTGACGTCCTTTTTTCATTATATTCTGGCAACTATTAGACGATTTTGTTCAGCTTGGGAAGGACGTCTGGCCATGAAAAGGCTACAGATTTTTTTTGTTTTCTGTGATTGAGGGAGGCAAAAGGCAGAACTGCCTATAGCGAGTGCCTCCCCCATAGTTGAAAGAGTAACAGGGCCAAAATCAAGGGACGTTCGAGCCAAAATGCCTGGACACACGGAGTTTGAAGCAATTTAAGTCGTAGGAAGAGGGAAAGACTCATTCTGGGAGAGAGTTCCAGAGCTCAGCTGTTGAGTAGAAGAAAGACTGGGAGTAACGTTTCACTCTCGGGTTGGAGAGTTGCACAGAGTAGGGGTGGGATTGAGTTGCAAGACGGGTACCACGTGCCCTACGTAAAGGAGGTGGTATACACTGGGATAGCTCTGAGGAACACTGATTATTATAGTAGCGATAGAATAATCTTTTTAGCTAGGGTACCATATATCCTTCCTTAGCTTAATACAATTTCTCAAATGTAGCTGAAATCGAATGCAAAAGACGTGAACGGTACTGAAAGAGTTTACTCTCTGCGGCGTAGGCAATGTGTGGAGTGTCTATGTGTGGAGTGTCTATGTGTGGAGTGTCTATGTGTGGAGTGTCTGTTTGGTTAACATGTGGTTAATACGTAGAGAAGGTCACAGGTAATTAGCCATATGTTTGAGTGGCACTTAACGACGCAGGTATAGTGACCTAGTGTGTGGGTGTCTGTATATATATATATATATATATTGATTTATTGATTTATTGATTTATTGATTTATTGATTGATTGATTGATTGATTTATTTATTTATTTATTTATTTATTTATTTATTTATTTATTTATTTATTTATTTATTTATTTATTTATTTTTCTCCCTAGATCTCTAGGTTCCAACAAAATTACAGGCTCCCTATCGCTCATCAGGAAATTATCAACACCTAAATGACACGAAAGGTCTTAATATTGACAAAGAAATAGGGCAAAAGGTCTTAAAATCGCAAAACTAATGGGCCGAACTCCTTATAACCTGAAAACTAATGCGGCTAATCATGAGGAAGAAAGAGGACCAGAAAAGCGACCCATCTCCCCTTAACCCCTTCTGTTCCGGCGACGTCGTTTTTAATTTGATTTCCGCTTCATTTAGATGGTTTTAGGAAGCTTAGGAAGGACATGTGGTGGCTAAAAGGGTTAAGGGGGGAGCAACTCTCGCCGAGGCCGCTGAGGTGGCCGAAACAACTCCAGGTAGACCTGTTTTGGTCCTGTCCTTTTCTATCTTTCTCTGGCTTGTATCCATTTGGCCCCATTCAGTCTACTGTTTTAAGACGTTTATCCCCATCCAGGTGTCAATTTCTTACTGGTGAGCGGTTGCGAGCCAGCATATTTTTTATTTTTGTTAGACAGCAGGCTAAATTTGTACATTTTTCGATAGGAAAATATCTCCGGCGAAGCCGGATTTCTTCATACAATGCTGGCTCGCTATCGCTCGCCAGGAAGAAATTGACACCTAGATGGGGATAAACGTCTTAAAATAGTTGGCTGAATGGGGCCGAATGGATACAAGCCAGAGAAAGAGAGAAAAGGACAGCAATAACAAAAAGCAGGTCACCCCCCTTAAATGAGATTAACTGTAATGTGTAGCCGTCCATCCTAAGGTGAATACAATCGTCTAACAGTTGCCAAAATATAATGAAAAGGACGCCACCGGTGCTGTATGAGATTCTGGCCAAAATTAAATGATTATATGCAATTTAAAAGGGACCTATGGTATATTAACCCTTTGAAGCTCTGACGCGTGTTAGCAGTTTATTTTGGCTATCATTAGACGGTTTCATGCAGCTTGGGAAGGATCTGTGGGTATTAAAAGCGTAAAGGCTGTCTCCATCAGCCCCTGACTTCCATATACCCTTCCTAATCTGCATTGAAACGTCTAATTTTAGCCAGAAAACAAAAACATAAATGCGTTTTGGAGCTTGAAAGGGTTAAGAGGATTTGTAGAGATCGTATTTTGGAGCTTGAAAGGGTTAAGAGGGTTTATAGAGATCGTATTTACCCATTTGAGTCCTAGAGGTAGATTATAAACAAGAGAAAATCGTCTAATGGTAACCAGAATATGATGCCAATTACCTAATGGTGGTGAAGGGGGTTAAAGATGCATATTCTAGGACATAATTATTCAGTCTATGGAGGCATTGCTCTAACACGAAGGGAGTAAATTCGCTGAACATTATTAAGGTCACATGAATTATCTGGTGTGTGTGTGTGTATATATAGATAGATAGATAGATAGATAGATAGATAGATAGATGAATAGATGGATAGATAGATAGATGGATGGATGGATGGATGGATGGATGGATGGATAGATAGATAGATAGATAGATAGATGCATGCGTGTGTGTGTGTGTGTAAGTATATTTTTCTGTGTATTTCGTGTATGCCATATATTTTGCACCCGGATAACAAGATAGATGGATGGATGGATGGATAGATAGATAGATAGATAGATAGATAGATAGAATGATAGATAGATAGATGCGTGTGTGTGTGTGTGTAAGTATATTTTTCTGTGTATTTCGTGTATGCCATATATTTTGCACCCGGATAACAAGATAGATGGATGGATGGATGGATGGATGGATGGATAGATAGATAGATAGAATGATAGATAGATAGATGCGTGTGTGTGTGTGTGTGTAAGTATATTTTTCTGTGTATTTCGTGTATGCCATATATTTTGCACCCGGATAACAGAACAGGATCCCGTACACAAGTTACCATTATTATACACTTTACTGTACATCCTTGCAGCTGTGCCTCACTTTCCGGGAACAGCTACAGATAAACGTAAATGACGCGTGTAGTTTATCATTTTAAGGGGGGATGGTTAACTTTTTGGCCGATTTTTGCATGTATTCATTATTTTTCTAGTTTCCTCCCTAGACCTCCATTAAATTTAAAAAAAAACACCCATTAGATCCCCCTTCTAGATTAATTTGTACATTTTTCGGTAGAAAAGTTTCCCGGCCGAAGGCCGGTTCTTCCAACATTACAGGCTCACTATCGTTCGCCAGGAAAAAATCGACACCTAAGTAGCACGAAAGGTCTAAATATTGACGTAGAAATGGGGAGAAAGGTCTTAAAATCGACTAAATAATGGGGCAAACATCTTAACATCTGAAAACTAATGGGGCTAAACATGAGGGAGGAAGTGGTCCAGAAAACCGGCCCATCTCCCCTTAAAATCTGGTAAATTGACCACTTGCGAGTTTCAGGCTATAAGGAAGTTGGAGCCGTGAACATCGATATTAAACAGAAAATGCAATAATAATGTAGGTTTCTGATGGCTATGTCGTATGTTTAATTGGGTTTATATATGTATTTATAAATGTACTACGACCGTATTTTAGCTGTAAATGCTGTTAAATATCGATGTCTACAGCTCCAACTTCCTTATAGAACGAAACTCGCAAGTCGGCAATTTAGCTACTTTTCCGCTAGATCTAGAGGGGTTTTCTTGGGTCTAAAGGCAAATAATATCAGTAATAAATAATAAATAACTAAAGGAAGAAATACATTATAATCTGTTCCTTGTTGTTTATATTTCCGGGAGAACACACGCAGTACCGAACACACGAGAGGCAGGCTGTACTCACGAACACACAGAACACACGAGAGGCAGGCTGTACTCACGAACACACAGAACACACGAGAGGCAGGCTGTACTCACGAACACACAGAACACATAATTATACAGGTGGTCTAGGTGTTCAAGGTGGAGGTGTACAATTTGTATATGCTTACTATATTGTTCTCTCTCTCTCTCTCTCTCTCACTCACTCACACTCACTCTCACTCTCACTCTCTCTCTCTCTCTCTCTCTCTCTCTCTCTCTCTCTCTCTCTCTCTCTCTCTCTCTCTTCTCACTCTCACTCTCTCTCTCTCTCTCTGACCACCTATACTCTGTTTGGACACTTGATCCTCAGTGTTTTGGAGGACAAGCAACCTAGAAGGGTCACTAGATCTGTTGTTGCTTGATTTCCTTTGTACTCCTTTGTACTTTGTACTCTTTTTCAAATAGGTAGGCCAGAAATCGTGAACCCTATCCTCTGTAACTCAAAAAGGGCTAGAGCAAATGGGGGTGTATAAATGTCCTCACCTATTCCTTGGGAGACCTTTCCCATATGATGGAAGTGTTAGCTGGATTACTGTAGCCGTTTGTGAGTTATAGAGGTTAATGTTCAAGAGTTTTGGCCCATATACTTGGAATAGGGTATAGGCTTTGTTAGGGAGTTTAGTTTATTCCTGTTACAGCTAGAGGAAAAATAAATCCAAGTTGGAAATGCGTTTGATAATGTTAAGTACAGCTGTTCTGTATATCCGCATGCGCACTGCGTCACATGTGCGGTGGGTGCATATTACTGTATACGCTAGGACTAGGTACTGTACATGTGTGGTAGACTTGGTGAGAGAGAGTGAGAGTGAGTGAGGTGCAGGTGTGAGGTATTTGGAGCATGATTCGAAGGTATTCAGTAGCATGAACAGAGGAGAGTGAGAGGAAGTTGGATCGTGCGAGGACAGAGGAATAGAAGAATGGTACAGTAGTTGTGATAAGATTTTATTTTTTAGTTTATGTTTTATTAAGAGGAAAAGATAAATGGTAGTCTAGTTGGAATGATTTTTTTTTTTTTTTTAAGGAATGGAATAATTGATTGGGAGGAGGGAAGAAAGTTGAACGTATAAAGGAATTCAGATACGTGGGTCAGAGCGTAGATGTAAGGTTGATAGAAACAGATACTGAAAAGAGAGAGAGAGAGAGAGAGAGAGAGAGAGAGAGAGAGAGAGAGAGAGAGAGATGAGTGTGTGTGAGAGAGGGGGAGGGGAGTGTGAGTGAATGTGTGTGTGAGAGAGAGTTTGAGAACGAGAGAGAGAGAGAGAGAGAGAGAGAGAGAGAGAGAGAGAGAGAGAGAGAGAGAGAGAGATGAGTGTGTGTGAGAGAGGGGGAGGGGAGTATGAGTGAATGTGTGTGTGAGAGAGAGAGAGAGAGAGAGAGATGAGTGTGTGTGAGAGAGAGGGGGAGGGGAGTGTGAATGAATGTGTGTGTGTGAGAGAGAGAGAGAGAGAGAGAGAGATGAGTGTGTGTGAGAGAGGGGGAGCGGAGTGTGAGTGAATGTGTGTGTGAGAGAGAGAGAGAGAGATGAGTGTGTGTGAGAGAGGGGGAGGGGAGTGAGTGAACGTGTGTGTGTGTGACGTGTGTGTGTGTGAGAGAGATAGAGAGATGAGTGTGTGTGAGAGAGGGGGAGGGGAGTGAGTGAGAGAGAGAGAGGTGGAGTGAGCAGTAATGTATGAGTGACAGAATCAGGCGAGTTACAGGCACTGATTGTAACGTATGAAACGGAAATAGAACGCCTTTGTTATATGTAAAAACAAAACATATATAAATAATATATATATTAGGCAGAAAAAGGACGTGTTTGTAGTATTATGTAAACAAATAAAGACACCTAGACAGAAAGAGGTAATTCAATATATGAGCACGTTTAAATAAGTATTTAGTAGATTTATAACATAGAGAACATTATACTGTAGTTTGATAGTTACTTCGTTGATTAATTAAATAGAGAAGTTTAGATAATGAATTACTTAGTAGATTCATAACATAGAAAGATATGCTTAATTAATTACTTAGTAGATTCATGAAATAGATAAATATAGATAAACATTACTTAGTACATTCATAAAATATACAAGTATAGATAATGAATTACCTAGTAGATTCATAATATGCATAAATATAGAAAACCAATAACTTCTTAGAGTGATAATAGAGTAGATGTGTGTGAGTAAGAGAACTGGGACGTCGGGAGAGAGAGAGAGAGAGAGGGGGGGGGGAGAGGGGGGGGGAATTAGGGCAAGGAGGGATCAAATGAAGGAGAGTGGAGCATAGGCCCGTGGGGGGGGGGGGGGGGGGGGGAGGGAGAGAGAGAGAGAGAGAGAGGGGGGGGGAAATTAGGGCAAGGAGAGATCAAATGAAGGAGAGTGGAGGATAGGCCCGTGGGGGGGGGGGGGGGGGAGAGAGAGAGAGAGAGAGAGAGGAGTGATGAGATTAATGAAATAAAATTAGAGTGATATAAGAATGATCAGATGGGGGTGGAATAGAGTGAGGGAGAGGGGGTAAAAATAGGAGAAAATAGAGGGGGAAGAGGGGTGTGTGGATTAGGATGAGGGAGAGAGGGGGTAAAAATAGGAGAAAGATATGGGGGGGGGGAGGGAGAGGTAAGACAGGGGAGGATAGGAGGGGAGAAGGATGATAAGAGAAGAGGGTTAAAAGGGAGGAAGGGAAAGTAAGATTGGGAAAGGGAGAGTAAGAAATGGAAAGCGAAGAAGGAAGGAAGGGGGCGAGTAAGCTGATAAAAAAGGGAGATAGGAAGGGAGGGAAGGTAAGTAAGGGGAACAAATTATAAGAACAGAAGGGAGAATGTAAGAGAGAGAGAGAGAGAGAGAGAGAGAGAGAGAGAGAGAGAGAGAGAGAGAGAGAGAGAGAGAGAGAGAGAGAGAGAGGAGGGGAGTAAAAAAAAGGAAAAGGGGAGAAGTTAAAGGAAGGGAGAGTAAGGCGAGAGAAAGAGAATAAGAAGGGGAGAGGGAGGGGAGTAAAAAAGGAGAGTGGAGGATAAGAAAGGGGGGGAGGTGTAAGAGGGTAGAGTGGGGGTGGGGGGTAGTGTCAGAGTTAGAGGTGTGCCAGTCCACCAGTCCCTGTGCCAAACCCGTGTCTCTCTCCCTCCCTCTCTCTCGCTCTCCATACGACGCACACAGCACAACACAGCACTACACAGCAACAGGCAACTCGCAGCTTACCTCCACAGCACCAGTCCACCCCTTAGAATCCCCAGAAATTGATAAAATGTTGAACAGTTTGGCACTGGGATAGGGCCAAGTGGGGTTTCCTCATGAGGTGACAAGATCATGCCAGTGGGTGCCTGTGTTTGTTTACGTTTTGATTGGGTGGTCTCTGGATTAGAACACGGATTTTGGAACGCCCTCTGAATTAACCCTTTGAGGATCATTACGCGTGTTAGCAGTTTCCTCTTTTTAGAACACTGATTTTGGGACACCCTCTAAATTAACCCTTTGGGGATCATGACGCGTTGGAGCAGTGGTCTCCTGGCTATTATGAGACTATTTTATACAGCTTAGAAAATGGTTAGGAAAATACCTCTGACAATCAAAGTGGTCAAGTCGATCTCAATTAACCTTATGACTCCCGCAGCTCCCTCATTTACTTATTAAAATCGTCTAGCAATAGCCAGAATGACTGTCAAAAGGGGTCATAATCCACAAGGGGTGATCGTGTGAGAAACATAAAAGGGATACACAATATATACAAAACACGTAAAATATTCGATGCGTCTGCGATGTTGTGGTTTGGTGACTTGAAACAGAACACACATTGTATTTCACAACCTTAGCTAAAATAAGTGCGCTGGAAATGATACAGGATATAATAAAACTTGATTGATTGATTTTGTTTATATATTTATTTATTTATTATTATTTATTAAATACAGTACAGTATATATACTGTTATATTTTATTTATATGTTTTGCATTTACAATTGTTAAGAATTGCATCATACTATATTAATTATAAACATTGTTACAGAAAAGACATTGGTAACATTTATAATATCACTTGAATTTCATTGCATCTACGATTTTTAGTAGTGAAACACAGTGTACGGTACGTAAACACAGTGTACGGTACGTAAACACAGTGTACGGTAGGCTACGTAAACATTGTCGCAGGAACGGCATTGCCACACAACCTCACGAAAGCGATCCAACAAACTCCACCATAAAACTTTTTAATTGAGAGGCCGCAAACTCCAATTATCTGACCAGTGAAAACATAATTGTGTCGACCAGAATAACAACATCCACCACCCCTACTACTAGAATTACAACCAGTACCTCCTTAATAACAGCAATTACGTTTATTTACCGCTAGACTTACGTACAAACAGCATTCCGATAACAACTGCAATATTGTTTTTGTTTATCATTCCTTCCATAACAACAGCAATTACGTTTTCTACCCCTAGAATTACGTACAACCCCCCCCCCCCCGTCCCATAACTGCAATATTGTTTTTGTTTATCATTCCTTCCATAACAACAGCAATTACGTTTTCTACCCCTAGAATTACGTACAACCAACCCCTTCATAACAACACCAATTTTGTTTGTGTTTACCATTACTTCCATAACAACAGCAATTACGTATTAGAAGTACGTACAGTCGGCGGCAAAATTCATGTCGCCTCCCCTGCCTCACCGTGACCCACGATATTCATAGACTCAAGAATGTTAGGTGTACAAAACGTGCATAATTCTGTCAACAAAGAGCACCTAACATTCTGGAGTCTATGAATATCACAGGTCACAGTTAGGCAGGAGAGGCGACATTACTTTTGCCACCGATTGTACAACCACCGCTTTCATCATAACAACAGCAATTTGGTTTTTGTTTACCTTTATTGTTAGAGTCGTTAGGTCACCTGTCACCCTGGCCACCACACACACAGGCCCTTCGCTGTCGTTTATTTAAGGTGTGCCGTTTTTGCCTAAGCATCTCTGGTGGGTGCCAACTTTGCCTGTGCAGTGGTGGCAACACACACACACACACACACTTTGACGGCTGGTTGGTTGGCAGAACGGCGAGGGAGTGTGCAGTGAGGTGTTGTTGTGTGTTTGCAGTGTTATATAAGAGGTGGACCGTGTTGGCGAATTGCTTCAGCACCATGACGCCTTTTTACCTTTGATTCTGGCTAAAAATTAGACTATTTTATGCAGCTCAAGAAGGACGTGTGTTATTTAGAGGGTTTATTGAGATCGTATTTACCCATTTGATTCGTAGAGGTTGAATATTTACTAAAGAAAATCGTCTAATGGTAACCAGAATATGTTGGATATTACGTAATGGTGGTGAAGGGGTTAAATAAGGGTGGATTGTGTTGGCGAATTAATGTGTTGGTAAATCGGTGCCTGTAATTATTGGACTGAGGATTTGTTTTTGAAAGAAGCCGTTTGCAGATACGGAATTGATGTTTGAGTCTATTAAACAATGCAGTACCGGTGCCGTCCTTTTAACTTTATGCTGGCTCCTATTAGACGATTTTAATCAGTTTAAAAAGGGCCTCCGGTAAATAAGAGGCTTGGAACTATCTCACTTTACCATTACTACCACAGATCCTTCATAAACTTCACAACATCCTCTAAATATAGCTAGACTATAATTAAAAAGACGTCGCCGATACAGAAGGGGATAAAGGATGCCTATAATTTGTGGATTGAGGATTTTTTTTTTTTGAAAGAAGCAGTTAACAGATAAGGAATTGATGCCGGAACGTTAGATAAGGAAAGGAGTGGAAAGGAGTGGACATTGTTGAGTAACAGTTAGTGTTGAAAGAAGTAATAATATCGTAAGGGAAATTCCCCAAACCTATTAAGCAAGATGTTTTTAAGACATATAAATGTAAGCATATTGATAATTGAATGAAGAAATAGTGGTTTTAAAGAGCAATAAGAAAAATATAACAATAGATAGATAATGAATGAATAAATGTAAAAAGATTAATTAATAATAAATAAATTAATAATGATAATAATGATGTAAATAATAGTAATTATTTTGTAAGGAGAAGCATGATAATCCATCTTCATAAAATCGATGAACGAGAGGTATAAAATCTAGACCACCACTCTCACCTCCCAGTGCAGCTCACACACAGTTTGCTCACTCTCACGCATCTGCCGACCCCAACTAGTGTTGCCAATTTAGCTACATTCCTGCTAGATATAGAGGTATTTACATTTATCTAGAGGCAAATTTTTACATCTAGCGATATTCTGGAGATTTGGGCCAATTTAGAGTGATATTCTAGAGATTGTGGAATTATTTTTACATCTAGCGACATGAATTCTGGCGATATTCTGGAGATTTGAGCCAGTTTAGAGTGATATTCTAGAGATTGTGGCATTATTCTAGCGATTTTCGGCTTTTATTTACTCTCTAGCGGCCTGGATTTGGTAACCCTGCACCTCATTCAGCCCATGATGCTTCCCCCACACCTGTGACATGGTTCATACGCGGCCACACCTGTCCCCCGTGGCTGCAGGTGTAAGTGTAAGAGCCACCACCAGTACCGTAACCCATGCTCTCGGTGGTGGCTCTCTATCGCTCGCTGGTGTACGGGGATCAACAGGTGAATAGTGATGGAGTGTTGGAAGGTCATGTAAGGGATGGTGAGGAGGAAACTAATAATGATCATGTGGTGAGTGATGGTGATAAGCAAGTGAGAGAAAATATTAAAGTGGTGAGGGATGATGATGGGATCGTGAGTGAGTATGTCCAACTGGTAAGAAATAATAATGAACAAGTGAGAGTTGAAGATGGACTGCTGAGTAATGAGAATGTAAGATTGAGGAACATTGATATGGTGGCTCCCGAGGCTCTCTTACGAAGCATTCGAAATAGTGATGATAGTGATGACTCCTTGAACTTGAGTCTGGCTTCTTCACGCCGAACATCGTCATCCTCCTCGTCCTCGTCCTTCTCCCGTTGTGACCTCGCCCCGACCCAACCCCTCCTAGCTGATGTAGCCCCAGTAGAGTCCCGAAGCACTGGTGTGACCTGTTCTGACCCGCAATCTGGAAATGAAACCCCTCCTGAGGGCCTTACTCAGGGTTGTTCACCTGTAACTTCCTATCATGTACGAAGAGGGTTTGGTGTTGAGGGTTGTGATGAAGCGCCCTGTGTATGGCAGTGTCGAAAAAATGCCATCCGAGGCCGGGCAGGCAAGGGTCGGTATGTACCACCACCCACTGCCCCTCCCCCTCAGCGAACCACCAGGTGCCAGACAGAGCCACCCAACCTGGCCAGCCCGGACCTGCTGCAGGTGTCCTGGGAGTGGGACACCCGACCCACCCGGGCTGCTACCATGAAGCGTCGACCATCACGTCGGCCATCATGTCGCTGGAAGACTAGACCCAGACCCATCCCGAGGCGGCCCTCTGGTTGTCATACTCTTCTTGCCGTGCCTGTTAAATGTGATAGCCAGAGAGATCCGTTAAGGGGTGTGGACTGGATTCCAATAAAGGAAGGGGTGCAAGATGTTAGTCGAGTTAGGATGGTGGGGCCGGACTATAAAGACCCACCTCAAGTACGGCTCCGTCATAGCCGACCAAAGATCGCCAACATAACCAGTGACCCTACAACTTCAGCAATGAGATCACTGAAGCGCAAGTGGCGTCACTCAGACCTACTGCCACGTTTAGTGACTGAGGCCTTCATTAACGTAAAAGGTGGCGGGGATATAAAGCGGCAAACTATATTAGAGAGGCCTCGTGAGATGCCCTTGTGGATGAAACGGCTCTCACACTTAGTCCTTGGAGATAAGGATAGCACGAATCTGCCCACGTCAACCTTCTACATGAACATGTTTGGCGAGGGTGGCCACGGGGAGACTGGATCTCGCCCCCGCAGTATAGTCTCCTCGTCCTCCCATGGTTCATCAGGAGGGAGGAGACGTCGGAGCTCCCAGTCCCCCCGGTGTACTCTAGCTCCCCCCAGGCCCTCACACCATGCTGTAGGCTGGTGTAGGAAGCAGAGGAGAGCTATGAAGCAGAAAACACCACCCCTCCTGTACATCACCCCACCACAGCAAGACACCACACCCCTCCTAAGTGAAGACACCACATCTCTCCTGAATGAACCACGGGGTACGGATCGGAGGGGTGCAGGTGGGGTGCTGGGGAGATTACTGGACAGACTGCGACCCACATCAATCACCCCAATACCTGCCTCACCTGTCCCCGTGAGTCTCTACCTGTCTCAGATTGCACGTATTACTATGGCCAGGCGACTATTACTTACTATCCTTCTTTGTGTGTGGGGTTTTTTCTGCTCTCGGATTTTCTTTGTTAATGCTGCCACTGATGTAAATGTTACTGTTTTGTTTTCCTTGGTCTAGTTCCTAACGTTTGTGTTTTTACTTGTGTGTGCAATTCAATGATTGTTAATGTTATTTATATATCACTGTTCCTTATAAATTGTATAAGAAGCAGTGATGAATAGTCACACAAATGGAGGTAAAAGGGATAGTGCTTGAAGGTTGATGAAACTGTAGAGGAAGAGTATTAACAATAGGAAATAATGTGATAATATGCAAGATAGGGTGAAAATGCTTAAGCAATGGTTAAGTATAGTTAAAAGAACACATAATATGAACAGTATATAATTCATATTGTACAGTAGCCTATAATATATGATGAATTATACTTCCATTCTGTACCCCAAAACACTTTCATCCCATCCCATCAAAATTATTGAACCCTATACTGCTATAATGTGTTTTCAGTAAATATAATACATAGATGGCAACCAAGCTATAGCCTATTCACTGTAGTTTGGCCAGAAATGTAAACCATTAACCTCTTGTTTCGTATAGCCAGAAAACAGAATAGAAATGCGTATCGGATCTTGAAAGGGTTAAGGGGGCCCACCTCTTTTTTTTTTTCTCTCTCTATATTATAGAATAGTTTATGCTTAGAATCATCAGTATAATCATATCCTGAAGTTTGACACATCTATTTTGGAACACCCTGTATATAAAAAGCACTGCACAGTACCAGGTGGAATAAAATCTGAAAACTAATGGGGCTAAACATGAGGGAGAAGGTGGACCAGAAAATCGACCCATCTCCCCTTAACCTCTTCCTTACCGGGGATGTATTTTGTGTTATTCCAGCTATGTTTAGACATTCTTATGCAGCTTAGGAGGAAACCGTGGTAGTTAAAATGGATAATCTAGATAATCAATGAGCTGGATAAAATCGTCTACTAATATTCAGATTAAAATGACACGAACAACTCGGCACTAAAGGGGTTAAAACAGACTAGACTGTAGTACCAGTAGTACGCAGTACGCAGTACGCAGTACCAGGTGGAATTCTCGACAGACGTACCATAATGAAAACACAAATTTGGCAGTGTAGTCCTTTCTGAATGACAGATAGCTTTGTTTACCCCCCCCCCCCCCTCGCTCTCTCTCTTTGTCATACCTGAGCCACCTGTACAGTCATTAATTACAAGTAGTATGCTTTTTGCTTCATTACTAGCTGTACGTATTACATTGGTGTTTTCATTGAATACCCAATTTCTCCTCATATACAGTACAGTATATATATATATATATATATATATATATATATATATATATATATATATATATATATATATATATATATATATATATATACTGTGTATAACTGTATATATATTTCATCCCTAGTCCTCCATCAAGCTTAAAGAAACACCCCCAACACTCCCCTTCGAGATAGATTTGTGCATTTTTCGGTAGAAGATTGTACTCCTAAATGTCCGGCTGTACCGGGTATTATAATGAACTTACCGTCATGTACACGTTTTTTGGATATTAAATTAATCACAACGTTATTTTGATTAGCCTATCGTGTTAATTATCATGTGAATTCCCACGTTATTCCCATTATCGTATGTGTTCCCATGGTATTTATATTAGCTTACATGTATCTTATTATTTGATATGGTGTTTTATACATAGCTTATTCCTGTGATATATACTATTTTTGGTTTCCTGGTTTTTTTTGGGGGGGGGGGGGGGGGGGGCACGCTCCTCGGTGCCACTATACTCGATGTCAGCTACTTTACAAAACAAAAATATGGCCTACTTATATGGCAATAGTTCCAGCTGACAGACTTGTGAGACCGTGATTATTAAAACCTTTGTTGAGGGGAGATGGGTCTTATTCCTGGTCCCCTTTTTTCCTCATGCTTATCCCCATTAGTTTTGACATTTTAAGACGTTTGACTCCATTAGTTTTTTTAGTTTAAGACCTTTCGCCCCATTTTTGTTGACAATATTAAGACCTTTCGTGCCATTTAGATGAATTAAAGTGACATGTTGTTTTGCCGTGTTGATTAACCCTTTATATCGGTACTTCCGTGTGTGTGTGTGTCCTTGTTTATTATCGGCTGTTATCTCTTCCTGCTTCCTTTGTTTATCATTGTGTGTGTGTGTGTGTGTGTGATTCTATTGTTTGTGTGTATGAATGTCAGTGTGTGTGTATTAGAGGGAAGTACATAATGCACTTGTGTGTGTGTATATATATATTGGAGTACAGTACGAGTGTTTATGTGTTTACCTCTGTACGTTCCCATGTGTTTACCTGTGTGTGTTCGTACGTTTGCCTCTACTCCACAGGTAACCTTGTACCGGATATACGTCACCAATCCCGTGTGCTGTCCTTACCCAGTGATACACCTTCAATTGTACAGTCGTGTTAAGAAATTCCGGGTCTGTTTGCAATTTTTCGACTTTGATTAACTATTTCCTGTAAACTATTAAAGGTTTAAAATTGTAATATCAAATTGAGCTAGGTATATTTATAGTGATTCATTTCATTGGGAGGTGTTTGGTGTTGGGAGTAAAGTTAAGGGGAGGTATTTAGTGTGTTCCCTAGACCTCCATCAAGCTTAAAATTACACCCCCTCGAGTCCCTTTCAAGATAAATTTGTACATTTTTCGGTAGAAAAATGTCCCGGCCGAAGGCCGGTTCCTTTTAAATTACAGGCTCGCTATCGCTCGCCAGGATAAAATCGACACCTGAAAGGCACGGAAGGTCTTAATATGGGGTGAAAGTTCTTAAAATCGCTAAACTAATGGGGCAAACGTTTTATAATATCAAAAGCAATGGGGCTAAACATGAGGGAGAAAGGGATCAAGAAAAAAATCCCTCAAGTGGAGATCTCCCCTTAATTAAGTAGAGTATTTGATATATTTGTCTATCCGCATATTAGATCCAGTTGGGTATGTTGATAGTGAGGGGTATGCATGCCTCTTTGTCTTGTAATTGGAAACATAACTCCCCCAGTAACAACAACAACAGCAACAAGAGTACCGTAGCAATAATCCAGAAGGTTTGATAGCCTCTGAAGTCCTATTTTTAACTAACTCGAGCATAGATGTGTTATTTGACCCAAATAGTGGCCACACAACGTGAATTATAAGCCTCCCCACCTACTAATTGACCACTTGCGAGTTTCGGTCTATAAGGAAGTTGGAGCTGTAAACATAGATATTGAACAGATTTACCAGCTAATATTCGGTTGTACTACATTTATAGATACATAAAACCCAATTCGACATACTCTTTAGCCATTAGAAACCTACATAATTAATGCATTTATATTTACCATTGATGTCTACAACTCCAACTTCCTTATAGCCTAAAACTCGCAAGTGGTCCATTTTATATTTTCCGTTATAGAGCTGACGTGATGCGGGAAACAAGGGACTGGAGTTACTGTGTTGAATGTTGGGGTGACTATTAAATATTAAGTGTGATCCTAACCATTGTTATTTTACGTTACAGAGCCGGAGTAGTGTGAGTGGTGGTAGCGAGGATGGACACTCTCCCTCACACTCTTCAGATTATGAGGACCACGACGAACTGGAGGTAATGTACTTTTCAAGATTTAGTACCGTTGTAGAGGCTTGTCCCTCAATACCTTCACCTTTAGCAATATACTTGATTGTATTTCCATGCATCATTTACACGAGTGAAAGTTATGTCCAGTATTGTCTATCTATATACTTTACTATACTGTACATTGCACACATATTACTGTACCATCAAGGTATTTGACGAACTATGGATAAAACACGTACATTTTTTTTATGTATTTCCTGCAGGGTTCACATATCAAAGCGCCAAAATATCACCCCCCCCAAAAAAAAAATATATATATATATATATACCGGTATATATATATATATACCGGTATATATATATACTGTATATAGCTGACAGGGTTAGAAATCGAACCATTCAGGCAGTGTCCAACCGCCTACAGCTCTACACCATCACGAGATAATAAAAGAAAGACAACCATGGATAAAACGGTGAGCACAAACTATTAAAACAGTAATGTAATCTGTGTGGTTCAAGCAGCTGATCACAATAGTTCGTCAGTGTATCGTAATTCTCCCTATCAATACTTCACTGACGGGTGCTTCTGAACTTTCGACAACAATAATAAACACCTTGGATTGTTCCTCGTTTTTGTTCTATTTGTGAGTTCACTGTGTATCACGATATTTATTACATATATAGTAGATACACTAAGTTTTGATTTATTACGGTAGTCATGGGAATTTCCATATTCAGCAGATAATGACTAAACATAATAAGGTAATATTTCAGATATATAGGCCTACATGGGCGAGATTTTCTGCATTAACTACATCATCTCTATTTCTGCATTTGATAGCATTCAATAACACTACAACAGCCTTATTAACCATGTATATATTTTTTTCTTCTGGGAATAGGCCTAGGCTATAAACCCTATAATGTTTTAGGTAAGAGTTGTGTTTGCGGGCGTACCGTCCGCTTTGTTTACTAGTCGCACGTTTGCAGTAACATTCGCGTCTAATTTGTCTGTTGCTATTTGCTTTTATTTGCCCCTGCTGATAATATAGCCTATAGCCTATGATGATGACAGTACTTATTACTGAAACTACCACTAGGGGCCTATTTTTTTTCTCAATATTTGAAGCCTACTAGGCTATAGAGTAAAGATTTTGCAAAGATCATATTTAAATTTGTTTCAACCGGAAATGCATTTTATGTGCACTGTAAACACAGAAAAACTCTCCCTATTGATGGCATCATGGCAGTAACACTCTTATTGGGACCTATGCCCCTTACTGGCAAAATAGATGCTGATTTCAATAAGTCCTGGGGGTGTAACCCATCCTGTATCCCAAGGCAAGAAATTGTTGTTGGCTCGAGTAGGGGGCCTAATTAGACCTTTTCCCAAAAATTTCAGCGTCGTTGCCGTAGATAGGGAGAGTTATTGTTTATACAGTATACTGTAGTTCCTACACATAATATAGCAAGAAAGTATGGTCTATAAGAAAACAATAGGACACATACTGTATATATTGATAGGCCCCGTACTTGGCAAGTTGTATACTTGAACCCATAAGTATCTCTATCTATCTATCTATTGCCGGACGCCTTACTCCCCTTACGAGGGTGGCCATACACAGATGCCCCCAAGCGGACCTATTCCCTGTGAGAGTGACAACCCGAGCCAGTTTAGTGAAGGACTTACAGGATTGACCACTCAATTTAGGATCTGTCCGACTCAGAGGCCCTCTGTGTATCTTGTTGCCACTATTTTTCTACAGTGGTGTTCGGCTAATTCATCCACTAACCTGCCTTACCCTTAGGTAAGCAGTACGGATTTGTATCAGGTTTACTCCCCTAGACAGGTTGCCAACCAAGGCTGACGAGTCCCATCCACCCGGATTTGTATAAGGTTGTCTCCCCTAGATGAGTTGCCGACCAAGGCTAACGAGTCACATCCACCCATAATTATACCACAGAAAATTGATCACAAATTACTGACCATGTCTGTACATTCAAGTTTACATGATCAAATGATTGTGAGTTGTAAAATAATATGAATAATACTTGCTTTGTATCAGTACTGTAATGTCTCAGGTACAGGTACCATACAATATTGTTAGGATCACCATATACTATGTCTTCATCCATAATGATCCTGAAGGGGAGTTCATAGGCCTGTCTTAATTCTCTCTCTCTCTCTCTCTCTCTCTCTCTCTCTCTCTCTCTCTCTCTCTCTCTCTCTCTCTCTCTCTCTCTCTCTCTCTCTCTCTCTCTCTCTCTCTCTCTCTCTCTCTCTCTCTCTCTCTCTCTCTCTCTCTCTCTCTCTCTCTCTCTCTCTCTCTCTCTCTCTCTCTCTCTCTCTCTCTCTCTCTCTCTCTCTCTCTCTCTCTCTCTCTCTCTCTCTCTCTCTCTCTCTCTCTCTCTCTCTCTCTCTCTCTCTCTCTCTCTCTCTCTCTCTCTCTCTCTCTCTCTCTGTGTGCTATCTTTACTTTTTACTTTGTATCACATTCTGTTAGAATGAAGTCCTGACTGCCTACTAGAGACCGCAAGGTCTGTGTATCTGTAAATTTATGTAATTCTCTTTATATATATACCCCCCTCTCCTTGTCTTTCCACCCATATAATATAAGGTCTCCTATCTTAAATTTCATCATGTCTCACTTTATATAAATTTTATCTTAATCGCTACTTTTTTGGTAACCCTTTCAGTATGGTGTTTTATATTTACCCTAATCAGGCTAAGAGTAAATAATATTTTCAGCTTGGGGAAACTAGGGAATTATATATATATATATAATGTAGCTATATTTTAACCATTTTACTTCCACTGGTACTTACTGAATACAATCGCCTGTAGTATTAAGTGGTACAGTACTGTATTCGTTTTATGGAACGATAATGATATGCTTATGTAATATTTTGCAACATCCCATTTTGCTACATTGACCAAGCCAATGTTTTCCTTCACTAATTTTTCACCCTCTCAAGTTTATCATAAAGTAGTGAAACAAATACTTGTGCAGGCAACTGTACATAAAATCACTTAGGGGCCAAAGTAATTAGTGATAGAAATTTATGAGATATTTTTTACTAAAGATGTAACTTTTCTTCCAGCGTACGGGGTCTGCATCGCTGGTGGGTCGTATGCGAGGGTTGCGTCGGGACATGCAGAAGAAGATCTCCCGTCTGAAGAGTCCCCGCGGAAGTACCTCCAGCTCCCCCGGTGGCCCCCTACCCTCCTCTTCCTCCGACCCCTCCAAACCAACCCCATCACACGCTGCCTCCGCCTCCTCTCTGGCCGCACCCTCACACAAACACACTCCCTCCGCAGCGTCTTATGAGAGCCTCCCGTCTTCCTCCGTCCCTATAGGTAAGCCCTTTCAACAGGCCTGCAGTTATTCTGTTTTTCTTTAGCTGATTTGAGACTGCATTCCTTCGCAATGGCATCGTAAAACAGTACTGGAAGTTGCGTGTGTAATTCCCATGCGGGAGACCACAAGTTTGCTCCCTGCTGGTTGACAGTCAATTACAATCATTCCCATGACCTCTCAACTCCTCTCCCACAATAAGCCATCAAATACGATTATTGCCGATAAATGCAATCAAATCAGAGCATAGGTATTTAATTACCATGATGATTTACCCATTTTGCAGATCATATTCAATGCATTCCGTCTTACATCATTAGTTAGGAATTCAGTTGAGATGAAGGACCACGCAAATTGTGGGTTTGCTGTAATGGCGGACAATGCAGAGAGTAGTAGACCAGCGGCACATTTTCAATGTAAATGCTCGCACTTTATCAGCATGAATGGTGACACAGATGATACCTATAGGGAGGTGGGGAATGGGAAGACAATTGGCGAGGAGAAAAGTTTGATGCTGCTGATGGAGAGGATAATTTGGGGATTTAGCAGTTCTGGGGTGTTAATTCTTCCTTTATCTCCTCCCACTTGTGGTCAATTTTTTGGTGTGCATTGGTTTGTAGTACAGTACTTAGTTAGAGGTGAAATTTAGTTGTACATAGTTTTAGTATTAGTTGGTAAAACCAGGCCCTAGAGAGAAAATTGATTGAGACATTCTGGATTGAAGTATGTTGACTTTGTGTATTGTATCCCTCTATATTATCTTGTTACTGTGAGTGGTTCACATTTGTTATTCAAAAAGGCTTGTTCAGTACACATGGTAAACAATATTTTTGTATGTACAGTACAGTATATACTCAGGCACATACCCCATAGCTGGGGGTGGCCGACTCGAGACAGAGCCCGAACAGGGAAAAAAAAAAAAAAAATCACACACATCTTGGTCGCCCAGAGAGAAGATCCAGAGACCAAGAATCACTAAGGGCCTCCAGCACTTCCTTAGCCTCAGACCTCCCGGAGAGGTTCCAGTCTCAGCAGGCAGACATGCAGCATAGCACACCACAATGCCCACCCACCTCACATCCAGGCATGACCCTTCATATATACCGGCTCCCCGGGCCAGGCGCCTGACGGACTATTATCTAGTCGAACTGGCGCCTGACCCTTTCTCCCAACGACCGCGTTATCACTCATCTATTCACTAACATTCTCCATTCATTCCTATTTATTACCACTTCTCTTGTCTGATCTACAGTCATTTCTCTATCTTCCAACGCAATCTCTCCATCTCAACGGAGGTCTTCCTATCCCTCCCCTTGTATCTGACTTTTATACTCTCTTTGTAAGCCTTTCATCTCCCATTCACTCAACATATCCATACCAGCGCAGCACCCATCTGTCCACTCTGGCCGACAAAGGTTCCTGCTGTCCCACTTTCCTACGTACCTTTTCATTCCTCAATCTGTCTCTACGAGTCACTCCACATATATTCCTCTAGCAGCTCATCTCCATCACATCCATCTTTCTTCTTTCTTTTGCCTTCAGAGCCCATGTCTCAGCCCCATGCATCACTGTTGGTACAACTATCCCTTGATATATTGCACTTTTAGTTTTCATTCCAAGATTTCTTACCTTCCACATACTTCCCATTGCTCTGAAAACTTTCTTTCCTTCACATACTCTCTGTTTTACCTCCATTTCCATAGATTAAAACACTCCACTTGTTCTAGTATTTCCCCATCCAGCCGCACATCTAGATTCACCCTACGAGCACCTCTGTTACACAACATCACTTTACTTTTCTTGACGTTCACCCTCAGCTTTCTCCTCCCACATACCACACCAAACTCTTTGACTACTCGCTGCAGTTTCTCCTCAAAATCCGCCACCTACAGTTTCTCCTCAAAATCCGCCACCAATGCTGTGTCATCAGCAAACAGCAACTGGTTCAACTCCCAATCTCTACCATTCTTTCCCACTAAACTCAATCCTTCACCCATAGTTCTCATTTTCACCTCCCTCACCACACCATCCATATATACTGTACATTAAACAACCATAGTGACATTACACAATCCTGTCGCAGACCTACCGTACATTTACCTCAAACCATTCACTCAACTAATTTCCTACTCTAACACACGCTCTGCTCTCTTCATAAAAACTCTTGACTGCTTTTGCCAAATTTCATCCAATTTCATAAATCCTTAAGGGGCCTTCACACAGTCAGGAGTGCGAGCTAGTGGGAATTTAACAGGAGTCGCTAGAGTCACTAGGAGTTATAAATTTTCACCGCGAGCGAGTGGGAGTCTAACAGAAGTCGCTAGGAGTCATCAATTTTCCCCGCGAATAGGCCCGCGAGTCCGAATTGTCCCCTACTCTTACTGACTCTAGCTCGCACTCATGACTGTGTGATGTAACCTTTAGCACCTTCCACATCTTAACAACAGAGGCAGCCCTTGACAAGGCCGCCTGGAAAGCTGCCATTTAGGAAGTGAGACTGTAACCACAGTCTCTGTGGACAAACAGTCTTTAAACTTGTACAGTATGTATGTTTGTACATCGCTTCTCGTTCCACACGATCATACACTTTTTCCAAATCCATAAAAGCCCAAAATATCTCCTTATGCTTCTCTAAATACTTCTCGCATAGCTGTCTTACTGCAAAAATCTGATCCACACACCCTCTTATCTTCTTAAAACCACACTGCTCTTCTCCTATTGCACTTTCTGTACCCTTTATTATCCTCTCTATCAACACCCTGCCATACAGCTTTCCAACAACTGATAATATACTAATACAGTACCTCTATAACTTGAACACTCTTGCCGGTCTCCCTTCCCCTTGTACAACGGCACAATACATGCACTCCTCCAGTCTATTGGTACCATTGACACAACAAAGCACACCAACCAATCTATTATCAATATCTCCACCTTTTTTAATACACTCCACAGCAATACCATCCATACCTTCTGCTTTTCCCACTCTCATTTGGCTCCCTGCTTTTTTCACCTCAGTCTTCCCAATCCTTTAATTCATTCCTGCCACCTGGGAAGCCTATCTTCATTAACCACTGCTTCAATCACTGCTACAATTTTTGTGTTAAGGAAAGAAATTAAAGACAGCCTCCTGTTGTTGTTGTTGTTGTTGTTCCCTAAGCTGCCTGGCCGAACAGCCCCGAGACAGCCTCCTGTGTCAGTCTTTAGCAATAAAACCTAATTCCATATATCCATGTATTTCCCTCATTATTTTTCGGTGTTAATATCCAGCTAAAACTTCCCTTTATAAATCTCTTTAAGGGGTGACATTTGTTTCAGCAGTGGGTGCACCTGGCAGCAACCGGTCGAGCCTGTCTGGTGAGGAGGCCGAGCCCTACACCGGTCCCTTTATTGGCCGAGCCCGCGCCCTGGTCGACTGTCACCCCTCTCCCTACGACCCTCATGCCCTCAAGTTTAAGGTACAGTGTAAATATTAAAATAGTGCTTCACCCTAGTTAAGTTTAAAGTACAATGCAGTTATACTTCATAATTACTATACTGTACAGTACACCTATCCCTTCATAATTACTATACTGTACAGTACACCTATCCCTTCATAATTACTATACTGTACAGTACACCTATCCCTTCTTTGACTGAGCTCACGTCCTGTTCAATTGTCACTCTTCAAATTTAAGGTACAGCTGCCCACATAACTTAACAGTACTGCCACCCCTCACACTACAACCCTCATGCCCTCAAGTTTATGTTGCCCACGTATGTATACACAGCCTTCTTTATTGAGCGACCCTACACCTTCGTCAAACTGTCACCCTTTTCCCTATGACCTTCATGTTCTTGGTTTAAGGTACATTCAGAAACCCCTCATCTTACTCACTTTTAAGGGGAGGTATTTAGTTTGTTCCCTAGACCTCTATCAAGCTTATTATTACACCCCCTTGAGTCCCTTTCAAGACAAATTTGTACATTTTTCGGTAGAAATTTTCCCGGCCGAAGGCCGGTTCTTCTTAAATTACAGGCTCGCTATCGCTCGCCAGGATAAAATCGACACCTGAATTGCACGAAAGGTCTTAATATGGGGTGAAAGTTCTTAAAATCGCTAAACTAATGGGGCAAACGTTTTATAATATCAAAAGCAATGGGGCTAAACATGAGGGAGAAAGGGGTCAAGAAAAAAATCCCTCAATTGGAGATCTCCCCTTAAGGAACAGCACAATCAAATATCATAATGAACATACTGTACTGTACATCTGTCCCTTTTGCCCTCCGAGTCTGCATCCTGGTCAACTGTCACCAGCACTGTACTACGATCCTCATGCCTTCAAAATTTAGGTATACAGTAGTCACAAACCATAACAAGTACTGTCACTACATAAATTTAGGTATACAGTAGTCACAAACCATAACAAGTACTGTCACTACATAAATTTAGGTATACAGTAGTCACAAGCCATAACAAGTACTGTCACTACATAAATTTAGGTATACAGTAGTCACAAGCCACAACAAGTACTGTCACTACATAAATTTAGGTATACAGTAGTCACAAGCCACAACAAGTACTGTCACTACATAAATTTAGAATAAAAGACTGTCAAAACTCTTACTATATATCCACTGGCCCCTTTATTGTGTTCTAGTCGACTGCTCCCTCTCACCCTACGACTCTCATACACTCAAGTTTAAGGTATAGTTGCCACTTAGTGAAAAACAAGCATTGATGGTGTAATATATGAGGTAATATACCATGCATATGTGTCATTTACTGAATAGCAAATACCCAAAAATCAATCCCAACATTTGAAAAATAAATATGCCCAATAATTTTAAGATGTTTTTTTCCCCCCCATTCAGGTGTCAATTTTTTTCCTGACAAGCAGTTGAGAGCGTTTAATTTGAAAATATATAAGAAAAGCGATCTTTAGCCAGGACATTTTTCTATTGGAAAATGTACAAATTTATCTGGAAGGGAGTTCTGGGGGCATAATTTTGATATTATGTGGTGATTATAGTGTCTAAAAAGCAACCTGTAACTTTAACTCGTAACCCAGATGGCCTTTGTATAGGCTATGTCGAGCTTTCCCCGTGGGGCCCGGATGGCCATCATGAACCCTAAGGGCTATTTCATGGCTAGAAAACCACTGATAGAAAGTTTTGTTTTTGACACACAGTCAGTCAGTTAGTTGACTCGTGCTTGAGTGAGGCCATCAAGCAGTCGTGTATTGATTTTTTGTAGTCACAATCGATGCATGAAAGCAGTGGACAGTGACTTAACCCCTTCTGTACCAGCTTCGTACGTTGGCCGACAGTAAAAGAGTCACTCGCCAGTACCAGCGCCGTACGACGTACGTCCATAATGGTCGGGCCTTGTACCGAGCGGTACCTGGCACCATGACTTGTAAACACTGCTTTAAGACCTTGGCAACACTTCTCAGAGTGTATCTAAGATTCGAAGGTCCCACGGGCGAGATGGCTCAGTACTCGTCCAGCTTTCGGAGTGAGAGGATGCTCTCTCTCGACTTTGAAGCCATTTTGGCCACAATGCTTGGTACTGGAGGTTACATTTATAGTAATACCCTCTGGTACAGTAGGGGTTAAGAATGGTTACAATGGTGAAATAAATTAGTAATCGATATAATCAATATTAATTTAAATCCATCCATCCATCCATCATCAATAATCAATAGTTGAATGAGTGTAAACAAACTCTAGCCGTAGTCGCCGGTATGGCAATCGGTCAAGTCTAGTTCACATGACTAAACACACAATTTTATTTTCCACCTCAGACGAGAACCAGTTGATGTACAATGTTCTAGTCTGAATTTTTTGCATAGTTTTATATTCACCATAATCATGAAAATACAATATTTCACCCGGTTCATGGGAGGCGGGAAGGTTCAAACACGCCGAACGCGGAGGGTTAAACCCGCAACTGGTTCTCAATACTGTACTTGCCCAATTGTGCATGAAAACCGCAACCTTGGCATCCGCACACGCGGACCAATTTGACCAAGATTACACTTGTTTCTATGCACAAATCACCATGGCCTAGTTTAGATCATTTGCATTTGGAAGTACTGTACTGTAGAATAAGTTAGCTAAGTTAACCTAACATAGCCTACTATCTATCCAAAAGAGTTGTCTGTGCAACGAAATAGAGAAAATATCAAGAAACTGAGCGAATTGATCTGCGGAGGTAATGGTCTGCAGCCTGAAGTTTTTGTTATATTGAGGTGTGAGTTTGTTGTTGTTGCTGTTCCCCAAGGTCCCGAGCAAGGCCAAGGCCAAGCACCCCCACAGAATCTTCCCTGCTTACCACTAATAAAGCCCAGGTGACCGAAGCCACTCCAAGGCGAGGAGCTGAGGAGGGTGCGGAAACGCCCGGTTTTTGTTTATATAGAGGTGTAAGTTAATGTAGGTTCAGATCATGCAGGCTGGAAATTGAGAGACTTTTTATACTCTGTCCTGAAAATAATTCCAATATTTTTAGGCATTATTATTAAATGTACAAAGTTAAATTTATGGTAGATGGTTGCATTTATGCTACTTGAAATGATTTATTGGCTAAAACAATACAACTGCATGCAAATTTTCCTGTACTCTCTCTCACACTCAATCCCTAATCAACATTGCCACGGTTTACCATCACAGTCTTGCTAGAGCTGAAGCCTTCCAGTGGATGGCTGTAGCAATATTTTGTTTTATTTTACAAGCAGCCTAGTAAGGACAATTAGGTCTGTTGTTGCTTGTCTTCCTTTGTATTCATTTGTCTTGTCCTTTGTCTTGTTATGCCCACCCACTCACACATCTCCCTTTCCCCAACAGAAGGGCGACGCCATCGACATAATCGCCAAGAACCCGTCTGGTCTGTGGCAGGGGTGTGTGGATGGCCGGGTTGGTCACTTCAAGTTCATACTGGTGGAGGAGGAGGTGGAGCGGCCGGCCAGGAAGAGTCGGGCCGGGCGGGCAGGGCGGGGTGAGGCAGGTGGGCGGAGTAGCGGGGGAGCCTCCACTCATCGGCGGGGAAGACCTCGCACCTTGGAGGAACTGCTCTCTCGGCTACACCTCGCACATCTCATACAGGTAAGCCGTAGCAAAAGACACAGTCATACCAGTCTGCTTTTGTATATGCTATAATTTTTCAGTTGATTTTGGAGAAATTTCAAGATTACCTGCTTAAAGATTAAAAATTACGTTATAAAAATACTTCAAATTGCCAGGAGAAAGGCTAATATGTAGGTTATGTAAACTAGCATGGAAAAGTGAGAGTGTACCAGAGGACTGGAACAAAGCAGTAATTGTGCCCTTGTACAAAGAGAAAAGTAGTAAAATACTATATGGGAATTGGTCTCCTTTGTATACCCTGAAAGTTGGATGTGAGAGTAGAAACTAACAGACTACAAAAGATCTATCTATCTATCTATCTATCTATTGCCGGACGCCTTACTCCCCTTAATGAGGATGGTCATACACAGAAGGCCCCCAAGTGGACCTATTCCCTGTAAGAGGGACAACCCGAGCCAGTTTACTGAAGGACTTTCAATATTGACCACTCAATTTAGGATCCGCCCGACTCCAAGGCCCTCTGTGTACTGTATCTTGTTAGCACTATTTTTCTAAAGTGGTGCTCGGCTAGTCCATCCACTAACCTGCCTTACCATTAGGTAAGCAGTACGGATTTGTATCAGGCTTACTCCCCTAGACAGGTTGCCGACCAAGGCTGACGAGTCGCATCCACCCGGATTTTTATAAGGTTGTCTCCCCTAGATGGGTTGCCGACCAAGGCTAACGAGTCCTATCCACCCGGACTACAAAAGATAATGGATGATAAAATAGGTGAAGAACAAGAAGGGTTCAGAAAGGGCAGGGGTTGCATTGACTAGATAGCATCAGGGAAGTATCTAGCTTGGAACATAATTTTTTTGACAGCATTTATGGATTTGGAAAATGCATATGATTATGATATAAGGTATTAGGAGGGTCTGTAGGAGGTGTTCATAGTGTATGGTGTGGGAGGGAAGTTGCTTATGACATTTATTTTAAACAACTTATTTGTATTAAGCTTTATTTCCATATAGCGATTTTGATGAGTTATTTTGTCTTTATCTTGTGTCGTCCAAGTTTTGGTTTGTTTATTTTGCAAGTTTTACAATTTAATTAAAATTATTTTCCAAGAATGCATTGGAAATGGTAAATTGGGTGATGAATTGAGTGATAGTTTGTCATTGTAGGAGTGAGACAGGAATGTTCTGTGTTACCATTTACCATGGCTGTTTAATATTTACAGTATATACTTTCTTTGCTTAGTATATCACTGTTTATGTGCATGTGTTTCAATATTCATTAATATGTGAAATATTCTTATGATAAGCCGTTTCTCTGCTGAAAGCACATAATAGTTTGCTAAAAATGTAAGTACTGTACTGTACAGTGGTGCACCGATCTTCGCGGCTAATTGGTGCCGAAAAACCTCCGCGCCAAAATTGATTTTGCGAAGGTTGGGGCATTATTCTTATGGGATATGGTAATTGGTTCCAGATTTGTCTAAACAGTCACCTCTAAAGTACCCATTTCCCCCCAAATACATCCAATAAATACATATTATGAGGAGAATACTTATAAATACATAATATGAGGAGATTACTTACTACACAGACTTTATTTGAAATAATTGCATATTTAGTATAGGCCTAACTTTACATCTTCATATTTATGCCACTTTCGTTCGACACGGTACGTATGCCTGACTGGTCTTTGCTCTGTTTTGATGGTCCCGGGCATTCAATTCCTTTATCATTACCACCAGGCCCACGGTCCCTATCACTGAATGCACCAGAGGCCATAATAAACGCAAGAGATACAAGGTTTGTGCACAAATAAGCTTGTAAAAGGTGGGTGGACTCTGAGCGGCTAGCTTGTGACAGCATTGAAGATGGCGGCGCCGCGGCAGCAACTTGCGCAAGTGACGGTCGGAATCCGGATGTCGGATTCACTCACATTTCGCCTCCAAGCAGCAAGCACCTTGACAATGGCAGATTTTTGGAGTTCAATTCACTTGTTTGTTTGTGTTTTCTAGTTAGATGTCGAGTCTTTCATTATAGTTGCTCTCTTTATAATGTAAAACTTGCAAAATAAACGAACCAAAACGTATACGAAAACAGTAAAAAGTCAAACTAACTAATCAAAATCGTTACGTGGAAACAACGCTTAAGTAAAATAATAATTTATAAATAGAAGAACACAATCCACCACATAGGGTGTACATTACTACATGTGCAAGTTAATCTGGTTTCCAAGCAAACTAATCGCACACATAACTATGCTCTGTCGTCAATTTGGGAAGTCGGGGACGTTCTGGTAAATTTGACTAAACTCTGCATGAATAAAGAAACTACAATTAGTGTCAAAATGTTTATTAAAATCATATTTGCAACCTGACAAGACATCAACAATAGTACAAAATACAAATAACACTAACTAACGATAGTGCTATCGGGTAGGTACCTGTAAGCATAGCATGCCTCAAGCCTCAAGGGACCCCTAACAATTACTACCCTACAAATAACCTACATTTATTGTACAAATAAACAAAGGAAATCGCAAAAGCGAGTAATTGATACTATTTCAGGTTTCGACTGCAATTTTTGCGCCAAGATTGAATATTTTTGCGCGAACGTGGAATTTTGGAATATTTGGGGTATGGCGCGAAGTTTGATTTCGCCAAGTTCGGTGCTCTACTGTACCTACATTATCTATACTGTATATACAATTTAACATTTAATGCAGTACCACATAATTCATGCAGAAAAAAAGTTACATTTGTCCTGGTGCTAGTGTACAGTATATGCATGTTTTTGTATTTATTATACGTGTGCTCCTCACTTAAGCCGGTATCACACAAGCACCTTTTCCCTCAACATTTATCCTCAATATTGGCCTGGCAGCTTATGAGGTCAACATTTTACATATTTCTGCCATCTAAATTCATCTACCATCAGTCTAGTTTCTGATACCAGTGCAAAATACTCCAGAAATGTTGCCAGAATTTTTTTGATCATCGAATGTTGACTATAAAAGCTCTCGTGTGATACCGGCTTTAGTCTCCTCATAGAAAGCTTTGTTAGTAACAACATGCAGTTTGGTTTCATTCCAGGATATGGTACAATCGTATTTAGAAACCTTGAGAATGCCTTTGATAGCGTGCCAATGGATGTTATGTAACGGGCTGTGGGAAAATTTGGTGGCAGGTATGATAATGAAGATATACGAGAGTTCTTGGTTAGCAGTAAAAGTAAAAGTTAATAATTTCCAGTAAATGTTGAAGTCACCAAGAATCAATGGCACTACTGTTTGTCATGGTCATGTAAGTGCTGTCTAGAGATTTTAGAATTGGTCTCTCGTAAAAGCTGTTATTTGCAGGTAATAGCCTTTAGTTAAATTACTGATTAACCAGAAACTGTTGTATATTACCTATTGCAGTCACATTTCTGTATTTAACCCCTCCCGATCGGCTAGTTTTGTATCGCTACTACCTGCCAAGCGGGCAGATTTACCCTAAACGAGCTTCATTCCATGCTCTTTTTCATGCATAAAGAAGAGCCAGAGCGTAATACAATTATGTATCCGTGAAAGGGCGATAATTGAGCTTTCCAATGACACCTGAACCATCCTTGTACGACCACAGGTTCTCTTGCAACGATGTTGCAACACAAGTGGAAAAAACCCTAAAATACAGTAATTTCCTCAGTTTTTTCCCTGTATCGTGGGACCAGGGAAGTGGAGACATGTGGTGGTGGTGTCAGAGGTGGGACTATGTCCACGCTGAACGGTCAGAGCCCGCCCGCGCTCCTCCCACCGCTCGGACTCTCTCTCAGAGCCGATTATGTGCTCAACATTGCATTGGACTTAAGTCGGGACCCGTTCTTTTGTCCTTGGTTCTCTAACGGACTTAAGTCGGGACCCGCCAAATAAGGGTTAAAGTACTTTATGCTTATTATGTGTTCATAATACAGTCAATAACAATAGATTGTGTTTTCTATTGCCATCAGTAGATTCAGTATTGTTTACATTATATCTCGTAAGAATTTAGATTGAATTATTTTTCAGACTCCTAAAACCAAATAATTTGTCCACAGGTATTTGTCTTGAACGGGTATGAAGATCTAGAACAGTTCCGTGAGGTAGAGCGCGGTGACCTGGCGTGTTTGGGTATCACTGAGCCTGAGACATGTGCCAAATTACTGACGGCTGTTGCCCTGCTGCATGATGCTGACGAATCCGATGCTGAGGCAGAGGCGCTGGAGGCTACCGGGGCTGTTTTGAGGAGGGGTGACCACGGCAGGGACTCTGGATGTTATCCTGACCACCGATGTCCACACCCACCAGTACTCGATGAAAATAACTTGGACACTCGTCAGTCCACGCCCTCCACTGATAACTCCTCTGGTTACCATTCTAGAGGAGGGTATAATATTCCTATGGGTGACCCTGCCCTTACCACGCTGCCCCGTGATGACCCCACCCATACACTCCCTCGAGATGATCTGCCTCATGATGATTCCACCCCAACACTGTCTCAAGAAACCCCAACCACCACCTCCACCCTCACCTCTCCACCCAAAGAGTCTGTGTTGGCCACAGAGGTTGATGCGGGTGCCTCAAGCCAAACTGATGGTCAGTCCTATCGTGCCCACCCGGCCAAAGTCCTGCCAGCCAGCCCTCGCACCAAGCCACGCCAACCACACACAGTCAACACCAAGCGGCATGATCCACAGGTAGACTTTGAAGCCAAGTTTGCCTCTGCCCGCAGTGTGTTTGAGCGTGAATCAGCCAAGATGGGCGGTCCGCCGGGAGGACCCGGGAGGAGTGATGGCTCATCTCCTCCTCGTAGCTCTCAGGAGGGTGAGGGTGAGGTGCGAGGGCCGGGTGAAGCCAGTGTAGCAGCTGAGGTGGCCCCCTGACACCCCCCTCATACTCAGACTTTTGTACCCCGTCACTACCAAGCTTCCTGGTGGGTTTAGTGACTCTTTCTTGTATTACCTGCAACTATATTACCAGGACCAAACAATAAGTAACAAACGGGACCCAACTTAAGTATCAATCCTTTTATCAGATTATAATTTGGAGGTTTTATATGAAATACATGATCAAATGTTCTACGCTGATTAAGCAGCAGACTAGAGTTCGGTGTTTAAATGGTTTATGAATCCTCATTCCAGCTGCCTTTTGCAATTAAGTTTTACATTGTTGTGAATCTGATATCTGGATTGAGCCTGGAGTTGACCCCAGATGACCTGAGCTGTGAGTCCAGACAGTTGAGGCCAAGAAATTCGTCCCAGAGTGATCCAGAAGCCTCAGATCTGTGTGACGTCTGTCTGTGTGTCCAGTGTGTGTCTGCGTGTGTCTTTCTGTGTGACAAATGTTGCACATAGTTCCTGAGTTCACTCTCAATTATTCTCTGACTGTTGAAATGCTGAATGATGTTCAACAGAGGAAACTTCAATTTATGTGAAGCAGAACTCCAGAATGCCTGGAATACACTCAAAAATTTTCAGTGACAAAATTTGAATCAAAAGCAGAAATTATTAATCCATAATTTTATACTGAATGCAATAAAAATTAAAAGTGCTTTGATAAATCAAATGTTGATACATTTCCTGTATGTGCTGTAAAAGGCAAGTGACAATGACAACAATGAGTGTTATGATTCTCCTATTATAAAAAGAAAGGAAACCAAACTTGTTACCACTATATCAAGATGAATCAAAGCTGGAGGAAACATTTTGTGGGCCATAGCGAAGGAGACATTTAATGCGTTGACGGTTTTGGAAGTTCCCAAGTACTGAGTGGTGCAGAGCAGTTCCTCTACTCTAGTGTCCAGGCTTTTATCTGGATAAATGAACCCCTTCAATCCGGTGACACATTTTTAGTTTAGTCCCAGCTTCTGTCAGATGATATTATTCAGCTTGGGAAAGATGCTTGAAAGTCAAAGGATTTATAGTACTGAACCCTTGACCATGAGAGGTCATTTGATAGGTCATTCCTCAGTAAAGGGTCATTAACTCTCTGAAGGATCGAGTGCGAGGCCTCTGACACACACCTCACAGTCCATTGGTCTCACAATAATAAACCCTTACAAAGTCAATTATTTCACTCAATAACCCAATCATATTGCTGTTACTGTATTTCACAGCCAGAAATACGAGACACAATTGCGTATCAACAACAATCATATGCAATTACCGTACATTTGCATTGTATTTTCTTAGACAAGTTCATACGTGCCAGTTCATACGTGCCAAAATGCATATGTAAACATGGAGGGAGTAAAAAGCTTGTAGTACCGTTATATGCAAGAAATGAATATGAAAACCTTGAGAGTGTTAAACAGCATTCATGAAATCTTGACTATGAGATGTCCTTCTTAATTAAGCTGAATAATATGGTTTAACATTAGCCCGAATAGAATAGCTAAGACGTGACCGTACTGAAGGGGTTAGCCTCCTCAAGCAGATGATGTAGTTTTTTATTATACTGTATATTAGCTACCCACAGACGATTTCATTCAGCGTAGGACCGATCTTCTGGGACTCAAAAGGTTAACTACATCTCAACTAAAACCTTTTTACCCAAGAGATCATTCCCAAGTCTAGTTTTACGGTCTGGCGGTAACTATGAATGCTCCGGCAGAGTTAAAAAAAGGGCCAGTGTCCAGATATATCAGTAAAGGCTTTAGCCGATTAAACCATGTCTGAATTTATGCACGTTTTAGTGAAAAAAGGGCGAATCTCCTCCTCTAATAGTAACATGCATGTTACTAATGGAGGAAGAAATTGGCCTTTTTATTAATAAGTAACACCTTGTTCTTAACATTATTCATCAATTACAAACCCCAATGAACTTGGATAAACTAATGAAAGCATATGGTCCTCCCGGGATTCAAACTCGGGAAACCACACCCAGAACATAAGCATCTAAACCATTACACAACCAAAAGAGCATTCGTCTAGACTTGGTTTTATTAGCTGAAGTTTGCATTGGTATTTTTGGACTTGGCCATTTTGACACTCGACCGGAAACTTGTCGTCGTCTGGTTGAAGGGGTATTATAGAACCGAGGCTGGAGAAGATATGTAGCCAGCCTAATATGTAGCCCGTCTTTCACTCTTTTATCTCTTAAGGGGGCCCACCTCGTTTCTTTTTTCTCTCTCTCTCCCTCTGTCTCTGGCTTGTATTCATTCTGCCCCATTCAGCCTAATGTTTTAAGATGTTTATCCCCATCCAGGTGTCAATTTATTTCCTGAAGCGGTAGATGCCAGCATATGTTTAAATATGTTTTTGACCCCAGGCTAAATTTGTAAATTTTTCAATAGAAGCCGGATTTCTTCACACAATGCTGGCTCGCTATTGCTTGCCAGGAAGAAATTGACACTTGGATGGGGATAAAAGTCTTAAAACAGTAGGCTGAATAGGGCCGAATGGATACAAACCAGAGAAAGAGAGAAAAGGAGATAAAAAAAAGCAGGTGACCCCCCTTAACACACACATGTATATCAGCGAATAGCATATCATTTTATATATATATGTAGGCCCTAGGGTTAACCGTTTTCCATCAAGCGACGTCAGTTTGGGTTGTGGGTTTGGCTACCTCCGGGTTAATTTATTCAGCTTAGGAAGAACATGTCAGAATTAGAGGGTTGTTGATTAATACTTTGTGGTCTTAATTTATTCAACTTGGGAAGAAAATGTCAGAATTAGAGTATTGATTAATACTTTGAGGTCTTCATTTATTCAACTTAAAAAAAAAACATGTCAGAATGCGAGGGTTGGTTGATACTTTGAGGTCCTACCTACGCTGAATAAAATCGACTGCGGGTAGCTAGATGAAAACCAGGATTAACGCCATCTGATGGATAGGGTTTCAGGGGCTATTTCACTGCGCTCTCTTTTGTGCGACTTTTGTTCCGGATGGCAGGTGGTGACGGCTCCAAAGATAACCGTTCACAAAATGACCTCAGACGTGTAGATAAAGCTTATATAGTACAGTGTGTCAGTTAACTCGGTACTAATGATCTTTATATCAACATGATTAATTTTTAAACCCTTTCAGTACATGTTGATGCGTTTCTTCCCTATGTTCTGGCTATCATTAGTGGAGTTTATTCAGTTTTGGAAGGGATTGTGGGTGTCGGAGGGTTAGGTGAAATAGATATTTCTCCTTTGATACCTAGAGGGACTTTGAAAGCTGAGAAGAATCACTTAACATAAGCCAGAATATAGGCCTAGTGAATAAGTGTCATATATAATATTTAAGAATAAACAGTATTGACACTCGGAAAACTCTCCTCGCAATATTGGAAACGCAAATAATCTGACTTAACATTGAAACTTAAGCTTTGCACAATATTTCATCTGTTATTAATCCCTTCAATCAGAGGATGACTGTTTTGTGCTAGCTACCTACCACCAGACAAATATTCAGGTCCTGGTTCTGACGGCCACTGTACTCCGAGTCCAGTAAAATAGAGCGTAGTGTGATGGGCCTTTATCAGCGGGCTGGTCGGCAGGTCGCCCGCATCTGGTCAGCCAAACTCTTCCCTTCAGTAGGCTTAAGAGATGTCATTTATGCAAACTTTACTTAAATATTGTATGTAAGAGATGATGACTAAAAAGTGGATATATTGTATGTAAGAGATGATGACTAAAATGTGGATATATTGTTCTGGGCGATACCTTTGGCCGCACGTGGTACCCGTCTTGTTAGCAACTCTTCCAACACCACCAATTCTCTCCTTAGCCCTCGCAGTATTATGACGCTACTCTTCATATTATTCTGGCTATAATAGACTATTTTGTTCGGCTTAGCGAGGACATGTGTGAATCAAAAGAGTAATGTTTATCTTACTCAACCTTCTGGCTCCCAACAGGTCCTTCGTAAAATTCATGAATTAATTTACTCATAGTGGCGGCGTCTCTTCCGTGGATTTACCTCCCTAAGGTTGGCAGACTGGGAACCAAAGCGTCACATTTTTTGGGAGCCAAAGCATCACATTTTTTCTTTGCCCCTCAACTTTCCCTTCATAATTGCTGAGGGGCACAGGACCTTGGGTGGGGCTTTGGGGTCCCGGGCGTTACCGCACCCTCCTCAGCGCCTCGCCTGGGAGCGGCTTCGGTCACCTGGGCTTTCTTAGTGGTAAGCAGGGAGGGTTCTGTGGGGGCGCTCGGTTATAACCTTGGCCTTGCTCGGGACCTTGGGGCTGTTCGGTCGGACAGCCTGGGGAACAACAATAACAACTCATAGGCTGAATGAAAGACAAAAGGTGTGGTCATATATTGAAAGTATTAAGCTTGAAGACATGAAAGGTTTGCCTGTAACAGTCATGATATATTTATTAAAAGAATGACTAACTATAATTACAGACCAATATTGCCAATTTTTGAACTTCTTGGATATTAACCCATTGAGGATTATGATGCATTTTAGCAGTTTACTTTGGCTGTCATAAGACAATTTTATGCACTTTAGGAAGGACCTCTAGGAATGTAAGGGGTCAAAACCAACTCGATTATGCCTCCGACGCCCACAGATCCTTCCTAAACTGAATAATATCTTTTAATGATATCAAAAATAAACCTCTAAAATGTGCCATCCTCCTCAAGGGGTTAAGTTGAATTAAGATAAGTGGTGGGAGTTGACAACAAAGTGGGCGGTACACTTGTGACATTAGTTAAGGGGAGATGGTAGTTTTTTCTGGACACCTTTTGTTCCTCTTGCTTAGCCCCATTAGATCTCAGATTTTAAGACGTTTGACTCATTAGTTTGGCGATTTTATGACCTTTCGCCCCTTTTCTTTGTCAATATTAAGACTTGTGTCATTTAGGTGTAAACAAAAATTCCTGGCGAGCGATAGCAAGCCTGTAATTTAAGAGGAACCAGCCTTTGGGCGGGAAATTTTTCTACCGAAAATGTACAAATATATCTTGAGGATGATCCTGGGATTGTTTATTAAAGTTTGATGGAGGTCTAGGGAGGAAACTAAAAAATATAATAATTAAATGAAATAAATCGACCAAAAAATTAACCATCCCCCCTTAATGGGTAGTTACCATATAGGACATTTGAATTAACCGTTCTAGTTTTCTTGACTTATTGTTGGCAAAAGCAGAAATCTGGTTTTTAGTTAAATCCGAAGTTTATTTTTTATACAATGTGAAAAACTGCAGGATTTTTTGTAATACCTCACTCACGAGAAATGTTAAGGAGAGACATTTTTGGCTTTTATTTTGGCTGCCTCCACGTGATTATATGCAGCTTAGGAAGGACAACTCATAATCAAAAGTTTAATCCTTTCAACGCGGGTGAGGTCTTTTATATTTTATTCGAGCTATATTTTAATTAAAATTTAAAACTTGCAATCAAAGTCAAACCAAAACTGGGACAAAGACAATATAAAGTCAAAACAACATATCAAAATCGCTATGTGGAAACAACGCTTACTAAAATAAAATTTATGAAATGAAAGAACACAATCCACCACATAGGGTGTACATTACTACATGAGCAAGTTAATCTGGTTCAGACAATTTTATGTAGATTGGGAAGGATCTGTGGTAGTTAAACAGTAAACTGAGATAGTGTGTGCACTTTTACTTCTTAAGAGGGCCTTCCTAAACTGCATAAAATCGTCTAATATTGACCAAGACCAGATGAAAAGGACACCACCCGTAAAAATGATCCCTCAAACTCCGAAAACTCCCTCCTAAGGTATAGAATCGCCTGGAGAAGCGAAGGTCAAGTCAAAATTGGGTTCATCTGATTGAAAGGGAGATGATGAGAGGCATGTATGTTTGTGTGCGTGGCTGCCATCGTCGTACTGTACACACACACATATATACACACCCACACACCCACCCACACACACACACACACTCACACTCACCAAGGGCTAACATCATGTGGTATAGAGTTAATTTAGGTTTTATTTGGCCATTAGACACAATATTGAATGTTGTTTTTTAATGTGATAAATTTTTCTTACGCAAGGCGGTATAATGTGGTGGAATTTGCGTTTTCATGCTGATTCTTTAGGTTTGACATTATATTTTAGCCCTTTTTATTATTATTTTTATTGAATGAAGAAATTGACATTGGTTTGGTTTTTGTTTGTATGTAGTAGGCTTAATGAGTCTGAAGTCTTACTATAATTTTCCAGAGTATTTCTTTTGGGGGCAGGGGGCTAGGAATCCTCCTCCCCTTGTTAATTCTCCTACTCGACGAGACAGAGAAACGGGCGAGGGAACGCAAAAGTGATCCCGGACCCTGAGAAGAGTAACATTAAATCTTGTTTCTGTTTGGGCACCACCAGCAATGGGGTATGACCCTGAGTATATACAGTACATACATACATACATACATACATACATACATACATACATACATACATACATACATACATACATACATACATACATACATACATACATACATACATACATACATACATACATACAATACGTATATTTCTTTTTGGTATGATATTTCTTATCATTTAAATGTGAAAGATGTGTTCAAGGTGAAAAACGTTTACTCTGATTTATTGATTAAAGAAAAATGTAAGTTTCTTTCAAACAAACTTAAGCCAGTACTGTATTATAGAAAAGTGAATTAAGGAACACCCCGTTATTAACATTAATCCTCCATTACAAACACCAATGCACTTGAATAAATTAATGAAAGCATTTGGTCCTCCTGGGATTCGAACTCGGGACACCACACCCAGAACATAAGCATCTAAACCATTGCACCACCAACACAGTTAAAGTACGATTTTAAGAATAAGTAATCAACAGTCGCTGGTATCATGGTGTCGTCTATTCTATAACTGTGGGTTAGACCTATAATGTTTGTGTGTGATGGAGGTGATGTTGGCAGCTACAGGGGTTTTAAGCGGAAGTCACACTATCATATTTACTGGCAGATATGTATTTGGAGTCTGTTGTGTTACTTATTGACGGCTTATTTGAACTATTGTATGTTTTGAGACGCAAATTAGAAAAGTTTCATGATTTTGTTTAGTGTGTTGTCGTTTCGATAGTTTTTAATTTTAATGAGTTCATTATATTAATTTGAACAGTAACTTTTGAGTTAGTTTTCAAGTTTTATATTTAATTAATAACTTGGAAATCTTTGGATAATTGCATCTTAGGAGTGTATTTTTTTCAGTCGGATTTGGTGACTCCAAGAACATGTGCCCCTAAAAGTACTCCTGTGACGTCAGTTTAAGATACAGAGAGAGTAGGTGAAAGAGTGTGTGAGAGAGGGAGGGAGGGAGGGAGGGTGAGTGAAAGAGTGTGAGAGTGATAGGGAGAAAGATAGTGAGAGGAAGAAATAGAGCGTGTGAGAGAAAAAGAGAGTGAGAGAGAGTGAGGAGCCTGGCTGTGTCTCCATATTACTTCCAATTACTCCAGGTTAATTCTAGTTACTCCAGGACTTAGCATTGTGAAGTATAAATGTTAAAGCTTGGCTCTCACCTCGGCTCAAACTTAAGGCTTTCCTCAGCTGTATGATAATGTAATTCAACCCCTTCTGTACCTACGATGTCTTTTTGATATTTTCTAGCTATATTTAGACGATTTTGTGCAGCTTGAGAAGGATCTGTGGTACTAAAAAGGATTAAGTGAGGTAGTTCGAAGCCCGTTACTTGCTTTGGAGGCCCTTTTTAAACTGAATATAATCGTCTAATAGTAGCCAGAATATAGTTAGAAAGACGTCGCCGGTACAGAAGGGGTTAACAGTGATATACAAACACATTTGAATATTTAACTCCTTTAATGCGGTATACAGTGGATACATACAGAACGTTTACCGAAATATTAAATTGTAAAACTTACAAAATAAATAAACCAAGACTGGGACAAAGACAATATAAAGGCAAAATAACTAATCAAAATATTTCAGCAAATCTTCAAAAGTTTTCACACAATCCCAGTCAAAATGGAATCCTTGTATGGTTACTTTCAATTTATCTATAATTTGATTTATATCTTGGCTTATATTACACACATACATACAAGTCTAAAAACCGTTACACAATTTTCCTCAGCTTGAAAAGAATATCTAAGCTCAATTCAACTGTGTAATGATGACCATGATCAATTAAAATGGAAAACTTGCAAACTAAACAAACCAAAACTGGGACAAAGACAATATAAAGTCAAATCAACTTATCAAATTTTCTATGTGGAAACAACACTTATGAAAATAAAATTTATGAAATAAAATAACACAATAAAAGAGTCATCAGTTGTTATCGTCGTTCCCTAAGCGGTCTGGCCGAACAGCCCCGAGTAAGCAAGCAAGCGTTATTTCCACATAACGATTTTGATAAGTTATTTTACCTTTATCTTGTATCGTCCTAGTTTGGTTTGTTTAGTTTGCAAGTTTTACATTTTAATCAGTATATGGAAGGAGTTAACAAATTATGTTCCTCTGATAACTGAGAATTGGAGTGCGAGCCGAGATAAAAGCCAAGCCCAGAGATGTATTATTACTTCTTGAGTCTTGGTTTCAGTGAATTTCTCCGCTTGAAGCCTTAAGATTGATTTACATTTGGTTGATTATCATTTCGCCAAGAAAGCTAGTTGGAAAACATGCTCATGTGATTTGGTCTTTATTTATCTCAGTTTCCTTTTCTCGAACAACTTTTCCTTTTCCTATCATCCCTGTGTATTATACTTTGATACTTTCCTATCATCCCTGTGTATTATACTTTGATACTTTCCTATCATCCCTGTGTATTATACTTTGATACTTTTATTTCACTAATGCAAAGAGATTATCATTTTACAGTTCCGATGTATGTACAGAATTTTACGTAAACTTGAGGTATGTTTTTACCAAATATTGCTCTTTTCTTTTTAGTAGCCTTCCATCTTCCTTCACAACTTTACTGGAGTCTATTCATTATAACGAGTCTGAACATTGGGATTCCTAGCTTCTGATAACTCGGAAAGGGCTGGAGCAAACGGGCTGTCATTTGCACATCAAGTCTTCAAACATACTTGCTCCAGTTTGTCACCCTGCCTCGGAAAGAGCTGGGGCTAACAGGCTGTCATTTTCCACACCTATTTACCATTTAACTTTTCGTAAATAGTAGGAATTATATTTTTTCACCAACCAACTTCACTTCTAAACTCAATTAATGAAATCAACAAATACATGTGGCACCCCAAGGACTCGAACCTAGGACATTCACACCGAAATTCCGCGCACTTATGCATTACGCTATCAAGACAGCTCGATATCCGAGGTCCGTTTTGAGTGATAAGAGATTCAAGGTCGGGATTTCTAGACTCAATATAATCGGTAGACTTAAAGAATATTATGTTAGTATTGTTTTTATAGTTATGTGTACAGTATTTATTTAATGCTGTATTTTATATTTTCGTGTCCTCAATGATGTTTGATAAATATTTTGAAATGCCCATTATAATTACAGTACAGTATTACTGTTTTTAACCCCTTCTGTACCGGCGACGTCTTATTAATTTTATTCTAGCTATATTTAGACGATGTTTTGTAGTTTAAGGAGGATCTGTGGTAGTTAAAAGGGTTAAGCGAGATATTTTGAAGCCTGTTAATTGCTGGAGGCCCTTTTTAAACTTAACAAAATTGTTTAATTAATAGTAGCCAGAGTAAAGCTAAAAGGACGGCACTGGTACTGAACGGGTTAATGCTATTGTCATGAGTGAAATTTGATGTGATGATTATTATTATTATTATTATTATTATTATTATTATTATTATTATTATACTAGCATAACAGGAGGTAGATATGTATTAATTTATTTATCATGATATAAAACTCAAATTAATATGATTACTATTATTTCTTTAATATTATTACAGTGCATTCATTATTTTTGTCGTTATTATTATCATTACTGTTACTATTCCACTTTCATCAATATTATGATATATATATTTTATTTTATATATTTTTCCTGCTGGGCTTCCCACTCGGTCACAGGCTCATGTTCCTAGACGAACGCCATCACTGTCGTTGGTAATTACAATAGTTTGGCCTTATTAAGTAACTCACTGTTCTTAACATTAATCATCAATTATAAACCCCAATGCACTTGAATAAACTAATGAAAGCATATGGTCCTCCCGGGATTCAAACTCGGGACACCACACCCAGAACATAAGCATCTAAACCATTACACCACCACATGCGCGTCAGGGTGTCCTAAAGGCTCAGGAACATTTGATAGCGAGGTCGGTCCTTAGAGATCTGTGCCCCATAAATTGTTCTTTCCTTTCACTTAAATATTAGGCTATTCAAAGTGCAATTGGGTCTGAGTAGGCTACATGATTAGATTGATATCCATTATTCGATAAATGGAAATAAAATCTTAGTCATGTACTTAACCTTTAACTGTCTTGATGATGTAATGGTTAGAGGGTTTAAGATGTGTATGTGGTAACCCAGGTTCGAATCCCGGGAGGATCACATGCTTTCATTAATTTCATTGGGAGATGTTTGGTGTTGGGAGTGAAATTAATTAGATTACTGTATATGCAAAGAAAAAAGTATGGTTTATAGTGCAAATGATGTCTATAGAAGTCTTCCTATTGATTTGTTGCCGATTATGAAGATCTGGCAGTTAAATATGTTGTTAATTATGAAAGTTTGGTATTTATATGATGAAGAGACATAGTAGTTTCACAAGACTTTCACCCATTTCTTAGTCAATATTAAGACCTTTCATGTCATTTAGGTGTCAATATTTTCCTGGTGAGCGATAGCAAGCCCGTAATTTGGAGGAACCGGCATTTTTCTACCGAAAAATGTACAAATTTGTCTCAAAGGGGGGTCTTTAGGATGTTGTTGTTGTTGTTCCCCAAGCTGCCTGGCCGAACAGCCCCAAGGCCCCGAGCAAGGCCAAGACCATTAGGATGTTTTTTTATTAAGCTTGATTGAGATCTAGGGAGCAAAATAAAACAAATCAATATACTGTATAGGCCTACCAGTAATAATAAGAAATAAATACATAAATTCATATTATCCCCAACCCACCAATTTACTTACCAATAAACCTAATTAAGGAAATCACGCTATCAAGACAGTTAAATAAAATACCATCCCCTTAGCCGGCTAGGTATGTTGTTGTTGTTGTTGTTGTTGTTCCCCAAGCTGCCTGGCCGAACAGCCCCAAGGCCCCGAGCAATTCCAAGGCCATAACCGAGTGCCCCCACAGAACCCTTGGCTAGGTATGTATGTATGTATGTATGTATGTATGTATGTATGTATGTACTCTGGCACTCACCCCAGTTTTTTTGTGTTTTTATTTATGGGGGTGGCCGACTCGAGACAGAGCCCGAATAGGGACATCACAACACATCAGAAAAACAAAATAAAACAAAATAAAACAAAACGTAACAATCCTAGCCGGCTAGGAATAGGGTAAAACTCTTGTCTTTCTATCTATCTATCTATATACTCAAGCCCAATCCCCACTTTTCCTATTTTTGTTTTGTTTCCCCCATAAACAATGATGGGGGCTGTTTAGGAATACGAGCCACAGTGTTCTTGCCCGTGTGTGTTACTGTCAAACACTTCCAGCTTTTGTATTGTACAGATATATGTCCTCAGTACTTGTAAATACTCCAACAATACAGCTATAGGTTCAATAAGTGACTTTCATTTATCCTCAGTAGAGTTGTACCTCGTTTAGCGCGCGACTTCGGTGCCGGCTCTCTGTGCGTATAGGAATATGTGCGCTCAGTAATTAATAGCGTACATACATACATATTAAAGTTAAAAGACTGCTTCATCCACAGAGAGCATGGTTTTAGCCCCATCATGTCATACATACATACATACGTAAAAGTTTAAGACTGAGTGCTCCACTCTTGTCCTAATAACATAACATTGGCCGATGTTGAAATAGCGCTAACAGTGTCTCAGCAAGACTCAACAAAGTCTTGACAAATGTCAAAATGCATTGATTGTGCTCAAATTTGTATAAAATACACTTCGACCCCCTGAATCCATTGGTACCATCATATGTGAAATTGGACCATTACTTTAGCCCGAAATGGGCCAGTTTTGACATTTCAAAGTCGTCTGTAGCCGTTAATATGGGTCCAAATTCAATCTACCCAGTGCCAATCGACTCCCCTGGGCCTACAGATTCCATATCTGGTATCAGATATAATCTACGACTTGTCAATCACCCATAATAAAAAATAAAAAAATAATCCGAAAATGTGTAACTTGTCAGGTTATTTTCGGTTTTCGAATTTTTAAGAGTATGCTCGATATCTTAACGACGTTCCAATTCCAACGGTATGTGAATTTTATATGTTTGGATTTTGTTTTTGTCCATGGCAGCTGATCAAAGATTTTCGAAATCCAAAAAAACAACCATAGATGAGCTAAAAATGCATGGATTTAGCTCAAATGTGTATCACACGGACACTTCGACCCCCTGAATCTATTAGTAGCCTACCATCAGAATTAAAATTGGACCATTTTTTGTGCCCATTATAGATTTTCAAAAACAAAAATCGCCCATAGACGAGTTAACTATGGATGGATTGTGTTCAACGTTTTACCCAAAGTTCACTTTTGCACGCTGAATCGAATGGCGCAAACAGAATTGAAATCGGACTATTAGTTTAGGATTTCGATTTTGACTGGGCCTTCCTGGAGGGCCCAGGAAGTGTTGTGGACGCAGCGATGGATGGTGGCAAAGTGTTTGGCGCAGCGATGGATGATGGTGATATGGACGCAGCGATGGCAGTGTTTTTCAGACTCAGGGATGGTGTTTTTTGGACGCAGCGATGGATGATGGTGGCGTGGTATGGACCTAGAACGATGGATGGTGGTGCTTTGTGGACGCAGGGATGGATGGTGACTAACTTGGGACACTGAACAACTAGACAGGACTAATATCGGGTTAGTATTTTGTGGTGTTTGGCATTTAAAGTTTAGTGGTCTTTGTACAGAAGCCAGAAGTGCTGTTCCTAGTAGTGATGTGTATGAAAGTAAAATTATTATGCAAAAATTTTGTTTCTTTAATCAATTGACTAATCAGAAGAGTTAACCACTGCATAAGAACTCTTAATTAAACTGTGCTAATTATATTTTCATGTAGAAGATAAGTTAGGACCAGAAATTATGTGGGCAACTGTACATGGTTTATTGTAAACTATAAATAAAAATTGGGAATGGGCCCCGAGTAAAATGCATACATGCTTATTGGGAACAAGATGGCTTATAATTTAGCTAATTTGTTAGTTTTTGAGGTTAGTGGTAAAGAAATGTGGCGTAAAATTACTGAATAGGCAAATTATAATTTAAAACTTTCAAAATAAACAAACCAAAACTAGGATGACACAAGATAAATGCAAAAGAACTTATCAAAATCGCTATGTGAAAATAACGCTTAATAAAATATAATCTGTACAGTAAAAGCTTAGCATAGAATCCATTTAAGTAACCTATTTTTCGTACTCTTATTACAGAACGAAGACCTTGGCAGATCGTATCTTCAATCGACGAGACTGAGTGTTGGATCGTAGGGCATGGTGGTGTGTTGCGGAAGGAGCGAGCGTAGGACCTGGGATTCAGGCTTGGTGATGGTTGGGATAAGGACTTCATTAGAGACGCAGAGATTTGGATCGTAGGGCATGGTGTTGCATTAGGGCCTAGAGTGTTTTGGATGGAGCGTAATAGGGCCTGGGATTTGGGCTTGGTGACTGACATTGGGCTCTGACGAATCGCTCTGCAGGACAATTTATCGGTTAGTATTTTGAAGTTTGGAATTTTAACTTTAGTTCTTGACTTCTTGTACAGTTGGCCACGCAAGTTCAGTTCCTTGTGATTTTGTATAGGAAAGTAAAAGGAGTAACCTATGCATGAATTGAGTACCGGTATTTTCTTTTTATCAGTGGACTAAGCAGAAGAGTAAAGGTACTGCACAAAAACTACTCTTAATTGAACTGTGTGCATCCTATTTTGATGTATAGAATCACATAGGACCAGAAGTTTTGTTGGCAACTAAATTGATTGTAAAATAATTATTATAATGTAAAATTTGCAAAATAAACTAACCAAAACTGTGACTAACACAGTATAAAGACAAAGCCAATAACAATTGCTATGTGGAAACAACGCTTAAGCAAAATACTAATTCTTTATAAATTAAAGAACACAATCCACCACATAGGGTGTACATTACTACATGAGCAAGTTAATCTGTTATTGTATATACTTTTATCTGTAAATTGAAAAGTTTCAGTGAAGTTATAAAATATGAATGTACAGTTTAAATATTTTAGGTTTTTAATGTGATTTATACTTTATGATCTATGGTTTGCTCCCTAGACCTTAACGGTTAAAAAAAAATCTTGGAATATAGATTTTTTTTTTTTTGAGTGAGGTTAATCCTAAATTAAAATTTCTTTATTGCTAGGCGGGAAAAATTTAAATGCCTAAAAGTTCATTCATAAAATTGAGACTAGGGAATAAAAGGTCTTTACACTGGCAAACTAATGGGGCTAATCATGAGGGAGAAGTCAAAGAAAAAGCTTAAGTTTGATGAGGAATTTGAGAGTATAAAAGTTTAGGATAGGAAATGGCATTGAATCCATATAACTAATTATTTATCTTTTATTAAAACAGCACAAAACTACTTGGGCAGATATTACCTGGAATAGATTATCTTCAATGGACTCATTTGGACACTCCTTAACGCAATCAGACGGTACGGTACACTAGGACCATACGGCAGAGAAGGAGTGTTATAGATAGAGGATGCTGTTGGAATGGCTTTGCTATGTCTTGATAGTCTGTGTACGTCTTCGAGGTGTCCCCCCGACTGTGTGCGAACATAGTATACAAGCTAGGACTTTCTACCACTCAAATGTCCACAACGGCTGGGATCGAACCCAGGTCAAGCAGATTCACACGTGGGCGTGCTCTCCACTAAACCGCCGCGGCTCTATTACTACAACTACCCTACAGGACTAATAACGAGGCACACACACTCTGAACGCAATCGTTCGGTTAGTATTTATTTTGTTTGGTATTTTAAGTTTAACAATCTTTGTACAGTTGCCCACATAAATTGTTCCTCGTTGTGATCTTTTGTATGAAATAATAATTTGAAACTTGCCAAATAAACAAAGTAAAAGTAGGAAGAGTCGATATAAGGGAAAAGAAGTCTTGATAGCGTAATGCATAAATGCGCGGTATTTTGGTGCGAGTATCCTAGGTTCGAGTCCTTGGAGTGCCACATGTATTTGTTTGTATTGAGTTTAGAAGTAAAGTTGGTTGGTGAAAACTTATGAATAGTCTGGTTTTCAGTTGACTAATAGTCTGAGTTAACCACTGCATAAGAACTTGATGCACAATAAATTTCCATGTACCGGTACTGTATATGATCACTTAGGACCAGAAGTTATGTGGGCAGCTTTACAGTGGCGCTAATATGTCTTGTCTCCGCTGTCATTACGTTTGGCCTTACCTATTTGTGGCATTCCGGGCAGCCCTGTTGTTGTTGTTGTTCCCCAAGCTGCCTGGCCGAACAGCCCCAAGGCCCCGAGCAATTCCAAGGCCATAACCGAGCGCCCCCACAGAACCCTCCCTGCCGACCACAATAAAGCCTGGGTGACCGAAGCCACTCCATGGCGGGGAGCTGAGGAGGGTGCGGAAACGCCCGGGAAACCAAAGCCCCACCCAGGGCCCTGTGACCCTTAGCAATTATGAAGAGAAAGTTGAGGGGCAAGGGAAAAATGTGACGCTTTGGCTTCCAATCTTGGTAGATTGGGAGGTCAATCCACGGAAAAGACGCCGTCACTTGAGATCTAGAAAATATAGAAGTTAAAGGAACAGTCAGAGTAAGCTATGGGTATGGCAGAGATCGCTCAGTTCTCACTGATAGACCAGCCCATCACCACTTGACTAGAACCCAACCCTCTTAGCATCAGCTAGGAAAGGCCCTAGAAAGCCACCTTTGGCGGGGGGATAGCTCTCCTATTTCAACCCCTTTCGGGGTTGGGCACCCGCAGAGTTAACGGAATGAGTTGTGTTACAGGGCGTACGTCGTGTAAGCACGTATGTTGATGTCAAACAGCGGGGGTGTGGGGGCAGCAGCCCCCACCCATAATACTAGGATAGCTTAGGTAAGGTTGTTAGGTTAAGCTAATGTCCTTTCAAAGGGGTATAGGCTAGTAAACACTAGGATATACCCGGTCAGAGGTAGGTGGTACGCCCGATAACACAACTCTTGCCGAGTTAACTTCAAGGCAAGGTTTTCGTCTCTGAGAAATTGAACCTCTCTCTCTCCACATCTGCATCCTTTCTTGCAAGGCAAGACAAAGCTGGAGAGTATGGGAAGAGGTAGCGCTCTTGTTAAGACCAGCCATTTCACTAAGTCACCACACTAAAGCCGGTATCACACAAGCGCATTTTCCCTCAACATTTATCCTCAACACTGGTCTGGCAGCTTATGAGGTCAACATTTGCAATATTTATGCTACCTAAATTCATCCATCATCAGCCTAGTTTCCGATACCAGTGTAAAATAATCCAGAAATGTTGCCAGAAAAATTTTGACCATCGAATGTTGACTATAAAATCTCTCATGTGATACCAGCTTTACTTATCACACATTTAAGATAGGCAGTGACAGCTTTTCTACCCTTGCTTGTGTTTACTGTATTATACAGTATGTACGATTTTATGTGTTCCATGTGGTAAAACAGGTTAATATATTATTTATTAATTTCACCACAACACCAAACACCTCCAATGAAATTAATGAAAGGATATCATTATGTGATCCACCAGGATTCGAACCCGGGTTATCACACACAGATTTTTATACACCTTAACCATTACACCACCAAGACGGTTAACAGTGAGATAGTTCGAAGTCTGTTAATTGCTGGAGGCCCTTTGTAAACTGAATTAAATTGTCTAATCTAGCTATATTTAGACGATTTTGTGCAGTTTAGGAAGGATCTGTGGTAGTAAAAAGGGTTCAGTAAGATGGTTCGAAGTCTGTTCATTGCTAGAGGCCCTTTTTAAACTGAATACAATCGTGTAATCTAGCTATATTTAGACGATTTTGTGCAGTTTAAGAAGTATCTGTAGTAGTAGAAAGGGTTCAGTGAGATAGTTCGAAGCCTGTTCATTGCTGAAGGTCCTTTGTAAACTGAATAAAATCGTCTGATTGTAGCCAGCATAAAATTAAAAGGACGTCTTTTAAGCTTTATTCAGGCTACTATTAGACGATTTTATTCAGTTTACAAAGGGCCTCCAGCAATGTTTAGGCTTCGAACTATCTCACTTAACCCTTTTTACTACCACAGATCCTTCTTAAACCGCATAAAATCGTCTAAATATAGCTAGAAAAAAAGTTAAAAAGACGTCGCCGGTACAAAAGGGGTTAAATTACCGTAATATAAACTAACACAACTATAGCTTTCTGACGCCCATACGACCTTCCTAAGCTGCATAAAAGTATCTAACCATTACTGAAATTATATATTTCGCTAATTCATGGCCTAATGATCTTATATAACCATATACAGTATAGGCTAATCTTACATAACCTTGTCTTGATAGCTTAACTCCTGTACGATCGCGCTAATAAGTCATGTCTCAGCTGGCATTACGTTTGGCTTGCTCTGTGCTGTATTAATGTCTGTCAGATGTTGAAAAGGGTGGGTAAGTGTAGGAACATGTTTGTATATCTCACTCCATATGAAGAAATGAAGCTTAGATATTGTTGATACCAATTATTGATCAAAACATACTTGGTGCCGAGACATAATTAGCGCGACTGTAGGCTACCGGTGATGTGTATCTCAATTAATTCTAGCCATATTTAGAAGATTTTGTGCAGTTTAAGAAGGATCTGTGGTAGTAAGAAGGGTTAAATGCGATAGTTCAAAGCCTGTTAATTGGTAGCGGACCTTTTTAAACTGAATATAATCGTGTAATAATGTCCATGATAATGTGAAAGGGCCGTCACCGGTAGTGAAGGGGTTAATGGTTAGTGCGCTGAATTTTGGTGTGAGTGTCCTAGGTTCGAATCCATGGAGTACCACATGTATTAATTAATGGGATTGCTTTCATTAACCCGTACTGTACAGGCGACGTCTTTTTAATTTTATGCTGGCGACTACTAGTAAATTTGTCTAAGGTTAGGAAGGATCTCTAGCAATTATAAGGCTTCGAACTATCTCAGTCGACCCTTTTAACTACCACAGATATTTCTTAAGCTGCAGATAATCGTCTAATTTTAGCTAGACCAAAATATAGCAGACGTCACTGGTACAGAAAGTCTTAATTAGGTAGCCTATATTTGTAAGTTAATTGGTGGGGTGGTGATGATATGATATGCTAAACATGAGGGAGAAGGGGGTCCAGAAAAGCGAGTATTAAAGGGACAGGGGGGACTGAGTACTTGGGGGGGGGGGGGGGGGGGGGGGAGGAACGGAACAACGAAAGAATGCCCATCATGATGCCCATATAAGGCAATGAGAGAGAGAGAGGAGGAGGGATTGGGGAAGGGTAGGGTAGGGGGGGGGGGGGGGGGGGGGGGGGGGGGGGGCGACTGAACAAAGAGAGAGAGAGAGAGAGAGAGTATCCTGTCGGGGAGGGGGTCAGGGGGTGGGGGATTATCGGGGGTCGCAGTTAAAAGGGGAGGGGATGGTGGGGTGGGGTGGGTAAATCAAACAAGCGCGCGCTAAATCTTGTATCCTGTTGAGCGGGGAGGGGGGTGGAGTCTGGAGGTGGGGAGGAGCTCGACCAATGAGAGAGCGCCACGTCATCGCCCATCAGCCAATCAGCAGCTCGCCAACCCATCTACGAGGACGGGCCAGGTAAGGGGTTTCTTTTCTCACTGGACTCCATAACGAGGTGACGGAAGTGTTTTCGTTCTTGATAATGTTATATTTTATGAGTTTATAATCGAGAGACTTCTTATCTTGTTATTATCGGAAATAAACGATTTTAAGATTTTAACGTATGTGTGCGATTTTTATAGTTATTTAATTATTTTATACTCTGCATTTTTAATCTAGGGGCCTCTATTTCTGACTATTATTTACTTACGGCGTGCTGGCTTAATGATCCTCAATAATAATAGCCTCTGAAGGCCTATTTTAACGTATGTGCGCGTTCTTTATATGGTTAATTTATACAGTTTATTTTTTTTTCGGAAAACGGCTATTCCTGTCTGTTTCGATTTGCGGTGTGCTGGCTTAAATAATTGTTTGATCACTTGAAGTCTATGTAATATAATTAATTTTATTACTGTAACTGTCCGAATTTCTAGACGGTAATTAGTATTTGAATAGGTATAAAGTACTATTTGACATGTTAATGTAATCTGGATCAAGAATTATTGCGCATGTCGAAGGTTCATTTGTTTACCGAGGCGAGGTTCGAAGAATCTTACCTATAAAGGGCCTCACTCTTCCAACGCCAGCCCACCTGCATTCCACCTGTATGTACCTCCACATTTATCAGTCTCCATCTTGATCATTCTAGCACCTGTCATTAATCAACATGCTCCATTAACTAGCTAAGTGTATATATATTCACTGGTGACCATTCATTTATATGTTACTATTATGCGAACCTGTGAATTTACATAAAAGGCGAGACGGTACATTAGTTTCTCCATAGGCTAACAATGGCCGCCGCCATCACCTCCACCTGTTGTGCCATATCTTTACCATCCTAGCACCTGTCTTTCATCAACATGCTCCATTAACTAGCAAAGTGTATCTATATTCACTGGTGGCCATTCATTTATACGTAACTATTATAAAAACTTTAACATTAGAGACGATGCAAGTTTACCTTCGCCACGAATACCTATCTATCACATTCACCTGTTCCCATCCCAACACCTGTCATTCATCAACATGCTTCACTAACCAGCGAAGTCTATATATATTCACTGGTGGCCATTACATTATATGTAGGCTAGGCCTATTATAGAGCCCGTTAATTAACATAAACGCCAGACGATAAGAGGCTTCTCCTTAATAGGCTAGGCTAGGCCTATCTTTTTTTTTTTTTTTTTTTTTTTTTTTTTTTTTTTTTTTTAGGCTAAACTTTATTTGTTGGCCAAACCGGTATCGTTATTGGCTAGGCCTAGTTAATTTAATTTATTTTTTATTTATTGCATTTAATTTCATAGTTTTATAGCCTAGGCTAGCCTAGCCTAAGTATTATGTCCAGTGTTACCTGGCCGAAGTGTAGGCTATAGCCGAACACCACTAGAAAAATAGTGCTAACAAGATGCACAGAGGGCCTAGGAGTCGGACGGATCTTAAATTGAGTGGTCAATCCTGTAAGTCCTTCACTAAACTGGCTCGGGTTGTCCCTCTCACAAGGAATAGGTCCGCTTGGAGGCATTCTGTGTATGGCCACCCTCGTAAGGGGAATAAGGCGTCCGGCAATAGATATAGAAGTTACCCGGCCTCCAGAGCCATCAATGTTTAAAAGTTTTGTTATACAAAGTTAATATAGGCCTAGCCTACTTCAGTGTTGGATATGTGTAGACCGTCGCGAATGGCTTGGCCTATTGTAGGCCTATATAAAACTTGCATAATAAACAAACTAAGTACCGTACTTACCGTATCAAAATCGCTATGTGAAAAAAATACTTTAGCAAAATATTAGGCCTAGCCTATAGCTTAAATAAGGCTAGAAAAAACAAATTGCCAACTTTCCCAATTTAGCCTAGCTTAGGGGCCGTTAAATTTCGGGAGATGTTTCGCACTAAAATTCAGTCTAGCCTAGGCCCGCGCCACTGTCTTTATAGTCATTAGGCCTAGTGTACAGTCGCGCTAATAAGTGATTTCTCGGCACAAAGTATGTTTTGATCAATAATTGACATCTCAATATGTAGCCTAAGCTTAATTTCTTCAATAATTGACATCTCAATATGTAAGCTTAATTTCTTCATATAGCCAAGAGTGAAATATACAAACTTTGGTTCAATGTTATCTTAATACCACGAATTTTATTGATATATTTGAAGATAAATATTTAATCTATATGCTCTAAAGATCATAAGAAAATTTGTTTTAACCCTCGGTAAAACCTAATAAAAAAGTATGGTACTAACATTTATTTTTCGTAACAAGGTTGTCAATACGGTACTTCCAGTTATAGACGGCTCTAAAGATCATATGAAAATGTGTTAAACCCTCTGAAAAAACTAATATAAAAGTATGCTACTAAAATTTAATTATCGTAACAAGGTTGTCAATACGGTACTTTTCAGTTATCAATGTACAGTACTGTACAATCAAAGCTGAACATTGCAGAGTAAACACCGTAGACTTCATAGACTTTTCTTTCACCTTCGTATAATACAGCCAATTTTTGTTTTGTTTTACTAAGGGGTACTCAACCAGCGGGGGTGTGGGGGCGGCAGCCCCCACCCATACTACTAGGTTAGGTAAGGTTGTTAGGTTAGGCTAGGCTAATGTCTTTTCAAATCACTATCGGGGGCCGTGTCTCAACATCGATAGATAGGCCTTATGGGGAAAATAGGTTTTCCAGAGATTTCTAATTAATTACAAACACTATATATTAATTCAAATGAACAGTTTTGTTTATATAAAACACTGAAAATTTGTGGTATTAAAATAAGTTTTCCCAAACTTTTTCCAACTTTCACCACCCTATTCAACTGACATTAATACAGCACAGAAAGCCAGACTTAATGACAGCTGGGACATGACTTGTTAGCACGACCGTACCCCAAACCTAAATTCAAAAAGTTGCGGGGGGTGCTGCCCCCCTCAACCCATCCTGTATCCAATGGCAACACTAATGCAATGATCCTTGCTGTATAAAATTACTACAGTAAATTAATATATTTACTGAGGCCCATATCCCATTTTTAAAAAAAAATCTGGGGGCGGCAGACTAGAGACACGAGCCCGAATAGGGAAAACCGAGCAATGGCACTTCATAATTATGCAACCTGAAAATTTATTATTAATCTTAATATATTTTGTATTTGTCATTGCTTATAAAGTATGATTAAGTAATTGAGACTAGATTGAAATTAAGTCTAAAGGAGATTATGGCTAAATTGACTTATTTTGATCTGGGTTAGTGGTGTCTCGGGTTCTAATCCGGGGAGGACCATATGCTTTCATAAGTTAAAAGTACATTGGGGTTTGTAATTGATCAGTTAAGAATGGGGTGTTACTTCTATATTTTTCCACCACAACCGTATTTTGACAATTTTGTTTACTAAACTTTGGTGTCTACAGCTCCAACTTCTTTATTAGTTTATAGGCGGAAATTGCTAGTAGTTTATTACTGTTCTATTAATTATTTATTAGTATTTATTATTTCACATATGCTTTCATTAATTTCATTAGAGGTGTTTGGTGGTGTAGTGAAATTATTACAAAATTTATTAGATTGGTCATTTACCTATCTACTCCCAGCAGTGAAGGAGAGACGATGATGTGTCGGACAACCCGGTACCGGTACAATCTTGTGAGAGATCCTTCAGAAGCTGATGAAAGTGGACAATCTTCACACTTCCACCGGGTGAGTTATATTTAATGCTAGTTTAATTGTGTATATAATGAAAAAGCCTACAAAGTTTATTTTTATTTATTTTATTTTTGTCATTGGTACAGTAATATATTTATGCTAGTTTGTGTAAAAAGCCTACAAACTGTATTTTTCATTTTGTTTTTTTCATTTATGCTATCTATATCTTTATGCTGAGGCCCAATCCCCACTTTTCCAATCTTTTGTATAGGCCTATATAGATTTGTTTTTTAATAGTTTGTGTACAGTATATGAGTACAAACTTTAATTATTATTGGAATTTACCCCATTCCCCACTTTTATTTTATTTTTGATGTGTATGTATAATTTTTACTTTTTTCATAATTGGTAAATATATCTTCTAGGTCTGAATTTTGAGCGGTGTTTTATCTATCTTAATAGATTAGTTGCATTGTTTACTACCCGTCAAAGTTTGAGAATGTAGATGCGTATTAAGATTAGTAGTATAGTACTGTATGTATATGTAAGGCATTAACCTAACAAACTTAGACCTATAGTTTCTTTTCAGCTGACGGCAAATATAATCCTTTAGTAGATAATTTTGATACTGTACAGTACTTAATTAATGGATAAATATGATATTTCATAGTTTTCATGATTTAATTGAACAAATTTTCATAATAACAAAGTATTTAACCCTCTCAGACATAAGACTCAATTTTGAGCCTATTGGGGATACTTTAAAGCCTTTGTTACCATCAGGGGTATTTAGTTTGGTTACTTCAACCTCTGCAGTTGTTTTTGAGTTTGCTGTGGTCAGAAAAATAATTTTAGAGTTAATTATAAGAATGAGAGCACTATTTCTTATTGCTAATCGGGCAACCTTTAAGTCATATGTGCGTGAAAGGGTTAAGATTGTAATTAAAATATGATACTTTAAAACAAACTCAAAAGTTGCTGTTTATATCCATAACTAAAGATTAAAACTATATTGAAACTAAAACACCCTAAATAAAATTTGGAAAAATGCATTTAAATTTATCGGAAATTAAACTTTGAAAACAATTTAGTCGGCTGGAATGAACTTCAGTACAGTACGTGATACAAAAATTTGATATTTCTGTGTATAAATGTTCTTTATTTTTCTTTGCTAACTCTCCATAAAGCTTTAACAATTCTCCAAAGACTCTTAGAGGTGAACTTGTGCAATTTTCATTAGAAAAATGCCCCATCTTAGGGCAGATTCCTCCTAAATTGCAGTCGCTATTGCACAAAAGGTCTCAAAGTCGCCGTAGTTCTGGGGCAGATACTTTTAAATCTGTAAACTAATGGAGCTAAATATTAGTTTCAGCATCTATTTTGATAAAGTTTTGTCATTTTACCGAGTTTGTCAAAGTTTTGGTTTCTTTATTTTGAAACTTTTAAATTCTAATTAGGGATAGGAAGTCTAGAAAGAAAAAAATATGTGGTGGATGCTGAGTTTTGGCCTGGTGGTGGACGCAGAATTGTGGCCTGGTTTGTGGTGGATGCAGTGTTGTGTGGTGGACGATGCAGTGTTGTGTGGTGGACGCAGAGTTGTGGTGTGGTGGAAGACTGTTGTGGACGCAGTTATGGCCTGATGGTGTAGTGGACGCAGAGTTTTGCCCTGGTGGTGGATGCAGTGTTGTGGTGGACGCAGAGTTGTGGCCTGGTGTGGTGTGGTGGATGCAGTTGTGGCCCGATGGTGGTGTGGTGGAAGCAGGGTTTTTGGCCTGGTGGTGGATGCAGAGTTGTGGCCTGGTGTGTGGTGGACGCAGTTCTGGCCTGATGATGGAGCGTCGGTGATGGTGACTAACGTTATCGTTGAACCACTCTACAGGACTAATATTCGGTTAGTATGTTGAAGTGTTTGTTTTAAGTTTAACCAATTTTTGAGTTTTGGAAGTTTGTGGTAAAGAAATGTGGCTCAAAATGCCCGAATAGGCAAATATAATACACAGTAAAAGCTTGGCATACGAAATTCCATAATGTTGAGCAGTACAGTACTTTAAAAGTAGACCAAATTGTTAAAAAAAAAAAAAATAAGCAATCTGCAAAACTGCACAGTCTTATTCCTCTTATTTATAAAATATTTTGTTTGGTTTCCACATAGCAATTTTGATTAGTTTTGTCTTTTTGGTATGTTCGTATAAGTTTTGATTAGTTTATTTTGAAAGTTTTAAAATATAAATCCAAATGCCATAATCCTTGAAAGTAACTTAATTATTTTTGTTACTCTTCTTGCAGAGTACGGTGACCTTGGCAATAGTATCTTCAATTGACAAGAGGCAGAGCGTTGGTGCCTGACTGAAGGAGCGTTGTGGCCTGACATGTTTTGTATGGATTGTCTGGAATGGTGGTGGAGTTACGGAAGGAACCTCGTTGTTTTGGATACAGCGTAGGCATGCATGGTATTCCGAATACCTATGTGGACCCCCTGATGTACCGCTCTACAGGACAACTAATCGGTTAGTAGTTTGGTATTTTAACCCTTTCACACATATATGACGCAGAGGTTGCCAGATTAGCATAAGAAATAGTTCTCTCACTCTTATAATGAACTCAAAAATTAGTTTTCTGGCCACTGCTAACTCAGACAACTGCAGAGGTTGAAGTAACTAAAGGTTTCTAAATGCCCCTGATGGTAACAAATGCTTTAAAGTATCTCCAATAGGCTCAAAATTGAGTCTTATGTCCGAGAGGGTTAACTTAGGTGATCCTTATACAGTTGGCCACAAGTTATGTTCCTCGTTATGATCTTGTATACGATTGTAAAATAAGTGCATTGAGTAGTAATTTACACCCTATTTGGATAGACAAAAGCACTTCACTAAATCGCGATGTGAAAGACGCTTGCGCAAAATTTATAAATAAAAACACAATCCACCACTTAGTACAGTCGCGCTAGGAAGTTAAGTCTCGGCACCAGGTATGTTTTGATCAATAAGTGGTATCGGCAATATCTAGGCTTCATTTTGTCATGTAGAGTGAAATATACATATGTTCCTACACTTACCCACCCTATTTAACATCTGACCCATTAATACAGTACAGTAAACCCTCGCTATCTCGGACCTCTAGAAGTCGGAAACCCGGACTACTCGGACTGGCATCGGCCTCTCGGAAAGTTCGCCGTATATCTCGGAAAATTCAGAGATGTAAGGGGAATACTCAGAGGGCCCACATGGTCTGTCGGACAAGTGTCATATCTCTGAAAATTCAGAGATCTAAGGCTACAGTGAGGTGGAGAAAGACAGTGAAATGGAGAAGGAAAGTGATATTTATAATATGTCTGCTCGATACTGTACAGGTGCTGTAATTTATCTTTAATCAAAGTTGTTCTTGATAGGGAAGTCTCAGTTTTCTCTGGTGGCTCGGACTCCCTCTTCCAATTCGGACATTTTCCTCTCTTAAGTCGGACTTCGGACATCTCGGATTTTCGGTCATCTCGGACTGGGTCCCCCCCCCCCCCCAATTAGTCGGAGATAGCGAGGGTTTACTGTACAGAGCAAGCTAAAGTTAATGACAGCTGTGGCATGACTTATTAGCGCGACCGTACATTACTACCTGAGCAACAAATTGGAGTATAAAATCTTAGGCTAGGAAATGGCACTGAATCCATATAACTAATATATTTTTTCTACTTGTATTACAGCGCAAGAAGACCTAAGAGGATCGTACCTAGATTGAAGATGATATTCTATGGACTACCCGGTACTACTACTACTACTAGACAAGACTACTATTCTCTTCAATGGACTGGTACTACTAAAAGACTAGACTAATATTCTCTGCAGTAGACTACTATTAGCTTCAATGGAGTAAACTACCACTACTTCCCTACAATACTACTATACGGTTAGTATTTTGTGTATTTTAAGTTTAGCAGTCTTTGTACAGTTGTCCATCAAAGTTATTCCTTGTGATGTTTTTGAGTTTTGATGGTGTAATGGATAGTGTTTAAAATCGGTGGTAACCTAGGTTCAAATCCTGGTGGATCACATGCTTGGTTTCATTAATTTCTTTGGGATGTGTTTGGTGTTGGGAGTGAATTATTAAAGAAATTATCAGTTTACTATTAATCTTTATAGCATAAATACGCGGAATTTTGGTGAGAGTATCCTAGGTTGGAATCCTTGGAGTGCCACAAGTTGGTTGGTGAAAAAATATAAATAAAGAGTTAGAGTAATCTTCAGAGTTAACTACTGTACAGGTACTGCATAATAAATCTTAATGTGCACATAAAATGTCAATGTATAAGATCACATAGGACCAGAAGTTATTTGGGCAACTGTACAAACTGTATTGTAAATTGAGTTTTTCGTTTAATGTAAAATAGCTTCACATGTAAGAAATTTTATCTTGAAAATATGAAAAAAGAATTAGGTATTAAGGGTAACATATTACGTAAAAATATTTGCGGTAATTCTGTTTATGAAATTCAAAATAATCTGAATATTGATAACTTAATCGATGAACATACCAAGAAAAATATAATATTTGATATTAAACTTTCTGATAAGAACAAGTGCATTGCAAAATTATACATGTTACCTAAATTTCATAAAAGACCTTATAAATATCGCTTTATTGCCGGAGCAAAATTTGCTACCACTAAAACTCTATCAGAACAAGTAGTAAATTGCTTAAAATACATTAAAAGTACTCCTAAAAGATATTGTAATACCATCATGAGAAGAACTGGCATTAACTATTATTGGAGTGTTGACAATTCGTTAGAAGTTATTGATAAAATAAATACCATGCCGAAAGTTACCTCGGTACATAGCTTCGACTTTTCAACTTTGTATACCAATTTGCCTTTAGATTTAGTATATTCAGAGCTTTGCTTTATTATAGATTTGCACTTTGACAGGTTCGTTAGGAATGGTAATTATTTCATAAATGTTTATACATATTTTAATAATGCATCACTTAGCTCTACTCCCACTAGTTCTGTATATTTTGATAGAACTAAACTTAAAGATGCCCTTAAATTCCTCCTTTTCAATACTTATGTTAGATTTGGGCCGTACATTTTCAAACAAATATTAGGAATTCCTATGGGTGGAAATGCTAGCCCTTTAATTGCAGACTTATTCTTGCTTGCTTTAGAATTTAAATATATAAAAGACTTAGTTGACAGTAGCAAGAAAAATAAAATTCCAGAAAAATTAGCACTTGCTAAACTGTTAAGTAATAATAGTAGATATATTGATGATATTCTTGTTTGCAATTTGTTAAATTTTAATAAAGTTGCTAAACTTATTTACCCTAATTCTATTCCCCTCACACAATGTAACGTAAATTATAAAGTTGAAAATGTTCTTGATATAAATATAGAGATTGTTAATGAACAGTGCATACTTAAAGTATATCACAAAGTTGATGATTTTAATTTTAACGTAATAAACTTTCCTTTCCCTAGTAGTAATATCGATAGTAAAATCACTTATAATTGTTTTTATTCCCAATTAATAAGATTTTGTAAAATCTGCACTAAAGTAGATGACTTTTGGGCTAGAGCTAGGTTACTATACAGACTCTTAGTGGACAGAGGTTTTGAGGCAAGTAAATTGTTCCATAAATTTAATCTTTTTAGGGTCAATTATTGTGACTGTATTCTAAAATTTGACATCAATAATTTTAATCAAGCATTTTTAACTTTAAGTTTCTTGTATAACCTCTGCTTACTTTTTGTCTGTATTTATTGTTTATCTTTTTCTTTTTCTTTTTTTTATATTATTATTATTATTAATATTGATGATTTTTTAAATTTATTGTTCTTGTTAAAAGAGTACTCTTTGTTTAAATCTGTTGTTACTTCATATTTTGCAATTATTTCTCTTTATATTATATGTATTCATTGTCGATAGTATCAATTGCTTACTTTTGCGATTTCCTTAGTTTATTTGTGCTATAAATGTAGGTTATTTGTAGGGTAGTTATTGATAGGGGTCACTTGAAGCATGCTATGCTTACAGGTACCTACCCGATAGCACTATCGTTAGTGAGTGCTGTACTGTATTTTATATATTATTTTGTAATAGTATAGATATCTTATCAATATTTGTATTTTTTACTATTGTTAATGTCTTGTCATGTTGCAAATTTGATTTTAAATAATATTTTGACATTTAACATGTAGTTTCTTTATTCATGCAGAGTTTAGTAAAATTTGCCAGAACGTCCCGGACTTCCCAAACTTGACTACTTCCTTTAACGTGACGATAGTGCGTTGTTATATGTGCGATTGGTTTGCTTGGGAAACAGATTAACTTGCTCATGTAGTGATGTACACCCTATGTGGTGGATTGTGTTCTTTTATTTAATAATTTTCATTTTAGTAAGCGTTGTTTCCACATAGCGATTTTGATAATTTAATTTGACTTTATATTGTCCTTGTCCCAATTTTGGTTTGTTTAGTTTGCAAGTTTTACATTTTAATTTTAATAGAAAGTTTCAGTGAAAGTAAAAGTATTAATATTTGGCTTAATCGTAGTTTTAAATGTTTATTAACCCCTTGAGACTCATGACTCAGATGTTGCCAGATTAGCAATAAGAAATAGTTCTCACTCTTCTAATTAACTCCAAAATTAATTTTGTGCCCAACGCTAACTCAAAGACAACTGCAGAGGGTGAAGTAACTAAACTAAAGGTTTCTAAATACCCCTGATGGTAATAAAGGCTTTAAAGTATCCCTAATAGGCTCAAAATAGTGTCTCCTGTCGGAGAGGGTTAAGAAAAAATATATATATAGTTTGCTCCCTAGACCTTGAAACTTAAAAATACACCCTAAGACTTCTTTAAAAAAAAATGTTTTGTAAATGTTTCTATGTAGTCAGTTCCCCGTATCTGCGCTCCATACATTCGCGATGCCGCTTATCCACGGACACTCCTAAATATCCCATTACTAGTCATCCGCGCAAAATAACCAGCTATTCACGGATTTGAATCGGGCGGGTCGATGCGCATCCCTATTCTTGCTTTGGTCGGCCATCTTGCATTCTTGCGTGAAGTCAACACAGCGTCCCAGCTGAGGCAGCAGTTCACAGACCAGTGTTGGAAAAGTTGAAAACCACTTGTTTACAAGCTTTTTTTCTGCACAAACCTCTTATCTCCCGCATTTATTAGGGCCTTTAGAGCATTCAGTGATAGGGACAGAGGGCCGGATGGTAATCATTATGGAAATAAATGCCCGGGACCATCGAAACAGAGCAAGTGTACCGACGCTGTCAGATGAAAGCAGGCAAATTATGCCGATGCGTAAGGCTAGCCTAGGCCTAATGACAGATTTCAAATAAAGTTTGTGTGGGAAGTTATCTTCATAATATGTATTAAGTATTCTCAAATAATATGTAGGTCAAAATAATGGTTTGAGGGTCCAAGATGGCCGGGTCAGGTACGAGCTAAGCCTATTTCCCATTGAAACCTATGTTAAATACACTCCGCGTTTTCAAGTATCCGCGGACCGCAGTCGGTACCAGTAAGGCGCGGATACGGGGAACCGACTGTATACATGGCCGATTCCCCCTAAAAGTCCCTATTGGCCGACAGGGAAGCTGGCTAAATGGCACAATGAGTCGTAATATTGACTATGGGGTGAAAGGTCTTAAAATTGCCAAAGTAATGGGGCTATTCATGAGGGAGAAAAGAGTCTAAATTCTATTTTTTTAAACATAGAGTTCAGTAGATTGTATTTAGTGTTATAATAATAGTAATCTATACCGGTACCCTGTTTATTATAGGTATGCTAGAAATTGTTTTATCCATCTAGTTACTGTACCACTCTCCTATCTATTCTATAATTATATTAGTTTTTGAGTTGTATTGTCTGTAATTCAAAAAGGGCTAGAGCAAATGAGTTTTAAATTTGTACCCATAACCTGGCTGATGGTTTCCAAATAGTAGCCTATAATTATAGATGTTAATGTTCAAGATGTTCTGCATAGTTGTTTGGAATCCGATGTGTTAATTTCATTAATCTATTTTAAGAGTTGTTCCCCAAGCTGCCTGGCCGAACGGCCCAGAGCAAGGCCAAGGCCATAACAGAGCGCCCCCGCAGAACCCTCTCTGCCGACCACAATAAAGCCTGGGTGACCGAAGCCACTCCATGGCTGGGAGCGTGCGGAAACGCCCGGGAAACCAAAGCCCCACCCAGGGCCCTGTGCCCCTCAGCAATTATGAAGAGAAAGTCGAGGGGCAATGGAAAAATTTGACGCTTTGACTTCCAATTTTGGTAGATTGGGAGGTCAATCCACGGAAGAGACGCAGTCACTTGAGATCTAGAAAATATATAAGAAAAGGAACGGTCAGAGTAAGCTATGGGTATGGCAGAGATCGTTCTCACTCTGATAGAGCAGCCCATCACCGATTTTAGTAGTAGAGTTGGTTGGTGGAGAGAACATAATAATAGGTTATTATAGCTACCGGTATAATTTGACTTATTGTTTTGGAGCTATAGATGTTGATGGTAAAGAATTATGAGTCTTTTAATGAAAATCATTATTTTAGAGCACAGGTAAAAGCTTTGGGTAGGATTTTTTTTTCTTTAATTTGAACGGTCACTTTTGAGTTATCTGTTAATTTGAACGGTCACTTTTGAGTTATCTGTTAATTTTAAGACTTTAAAATAATAATTATCGAAACTCCCTAAACAAAATAAGTGGAAAACATGCATTTAAATTGATCGGAAATTATTATTTTAAAACAAACTTGTGATCAGACTATACGTGCCGATCTCCAATCCAAAAAATTGAAAAGTGGAGCCGCCCTTAACAGGGTTGCCTGGAACGCCGCCATTAGGACAAGAGCCTGAAACTGCACGTATGTGTGGAGCATTCGGTCTTAAAATTTGATGCCTGTATATCCACATCTGTATAGCATGGAATCCACTAACCTTTGTCTACGCTTTACAGCACAATGATCGTACAGCCGACCAAGAGCTTTGCAACGTCTCAAGATTATTTCAAGCTAAACGTCTGAAGATTAACGTCGCTAGGATCTCCAATCGTCTATCTTCAATCCTCTACTTTAACTCGCCACACACATCGCTTCTGTTCAATAAGGTTCGTGAAGTTAGATAGGATATATTTATGTTATGTTGGATTTGTTGGTTGTAAATTAACGTCCCTTGTTGAAATTAGTCTATGTTGGTTAAGAATGATCCGCTCCCCCTCCTCTCCTCCCCCTTAATAAACTAAGTAATAATTATGTATAGATAATTAATTTTAAAACTTTAAAAATAAATCAAACTAAAACTGGGACAAATTGAAATTAAAGTAAAAATCATTAATAGAAATCGCTATAGAAATCATGCTAAATATATAATGGAAAATTAAAACTATAAATTAATCTATGAAATTAAGATTAAATGTTCACTAAAGTAATATTAAAATTGCTAGTTAGTTTTGTATAGAATTAGACTTGTTTCTGGCAAAGTAAAGGCGACTATATAATTAATTATCTAAAGTGGGCAATCCAGCAAACTTTTTAAGCATGGATACTTTGTACAGCAATTAAAATATATAGCTTTGAAACTAAGTACTGTTCATATTAATAAAAGTAACTCTTTAAAAATTAAAATTATCGAAGCGCACTAACAAAAATGTGTCAAAATTAATGTAAAATGATCGGAATTTTAACTTTGAAAACCACAAACTTCTGATGTGAAATAAAATTAATGGAGTGAATTACAATGTTCGCTTTTAATCTTCGGTATTGCATTGGCAATAAATTGTACCGGTATATATAAAAAACTTTAAAAGTTACTGTTCAAATTAACCCCTTCAGACTAGAGGTTGCCAGATTAGCAATAAGAAATGGAGTTCTCTCACTTATAATTACCTCTCCAAAATTAGTTTTCTGCCCACAGCTAACTCAAAGACAACTGCAGAGGTTGAAGTAACTAAACTAAAGGTTTCTAAATACCCCTGATGGCAACAAAGGCTTTAAAGTATCCCTAATAGGCTCAAAATTGCGTCTTATGTCGGAGAGGGTTAATATAACTTAAATTTAAGATAAACCCCAACTTATATAAGTGTTAAAACTCGTTAAAATTTATCGGAAATTAAACTTAAAGCTATAAAATAATTAAATAAAATGAGCATGCACTGAATTAGAATATATTGCTTTTAAAATTGGTTACCTAAATGTTCGCTATTGCATTAGCAAATTAACGGTTAAAAGTAATACCTGGTCCCACAGTACTTAATCTTTATCTATATACTGTCACCTTCCCCATTGTATTTATTATTATCTATAGAACGGCTTATTTATTTGCTTATTAAAATGTAAAACTTGCAAACTAAAGGAACCAAAACTTTGAGTCAATATAAAGTAACTTCAAAATCGCTGTGGAAAAAACGCTTGCTAAAATTAATTAAAAGTTTGTTTAACCAGACCACTGAGTCTAGAACAAGACTCTCACGGCTTAAAATGAAATATAAGAAATATTATCTATAGAGCGGCGTATTTAATTGCTTATTTATTTGTTATTACTTTGTTTGCTCTCTAGACCTCAATCCAGCTTAAAATAAAGCACCCCTTGTGCATTTTTAGATAGAAAAATGTCTTCGTTTGCTCTGTAGACTTTCAATCTAACTTTACAAAAAAAAAAAAAAAAAAAAATAATAATCTATAGAATTTTTTTAGTTTGCTCTAGACTTCAATCAAGCTTAAAAAGTACCCTTCGTACATATTTTGATAGAAATGTTTCCATACTATAATAATTTAGTATATGCTGTGCCTTAAAGACTGTCTGTACATGTTCGAGAAAGTATCCGCCGTTAGTACCGGACCTTGAAGGGAGCGCGGCGAATATTAGTATTGACGTTGAAAGTGACTGTCCTGTAGCGCCTTTAATCCCCCCTCCCCCTCCCCCATTTGTATTACAACCTCTAAATCCAGCCTAACGTGATATACCCTCTATAAACATGAATGTAGCCAAATGATATGCTTACAGGGTAAACTTTAAAAAATGGTACTAGTGGACAATTAGGATACTATATTAACGGTGTGATAGTGATTGAAGAATAGGTACGGTTACGAAGGATTGTAATATTTTGGGGAGAATAGTTTTGGGTGGGTGGATTAACTTCAAAATTAAAGTATAATTTTGGTGTGACTATCCTAGGTTAGAGTCCTTGGAGTGCCACATGTATTAAAATGTAAAACTTGCAAACTAAACCAACCAAAATTGGGACAAGGACAATATAAAGTCAAATTAAATTATCAAAATCGCTATGTGGAAACAATTTGTTTATTTCATTGAGTTTAGAAGTAAAGTTGTTGGTGTAATGACTTAAGGTGCTTATGTTCTGGGTGTGGTGTCCTGGGTTCGAATCCCGGGAGGATCATATGATGCCATTAGTTTATTAAATTCTGGTTGTGGTGTCCCGGGTTCGAATCCCGGGAGGACCATATGGTTTCATCAGTGTATTAAAGTAAATTTGAGTTTGTAATTGATAAGAATTGAGTGTTACTTATTAGATTTATAACTTTTATTTAAATGGGGTGGTACTTATTAGATGTATTACTTTTATTTGTATTGTTTTGTTAGTATATTCTGGGAGATAGGGGGTGGGATTATGCTAGGAAGGGTAACTTTAAATTTAATGTTTTTAGCTGTAGAACTTTTATTTTATTTGTTTTTTGAGTATATTCCGGGCCCACGACTGCAGCCTGAAAACTAGTACGGTCATTCATAACAGTCTCCTGCTAGTACGCAACAAGGTTGTCAATAAGTAGTGATTCCGAACGTCAGGTCCTGCCCCCGAGGTGCCCGGGATGAACGGAGAGAGTGAGCGTTTGTTTATGTAGGCTTAGCTTCGGGGTATTAATTGTTCCACTGGTATCATTTATATTCCTTCGGAAGCAATGTTTGGAGAGTTTTGGCTCCCTCGGTATTAAGATGCGCATAAAGTTTATTCGATCTTTATATAATTTCTGTGTTTTAGGAAGGTCTTTGGCAACTCAAATCTACTCAATATATCGTAGCCTTGTGCATAATTCTTTAACAGTCTTTATAGCGTAATTCATAAATGTGCAGAATTTCTGTCTCCTAGGTTAGAGTCCTTGGAGTGCCACATGTACAGTATTTTTAATTAAATTTACTTTAGCAATATCCTTGGTTCGAGTCCTTGGAGTGTCCCATGTATTTTTCATTGAGTTTAGAAGTAAAGTTGGTTGGTGAAAAAATATGAATCTATAAATCCTTCCTAAGGTGAATAAAAGCATTTAATGATCGAATAAACTGAACGCTTCCTAATCCTGAAGGTGTTTATTAACTTAAAAGAATTTCCATCCTGGTGTTTTGGAAATATTTTAAGTTTGTAAGGGTTCTGTAAACATTGCTAACGGAGTAAATTTATACAAATCGAACTTGGCAAGGTAAAAGTGAATGGGAGAGCTTTGGTTACTGATTAGTTGCTTTAGTTAACTCTCCTAAGTTAAGGAAAGGAATTTATGTGCAGTATCCAAGCTTAACCTAATTTATTTTACCGACGCTGATTTTAATGCACTATTGTAAGTTTTTGACAGTTTTTGCTCCATTGGTAAATAAAGAAAAATATGAGATGTGAATTGTATATTTATACCATCTAAGCCCATTATACATTTTGATATGCTGTATTGTTCAATGGATCGAGTTAGGCTGAAAATAGAAGTACCTAGTTGTAGTAGTGACTAGTTATAAATAGTAAAATATGCTAGGAATAAGTTTGGTAAAAGATCTGATAATGATTGGTTCTATATACTGTAGTCTTTGTTTTTTTAATTAGTCTGGCAGTTTAGTTAGAAATTTGAAAGTAAAACTTGCAAAAGAAACCAAATGACTATGAAGACAAAGTACTTGTCAAAATAGCAATTAGCAATAGTTTGAAATAGTATAAAGCAAGAGCAATTTTGGCGTAAGTGAAACTCAATTGTAGTTTGTGAGACTGAATAACTAATAACTGATAATATAATAATAAGACTGAATAACTACTAATAATAGGCAAATAACTGAAATAAGTTTGCAGTCAATTTTTTTATTTGATACGGTATTCTCTTGAAGAATATACAGTACTATATATTAGTTGCAAATGCAGTATCCCTAAGTGAAGTGTTGGTATAAAACTTAAATTGTAAATTAAATTTATAAGTAAAAGATTTACCTAGTGGTGTAATGAGTAAATTACCTGAAGTAATTAAAAAATACATTATGAATGGAAGCAAACCTTAATTATCCATTTATAACTTTTGATCCTTCCTAAGCTGAGTAAAGTGGATTAATGGTCTCTATAAATTTTGAAAAGTAGTTTAATAGGCTGGAAGGCTAATAATTCAATAACAAATGTTAGCCTGAAGAAAGTAACTTGGTCATTTATATAAAGTCCAGTGAAGTGTAAGACTAGTGTAATCTATATAATTTGGGCTGAAAATATGACTGATGCTCTGAGGAATTTGCCTATAAAATAAGATACCCTGGCTGACTCTTCCCAAATGCTAGAAATATTAGCTTCTATTACTCTAGTACAGTACCAGTTATCTGAAAGTAAATTTGTAGTCCGATTATTGTAGATTTCTGTAAACTCTAATTGGTCATTGGGAATACTGTACATATATGGGATATATAGCTGTATTTAGGAGGGAGGATTGAAAAATAGTTATAAATTTGACGGTATATATCTTTAAAATACTTTGAATCTGAAAGTTACATTTGTTATTTTTGCTTATGGCTGAGTTAGTTATGTAGAGCAGATTAACCAGACCACTGAGTTATAGGTTATGAGAAGAGTAGTTATTAATACAGTACTGTACTGTACCTATATATGGTAATAAGGATTATCTTTTATGGTGCTAGGGAAGACTGATGGGAGATAGTGATGCCTTGGTCTTTAGTACAGTATGAAAGTTAGATTTTAGTTATAGGTATAATCAATAAATAGGGTTTTAGTTCATAGTTTTATAGAATTACTACTACATTAGGTATAATTAATAGGCTTTTAGTTAGTTCATAGTTTTATTGAATGATTGGTAGGTTTAGTTCATACATAGTTTTTATACAATTATTACTAAATTTGTAAAGGGCTTATTTGTTATATTTATGATTTATGTATTTATTTGTCTGTTTAACATGGAGATAAAAATGTCATTAACCCATGGTGTATTAATCCTTTTGGAATGCAATATATTTTTGCATATTCTGGCTTTTTGACAAATTTGAGCAGTTTAAGAGGGATGTTTGAGAGTGTAAAGGGCAATGACTAGATCAAGCTTCTGACTCTCACAGGCCCTACCTAAGCTGAATAAATCTTCTATTAGCCAGAATAAAGGAAGTAATTGTATACTGAAAGTTTAAGGTGCAAGTTCTGTTTGTGTAGATGATTAAAGTTTACTTTTTGAGATGCAGTTGTAGATGATTCATAATTGTTCGGATTGAGTTTTAATGACAACTTGAGACTTCAATAGAAAGAATTTCATAACAAAATATTGCAATTTAAAGTAATGAAATCTATACTCTGGTATATACCCTATAGTTTGGGTTTGCCGACTTGAGACTGAGCCCGCACAGGGAGTTTAACATTTAAGTAAATATCATTTTTGGAATATTTGAGCATTTGTCCAAAGACTGAAAATTTAAATGAATGAAATTGGGTATTTATGTATATACTCAGGCACATACCCCATAGCTGGGGTTGGCAGACTTGAGACCGAGCCCAAATGGAAATTAAAATTTAATTAAATCTTGGTGTTTGTCAAAATACTTTGCATTTAAAGTCATTAATTTTGGAATTTGTATATACTCTGGCACATATCCCATAGGTGGGGTTAGCCAACTTGAGACCGCAGGAAAAATTCTCTATATACTCAGGCCCAATCGCAATTTTCGTAAAAAAATAAAAGTACTAGAAATGTTGCAATATTTAAAAGTTTTGTAATTTTTCTATTAGGTCTACTCAAAGTTGTCTTTATTAATACTGGATATAGAAGTTATGAATATTTGTCTACAACTGCATAATACAGTAATGAAATCTTTAATGGAATGATATTTTAGAATGTGCATTATTTGGTATGTTTGAAGACTAATTCAGTATTGATTTATGAAGGCAATGTAATTTACTCTGAAAATATAAGTCATGGTATATTTAAGAGAATTAAAGATGCTTTCAAAATTATTGTTTTCACCACCATACACTCCTTGCTCAAGAGCTGGGGTAGGGTGGGTGTCCTGATGATCGGGGACTTAAACAAATTGATACTTAAAATAATCTTTAATATATATATACCAAAATGAAAATATATAGAGTAGAAATTATTTTACTCCATATACTTTAGTAGATGTTGTCAAGGACTGTCTACTTGAAATCACTAAGTTTGCACATTCTAAAATTTATTCCGTTGAGATACTCTTTAGCCATAAATAAGTGCATGCTATGGAATCTATTGAACCTATTGGAGAAAAAGTAATCTAGGGTACAACATAAGATTTGTATGCAGTGTTTTAACTAGTTATATGAATAGAAAATGCCCACTGAAATCTAACGGAGATTAAATATTTATGGAAATTTACTTTTGCATTTTGATATATATTAATGTCTTGATTTTTGTGATGGTATTTATATTGATATTGCAAAGAAAATAGACTGCTTACAAATCTGGTTCTGTATTTTAATATATGATAGGCCAACCTTCTTGAAACTCTAAAAGGCTAGCAGAAATGGGCTGAAACTTTCCTATTCCCTGGGTGACTCTTCCTAAATTATGAAAATCCCATGCTTGATTACTGTTTATGTTAATGGTAAAGAATATTGGGCAATTATAAAAGGCTTCTATTATAATTAAGCCAGATATCTTTGCCACTAAGATTAATAATCACAGTTCTGACTTTGGAAGAGTTGACCATGAAATAGGTTTGGTAATGCAGTTTATTTACTTAACTCACTGATGAATATGAATCACTAAGTTAATGTTGGTTACCTGACTATTATATGCAGCTGAGAAAGACTGTTGAGCAATGAGAGGGTTAATAGTAATTTAATAACCCTTGAGATTGATCTGGTACTTCCTAAGCTGAATATAATTGAATGCTAGCCAATATTCCCAAAGTGCATCATATTTGAATTGGTTTAGAATTTTGGCCTTTATATATGTACTGCTATAATTACAGTGATTATCAGCCCCTTGATAAATATGAGTAAGTTAATTCTGGATATTTTATTATTTTATGTTGCTTTGGAATTATTTTGGCATTTATGCTCTTAATTATTCCTTAGTGCATAGAATTTCTCTTAGCCAGCATGACTTGTTAATTCTGGCTATTGGATGATTTTATTAAGCTTTGGAAGGATCTGGGTCTAATGGAGTTTTATACTTTATTATTCCTAGAGGTTTTCCTGAAGTGCATAAAAATTCTCCTTAGCCAGCACTTATTCTTTTATGAGAGGGTTAAAGGGGTTCATGATTCCATTGGTGTACTTATTTTTGCTTAAGAGTGTACTGTATCATGTAAGCAATGGTTTGGCTGCATTTATGTAGGTTTAAAACTTTATATCTTGGGTTTGCATATTTAAATTTGGTTTGTCTATCACTGACTGAAAAAATCTGCCAAAATAAAGATTTAAAAATAGCTGATTGATTTTAAAGTATTTAAATTGGTAAAAATATATTTTACGATGCATATGCCATTTATGAAAACACATACTTTGTTTGCATGTTAAGTGAAAATATCACTTAAAATTCAAAGCAAGTAATATTATTTTCATAAATAACATGCATAATAAAAGTCAATTTGTTACCATATACAGATATTTTACTAAGATTTGTTTATGGACTTTTTATAAATCATTAAAAGTTTCTTTGGCCGTACTGTGATAGTTTACCATATTTATATACTGCACACTTATGATATAAAGTTTAGCAACCTAGAATGAACAGTTTGACAACCAAAGGATCATTATGAACTCCTGGACATTTTAAACTATCATTACTGAAAGTGCTAAACCAAAGTTCTTTTAAGTAATGTGGTTGAATGTTTTAGAAGCATAATGATAAAGTTCAGAGCCCTCATTATTTGTCTGGTCTTATGTCTTAAGATGGCAAGTAATGTTTCTCAGACAGTCTTTGGTTGTGTACTGGTTTTTCTGGGTTGTGTGTGTTCTTAGTGCATTTCAAACTTAACTTCCATAGCCCATGCTCGATTACCCCTTTTGGTACTGTCACTATATCTGGCTAGCCTCACATGATTTTAATCAGCTTAGAAAGTACCTCTCCTAAGCTGAGTAAAATCTTTTGAAGTGAGGTTAGCCAGAATTAGTGACTACTGAAAGGGTTACTTGAGCCAATGACAAGACTGGCTATGTGAGGTTGGGTTTGAAATGCACAGAGGTGCTGGGCCAATCCTGGTTGGTGAAGTAGAACCTTATCTCCACAAATTGCCAGCAAGAATCTTGAGATAGAAAAGTTTTTGTGGTACGAAATGTTTGGGTTTACCCCCATAGACTTTTGACTGATTTCCCCCAGAATTGTCCTAAGTCCAGCTCTGAGGCTGGACTTAGCTAAATTCTGGGGGTTTGGACTTTAGAGAAATCTCCCAGACTGGTACCAGTCTGGAATTTCTCCAAAGTCCAAATGACTTAAAAATTTTAAAGTCTAGAACTTAAAAAAATTTCAGTGGTGTAGACTGAATATTTCACAACTCTACTTTTGAAATGTTCCAAAGTCTACACCACTGAAATTTTTTAAGTTCCACTGGACTTTAAGTACTAAGATAACTTAATATTAAATTCCATTCATATTTTTTTTTTTTTTTTCCCCCCAAGCACTACTGAATGGTATTTAGATATTCAAAGGTGAACTGTATCCTATTACTGTACATATGTATAATAAAACAATAAATATATTATGGTATTAGAAACTTTGTTTTCCAAATTTTAATTTTTTATGTTTGGTTACATTATCATGGTAGTTAATAGGGATAGAATTACTTAACTTATTTCACCAAATATTAAGGTACAGTAGTAGTAACACTTGATTGATTTTTATAACTTAAAGTACTGTTATTCGTCAGTGAGACATTTATACTTAATGATAAACTTAACATATTACAAGCAATGTTACTTAATGTGTGAATACTAGGTTTCAAGAATTATTACTATTATAATTAACATCTACAGCAACTTATTGTTAGGTTTGTTTAATAAAAACTATTTTGCCATACTTATGTTTTTCACTAAACTCTGAATTTTACTTTTTAATATTGGGAAATAAACTGGTACCAGTGACTAATCTCAACTGCAATAATGATTAAAAGCATTTATAGAAAATAAAACTAACTACCAGCATCAATTATGATAAATTCTCACAATACACTATGAATGACTACATTCATACAACTCTAATGGACATGTACTGATTTTTACTTCTAAGTGATTATTATTGTGGTATGGACTTGAACTACCAATCATAATGACTAAACAAAACACTTACAAGTTAACCAATACAAACTCTTATAATAATATGAATAGTATATAAACCTAACTACTGTATATAGCTAGAATAAACACTTCTATGATTATAAATAAGTAGCAATAACTAAGGGATAAAGTTACTACTTCAAACATTGCCTATAATCTAATGAAGTGATATATATGATTGCTCTGTCTTGAGTTGGCAAAACAAAAGTGGAGATTGGGTCTGAGTACATAGATAATGCTTACAAATTATTTATGTCTGTTATAAAGACAAAACATGTTTATAATAATGAACACTAAAACTTTACTGTATGCACTAATTGAAAACAAATACTGTACATCCATAATCCTCAAGTCTAAAAGGACAACTGCATTAAATCATCTCAAACTAAATCTTTGATTACTATCAACAATAACCTTTTCTGTTTATGGCAATTACAAGTACAGTACTCAAAGTACTTTATATATAAAAAGACTGACTAGTACAGTATCTATGTAAAAAACAAATCAATTACTAATATTAAGAAAAAGTTCAATGCCAAGTATTTAAATACCATCAACAAACTATAGGAAAAGAATATATAAAAGGCCCATCAATGAGTATATATATATATAAAAAAAAAACTACGAAGTATCTAAGGAGGAACCTCCACGCCAAGTACTGGTATCTAATAAGGTCAAGCCAAGTATATATAAACACACACCCAAAGCCAAGTATCATATGACTACACAAAGTATCTATAAAATAAACATTAACACCAAGTGTTATTAACAAAATTGCTATGTCGAGTATCTATAAAAAAATACATTACATTAATGAAGTCAACGCACCAGGCGACAAAGGCCATATGGCACGAAATATGGAAAGACGGGAAGGAAGTTAACTAAATATCATCGAGAACTCTAACATGATGAAGGAAGGACATAATACGGGAGATAGAAAACGAGGGAGATTCAGAAAGAAAATCTGCAAGACATGGCGGAGGAGAGCTAGAAAAGGGAAGAAACGCGTGCGGGCAACGGAAAATAAGGGGCAATCGAGGAAAAGATGGGAGACAGAAAGCTGAACGGTACAGTGCGAGCAAAGAGTCGGAGGAGAACGGGACATTAAAAACGAATGGGTAAGTCTGGTGTGGCCAATGCGGAGACGGGCCAAAGCCGTCTCCCAACGGCATCAGACCACCCAGAAACGGACGGTTTGACAGAACGAAGTTTATTAACGGAGATAGTGGACCACTGAGTCTGCCACCTCGACCAAAGAAACCTGGACAAGGCAGGGAAGAAATCAGAGGCCGGGACAGCAAGTGAGGAGCGGGTACCCCGCACGGCAGCAGAACGAGCAAGGCAATCAACCCGCTCATTACCGCAAACGCCAACGTGACTGGGAACCCAGCAAAAATGTACAAGCTTTTTGCGGACGGAAAGGCGGAAAAGCCATTCCTGAATGGAAAGAACTAAAAGGTGTAGAGCAGGGGAGGACTGTAAGATAAGTAGAGCACTGAGAGAATCAGAGAACAAAGTAAAGGACGAGGAGGGGAAGGAACACATAAAACGGAGGGCAATAAAAATACTGGCAACGGGAGGCAAAGAATATTGATACGAGCAAGTGGGAAAAAGGACGGCAAACCCCACGCCTACCGACGTCTTGGAGCCATCAGTATACACGGGAGTGGTTGTAGCGTGAAGAGAGGTGATCTAAGAAACGAGACCGAAGAACGAGGGGAGAAGTAGAGGACTTGGAACAAGGGAGGATGGAAGGGCAAACCGAAGGACGAGGGAAAAGCCAGGGGGGAAAAGAGCAAAAGCGGAAAGGGAGGACGTTGGAAAGAGCACGATGCGAGCAGCGAGAGCATGCGGACAGAAAACGGAGAACCAAGACGGGGGTGAGACGAAAAAGTAGCAACGACCGAAGGGGGAAGGGGAAGATGGGAATTGTTGAAGGCGAACGAAGGGACAGGAGAGCCCGACGGCGATAAAGAGAAGGGAAACCAGACTCAGCATAGAGGCTTTCAACAGGAGAGGAACGAAAAGCACCAAGGGCAAGACGAAGACCAGTGAGATGAACAGAATCAAGAGCATGGAGAACAGAATCAGAGGCTGAAGAGTAAACTTGACAGCCATAATCCAACTTAGAGAGGACAAGAACCGTATGAAGCCGAAGAAGAAGCGCTCGATCAGCACCCCAAGTGAGGTGGGACAAGGACTGAAGAAGGCGGAGGCGGAGTAAGGCAGCAACCTTGAGAGAAGAAACATGAGCGGACCAATTAAGACGAGAATCAAAAGTAAGACCCAAAAAAGTAGTAGAGGAACGATAAGGGAGGGCAGTACCATAAAGAGTAAGAGGAGGATGAGGAATAGAATGGCAACGAGTAAAGGACATCGCGCAGGATTTGGAGGTGGAAAAACGGAACCCGTGGCGGGTTGCCCATGAAGAAACAGCCAGAATAGCGGATTGGATAAGAAGATGTAAAGCGGCAATATCGGAGTCGGCTGCGTAAATCGCAAAGTCGTCGACATACAAGGAAGACCGAACCCCGACAGGAAGAGAAGACACGATACCGTTGATAGCAATGAGAAAAAGGACGGTACTCAGGACACAACCCTGAGGGACACCTTCCAACTGAGGGTAAAGACGAGATAAGTGGGAAGCGACTGACACGAAAGGACCGAGAAGAAAGAAAATTCTGAATAAAGACCCCTAGATTACCGTAAATGCCACAAGAACGGAGCCGACGCAAAATGTGGTACTTCCAGGTAGAATCATAGGCATTTTCGAGATCGAAAAAAACAGCAATGACAGTTTGACGACGAGCAAAAGCCGTCCTGATATAAGATTCCAAGCGAATGAGGGGGTCAAGCGTACTACGAGCACGTCTGAACCCGAACTGGGAAGAAGACAACAAATGGCGCGACTCAAGAATCCACATGAGACGAGCGTTAATCATACGTTCAGAGTTTACACAGGCAACTGGTAAGGACAATAGGGCGATAGTCCTGTGGCAAGAACCCAGACTTGCCAGGTTTAAGAAAAGGTATGGTCAGGGCAGTACCCCAAGAGGGAGGGAAAACCCCAGAAGACCAAATCGTGTTATAGAGAGCTAACAAGAAGACCAGAGCTTGCGAGGAAAGATGTTTGAGCATGAGATAATGGATACCATCAGGACCCTCAGAAGTGTTCTTACAGGCACGGAGAGCGGTGTGTAACTCAGTCGAGGAAAAAGGAGCATTATAGGATTCGTCAGAGGAAAGACTAAAAGTAATTGGAGTACTTTCCGCAACGACTTTAAGCAACTGAAACTCAGCAGAGAGGTGAGAACCACTGCTAACTGAGCTAAAGTACGAGCCCAATCGATTAGCAATTGTTTCGGAGTCTGCCACAGAAACACCATCAATGCGGAGGACTGGAGCACGGAAGGGAAGATGTTTACCAGAGATCTTACGAATACGTTTCCAAACCGAAGCGACAGGAGTGCGAGACGTAATAGAAGAAACATAGGACTCCCAACTCCGGCGTTTAGCGGCTTTGGTAGTACGACGGAAAAGAGCAGATGCACGGCGAAAGAGAAAAAAACAACTCCTGAGAAGCAGGGGTGAGACGCTTACGGCGAAAGCTTTTCCAAGCCGCCCGTTTAACCCGGAGGGCCCTGGGAACACTCAGGAGACCACCAAGGGACGCATTTAGACGAGAAAGGGCGAGACGTCCGGGGAATGGACGTCAAAGCAGCACCGAAAACCAGATCCAGAAAAAACGAGAGCATGACACGGACCGATGAGAAAGGAGGAGGAAGCAAAGAAGGAACAGTAAGGGAAGCGAAAGAAGACCAGTCCGCCCGCTGGAAGCACCAACGAGGGGAGTTAGGAGTAGGAGAGTAGGTAGTCAGAGAAAGGAGAATGGGAAAATGGTCGGAATTGTGAGAATTCTCGAGAACTGACCAAGGGAAACTGAAGGGGAACACAGGGAAAGATCGATACAGGAAAACGTACGAGTCCGAGCATCAAAATGAGTAGGAGCACCAGAATTAAGGAGAAAAAGAGGACGGTCCGAGAGAAAAGGTTCAAGCCGACGACCCCGGGGTGAAATAACATTGTCACCCCACAAGGTGTGCCGACCATTAAAATCACCAAGGACTAAGAATGGAGTGGGCAACTTAGATAAAATCTCGGAGAATTCGGGAAAATCGATGGGAAGAGAAGGCGACAAATACACAGAAACCACTGTTAACCAGCGGCCAAGATAGACTCTAGCAAAGGTGCAAGGGAAATGAGTAGAAAAGGACAGCTCTTCAAAAGGGACAGAACGATGAATAAGAAGACAAGTATCATGGAGAGAGTGGGGAGAACTATAAAAAGAGTAATGAGGAAAGGGAACAGGAGGAGAGAGAAAAGACGAGTCTCCTGAAGACAAACGACCTTAGGGGAGTGAAGAGAAAGAAGAAAACGTAAGTCAATCCTTTGAGCATGAAGACTACGAAGATTCCACTGCAAAATGGACATAATAAAAGAAAAAGAAAAAAGAAACCAAGAGGAGACTAAAGGACGAAAAAACAACGAAAACAGACAAAAGAAAACCAGAAAAGGAGGCAAAAGCCACCGAAAATAAGAACGCACAGAAAAAGAGGAAGGACACACAGCGAAGGAAAGAAATATACACAAATAACAATAAAGGTAAAACACACACACTTATGTACAACTAAGAAAAGGTGAATGAGGATAACGTGGAGAATTAAAAGGAGGCAAAAGCCAAAAAAAAAAAAAGAAAGGGACGAATACACACTTATACACAACAATGAAGAGGCGGATGGGGAGACAGATAAATACAAATAATGAGAAAGGGAAAAAATACACACTTATGTACAACAATGAAGAGGTGGATGGGTTAACGGGGAGACAGAAGAGAAGGAGGCAGAGGGGAGGACCGAAAACCGGGGGGCATAGGGAGGCTTGACAGCGAACGAGAAGAAAGAGGAGGGCCAGAAAGAGAGGAGGGAAGGGCAGAGAACGAAAGAGAGACAGAAGGAAGAGAAGAAGGTTGGGAAGGGGTAGAGACGGAAGAGGGGGGGACAGGGGAAGGAGGAGGCGGTTGAGGGGTAAGGGGCAGTGTAGAGGGGACGGGATGAATGTCAGCAGAAACGGTAAGAGGCGGGGGACGAGAAGAATCGAGAAAGGCTCGAATCTTGGGAATGGACTCAAAGGACATGTTTAAGTCAGAGGGAGGGCGAAAGCAGGAAGAAGAAGAAAGAGATGGAGAGGAGGAGGAAGGAGGGGTGGAGGAAGGAGGCAACCTCTTTTTCTTCTTCTCACCGGGACTCGGACTCCGGACAGTACGGTGGAAGTCCCTGCGTTTAGAAGGGGAGAGGGAGAACGGGAGGTACGGGAAGGAATTTTGGAAATACGTTTGGTAGAGACAGGAGACCGGAAGGAAAGGGAACCACGAGACGAGGGAGGAGGAGAACTAGAGGAAGGCTTGGGATGGGACCGCTGGCGGGTGGGGCGTTGAGCCAAACCAGAAGAAGAGGGGCGAGGGCGAGGAGAGGAAGTGGAAGGAGAAGAAACGGAAGTAGGAGTAGAAGAGTCAAGCACAGAGAAAGAGTTAGACAAAGGGATAGAAGACGAAGAGACAGGAATAGGAGGAGTGGAGACAGAAGAAACCGAAGGCGTAGAAGTAAGGGAAGAAGGGACAGAGAGCGGAACAGAGGAAGAGGAGGACGAGGACAAGGGAAGCGGAACGGAGGGAGTGGAAGAAGAGACGGGAGGGTGAGAGATAAGTGCAGAAATCGGACGAGGAGAGAAGCCCAGGCGAAGAGCTTCCTTACGGGCAGCAGAGTGAGTAAGGCCTTGTTTTGCTTTAAGAATTGTAACTTCAGATTCAAATTTGTAAACGGGGCAATCATGGGAATAGGCAGGATGGGAGGCTTTACAGTTGAGGCAGCAGGGGGTCGTAGACGGGCAGTCATCAGCAATATGGCCAGGTTGCGCACAGTACGGGCATGTAGGATAGTCGGGGTTGAGAGAGCGACAGTATTTCACGGGGTGGCCAAAACGCCAGCAACCCCTGCACTGCTGAGGGCGGGGAAGGGATTCTAATACGTCGATGCGAGTACCACCGACAATAACGTGAGAAGGGAGAATATTACCATCGAACGTTATTTTAGCGATATTAGAGGGATAGCGGCGATTGTGGCGAGGTTGGATGGTGTAACAGACAATATTAATTACAACATGGTCTTGTGCAACAACGGCCTTCCCAATAAGGTCGGCACAATCTTTGAAGTCCCGATCACCGAGTTGGATATAAGAAGGGATCAGGACAGTACCTGTGCACGAGTTCATTCTTTGGTCTTTAAAAGCAGGGATGGGAGTACTGTTGGGATCTGCAAAGGCCGCCATAGCAGCAGCCTGACTCTCGTTTTGCACTGTAACTAGACGGGAATGATCATGACGAGAGTGGAAAGTGACATCCTTGCCCACCCTCTGAAGGAGACTGAGGTGGAACAGAAGGTCATCCCCGGCAAGAGGGGCTGAGGCGGGGATAGAAAAGAATCTAACAAAATCGGCAGGGGCAAAGAGATCGGAGAGAGGAAGAATAGAAGAACGAGGGCGAGCAGAAGAAGAAACTGAAGTAGATGGAACCGAAGGCGAAGGAACTGAAGGAGAAGAAAAAGAAGGAGAATATGGTTCGAAAGTGACGATATGAGATGAGGAAGCAATGGAGGAAGGAAGAGTGGCAGATGCAGAAGGGATAGCAAACGACGGAAGAGAAGAGGGCTGAACTGGCGGAGCGGGGAGGGATAAGGAAGAGGAAGCAGTAGAAGAAAGAGCAGGCTGAACTAATGAAGAATCGGAAAGAGAGGTGACACACTCCACGCCTACCAAAGTCGAAGCTGAGGAAGGCGCCGGAGAGCGGTCAATGAGGAGAGAGTCAGAGGTTTGAGCTGGTACGGTACTAGTAGGTACAAAGGAGTAGTACAAAGGAAATCAAGCAACAACAGATCCAGTGACCCTTCTAGGTTGCTTGTCCTCCAAAACACTGAGGATCAAGTGTCCAAACAGTGGTTTAGAGTGGGTAAGGGAACATTGGAAAGGGAATTACTGCCCTGGAACTAATGTCCGTGGCAGGATTAGGAAGTTAGTAGGGGACAGATGGGTTAGTAACTGAGGGGGGGATAAAATAAAGTTATTCATTTACAAACGCAGTCAGTCGCGGGTTGATGCGAGATATTTGTCTAGGCGGAGTTTAAATGAATCAACGGTGATGCAGTCTATAACGTTTCGGGAAGCCCATTCCACAAGTTGACAACTCGATTGAAGAAGAAATTCTTAGATTCGTGCGAGTTAAAAGATTTACCAATAATTTTGCAACCGTTTCCCCGCGTGTAATTAGATTGGTCGATAGTGAAGTACTTACTACAGTTCATATTGTCGATGCCTTTGATGATTTTGAACACTTGAATTAAGCCTCTTAATCTGCGCTGGGTTAAAGAAATAGATTTAATTCTCTAAGACGCTCTTCGTATGGTTTGTTCTTTAGGCTAGGTATCATTTTGGTAACTCTACGTTGAACTCGTTCTAGCTTGTTTATATCTTTTTGGTAATAAGGGCACCAGGATTGAACGCAGTATTCCAGAAGAGGGCGGACTAAGGAATTGTAAAGGGTTAGGATAACTTCTTTGGATTTATGCTCAAATGACCTGCCTATAAAGCCAATTATTTTGTTTGCCTTCTTAACAACTTCTGAACATTGTTGACTCGGTTTTAGGTTACTCGATATTGTTACTCCCAGATCGGTTTCTCTGTTTACATTCTTAAGCTGAGTGCCATTCATCGAATAGTTTGCTTTCTCATTTAGGACATGTAGTACTTTACATTTATCCGCATTGAAACTCATTTGCCAAATTTGGGCCCAACATGACAATTTATCTAGATTGTGTTGCATATCGTCAACTTGTTGTACGGATGCGTCGAGGGCGGAAGCCCCAGAGAGTTGAGAAAGGTCAGGTGGAGAGTCCGTGAGATCGCGTGGGACGGGGACAGGGTGCGCCTTAGCTTGGTCCGGGGTAGTGGGGTTGTATGGACGGACCATGATGACCCAAGTTGTTTTTACTATTCTAATTTCGGTTTGTCGGAAAACGAAAAAGGAAAGAAAAACTAACCAAGGGGAAGAAAAAGAAAAGAAAAACAGAAACAAAGCAAAAATAAATAGCGTACCATAAGAGCTAACAGAGCCCCCTGTCGCGAGGCAGGAAGCTCCGACCCCCACACCGACGGCACAAACAGGGGCAGGTCCTAGGGGGTTCATCCCCATACCCTACCCCCCTAGACAAGGGGGGATAGCACCACTACGTACAGAGAGGCCTAGCTTAGGCAAAACCGCTATACTGGGACTGAGGGCAAAATGAATTGCAAACATCCCCAATCTGTACGTAATGGAGGGCAGCCGGACAGAAGCCAGGAAAACCCACCAGGAAGGTAGACCGGACCCCCGGAAACCGAGACCGGGCCTCACTGATGGGCGGTCCATGGAGCGACAGCACGGGCGACCGTGCCGCCGCCCCCGGTACCAAACCCCACGTGCAGTGAGCTAGCTGCCACTGCCCCTGTAAACGGGGAGGAGTCAGAACTCCCCACTCAGCGAGGGAAGGCGTCTTGAGCCTAGCCGGCACAATTTAGTGAAAAAGGAGGAGGAAACCCTCCGCAAAGCGAGGTCAAAATCGGGAACCAGAAAAACGCCGTCACCGGAAGGTTCCGCTTATCCCAAAGACGACAGGGGGGTACTTCGTCCACGACGCCGCTGTAATCCCTGCTCCGAAGAGTGGATGACAGCGACCCCGCTTCGAGCCCCGCCACCACGACAAGGTGGCTCCCCAACGGCGGGGTATAAAAACATAATGCCAAGTATTTCTAAAAAGATAATACTAATATTAGCCTATATAAAAAGACTAACACCAAGTACGGTATAGTATATGTAAAAAGACAAACGCCAACTACGCTATATGTAAAAAGAACCTCGACAAGGATTGAAATTTAATACTTGCAAAACAAACAAACCAAAACTGGGACCACACAATATATAAGCAAAGGAACTGGTCAAAATCGATGTGTGGATATTACATTTTTTTAAATCAAATCCTACAAACCCAATTTACAATTACATTACAATTTACATTGGTCAAGCCAAGTATATATAAAAACACACCCAACACCAAGTAACTTGTATACTGTAATGACCCCCAAAGCCAAGTATCATATGACTCGACACAAAGTATCTATAAAATAAACATTAACACCAAGTATCTCTTCGCCACAATGTTGCATCTCTCTCACTATTCTATCGATACTACAATAATCAGTGTTCCTCGGAGCTTTCTCAGTGTATACCACCTCGGGTACGTAGCAACCGCCTTGCAACACAATCCCACCCCTACTCTGTGCAACTCTCCAACCCAAGAGTGAAATGCTATTCTCAGACTTTCTTCTATTCAACTGCTGAGCTCTGGAACTCTCCCAGAATCAGTCGTTCCTTCTTCCTATGATTTAAATTGCTTCAAACTCTGTGTGTCCAGGCATTTTAGCTCAAACGTCCCATGATTTCGGCCCTGTCATTCTTTAAAATCTGGGGGAGGCACTCGTTGCAGGCAGTTATGCCTTTTGTCTCCCTCATTCACATAGAAAAAACCCAACAAAATCGCTATGCCAAGTACAGTATATATAAAACAACAGCATCTATAAAAACACCAAGTATTTATAAAAAGATATTGCCAAATATCTACATAAAAAGACGAACGCCAAGTACGGTATATGTAAAAAGACCAAGACCTACGGTACAGGTATATGTAAAAAGACCTAGTACAGTACGTATATGTAAAAAGAACCTCAACAGCAAGTATTGTAATTCACTACTTGCAAAACAAACAAGCCAAAACTGGGACGACACAATATATAAGCAAAGGAACTGGTCAAAATTGATGTGTGGATATTACGTTTTTTAAATCGAATTCTACAAAACCACCACATAGGCTGTATATCACTACATGAGCAAGTTAATCTGTTTCCCAAGCAAAATAATCGCACATATAACGACGCACTATCGTCACGACATACAGTACACCAAAGCCAACAACTGTAGATGCAATGTACATTAGGATAAAGTAAGCAATCTAAAACTAAACCATTACCAACAGGACTGCTGTGGATATCAATATACAGAGCAACTGCAGAAGTGATGATTGAAAAAGGAAAAAATCACAAAATAACTAACCAAATACTGTACTGTACAGTCGTCGAAATAACTTCTTTACGAAATGCCCAGATGCCCAAGTATTTAAATAATAATAAGCATGTTACTTATTTCTCATAAGCGCCAATGCAGGGCGGGTGCCCAACCCCGAAAGGGGTTGAAATAGGGGAGCTATCCCCCCGCCAAAGGCGGCTTTCTAGGGCCTTTCCTAGCTGATGCTGAGAGGATTGGGTTCTAGTCATGTGGTGATGGGCTGGTCTATCAGAGTGAGAGCTGAGCAATCTCTGCCATACCCATAGCTTACTCTGACTTTTCCTTTAACTTATATATTTTCTAGATCTCAAGTGACGGCGTCTCTTCCGTGGATTGACCTCCCAATCTACCAAGATTGGAAGCCAAAGCGTCACATTTTTCCCTAGCCTCTCAACTTTCTCTTCATAATTGCTGAGGGGCACAGGGCCCTGGGTGGGGCTTTGGTTTCCCGGGCGTTTCCGCACCCTCCTCAGCCCCCCGCCATGGAGTGGCTTCGGTCACCCAGGCTTTATTGTGGTCGGCGGGGAGGGTTCTGTGGGGGCACTCGGTTATGGCCTTGGAATTGCTCGGGGCCTTGGGGCTGTTCGGCCAGGCAGCTTGGGGAACAACAACAACAACAACAACAACAACAACAACAACAACAACAACAACAACTGTAGATGCAACATACTGAAACACTCCCCAGCACCCCACACACAAGACATCATACAACAAATTCAAGCACTCAACACCCAAACTAACAACAAAATACAAGAACAACAAAAACTAAATTGGAATAACTTCCTACAAAAACTTGATCACAAAACAAACCCCAAAAAAATATACAAAACACTAAACAGCATCACACTTTCCAACAGCAACACAACACAATCACATGCTGCAATCACAACAACAGACTCTACTCCTTCATGTAAACAACAAGCAAACACTCTCATCAATCACTTTTCACATGTCAGCCACCTAAAACCTCACAAAGACGACCGACGTGTCATCCGACGTAAGAGACAATTCCCCACAGACCCTGACTATACACCCTTCACCAATCACCAGACAAAGCATATCATCAACAATCTCAAGCACTGTGGCTTAGACAACATAAGCAACATACACCTCAGACACCTGGGACCACAAGGCATACAAGCACTCACTAACATATCAAACTACAGCTATTCACACAACACAATACCAGACATTTGGAAGCATGGTATCATCATCACATTCCCCAAACCCAACAAAGACCCCACGCTACCCTCCTCGCACCGCCCCATCACACTCCTTTGCTCCCCCTCCAAAGTCATGGAACGCCTAGTATTACAACTAATTACACCTGACCTACCCCTAGCTCCAACACAACATGACTTTAGGCCACTGCACTCCACAAACACTCTTCTCACAGACCTTACACAAAGAGCTTTCGACGGCATCAATTCAGCTAGACCACCACACAGATCACTATTAGCCACACTCGACATTAGTAAAGCCTTCGATGCCATCCCCCGCCACAACCTAACAAACAAAATCTACAACACAAACATGCACAACAACACAAAACGGTGGCTGGCCAACTTCCTAGCAGGCAGATGTGCACACGTATCTTTTGCCGGTCAGTCATCTAAAATCAGAAACTTTCCAAACGGAGTCCCACAAGGATCCGTCCTATCGCCCGCACTCTTCAATCTGTACATGCACGATATAACTACACCCAATACGCCCCAAATAAACTTAGCCTCCTATGCAGATGACATGCACACACCATGACCCAAAAAGAGCAACAGATCTCCTTCAACCCTATCTCAACACACTACATGGCTGGTGCACTACAAACAGACTTAATCTAGCCCCAGCCAAATCCACCGCAACCCTGCTCACAAGTTGGACAGGAGAACACGAATACATCCCTCAACTCACCATAAACAACACACCCAAAATCCTAGGAGTAACATATGATACTCATATGACATTCAAACAGCACACCACAAACATTAAAAAGAAACTGACACCCAGACTTAACGCCCTCAGGTCACTTGCTCACACAAAATTTGGACACAACAAAGAAACTACCACCACAGTATATAAACAATACATAAGATCAGTGATGGAATACGCAAGCCCAGCCTGGGCTTCTAACCTAGCTGAAACACATCATAAGACCTTACAGACTATTCAAAACAAAGCCCTGAAGATCATTACAGGCTGCACAGCTACTGCACCCACAGATCACCTACATCAAGAAACCAAAATCCTCAAAGTCAAAGACCATCTGGACATGAGAGGCACTCAATTCCTGGCAGCAGCCTCCACAATCCAAGACCACCCACTAAACTACATGGCAACACACCCACAGACACCAAGAAATATCAAAACAACACCCAGCACACGGTATCACACACAATTATTGTCCTCTCTCCCTCCCTGCCCACCCCGAACCAACTTCCAGAAGCACATCCATACTCATATCTCTCACCGATCCATCCACTCACTCACAGACAACACGCAGCTGCATGCACGACCTCCATCCTTCCGAATCCTCCCTTCCTCGTGAGGACAGAGTCCACCTGGCCAGGCTGAGATGCGGACACCATCCAGCTCTCCTGAGCTATCAGAAGAGACTGGATGACTCCGTTGTCGACGCCTGCCCGGGATGTAACACAGCACCCCATACCATTAAACACATCATAGAAGACTGCATTTCACACAACCACTTACGCCAACAACACAATCTACACTCAATGAGAGCTCTGTGGGAAAGCCCGATCGTGGCCATAGCCTTTCTCAGAGACTCGGGGCTGTTCGGCCAGGCAGCTTAGGGAACAACAACAACAACAACTGTAGATGCAATTTACATTAGGATAAAGTAAGCAATCTAAAACTAAACCATTACCAACAGGACTTGACTGCTGTGGATATCAATACACAGAATATACAGAGCAATTGCAGAAGTGATGATTGAAAAAGGAAAAAAATCACAAAATAACTAACCAAATACTGTACTGTACAGTCGTCGAAATAACTTCTTTACGAAATGCCCAGATGCCCAAGTATTTAAATAATAATAATAATAAGCATGTTACTTATTTCTCATAAGCGCCAATTTTTCCGAAGAATTCACTAGCGCTCGGAAAGAGAAAGAAAAAAGAACAAAATCAATGCATCAAAAGAAGGCTTATATACAACACACATTTAACAATCACTAGCAGTGGCAAAATAGCCTAAACTCTATAGCCATCTGTCATGACAACCTCTCTCAAGATCATAGCTTCTCTCATAGAGAAAAGTCTTAAGTTGTCTCTTGAAGCATTCAACAGAACTCAGTTGTCTCATGGACAGCGGCAACCTGTTATACAACCTCGGAGCCATGTAGGAGAATGACCTCTCAAAGAAAGAAGACTGCTGGAAAGCCCTTGGTTCATCAAGACGAAAAGGGTCATTGTCATGACGCACAACTACACCATGGTGTGCCGATGGGCGCCTGAGCACCTCCGCAAGGTACCTAGGCTCACCAAATTTGAGAACCTTAAAAGTCACCAAACACAACTTAAATTCTATTCTTGCTCTTACTGGCAGCCAGTGCAGTTCTATGTGAAGAGATGTAGTAGGAGTTCTAGGTGGAACACCAACAATGAGTCTTGCGGCCCTGTTAAGAACAGACTGAACTTTCTTTAAAATATAATTTGGAAGACCCACCAACAGGGCATTGCAATAATCAACACGAGAGAAGACCAATGAGTGAACCAACGTCAGGAGGCAACGTCTGGTTATAAACGGCTTCACCAAATAGAGATTTCTGATGTGCAAGTAACAACTTTTAACTATCTGCTTTACATGCTCTTTGAAATCTAATCGGGAGTTCACATATACACCCAGATTTCGAACAGAGTTGGCCGGCCGCAGCTGAGATCTACCCACATTGATGGAGAGGGCACCTACTATATCATCAGCTCTTCTATTTCCTCGGATGATGAGAATATCAGTTTTACCATCATTTAGTTTAAGTTTTCTCACTCTCATCCACTTCTTGATATCAGACATCAACAATTCCATCTTACTCCGTATATCAGGAGTAAGATGGAATTGTTGATGTCTGATATCAAGAAGTGGATGAGAGCGAGAAAACTTAAACTAAATGATGGTAAAACTGATATTCTCATCATCCGAGGAAATAGAAGAGCTGATGATATAGTAGGTGCCCTCTCCATCAATGTGGGTGGATCTCAGCTGCGACCGGCCAACTCTGTTCGAAATCTGGGTGTATATGTGAACTCCCGATTAGATTTCAAAGAGCATGTAACAGGGCGGGTGCCCAACCCCGAAAGGAGTTGAAATAGGGGAGCTATCCCCCCGCCAAAGGCGGCTTTCTAGGGACTTTCCTAGCTGATGCTGAGAGGATTGGGTTCTAGTCATGTGGTGATGGGCTGGTCTATCTGAGTGAGAACTGAGCGATCTCTGCCATACCCATAGCTTACTCTGACTGTCTTTTACTTATGTATCTTCTAGATCTCAAGTGGCGGCGTCTTTTCCGTGGATTGACCTCCCTACTGCCAACCTAGAAGTTGGCAGATTGGGAGCCAAAGTGTCACATTTTTCCCTTACCCCTCAACTTTCCCTTCATAATTGCTGAGGGGCACAGGGCCTTGGGTGGGGCTTTGGTTTCCCAGGCGTTTCCGCACCCTCCTCAGCTCCCTGCCTTGGAGTGGCTTCGGTCACCCGGGCTTTGTTAGTGGTAAGCAGGGAGGATTTTGTGGGGGCGCTCGTTTATGGCCTTGGCCTTGCTCGAGACCTTGGGGCTGTTCGGCCAGACAGCCTGGGGAACAACAACAACTCCGTATATCAAATATATTTGTGATTCTCACATAAATCTGGGTGTCATCTGCATAAAAGTGAAAGGTGACATTATGTGCACGAAGCAGAAGAGACAAACTGCTGATATAAATTATAAATAGGATAGGACATAAAACTGATCCCTGCGGAACACCATACTGCAGGGGTGTCGAGTCCGAGACCATTTGATTTACCATCACACTCTGGGATCTACCTGACAAGTACGACCCAAGAATACCATCAACAAAGTATATAATTATAAGAAGACCCTTAACAAAATATATATAAAAGCCCAACAAACTATATTATAAGACCATCAACGTATATACTGTATATAAAAAGACTTGACAAAATATCTAAGAAAGAACCTCGAAGCCAAGTACCGGTATCTAATAAGGTCAAGCCAAGTATATATAAAAAGGCACCCAACGCCAAGTAACCGTATACTGTAATGACCCCCAAAGCCAAGTATCATATGACTCGACACAAAGTATCTATAAACAAACCATTAACACCAAGTACAGTATATATAAAATAACAGCTATGTCAAGTATCTATATAAAAAGACGAACGCCAACTACGCTATATGTAAAAAGACCAACACCAAGTACGGCATATGTAAAAAGAACCTCAACAACAAGTATTGTAATTTAATACTTACAAAACAAACAAGCCAAAACTGGGACCACACAATATATAAGCAAAGGAACTGGTCAAAATCGATGTGTGGATATTACGTTTTTTTAAATCAAATCATACAAAACCACCACATCTGTTTCCCAAGCAAACTAATCACATATATATAACGACACACTATCCTCACCACATACTGTACACCAAAGCCAACAACTGTAGATGCAATTTACATTAGGATAAAGTAAGCAACCAAAAACAAAACCATTACCAACAGGACTTGACTGCTGTGGATATTAATATACAGAGCAACTGCAGAAGTGATGATTGAAAACAACAAATATAAACAAATAACTAACCAAACCCCCACATACAGTACTGTACAGTCGTTGAAATAACTTCTCTACCAAATTGTGATTTGCAATATGATAGGTACTTTTTTCACAGACGCCGTAATTCCCGAGGAGTGGCAAAACATTAATAAATACAAAAATATATAAACATAAAACAAATGTAACTTACATTTTCCACAGCAGTTGATATCTCCCCTGACGAGGCCGGGACCCTGTCAGCCATACTAACACGGCAGCAGCAAACAGATTGCCGGGGCAGTACTCTCCAAGTTGGCCAGTGCGGGTGGAAATTGTTGCTACGTCACAGGAAGCTTTGACCTGAAAATAAAATAAAATATATATAACTACTTGCTTTTTATTCCTCAAGTTAGTCGGTACCAAATTATAATGTCAACATTGCAAAATATACTAACCAAAACATGGACGACACAATATAAAGAACAAACAAGTAATCAAATTCAATGTTGAAATAATTATTTAGCAAAATAATATCTTGAAATAATAGAACACAACACAGAAATCTCTCACTTAACCCCTTCACCACCATTATGTAATTTTCATCCTATTCTGGTTACTGTGCAGTGTGGGTACAGGTACTGACAAATGTTTGTGAGCTCTTGTGATTTTCTTAATGCAAATACAGTACTATATATCCATTTTAATTGATGTTCAGATCATAACAGCTATATATCAGTATATACATATGTATTTATTTATATATAGTCGATTTGATACCAAACATCAATCGAAATGGATATATAGTACTGTATATCCATCCAGTCACTCACAGACAACACGCAGCTGCATGCACGACCTCCCGAAATCCATCCTTCCGAATCCTCCCTTCCTCGCGAGGACAGAGTCCACCTGGCCAGGCTGAGATGCGGACACCATCCAGCTCTCCTGAGCTATCAGAAGAGACTGGATGACTCCGTTGTCGACGCCTGCCCGGGATGTAACACAGCACCCCATACCATTAAACACATCATAGAAAACTGCATTTCACACAACCACTTACGCCAACAACACAATCTACACTCAATGAGAGCTCTGTGGGAAAGCCCGATCGTGGCCATGGCCTTCCTCAGGGACTCGGGGCTGTTCGGCCAGGCAGCTTAGGGAGGAACAACAACAACTGTATTTCCAAAAAAGAAAATCACAAGAGCTCACAAACATTTGTCAGTAACTGTACCCACACCACACACTAACCAGAGTAGGATGAAAATTACATAATGGTGGTGAAGTGGTTAAGTGAGAGATTTCTGTGTTGTGTTGTATTATTTCAAAATATTATTTTGCTACATCATTATTTCAACATTGCTTTGGATTACTTGGTTTGTCTTTATATGGTGTCGTCCATGTTTTGGTTAGAATGACACACTTTTCTGGTATTTCAATAAGCCTATACAACTCAAATGGGTAAATACGATCTCAAGGAACCATCTTAGTAACATAGGTCCTTCTTAAACTGAATACAGTACAATCATCGGGTTTTAGCCAGAATCAAAGGTAATGCTATAGTCTATTCATTACAAGTAGGCCAAACCTCTTGAAAACTAACCGCTAGACCTGATCACGTTGGAAGGAGAACTCCAAAGAAATATTGACTGACCTATGCAGCCTTGGAAACTTGTCACCGAGGCGCTATGAACTCCAGCTCATAGCGCCTCGGTGAGAAGTTTCCAAGACTGCATAGATACATTTGTCTTGAGAGTTCTCCTTAGAACGTGATCAGGTCTAGAGGTTAGTATTCAAGAGGTTTGGCCTAATTTTAATGAATAGACTATAGCATTTCCACTTAACACTTTCAGTACCGGTGCTGTGCTTTGAACTTAACTGTGGCTACTAATAGACTATTTTAATCAGTTGAAAAAGGGCCTCCAACAATTAAGAAGCTTCAAAGTATTTCTAACTATTTTTAGTATCATAGATCCTTCTTAAACATACAAAAATAGTCTAAATATAGCTAGAATATAATTAATGACAGAGTACAGAAGAGGTTAAGAAGTTATAAAGGCCAAAGGTCCGACCATCATAGATGCACTGCAAATATCACATGATGCAGGGTATGCAGTTTCGTTCACAACAGGGAAGACTAGTTAAAAAAACACAAAATAGGAGAAGCAACCTCCAAGAAATGTGGCAACTGCAAAGAAGGCCACTGGGCATGGTTTACAAAATGTACGGGAAGACTCGGCTGTATAAAAAAACCCCAAGGACTTACAAATAGATTTAGCTAGATTTAGAAAATGTTGTGAAGTTTAAGAAGGATCTGCTATACTATAAATACGGTACTTAAAGAGATACTATGAAGCTTCTTAATTACTGGAGGCCCTTTTTTAACTGATTAAAATAGTCTATTACAGTAGTACCCACAGTAAAGTTCAAAGCACGCCACCGGTACTGAAAAGTTTTAACCAGAACAATTCATAGCGCCTAACAGAGAACTTCCCAAGGATGTGTAGATAAATTTTTCTTGGGAGGCTTGCTAGACTGTCGGCGTCCTCTACAAGGCAACAAATATTAGTAAATAACTAAGCCGGCGCTGCAGCCAGCCCTAACACCTATCACCTATACACACACTGAGGTGTCCTATGCAGCTCAATGGAAGTGTCCCTGGCAGCTAGGTAATACCTCGCAGGGGCAAGGGTGCACCAGTCGGTGGTCGTATCCTATCTCACCGCTCTAGCCATATCTCAAGGACCCCCAGAGGTTTCAAGGTCCATCGTTGACATGGTCATCTGCCACGATTTCCCTTTCCACCAGTGCGAAAAGAAGAAGCATAAGACACAGGGAGAGAGAAAGGGGTGGTGTAAAAAAGGCTTATCTCGTCGGAATAAAAGGGTCTTCCACAACCTGATAAGTCAAGCCTCTACCCGCACAGATCGTAGGGAAGGCCCCAATATCCCAGCACAGTCACCACTCGGTTAGTACACATATTATATATAAATGCCCAAAGGCAGGTTAGTAAATATATATATATATAAAGTAAATAAACATAAGCAATAATAATAATATAATAATTAATTAATATCCTATACAAAGCCCATATTCACCTACTAGACGAGACAGAGAAATGGGCGAGGGACCGCGAAAGAGATCCCGGACCCTAAGAATTGGCAACTTTAAATGTTGTTTCTCTTCGGTGTCCGTCTCGAGTCGGCCACCCCGAGCTATGGGGTATGTGCCTGAGTATATACATACACACATATAATATTCCTATCACGGGCTGTGGCATGGTCTGGTTGCTGATTGAAGGGTCTGTAGTTCGATCCCACACAGTGTCATTGGTAGACAGCAACAGTTTGGGCAGCTCGGTCTACTGATTCGTGATAAATATCCACTTAAATCCCTATAACAAGTCAGCCACCTCAAGCTATGGGGTATGTGCCTCATTATATAAATAATAATAATAATATTACATACTGTAAATACATACAACAATGGACTTATTTTCCCGCTCTGTACCGGTGAATTATTTACTATTATATTCTGGCAACTATTAGATGATTTTATTCACTTTAGGAAGGACGTCTGCCAATTATAATGTAAAACTTGCAAAATGAACAAACCAAAACTCTGACGACACAAGATAAACGCAAAACAAATAATAAAAATCACTATGTACACTACAGACTATCTCAATTATCAATTTTAGCTACCATACATCCTTCCCGAGCTTCATAAAATCGTCTAAATGTTGCCAAATTCCAATACAGAGCACCTCACCGGTACTGTATGGGTTAAGCCGGTATCACACAAGCGCTTTTTCAATCAACATTTATCCTCAACACTGGTCTGGCAGCTTATGTGATCAACATATATATAAGTAACACCCCATTCTTAACATTAATCATCAATTACAAACCCCAATGTACTTGAATAAACTAATGAAAGCATATGGTCCTCCCGGGATTCCAACTCGGGACACCACACCCAGAACATAAGCACCTAAACATTACACCACCAACACAGTTAAAGGTTGAGTACACGATATCAAGACAGTACGGTATGATAGCGCGAGCAAGTCATGTCTCAGCTGTTATTACGTTAGGCTCGCTCTGTGCTGCATTAATATCTGTCAGATGTTGAATACGGTGGTTAAGTGTAGGAACATGTTTGTATATCTCACTTGAAATGAAGAAATCGTGTTTAGATATTGCCGATACCAATTATTGATCAAAATATACTTGCTGTCGAGACATTACTTATTAGGCCGACTGTACATTATAATGTAAAACTTGCAAAATAAACAAACCAAAACTTGGACGAACACAGTAAAAAGACAAAACAACTAATCAAAATCGCTGTGGAAACAACGCTTAAGAAAAATAATAATTTATAAATAACAAAACGCAAACCACCAAATAGGGTGTACATGGGTACATGAGCAAGTTAACCTGTTTCCCAAGCAAACTAATCGCACACATAACAACGCACTATCGTCAACTTGTCAACTATCGTCAACTTGGACTTGGGAACAACAAAATCATACAAAAACACTTTAATAATTACCATGAGAGTTGTTATATGGTGAAACAGTTGCATCCGATGGAAGTAGTGTCCTCTTGTGGTTATGTCCTAAATGGTTGTACATCATGGAGCCCACCAACAATCTGTGGAGGATATAATGTAGTTAGCTTTCATGTATAGAGAATTTATAGATAATTTTCCAAGTTTATAGATAATTTATACATAATTTTGGATCTGTCTCGAGTCGACTCCCCCAAAAAGACAACAAATAAATACATAAACATATAAAAACTGGGGTAAGTGCCACAGTATATACAATTATACATACTGTATATACATTTTGCAAGTTTTACATTATAAACTCAATACCGGTACTGTACTACATTAATGTCAGCACATGTACAGTTGTCCACTAAGTTCAGTTCCTCCCCGTGATCTTATGCATGGAAATATAATGTGCACGATTGAATTACGAGTGTAGTTTCTTATACAGTGGTTAACTCATCTGACTAAAACGCTGTTTCTTTTCAACTAGCGGTAAATTGCAAAGTTCACGTCAAGATTTGCCAGTTATTTTGAAGATTTTGAAGTGAAATATGGTGGTAATTATATAAACTTGGTCGTATTATCATGGAGACATAGTAGTTTAATATTTTTGTATTAAGTGTCGGGAAATTACCTGCTAAGGGATTCAATTTATTGCCACCTGAGAAGAAACGGAGTATAGTCAACTGATAATTTCAAGAAAAATCACTCGCAATAAATTCATACTAATTTTACTTTCACATACAAGATCATGACGAGGAACAAACTTGGTGGGCAACTGTACAGTCGTTATACAGTAATGTAAAACTTTAAAAGTAAACAAACCATAACAGGGACAACACAATATACTGTATAAAACCTTACACCAAATACATTCTTTGAACCTATAAATTATACTGTAAAACTTGAAAAATAAAGAAACCAAAACTGGGACGACACAATATATAATTATGCAAAAGAACTAATCATAATCGCTATGTGGAAATAACGCTTAATTAAGTAAAATTATGAAATAAAAGCCAAGTTCTGAAGCATTTGGGCTATAATAAGGCATTGTATTATATGGGGAAGAGTAAGGTTAGGGTCTTTGAAAGGGGTGCAGCCACAGAGTGTGAGGTAGGTTCAATGGTCACGTTATGGAGAATGTTAGCGCATTTAAGTGTGTTGAGTAAAGATGCGAGTATGGAGGAAGAAGTGCGGGAAGCATTGCAACAGGGGAAGAGGGTTGTGAACGTTGAAAGCAGTAACAAGAAATAGGGTGGTCAGTATGGAAGTGAAGAAGTCCTTGCATGACTGTGTGGTATTCCCGACACTGACTTACGGAAGCGAAGCATGGACGTTCGAGAAGACTCAGACCAAGAGTGAGAGCGATGGAAATGAGTTACTTAAGAAGTGCGTGGGGAGTTACATGGAGGGATAGACAGACGAATGAGGAAGTAAGGAGGTGTGGTGTGAAGGTAGATGTGCTGGGAAGTGTGAAAAGGAACACCTTGAGATGGTTCCGTCATGTGGAACGTATGGGAAACGAGAGAGAGAATGACTAAGAGAGTGTATATGGGGTTTATATTCAGAGCATTGTATGGTCATATTTGTTTCAACCCATGCAGTACTGGTGACACCCTTTTTATCATATGCTGGCAAATATTTGAAGATTTCAGTCAGCTTAAGGGTTCAAGGAGAGTTTTACAGTATCCTACAGTACAGTACAGTCATGCTCTTGGTAATGTGGTTAATTCATCCTTTCACAGCACAGTGTTACCCAAAAATGGGGTACCCAAATATCATATCTTATGGCAAATTATAATTTCTTCCCAGCCAAAATCCCAAACTCCCCTTTTTGACCCATTTCGTCCCTGCCAAAGTCCCAAAGTTCCCTTTTTTTATACCTAATGTACATATCACACATAATAGAAATATTATTATGTTTTTTACACCGACCAACTTCACATCTAAACTCAATTAATGAAATCAACAAATACATGTGGCACTCCGAGGACTCGAACCCAGGATGCTCACATCGAAATTCCGCGCACTATGCATTACGCTATCAAGACAGTTATTACCATAAAGAACACATCATAGAAATACAATAAGGTAACAGAGGGAGGCATCACAGTTATGTAACAGTGGGAGAGATAGTTATATTCACCGAGAATATTGAGGCACACGAGGACCAACAGAGATTATAATGTAAAACTTGCAAAATAAACAAACCAAAACAGGGACGACAATATACATAGATAGAGGGGGAGATAGAGAAATATAATAATATAATACAAAAAGATAACACATTGTCAAGAACAAGTGAAGGAATTTGAGAGATAGAAACAGAGAGACCAACAAGAAACAACCAATGAGATGAGAAAGCATGAAAGAATAAAAAACTCAGAAATAATAAACAATAAAGGTGGACAGAGGTATATCAGTACCAGTAACCAAAGGGAAAGACAGCAGACAAATGAAGATAAGTCAAGAAATATGCAATGGGAAAATAGTATTGAATATAAGTCAAAGCAAGGTGAAAGGGGGGTAGTAAATACACAATCACCTAGACAAAAGAATGAACACTGGCCTAAATTCATATTTGTTTTCACCAACCCACCAATTAATTTACAAATCAACCTAACTAATGAAATCAATGAAAGTAATGAATACATGTGGTATTCCAAGGACTCCAACCTAGGAAACTCACACCAAAATTCTGCATACTAAGCATTACGCTATCAAAGTGAAAGGGGAAGTAACGGTAGATATGGACAAGGACTAAGGCAATGGGAGAGAAGAATGTCCAGTGAACAGTGTCCTAGACAGAACTATGGAGGAAATTATCCATGGCCTAGACAATATGAACAATGGGCTAAACCAAGTGAAAGAGAAAAGAGTAGAGGGAGAGGGATGGGACATGAACAGTGGCCACAACATAGAGAACAGAGAAGTGAAGAATTAAGACAGAGAAGTAACAAGACTGATTGCTGGTTCTTTATGAGAGGGAACTGCCTAAAAGGAAAACTGTGTACATACAACCACCCGGTAACACAAGACAGAGTTGTTGTTGTTGTTGCTGCTGTTCCGCAGGCTGTCTAACTGAGCAGCCCCAAGGTCCCGAGCAAGGCCAAGGCCATAAACGAGCGCCCCCCACAAAACCCTCCCTGCTTACCACTAATAAAGCCCAGGTGACCGAAGCCACTCCAAGGCGGGGAGCTGAGGAGGCTGCGGAAACGCCCGGGAAACTAAACAGAGTTGAAATCAGAAGCAACATTTTTTGAGAGAGGATACTGCAGAAATGGCTTTTATTGCAGTTATGTACATCTACTGACAAATGTTTGTGAGCTCTTGTGATGTTCTTTATGCACATACAGTATTATCCAATTTAGACTGGTGTTCAGATCAAATCAGCTATAAGTTAATAAATATGTATTCTATGTTCATTAATATACAGCTAATTTGATCTGAATAATAATCTAATTGGTTATATCTGGCATAAATATTGCAAGTGCTCACAAACATTTGTCAGTAGCTGTACATTCAGTGGAAGTACCGGTAGACCAACAACCTCAAGATAGACAATAGAGCCAACATCAAAACAAAGAGGTCAGTTTTCAGAGAAAAAAACAAGTTGCAATGCAGAAATTGCTGCAAAGAGTAGAAGACATATGGAAAGAGGTGAAAACAATACAAGAAGATATGACCAAAAAAGAAACCCTGAAGAAAAACACAGGAAAAACCAGAACACTGAGAGGATTAAAAAATATATATGACAAAGACTGCAAACTAATGTAAGCAAATTCTATCTATCTATCTATCTATTGCCTGATGCCGTGATCCCCGAAGGGGTGGCCACGAACGAACCGCCCCCATGCACCTCTGTCCCCAGTCAGTCGACGCCCCTCCCCCCAACCAGCACCGCCTTCGTTCATGTAGTTCCTCACTCCATCCTTCCACCTCATATTCGGTCTACCTCTCCCCCTCTGTCCCTCCACCTCGCTCTCGTACACCCTCTTAGTCATTCTCTCGCTTTCCATACGTTCCATATGGCCGAACCATCTCAAGTTGTTCCTTTTCACACTTTCCAGCACATCTACCTCCACACCACACCTCCTTCTTACTTCCTCATTAGTCTGTCTATCCCTCCATGTAACTCCGCACGCACTCCTTAAGTAATTCATTTCCACTGCTCTCACTCTTGGTCTGAGTCTCTCAACCAACGTCCATTGCTTCGCTTCCATAAGTCAGTGTCGGGATTACCACACTGTCATGCAAGGACTTCTTCACTTCCATACTGACCACCCTATTTCTTGTTACTGCTTTAGCATTCCTACAACCCTCTTCCCCTGTTGTACCCTCTCCCGCACCTCTTCATCCATAGTCCCATCTTTACTCAACACACTGCCCAGATACTTAAAAGAGTTGACGATCTCCATAGCCTGACCGTTCAGCTTCACCTCACACTCTGTGACTTCACCCCTTTCGAAGACCATAACCTTGCTCTTCCCCGTATTACCTTCAAATTCCGTTTTTCCGCACACTGTTCCAAACTCATTTACCAGACCCTGCAACTCCCATTCATTATCACTCATCATCAGAACTGTATCATCCGCAAACAGCAGTATAGGTAGCTTCCACTCAATTCCCTCCCTTTTCAGCGATACACCAACATCCACTGCTCTTGATAGTATTTCTTTCATAACTCCATCCATATATACAGTAAACAACCACGGGGACATCACACACCCCTGTTTCAGAAGGAAAAAAAAAAAAAAAATTACAAGTCCAAGAGAAATAGCAAGGGAGATCAACCCGGATATAATTGTGCTCAATGAAACTTTTTTTTTATAAATAATGAAGAAATAGTACTAAAAGGATAGAAGTCATTTTGTAAGTAAGGAACACCTCGTTCTTAACATTAATCCTTCAATACAAACCCCAATGTACTGTACTTGAATAAACAGGGAGAGTAAATTGGGTGGTGGTATTGAGATTATGGTGAAACTAGGAATAGAGAAGAATAGTGTGGCTGCTGAAGAACAAGGAAGTTAGGGATAGGCTTCATAGTGAACTGGAGGAAATTAATAGAAATATGGAAGCTAGGCCTAGCGATGTAAATAGTCAATGGAATTTCCTTAAGCATAGCCTTCTCGCTGCCACTGACAAATTCTGTGGGAAAACAAAGGGTCACCCCAGGAATAACACCTCCTGGTGGTGGAACGATGAGGTAGAACATGCTGTGAAAGAGAAAAGGAGATGCTTCAAAGCATGGAAGAAGGGAGGCAGCAAGGAGGAATACCAGGCAGCTAAATGAACTGCCAAAAGAGTTATTTACAATGCTAAAAAAGGCATCAAGGACCTGGTCCTCGAACAAGTGTGTAACACTGACAATCCCAATGGGATCTTCAACCTAGCTAGGCGAGTTAAAAATGACAGTAGGTATATTAAAGGTGAACAGTGTGTTAGAAACGATAATGGGAAGATTGTGTATGCAGAAAATGAAATCAGAGAAGCATGGAAGGCACACTATGAACGATTGCTAAATGTAGAGTTTGAATGGGATAAGGAACAGCTTAGTATCGAAGAACCAATATCTGGGCCCCCTCCTTTGATAGCACCAGCTGTAGTGAGCGACGCAATCAATAAAATGAAGGACGGTAAAGCTCCAGGGTGCTCTGACATTGTTGCTGAGATGATAAAAGCCTCAGGGGAGACTGGTGTCAGCTTAGTCACTGAGTTGATAAACACCATTATTAAAGATGAGAAAATCCCCGAGGATTGGCACAAAAGAGTAATAGTAAATATATACAAAGGAAAAGGGGATGCGCTAGATAGAAGTAATTATAGGGGCCTGAAAATGCTTGACCAAAGAATCATGAAGGTCTGTGAGGGAGTCTTTGAGGGTTTGATCAGGCAAAGCATCTCCATTGATGATATGCAGTTTGGTTTTATGCCAGGACGTGGTACAACCGATGCTATCTTCATAGTCAGGCAAATACAGGAAAGATACTTATTAAAAGGCAGGGATCTTTCCTTACTTACGCTTACTAAAATAAAATTTATGACATAAAAGAACACAATCCACCACATATGGTGTACATTACTACATGAGCAAGTTAATCTGTTTCCATCTTACTGAAAGGCATATGTATGTATGTATATACTCAGGCACATACCCAAAATAAAAATCCAATCAATAAAACTACTGTATATACTCGGGGCTGTTCGGCCAGGCAGCTTAGGGAACAACAACTGTATATACTCGGGGCTGTTCGGCCAGGCAGCTTAGGGAACAACAACTGTACTGTATATACTTACATGCTGGTCCACATATTGAGAGGATCCCTTGAAGTCTGTTAGGCAATTGGTGATCTCCTTCATGTAGTCCTTGTATCCCCTCCGCTGGGCCTTCACCAATGAGAATGAGAACCAGGGAGAACTCTTATCTTGTGTCTTCATTTCGCGTACTCAAACCTGTATAGGAGGTTAAGGCTATGTTAGATGGCAAATGTTTGGTTTATTGTTAATGTTTTCTAATATACCGGCACTGTAGTACTGTACTTGTATTAGAAGTATGATGGTGTATGATAGCAAAAGATGGCCAGTCAATATGGAAGATATAAATATGATGAAACAAAATTAAATGAGAATGGCGAGATGGATATGTGGGTCTTGCTATTAAAATGTAAAACTTGCAAACTAAACAAACCAAAATTGGGACAAGGACAATATAAAGTCAAATTAAATTATCAAAATCGCTATGTGGAAACAACGCTTACTAAAATGAAAATTATTAAATAAAAGAACACAATCCACCACATAGGGTGTACATCACTACATGAGCAAGTTAATCTGTTTCCTGAAACAGAAACAGAAAGACAAACACCCAAATGTAGAACCCAGAGGCTACTGTACAAAGGCATCGAGAGTATTAGTGAGGAGATGCGTAGGAGCAGGCTTATATATACATACATACATAACATTTTAAGAGTGAGTGCTCCACACATACGTGCAGTTTCAGTCTCTTGTCCTAATGGCGGCGTTCCAGGCAACCCTGTTAAGGGCTGCTTCACTTGTCAAGTTTTTGGATTTGAGATTGGCACGTATAGTCCGATCCCAGGTCTTCCTCGGTCCACCCCTTGGTGCAGCTCCCTCCACATAACAATCACATACCTGCATTTTTTCACCAATTTTGTTCATACATTCTCTCCACATGTCCATACCATCCCAGTCTACTTGTACGCATCACTTCGCTAATACTCTTTATACCTAAACGTCTCCTCAGATCAACATGGTATGGACATGTGGAAACAATGTGGAGGAAGTCACAAGGAAATTATAATTTAAAACTTGCAAAATAAACAAACCAAAACTTATATGAACACAGTAAAAAGACAAAACAACTAATCAAAATCGCTATGTGGAAACAACGTTTAAGTAAATTAATAATTTATAAATAAAAGAACACAATCCACCACATAGGGTGTACATTACTACATGAGCAAGTTAATCTGTTCCCCAAGCAAACTAATCGCACATATAACAACGCACTATCGTCACGTTCAAGGAATTAGTATGATGGTATATGCTAGCGAAACATGGCCAGTCAATATGGAAGATATAAATATGATAGAACAAAATTAAATGAGAATGGCGAGATGGATATGTGGGTCTGCTATGAAACCCCAAAACCCAAATGTAGAACCCATAGGGTATTGTACTTAGGCATCAAGAGTATTAGTGAGGAGATGCGTAGGAGCAAGCTTAAGTCGGTATCACACAAGCACTTTTTCACTCGACATTTATCCTCAACACTGGTCTGGCAGCTTATGAGGTCAACATTTATAATATTTCGATCACCTAAATTCATCTACCATCAGGATTGGATTCATCTCAACAGTTACTGAAGCTACGTTTGGGTCAGTATGCGTTCACCAGAAAATATATTTAGTTTATTCAAGTACATTGGGGTTTGTAATTGATGATTAATGTTAAGAACGGGGTGTTACTTATTTCCAATGGTGAAATTACATGAGGAGGACCGGAATTCTACAGCATTCCTTTGGTTCAAAAATGGAAACAAATTCACTTACTCATATAGTGATGTACAGTTGCTCACATAAGTTCCGTTCCTCGTCGTTATCTTATGTATCAAAGAAAAATCTGTATGAATGAACTGCGAGTATGGTTTCTTGTAATTGTGAGACGACTACTGCATAATAAATCGGATGCTTGTCCATATTTCTTTAACTGTCTAGATAGCGTAATGCATAGTGCGCGGAATTTCGATGCGAGTATCCTAGGTTCGAATCCTTGGAGTGCCACATGTATTTGTTGATTTCATTAATTGAGTGTAGATGTGAAGTTGGTTGGTGTAAAAAACATAATAATACAGTACTGTACTCTGTTTATTTCCAGCTAACATAATAATACAGTACTGTACTCTGTTTATTTCCAGCTAACGGTATATTGCTAGGTGGTCATCTTCATTACTCGGCTATTATGCAGTTTCTGTGGTGAAATCTGTTGTCAATTATGAAAACTTGGCACTACCTGTAATAGGCTACTGCGTTGGTGGTGTAATGGTTAAGGTGCTTATGTTTTGGGTGTGGTGTCTTGAGTTTGAATCCCGGGAGGACCATATGCTTTCTTTAGTTTATTCAAGTACATTGGGGTTTGCAATTGATGATTAATTTTAAGAACGGGGGGTTACTTATATGAAGCAGAGATAAAATAGTTTCTTATGTTTCCGTTAGTTATCAAGAATTCAGTTGCAAAGGGATCCCATTTACCATCAGCTGAAATGAAACCGAGTATAGTCAGGTGAATTAATCACTGCAAAAGAAACTGCACTCATAATTCATTCATGCTCATTATATTTCCATGTTTAAGATCACAACGAGGAACAGAACTTATGTGGTCAACTGTACATTCTATGTGGTATGTTTTTTTATTCTTTTTCTTGTTTTTTTTTCTTTTTTCCTTTTGCTAAATTGTTGCTTCCACATAGTAATTTTGATATACTGTATTCTTTTGTGTAAATATTGTGCCATTCCTGTTTTGGTTAGTTTGAACATAACATAAGAACATAAGAAAATGGGAGTCTGCAGAAAGCCGATTGCCCCACACACCTAACCCTTATTAAAAGGCCTAATTATAAGCCCAGCTCACTAACACCATTAGGACTGACCTCACCGAAACGGTCAGAGGTCAGAAAACGGGGGTCTGCAGAGCGCCGATTGGCCCACACCTGACAGATCCCCCTCACACCCAACCCATCTCGTCCATATGCCTATCTAATTTTATCTTAAAGCTCCCTATCGTTCTTCATCCCACTATAGCACTTGGTAGCCTATTCCAGCTATCTACAACTCTGTTACCAAACCAATATTTGCCTATATCTTTTCTGAAACAAAATTGCAAAATTGCTTTGCAAGTTTTACATTTTAAAGTTAATGATGCTCAGAATCAAGTAATCGGGTATCGGTTCAAGGTAGTATTATCAACCCTTCCTGCCTGGGCAGCATTATAAAATGCTGCAACTTGAGTAGGGCCGGTGCCCGAGCAGCATTTTAAAATCTGTATGCTTGAAAGCGTGCTAAGCGTGCTTTGAAAGCTGCATGGCAAAACGTTTGTTGACAAGGTTGATCGTAGCACCACCAAGCCTCAACTACATCGCTTATCAGTTCGTACCTGTCTGCCATTGCTAGTTATATAAAAAAATATGTCTTCCAAAGTGTCCGATATGGCAAAATACGCGGCAAAACTCTCCCTCCACGGATATTGTCATCACACCTGAACCAGTTGACCTAGAGAGCTCTACTCAACGCCAGTCTACAGATACAAGTAAGGGCTACATTTTGAGATTTGTGTGAATTCTCTAGCTATTAAATTAATAAAAATATATCTATGTTTACATACAACGTTTTAAGGCCAGATCGCCCGGGTAAGACTATCAACATTTAGAAATGCTGCCCGTGCAAGAAGGGCTAATGTGACCCAATTCACTCTTAATAGAATACTTGCTACCAATAAATAATTAAAAAAATACTGACCTACTCACGTGTAGATCATAGTCTTTAATATACTATATGTCTGCAAGTTCTTGAAGTCAATGGGCCGCCTGGTCCGCCCTTGAGGATTCCCCATTGCAACTACTAAGGCAGGGCTGTGGCGGGCCTATCTTCACATCCGAGTCTGCCCTTGGACACCAACAACAAGGAAGCTCCACAGTCTGGATCACAGCTGCCTCGTAGATCTGAACAAATTACATAATTAGACTCACCAATTGATAAACCTGTAGTGGTTATTAAAATGTAAAACATGCAAAACAAACCAAAATGGGAACAGCACAATATAAAGACAAAAGAACTTCATCAAATCAATGAGGAAATTATAATGTAAAACTTGCAAAATAAACAAACCAAAACTTGTATGAACACATTAAAAAGACAAAACAACTAATCAAAATCGCTATGTGGAAACAACGCTTAAGCAAAATAATAATATATATATAAAAGAACACAATCCACCATCAACTTAGCAAACTACAATTTTGACATACTGTACAATAACACAAAACCACCGCATAATATGTATACAGTATCTCTATTTGAGTCAGTGAAAAATATTTTGACCCAGACTGATGCAGTTTTAAACACCGTACACTCCCTTGATTGACAGGGCTAGGGCGTTTCCTTCTTACAGGTATTATACTGGACATTTGTCATGAACTCGCTAGACCGACCTGCCCATCCTCTTGCCGTCTACCAATGGCACAGTGTAGGATCGAACTGCAAACCCTTCGATCAGCTGTCAGACACGCTAACAGCCCGTGACTCCAGAAATTTAACAAGTACGACTCAGACCCACCCAAAAACATGTCCGCTCCAAATGTTAGGACTCCAGAACGGGGCCAGGGAGAGATGAGCTCAGTCTCCGAGAGGGCAGCGGGGGAGGGGACCAACAGGCCACAGGCTTGCACCCCCGGGCCAATACCCCCACCGTCCGCAGCCTCCCTTGCAGTGCCAGCAAATCGGTCCATCTTGCCATAAACCTAGAAGGAATTGTAGTACTGTACAGTCTTTGAGTTATAGAGGTTAGTGGTCAGTTATTTTAACCTAATTATAATAAATAGACCATAGTGACCATATAGTAATAATCTATTTAACCTCTGAAGTGCGCATGGGGGGTATGAGACACCACACTCCTGTGCTGACGTATTTGAGCTGTTCCCATCACTAACATCGTTATTTTACCATAAATAGCATTAATACTTATCCATATGTGCCTATTATAGGTTGATTATAAAGGTATTAACCTGTTACAACAATAAAACAAGTGGAAACAGCGTTTGGATGGTCAAAATCGGCGATACAGGCCGGGAGTTACACAATGTATGGCTGAGGCAACCTCCCAGCCCACCACTTTTCTCCACCTCTGGAGAGAGACTGTCGATCGATACTCTCTCTCTCTCTCTCTTGCACTCGCTTGCTAACAGTGATGACAATGCCCTGCTTGCAACTCGCTAATGTTAGCACGAAAATATACCACAGAATAAGGGAATAACAGGGAAAATAGGTGATAACTGAAGGAGGGGAGGAAAATGGGGAAGGAGGGGAGGTGGAGGAGTGATATTTGGCATGGCCCAGGGGCAATAAAAAAATTTGGGTGTTTTAAATGGATTTTTTTTCCCCCTGACTCTTAAGAGTCTTCCCGCAGTCCGCCGGGGGAACTCTTAAGAGTCTTCCCGCAGTTCCCGGGTTAAGGGGAGAGGGATAGTTTTTCTAGATCCCTTTCTCCCTCATGTTTAGCCCCATTAGTTTTCAGATTTTAAGATGTTTGTCGAGCGTGCAATACTGGTGGATATACAACTTCCTCGTATACCGGACACAATCAGTAGCAGTAAACCAAGTCACGTCGGAGCCTTCGGATGTCAAAAGCTCAGTTCCCCAAGGAACAGTGTTAGCGCCCCTTCTTTTCCTCATTCTAATTTACGACATAGATGCCAACACAAGACACAGTACGGTGTCTTCTTTTCCTGATGACACAAAACTAAGCAAGATAGTAAACACACAAGAGGACACTGGCTAGCTGCAAGAAGACATAAATGTAGTGTTCCAGTGGACCAGGGAAAACAACATGCAATACAATGAAGAAAAATTCCAATTAATAAGATATGGAGATAATAATGTCGTTAAAGAGAATACGAACTACGTAACAGAATCTAACCACATAATAGAAAGGAAAGACAGTGTGAAAGAGGTGAATGGACGACTCAGCCCATGGGACAACTCGGCTCGGACAGCTCGGCCCACTTTTGGACAACTCGGCCACGACGGTGAGACAGCTCGGCCCCATGTTATGCTATGGGGCAATTTGACGAGACCAGCCGACCATGCCTTACCTTGTGTTACCTTGTGGAGATTTCGGTCAACGACCTCAGCTACAGGAACTGCCGCTGCTTCCTCCCTGACCCTGCTGCCTCCAATGAAGTGGTACTCGGTGAACCAACTTGTTGTAGTATGGCCACGTATGGTAGGATGGCGTGGGAGGTGTGTCTTCTATCTTCTGTAGGAAGGTATCTAGATGTTTTTTGAAAACCTCTACCGTACAGGATGACATATTCTTTAGGTAGGTGGGGAGACAGTTGAAGAGCTTAGGCGCTGATTTGCTGAAGGAGTTTGCCCGCAGTGTCATGGTGCTTCTGCTGCTGGAATTCAGGCCTTCTACATAGCACGATCTCGCCCTTGTCCTTTTTTGGCTGAGCGTGATTCCTATATTGGGTACGTGGCCTTCAAGAATTTTCCAGACGTAGATTATCTGGTATCGTTCTCTACGCCTTTGGAGCGAGTATAGTTTCAGATGTTTAAGGCGATCCCAGTAGTTCATCTCTTTCACGGTCTCAATTCTATTAGTAAAAGTTCTTTGGACACCCTCTAGCTCTTGAATTTCACCGATACTCTCAGGACTCCATAGTTGACAGCAATACTCAAGCTTTGGTATTATCATGGATTTCCAAAGAGTGAGCATGCATTCTTCATTTCTTGTAGAGAACGTTCTAAGGGCCCAGCCTGATAACTTTCTTGCACTATCGACTATGTTGCTAATATGTGTGCTGAACTTTCTGTTTTGGCTCAGTGTTATGCCTAGGTCCTTGAGGTTCTCCTTAGTTGTAATTGTGCCCTGTGATGTGGTGTAATTTGCGGCTACTTCAAGGTTTTCTTTGCCATACCTCATTAGTTCAAATTTGCTTTCATTGAATTTCATGTTGTTTTTAGTGGCCCATGTATATATTCTGTCCAGGTTTTGTTGCAGGAGAACCGTGTCTTCAATTGTGCTTATTTCTCTGGTAACCCGAGTGTCGTCTGCAAACGAGGCTGTCCTGGAGTGTAGCACAGTGTTGTCAATGTTGCCAATAAGAACGAGGAACAGAAAGGGGCCTAGAACCAAACCCTGTGGAACACCACTTTTGACTGCTGAGCTCTTTGAAAGTGTTCCATTTATTGCCACTTGTTGGTATCTGCCATGGAGAAAACTGTGAATCCACTTGCCCAGCTTGCCTGTCACACCATGGGTTTTCAATTTGTGGAGTAGTACGCCATGGTCGACTTTGTCAAAAGCTTTGGCAAAGTCGAGATACACAACATCCACATTTTTACCACTTTCTAATTTGTCTAAAATGAATTCTTGGTGGGCAAGTAGTTGTGACAAACAGGAGCGTCCCTTTCGGAAACCATGCTGGCCGTTATTGAAAAGTCCTTTTTTGTCAAAGAAGTTAACTAGATGTTCTCGTACTACTTTTTCAAATATCTTTGCGATGCCAAGACCACTTTTGTTAATATAGCCGTGAATTGTATAATTATGTCATAGTTGGTCACAATTATATCCTACTTATCAGTACACAAGTATATGAATTATGAACATACAGTATTATAATTATAATACCGGTACATCCATATTAATTAAATCGTGTTTGCAGTTGCTGGTTCTTTCCAATAATATTGTCCAGAGGTAAATTATGCATTGTCAATACATTTGGTGCCTTATATACACAACGTGCAAAGGAAGCCATTCAGTTTCGTATTGGAGACAATGAAGCAGATGCTCGGTGAAACAACCGTGAATGAAGCAATAATTAAATTTCTTTCGTCGTCACTCTTTAGGGGAATTAACACAAAAATGTACATGTGTGTGTATATATATATACCGGTATATATATATATATATAGTTTAAAATGTAAAACTTGCAAACAAAGTCAAACCAAAACTGGGACAAAGACAATATAAAGTCAAAACAAAATATCAAAATCGCTATGTGGAAACAACGCTTACTAAAATCAAATTTATGAAATGAAAGAACACAATCTATATATATACCGGTATATATATATAGGCCTAGTAAAATAACTTATAATTGTTTTTATTCCCAGCTAATAAGATTTTGTAAAATTTGTACTTTTGGGATAGAGCTAGGTTACTATACAGACTCTTAGTAGACAGAGGGTTTGTTGCAAGTAAATTGTTGCATAAATTTAATATTTGTTTAAGGTCAATTATTGTGACTGCATTTTAAAATTTGATATCAATAATTTTAATCAAGCATTATTAACTTGAAGTTTCTATTATAACCTCTGCTTACTTTTTGTCTGTATGTATTAATATTTAACTTTTTCTATTGTTATTATTATTATTCTATATAATTAATTGTTCTTGTTAACCTGGCAAGTGCGGTTAGACTATTAAGAGTTTCCCCGGGCGACTGCGGGAAGACTCTTAAGAGTCTGGGAAAAAAAAAAATCCATTTAAAACACACCCCCATTTTTTGTTTTGCCCCTGGGCCATGCCAAATATCACTCCTCCACCTCCCCTCCTTCCCCACTTTCCTCACCTCCTTCAGTTATCACCTATTTTCCCTGTTATTCCCTTATTCTGTGGTCTATTTTCGTGCTAACATTAGCGAGTTGGTAGCAGGGCGTTGTCATCACTGTCATCACAAGCGGCTCGCTTGGTGTAGTGACTAGCGTCTCGGACTTCCACCCAGAAGGCCCGGGTTCGCGCCTACGCTCGGCGCATTAAAGATTTTTCACAAGCACTGAGTCGTTACCATCCCTCATGAGCAAAGGGATGGGGTAGTAGTACAGGACCCCAATGGAAATACGCCTAATCGGCCTTATTGAGCTATCCTTAGCTAGCTTAGCATGCGCTAGCTTTAAGAACTATTATTATTATTATTATTATTATTACCAAGCGTGGGAAAGAGCGAGAGAGAGACTATTGCGTAACAGTGTCTCTCCAGACAAGGGGAGGAGAGGAGGGGAGGGGGGTTGCCTCAGCCATACATTATGTAACTCCCGGCCTGTATCGCCGATTTTGACCATCCAAACGCTGTTTCCACTTGTTTTATTGCTGTAACATGTTAATACCTTTATAATCAACCTATAATAGGCGCATATGGATAAGTATTAATGCTATTTATGGTAAAATAACAATGTTAGTGATGGGAACAGCTCAAATATGTGCGCACAGGAGTGTGGTGTCTCACACCCCCCATGCGCACGTCTTAGGTTAAAAGAGTACTCTTTTGTTTAAATCTATTGTGCCTTCTTCATATTTTCAAATATTGTTATTTATTATACAGTACTGTATCTATTCATTGTCGATAGGATCAATTGCTTGCTTTTGCGACTTCCTTAGTTTATTTGTACAATAAATGTAGGTTATTAGTAGGGTAGTAATTGTTAGGGGTCACTTGAAGCATGCTATGCTTACAGGTACCTACCCAATAGCACTATCGTTAGTGAGTGATATTTGTATTTTGTACTATTGTTATTATCTTGTCAAGTTGCAAATTTGATTTTAATAGAACATTTTGACAGTTAATGTAGTTTCTTTATTCATGCAGAGTTTAGTCAAATTTACCAGAACGTCCCAGACTTCCCAAATTGACTAATTCCTTGAACGTGACGACAGTGCATTGTTATATGTGCGATCAGTTTACTTGGGAACCAAATTGACTTGCTCATGTAGTTGTGTACACCCTATGTGGTGGATTGTGTTCTTTTATTTCAAAATTATATTTTATCAAGCGTTGTTTCCACATAGCGATTTTGATCAGTTTTTTGCATTTATCTTGTATCGTCCCAGTTTTAGTTTGTTTATTTTGCAAGTTTTACATTATAATATATATATATATATATATATATATATATATATATATATATATACCGGTATATATATACTGTGTGTATATATATATATATATATATATATATATACCGGTATATATATACTGTGTATATATATATATACGGTATGTACAGTATTTACAAAATACATCATATTTAAAAATACCACACACCAATCGTCTGAAATCATATAGTGGGCAGAGCTGTCTCAAAGCAGATGGGCCGAGTTGTCTCGTAATTAACACGGGGCCGAGCTGTCCCGTGGGCCAAGTAGTCTAGCATTCTGTGAAAGACCTTGGGGTGTTAATGTCTGAAAATATGAGTTTCAAAGAACATAACCAGGTCAAAGTTGCGGCTGCGAAACGTCTAACGAGTTGGATTCTGCGTACATTTATAACACGCGGTAAATTACCTATGATAACGCTCTACAAATCTCTACTGCTACCGCAGCTTGAATACTGTAGCGTATTAACATCCCTATACAAGGCATGTGAAATAAATTACTTAAGAGAGTGTACAAAAGAATTTCACTTCGCATATAAGTTCGGTAAAACAGCTACACTATTGGGAGCGTTTAAAAACACTGAAACTCTACTCCGTTGGAGCGTAGAAGAGAACGTTACCTAATAATATACACATGGAAAATCGCAGAGGTTTAGTGCCAAACATACATAGCCTACCCCGATAGCCATGAAATTCAGGGTAAATGTTTATCACCAACCAGTGACGAGTTTTTCAGGTTATTGTTTTTTTTTTTTTTTTTTTTTTTCTTTTGATATACAGTGTTGTTTAATACCAAGGACTGTCACATTTTACTATTTTCCCATTATCCATCAATCTTAAAACACGGCCCCCGATAGTGGGGAGGGCTATGAAGATCAGGGAAATTGCGGGGTAAAAGCCGTAAATAAAGGGGTAACATTGGAAGAACTCTGAAAATACAATACTGAAAAGTAACAAAACCTGAAAATGGAAAAACCCGAGCCAAGTTTTGAGCAAACTTGGCTCGGGTTTTTCAATTTTTCAGTCCAAAATCACAGTAACCTCATTTCGAAAGTTGACTCGGGTTTTTTTGTTTTTCAACGTGGATAAAGCCAGTAAGAATGTGGTTAACCTAACCTAACCTAACCTAACCTAGTATAATGGGTGGGGGCTGCTGCCCCCACACCCCCGCTAAATCAATGAAATCCGAGCCAAGTTTTGTCATTAACCTAACCAAATAACCTAACCTAACCTAACCTAACCTAGTATTATGGGGTTAACATTAGCCTAGCCTAACCTAACCTAACCCGCTAAATCCCTTAAATCCGAGCCAACTTTTGCCAAAGAAAAACGAGCCAACTTTCGTAATGAGGTTAGGCCTAGGCCTACTGTGATCTTGGACTCTGAAAACTTGAAAAACCCGAGCCAAGTTTGGTCAAAACTTGGCTCGGGTTTTTCTATTTTCAGGTTTTGTTACTTTTCAATATTGTATTTTCAGAGTTCTTCCATTACCCCTTTATTTACGGATTTTACCCAGCAATTTCCCTGATCTTCATAGCCCTCCCCACTATCGGGGGCCGTGTCTTAAGATTGATGGATAGGCTAATGGGAAAATAGTAAAATGCGACAGTCCTTGGTATTAAACAACACTGTATATCAAAGAAAAAAAACATCTTCAGACTGATCCGGTAAATAAAAATACCAAAGTACAACAAATTACCTGAAAAACTCGTAGCACATACCACCACGACCTCCGTGTTAGGGTTCCAACTTCAAACTGAGCCCGCCCGGCGCCCGGGCCGGCGAGGGGCGTGGCGCGTGACGTGACGACTGAAAGACTGTGTGATTGGTTGATAATTTGATGGAAGGCTGTGATTGGTTCATGCTATGGTTCATGATTCATAAAAAGACCGCTAGGTGTAGTGACGTTCGACTGAAAGCTTGAGGGTAAGAGCTCCCGAACGACAGCCATTGTTTACTATTGCGCCGTGCCCGCGGCCATCGACAGGGAGGTATTTTTTACAGTTTCTCGTATTTCATTGATAACGAATCTGCGACGGTAAGTACATGTACACCAACAAAGTATCGTTCATGAAAGTGATAACACAATAATAATCATCGATGGGGCCCGTCACTGGTTGGTGATAAACATATACCAAATTCAGTGATAGGAGAGGCTGGGAATGCGATATCCCCCGGACGAATAACAGGGGTGCTATGGGCTCTCTGCGAGAGGGCTGATTATCACACAGAGGCTCACGTCTCTTCAACAAACTCCCGCGGCGAGTAAGAGACATGAGGGGCGTCTCGTTAGACAACTTCAAGAGAGCGGCCTCGATGTCAAACTGCAAAAAGTGCCAGACGAGCCCATATTCGCAGGGGAGCGTGCTGCACCTTCGAACAATCTGCTGCGTCTAATCACCACCCAGAACAAGGGGCGGCACGCTCCTCGGTGCTACTAGCAGTGGCGAACTAAACAAAGGTAACAAAAGTAACAAAAGTAAGTAAGTAATATGATCTTGTTTGTCAACTTTGTCATGGATGATGGGTGGAGACTGATAGACCATAGCCGCAACGCCATCTAGACCTAGGCCTAGGCTAGGAAGTTAAATATATTTTTTGGGTAGCATTCAAGAATTTCAAGGAGACTACATCAGGACTCTTCTTCTTCTTCTTACCTCTGACCGGGACCCGGGTATAAGCTATCCTAGTGGCTAGTGTTTACTAGCCTATACCCCTTTGAAAGGACATTAGCCTAACCCAACAGCCTTACCTAACCTATCCTAGTATTATGGGTGCCTCCCAGCCTCCCACACAGCCACACATCTCCTTATCCTCGTTTCTAGCCCCTCCCGCTCTCTCTTGTAGCCTATGCTATAATGCTTCACCGACCGCTCAGGGAGAAAATGTTCAAGAAATTACCTGCCCACCCAAGCCCCCGGGAAAATTAAGACCCTACCGACAGCCAGCCTGAGTCAGAATGGTCCAAAGATTTTCAACTGTCTCCCAAAGCAACTGAGGGACCTCACAAACTGCCAGGTGGAAAACTTTAAAAAACACCTGGACAAATTCCTAAGAAGCATACCTGATGAGCCACCAGTTCCCGGGTAGGCTACACCTCACTCTGCAGAGCAGCTTCAAATTCAATAGCTGATCAAGTGGACCTAATGAAGAGGGATGCAGGATTCAGCAGGAGTGGCGATCCATCACGACTCTTACTCTATCCAAAGTCCAATACCAAAGAGTTTTCAGGCGGCTCTATGATCGACTGTCGACAGGCTAGGCCTAAATTCAAGTTAGCCTAGATTCTAGAATAGTAGGCTAGATATAATTATATTTATATAGAATTGCCCAGTTTAAGAAGATCCTTAACAACCATGAGTTATAAATTACAAATATTGTTAAGATTACTTCACCATAATCTTGCATAAAACAACGACAAATAGCCTGCTTACCGTAACCATATACAAATTCTTGGGCCACGCTTCTTCTTCTTCTTCTTGTTTAAATGTGCAGTTTGCTTGGAGGGTTGTCTCCAGATTACTGGACAGGCGTTTAGATGGGACAGAGTAAGAATAGAAGGGGAAAATCATAGAATGAGGAATGAAAAACTACTCAAAATTAGTCACTGAAGCCCCCCACCCGCGTGGGCCACGCTTCTTGGGAGGCTAGGCCTAATGTTTTCGTATTTCTTAACACATACTAAGGAACATTTTGTGCATGATATCTTTGTATTTATTATTGTTTAATCATTCTTGTATTTAAATATAGGCTATACGAATTTAATCAAGCATCTCAAAATTATGCAGGAATATTTTGTTTTAATTTGGTTTGTGGATTTCGAAAAGAGCGCCACTTTCAAATTGATTCTAGTCGATGTTAAAAAAAAAAATCTCAGCTTAGAAAGGCTCTATAGGAAGCAGAATCGTACACATTATTTCAATTAACCCTGACTCATACATTCTTCAGAATCTGATTAATATTATATAATGATGGCTAGAACATGTACAAAATAGTGTATAAACCTTTTTATGTTTTATTCTAGCTGACATTTAACAACTTTTCTCAGCTTAGGAAGGCTTGATAGGTATTTGACCACTTGCAAGTTTCGTTCTATAAGGACTGTTCTATAAGGAGCTGTAGACAACGATATTTAACATAATTTACTGCTAAAACATATATAAATACATAAACTCCAATTCAACATACTCTTTAGCCATCAGAAACCTACATTATTATTGTATTTGTTTACTACCGATGTCAACAACTCCAACTTCCTTATAGTACGAGTGGTCAATTAACAACTTTTCTCAGCTTAGAAAGGCTTGATAGGCATAAAAATACGTCAAGTATATCAATTAACCCTCTGACTGGCATAGGTACTTTGGAAACTGATTAAAATCGTTTAATGATAGTCAGAATATCTAGAAAATTCGTCAGTGGGGCAGGATAACTATTTTCTTAAATTAGCTTCTATTAGACAATATTTCTCAGCTTAGGAAAGACCTCTAGGAATGAAAGGGGTGAAGAATCTCGGTTATCTCTCTGTCTCCCATAGGTTCTTTAGTTCGTAGGAAGGAAAGAGGGGGGGGGGGGGGAGAGGGAGAGAGGGAGGGAGGGAAGGAAGGAGGGAGAAGGGGGGGGGGGGGGAGAGAGAGAGAGAACGGTTTCACAATCACATTTCCTCGCAGTTTTGGGCAATGTCTTCCAGCAATTTGCTATTTGATCCTTTCAACTATAGGTAGCACCAACGAACTTGACAATAATCTTGACCCCTTAAGGGGGATGGGCCGGTTTTCTGGACCATTTTCTCCCTCATGTTTAGCCCCATTAGTTTTCAGATGTTCAGATGTTTGCCCTTAGTCAATTTTATGACCTTTCGCCCCATTTCTTCGTCAATATTTAGACCTTTCGTGCTATATAGGTGTCGATTTTTTCCCTGGCGAACGATAGTGAGCCTGTAATGTTGGAAGGGAAATTTTTCTACCGAAAAATGTACAAATTAATCTAGAAGGGGGATCTAATGGATGGTTTTTTTAAACTTGATGGAGGTCTAGGAAGGAAACAAGAAAACTATTGAATACATGCAAAAATCGTCCAAAAAGTGAACCATCTCCCCTTAAACTCTCTAACACAACCTACCTTCGATCTAGTTTTCGATTCCATTGCGAAAGAGTCTCAAAATAGTAAGAGAAAGAACTTGATCATCGAAAATTGCCAAAAATTCCGCTGATGTGACGCCGCTTGCGCCAGGAAATGTATGTATGTATGTATGTATGCATGTATGTACAGTATATATGCATGTATACTCTTGACACATACCTCATAGCTGGGGTGGCCGACTCGAGACAGAGCCCGAACGAAACAACATTTAAAGTTCCAATTCTTAGGGTCCGAGACCACTTTCGTGTTCCCTCACTCCTTACTCTGTTTTGTCTTGTAGGTCAATTTCACAAGGGGAGGAGGATTCCTAGCCTCCTGCCCCCAGAAGGAAAAGTAGGACAGTAAAAGAGACAGACAGAAAGGGCTGAAGTTGGGTAGAGGATGCCAAACCTCACTCTGAATAGGACCAGCCCTAAACCAAACTTTGTACACATTTACAGCCCGTTTTCTCCAGCCCATTTTTAAGTTATAAGGGGTTAGGGGTCAAAATTCCTCCCTCACATTAGCCTTGTATAACACTGACCGACCTTCCTTAATTAAGGAGGGATGGGCTTATGTATTTTCTCATTTATGTATTTTTGTTATCATTAGTTTCCTCCCTAGACCTCCATCAAGCTTAAAAAAAAACTCCCAAGACCCTCCTTCAACATAAAGTTGTACATTTTTCGATAGAAAAACTTCCTGGGCAGTTCCTCTTAAATTACAGGCTCGCTATCGCTCACCAGGAAAACATCGACACCTAAATTACACAAAAAGTCTTAATATTGACAAAGACATGGGGTGAAAGTTCTTAAAATCGCCAAACTAATGGGCTAAACATCTTAAAATCTGAAAACGAATGGGACTAAACACGAGGAAGAAGGGGTACCAGAAAAACGAACCACCTCCCCTGAAGCCTACCCTGCTCACCAGGTGGTCTATACAGATTATTACCCTGAGTGAAGGAGGTCTAGGAGGGTGACCATGGAACTCGATCCCAGCCCAGGCGGACATTTAGTGGGTGTTGTAGACGTCCTATAGTCTATTCGCTGTAAGTAGGCGAGAAATCATGACCTCTACTCTCTGTAACTCATAAAGGGCAAAACCAAATTGGCTGTAAATTTCCACATCTATTCCTTGACTGACTCTTCCCAAATGGTAAAATATTAGCTCCATTACTCTAGTCGTTTTTTAGTTACAGAGGTTAGAGGTCTCGCCTACTTACAGCGAATAGACTATAGCATGTATCACATGCTTGCACCCAGTCGGGGGACACCTCAATGACGTATACAGACTAATAACACACATAACAAAGCCACTCCAACAGCTTCCTCTCTCTCCAACACCCATTCTCCCCTCTCTACACTCTTAAGAAAAATAGGACAAGTGGAATGTAGATGCGAGGTGCCGTTGTAAAGGCTATTCCTTCAATACCTTCACCTGACCTGACCTGACTCATGGCTGAGGCTAGTCGGCCAATGATGCGCCAAGATACTTGACATGGTTCAGGATGGTGCCTGGGGTCTCGCCTGGGAGTATCCCCAGGAGTGGAGTAGGAGGGTGAGTGCAGCTACGTACTGTCACTATGTCTCTATCTATCTATCCACCCCTCTTCTCTTCTCTTCTCTTTTTCTTCTTCCCCCTTCCCCTCTCTCCAAATATCTAACTAGCTTAACTCACTCTCTCTCTCTCTCTCTCTCTCTCTCTTCTTCTTCCCCTTCCCCCTCCCTCCCTCTCTCTCTCTCTCTGCTTCCCCTTCCCACTCTCTCTCCCTCTTCTCCCCCCCCCCCATGCTCGCTCTCTCTCTTTCTCTCTCTCTCTCTTTGAGTGGGGATAGAGAGCCTTCCACTTTACTGTCCTAGTCTTAAACCCTAACATAAACTTATATTATACCCTTTAACCTTTTCTGTACCGGCAGCCTCTTTTTAACTTTATTCTGGCTACTATTAGACGATTGTATTCAATCTAAAAATGGCACCCAGCAATCAACAGGCTTCGAACTATCTCACTTAACCCTTTTTACTACCACAGATCATTCCCAAGCTGCATAAAATCGTCTACATATAGCTAAAGCAAGTGTCACACTATGCCAATTTAAGTGCCGACGCCCCACGATTTAAGGGTCGGGAGCAGGTCCTTGCCTACATCGCCGGGCGACGTGGGTGGGCGCCAACACAAGAGAGCCGTCGGGAGAGGTCGTCAGGGACCTCAGGAAAAATTCGACATGCACAACTCTCATGAGCTGAGTCGGCGGCTAATAAATTGACGGGACGGGGACGGTAGGCAGGTGGCGTCGGGCGGCGTCCAGTAGGCGTCAGTTGGTACAAGGGCGTCAACCTGTCTGCGTCAGACGCCGCTTATAAGGTAGGTCGTCGTCAGGCAGCGACCCGGTAACGCCCAGGAGGCGTCATAGGGGGAGGGCATACCGTGAGTCCGCGACCTGGCAACGTCGCACGGGACATCGTTGATAGACGATGGGGGTGTTTTTTTTTAAGCTTGATGGAGGTCTAGCGAGGAAGCTAAAAAATAAATGAATATTTAAATAAATAGACCCTAAAAATCACCACTGTCCCCTTAATCCGATCCCATCAACGAGTGACTATCTATAAACCCTTTCAATAGTGGTGGTGTCTGTTTTGCCTTAGTTCTGGCATACTTAGACGATTTTATGCAGCTTAAGAACAGTCTGTGGGAGTTAAGAGAGATAAATGAGAGGAATGGAGGTCTTGTGATTGCTACAGGCCCTTCGTAAGCATAATACAATAACCTAATAGTTGCCAGACTATAACGAGAAAGACATCACCGGTACTGAAATGGTTAACTATACTGTAGATGGCCTTGTTTTACCAATTACTCAAAGAACCACTTAATTAACCCTCCCGCCCCGGCTATGCATTACATAAATATTCCCCGAAATCCGGTGTTTTGGCCAAAAAACTTCTAGGCTAGGCTACCGTATCATTGTTATGCTGACTGCTTCCCGCATTCCCGCGCATCCCCAAGCGTAGCTGTGTTATTTACCTGTAGAATGGCGTTAAGTAGAGCTCTCTAAGTCAAGTGCTTGATTTGTGATGATGATTTCATTGGAGATAACTTTATGGCCAAAACAGCCACTTTACACTACTTTTCGATACTTAACAACAACATACAGGCACACACGAACAAGCGACGCTCTCCTTCTTGTGGCCAGAGATGCGGGGCGTCGGTCCAGCCGGCTCTTGTTTACATGCGTCGGACCGACGCCTCACACACGAAGCTCACAGGCTTTCAAGCAATGGTACAATGTTGTACCACCCGGGTTCCTCGGGGCAAAACTTAATGGTACACACGTGTACCATCCGAGTTTGAAGGGTTAAGGGGAGATAAGCATATTTATTTGCTCATTTATGGATATTTTTATTATGTTTTTAGTTTCCTCATTAGATCTCAAGCTTAATACCCCCCCACACACACACACAAAAAAAAGTCGCCTCCGACTGACCGGTTTGCCTCGGTCGGGGTCAAGTGTGACGGAGTAGGGATCGAGTGTGACAGGGTGGCTGTCCATCGCCGCCGTAGTATCTATAGGCGCCGCCCTACCTCCTATAGTCGCCGCTCGCCAGGAGCATTGTCGCCAACCAGTTTGCGCGCTATGGCACATGACGCCGCCCCGGCGGCGTCATTTATCTCCATTAGGTCTTGCATGGTTGCCGCTCGACCCCGCCCAGTTGCCGTTAGGGCGGCATGCCCGTCCATAGTGCCCGCCGTGGGCGTCCCGTCCCTCGATCACCCACGTTACTCGGCAGTGGTCTCCCCCTTCTATCGCCACTCCTTAAGTCGTGGAGCGTCGGCACTTAATTCGGCAGAGTGTGACACTTGCTTAGGAGAGTGTACGAGTGAGGTGGAAGGACAGAGGGAGAGGTAAACCGAGAGAGAGGTGGAAGGATGGAGTGAAGAAGTATATGAGTGAAGGCGGTGCTGGATGGGAGGAGGGGCATCGACTGACCATGGACATAGGTGCATGTGGGCGTTACGTTCGTGGCCACCCCTTCGAGGATTCCGGCAATAGATAGATAGATAAGATCACGGAGAGGAACAGAACTTACATGGGCAATTGTACATAAGGTAAAGGTATGGGAGTGATAACTTTGGGAGGCCTATCACCTGTCCATAGCCAACAGGTGCGATACTTCCCACCACAAGTTCACCTTACCTGTTATTATTAATATTTATTCATCGTTTCGCTTAGTCTTCTTTCTTCAGTAGAGGATGGATGGGAGAAATCGTGTAACAATCAAAAGAATACAATTACGGGGAGATTCTGAAGGTTAAGAGTTTGTGTTGTTTTAGTCCTATTTATACAGTATATTCTTATTATTTGTTTTCGCTTGCTCCCTAGACCTCCATCAACCCTTAAAAAAGCTTGGCACAAAAGGTCGTAAAATTGACAAAGAAACGGGGTAAAAGGTCTGAAAATTGCCAAACTAATAGGGTGAACATCTTAATATCTCAATAATTATGGGGCTAAACATGAAGGTGAAGGGGGTTTAGAAAAAACTAACGCTTCAAGAATGTGTTTGGTATAATGAAAGGGTTAAATAAATAATTGGCTATACACATTAAAAGGGGATTTATAGCCTGTGCGATGTAAGGGTTCTGCCATTAAGGAGGGAATGGGAGAGGATGTCATTAAATATTAACCAAAAGCTTGTACTAACTTGATGAAGGAGGTGGCGAAATGAAGGTACGTACTGTACTGTCAAAGTTTCATCAAAATCCACGTCCAGATCTTGCTTTCCGTAATCCAGAGAAGGGGAAGAGGATAAAACGTATCCCGGCAAGATATCCAACTGATCTAGAGCTACTTTTTATGGTATTCAACCTATTTTAAGTAGAGCAGTGGCAAACAAAATACACAGGCTTCATCTATCCATTGGTTTGTTAATTTCTATTATTTGTCTTGGTGGTATTAATGGTTAGAGTATTTAAGTTCCGTATGTGGTGTCCCGAGTTCGAATCCCGGGAGGATCACATGCTTTCATTAATTTTATTTGGGGGTGATTGATGTTAACGCTCTGGATGAAGTCATCTGTGTTATGTCATGTGTTGTTGTTGTTGTTGTTGTTGCAGTTCCCCAGACTGTCTGGCCGAGCAGTCCTGAGTCCGGCTGACCGAAGCCGTGCCAGATGCTCGGGCCCCTGAAGGGGTCAGGGTGAGATGAGATCTGTCTCCGAGAGGGCAGCGGGGGAGGGGATCATCAGCCCACGGGCTTACAACCCTGGGCTAATGCCCACCGTCCGCAGCCCACCTTGCAGTGCCACCCAATCGGGCTATCTTGCCAGCACCTAGAAGGAAGAGTAGTACAGGAAAATAGACAGACAGAAACAGCTAAAGTAGGGTAGAGGATGCCAAACCTCACTCTGGAAAGGACAAGCCCTCACCCGAGTGTCACATGTACATCTATGTGGTGTCATCTGATCTATGTAGTGTTAGCTGTGTGGTGTCATCTGTATGGTGTCATATGTGTAGTGTCATTTATGTTACCTCTATAATGTTATGTCACCTATAGTCTAAACAGTATCATTAGGCAAGAAATATTAACATCTAGCCTCTTATAAGTTAAAAATTAGTAGAGAAAGGGAGCTGACATTTCTACCATTTGGGAGGATTCTACCAGGAGTAGTTGTAGACATTTACAGCTCGTTTGCTCCTGCTTTATCTGAGTTACAAGAGGTTACAGTACACTCGGATACCATAGTCTCTTGCCCACTCATAAACATTCATGGACTTCACCTATATCTAATTATGGAAGTATATCTCTGGAAACAAATTTATGAATATGATTTTCTATACATCAACTACAAAAACTAAATATACTATCAATTGAAAATCAAGTTTTATCCAAAAATAAATCCAGATATTTGTAATTGCATAAAGAAAAACATAGGGAGTTCACAAATTCTTATGAGTGGGCTAAAGACTGCGTCATCCGAGTAAACACTCTTTCTGGCCTATTTATAGTGAATAGACTACTGCAGCGTTTCCCAACCTGGGGGGCGCGTCGTTTGACAATGCTAGGGGGGGGGGGGTAATCAAAGTTTAAAATAGGGCTACGCCATTCAAATGCATACAAGGTAGTCCCAAAGATATGTATGAATAAGAAACTTTCCAAGCAACCACATGTAGTGTTGCCATAATACCATCAATCAGTTTTAATCCTTGCATGCAGATTGGTTAATTGTTCGCCCTTTTTACACTATCTTGCGTTAAGCATCCATATGGAATGGATAAACAAAATAGTTTTCTAGGTATCAGAGGCCTGGGGGGGGGGGGGGCATCATGAATACAGTCCTGACCAAAGGGGGGCGCTGTGCTAAAAAGGTTGGGAACCCCTGGACTACTAAATAGGTAACAAAACACCATAAATGTAATATGGCACTATATAGGTAACATATACTATATAAAAGACACTTTCTGAAATTCAGTCCGTTTATTCATGTCTGTTTGCTCACGAACTACTCCCCCAGTTTTCAAGATGGAGAGCCCATACTTGGCATGCATACCAAGGGGGTGCCAGAATAGGTCTTATTTTATTTTTTATTTTTTTTTGGTCCCCTCACCCATGGTACTATATAAGTTGTTGTTGTTGTTGTTTTTCCCCAGGCTGTCTGGCCGAACAGCCCCAAGGTCTCGAGCATGGCCAAGGCCATAAACCAGCGCCCCCACAAAACCCTCCCTGCTTACCACTAATAAAGCCCGGGTGACCGAAGCCACTCCAAGGCGGGGAGCTGAGGAGGGTGCGGAAACGCCCGGGAAACCAAACCCAAGGCCCTGTGCCCCTCAGCAATTATGAAGGGAAAGTTGAGGGACAAAGTAACATGGTACTATAGTGCCATGCTTGCCGAACACCTCATTACCTCATGTTACCTATATAGTGCCATATTACATTTATGGTGTTTTGTTACCTATTTAGTAGTCCAGGGGTTCCCAACCTTTTTAGCACAGCGCCCCCCTTTGGTCAGGACTGTATTCATGATGCCCCCCCCCCCCCTCCCAGGCCTCTGATACCTAGAAAACTATTTTGTTTATCCATTCCATATGGATGCTTAACGCAAGATAGTGTAAAAAGGGCGAACAATTAACCAATCTGATGAGGAGGAAAAGAGAAATTTTTACTGGAGAGTGAGGGACGGAAAAGTGAGGAAGTGGTTTATAAGAGTAGAAAGGAGGGGGAGATCAGGGAGGGGAGAGAATGTGATGAGAGTTGTGACGGAGGAGGAGAACGGGGTGGAGGTGTCACAGGGAGAGACAGGAGACAAAGAGTCAGACCCAGTAGTGCTAACAGGGGAGTAGGGTACGGACTGGAGGAGCGGGATGGTGTAATTGCTGGAGGAATGGTAGATGGATTAAGGATTATGTTTAGTAATGTGGATGTGTTTACTCAGGACAAGAAAAGAGAACTGATATGTAGGTTGCAGGATGAAGAGGAAAAACCTGATATCATAGCCCTACAGGAAGTAAGACCAAAAATGTTAGAATTGAGAGGGAACTGGTGGAATATAGTTTGGAGGGTTTTGAGTTATATGAGAGAAATGCTATTAGAGCAGAGGTTGGAAGAGGACTGTTTATTTATGTAAGAAAAGAGCTCAAGGTTAATGAGGTGGATATGAGACAGCAGTATTGTGAGTATTTGTGTATTGAAGTAAAATGTGTAAGAGGATCAATTCTAATTGCCTCTATATATAGAAGCCCAAATAATAGCAGGGGAGAGGATGATAACCTACTGAAAACAATGGAGGAGATAGATAATAGAGAGAACAAATATAAAATTTTGATTGGAGATTTCAATTTGCCAAGGACCAACTGGGCAAATTGTACTACTCCAGCGGGACAGGGTAGCCTGGAAAATAAGTTTATAGAGAAAGTGAGAGATTGTTTTTTAACGCAACATATTGTAGAGATGACAAGATATAGAGATGGGACGCAGGGGAGTGTACTTGATTTGATTTTTAGCAATGAAGAGGATATAGTGGAACATGTTAATGTGGATAGCCCTATAGGTCGTAGTGACCATGCCTGTATAAGCTTTAGTTGTAACATTAAATCGGAGAGGGATAATAAAAGCAATAGAAAAATATACATGTATGATAGAGCAGATTATGAGCTGCTGAGACGGTGTTTGGACATTGACTGGGGGAATATTTGAACGGTGAAGACGCTGAAGGAATGTGGAGGAAAATTAGAGTCAAACTGGAGAATGCTGTATCCAAAAGTGTACCAGTAAGGGAATATAAGGATAAAACAAAATTGAGGAAAAGAACTAACCCAGAATTGCCAATGAAAAGAAAGCTTTGGATATTGATTAGAAGAAAGAAACGATTGTGGGAAAGATTAAAATTGTTAAAAAAGAACAGGGGGTCTAGTATAGAGGCTAAGGAAGTGGATCTGGAACGCAGACAAATAAACAATAAAATAAGGTGGGAAACAAGGAGGGGGGTGAAGGAGAGGGAGAGAGATAGCTAGAAATGTGAAGGATAATCCAAAAATATTCTGGAAGTACATTCAGGAAAAATTAACAAGAAGAGTAGGGATCCCAGAGCTGGTGGGGGGGTTGAATGATGGGAGTAGAGCGGAGACTGATAAGGAGAAAGCAGAGGTGCTGGGGAAATACTTTGGGGGGGTACTAACAGTGGAGTCGGAGGATGCAGTGCCTACTATTCCCATCAAACAGGCACCGGCACTAGAACTAGTAGAGTTTTCCCATGCTAGAATAAGAAGGGCTATAGAAAAAATGAAGAAGTAAGTCACCGGGACCGGATGGGATACACCCAAGAATCATAAAGGAAGGAGGGAGATGTTAGTAGAGCCATTGAAAATGTTATTTGAGGTATCGTTTAATACAGGACAAATCCCGATGGACTGGAGAGAGGCGAACATAACAGCTATATTTAAGAAGGGAAAGAGAAATGACCCAGGGAATTATAGACCAGTCAGTTTGACAAGTGTTGTGTGTAAACTAATGGAAACGGTAATTAGAGAAGGAATAATGGATCATATGAAGTCAAACCAACTTTTCAGTGGGAGACAGTTCGGATTCTTGCCGGGGAGGTCGACGGTACTACAGCTAATTAAGGTGGTAGATGATTGGATGCAAATTCTAGAAGATGGTGATGTAATAGACGTGGTATATTGCGATTTTATGAAGGCCTTCGATAAGGTCCCACATAAAAGGTTAATAGAGAAAGTTAGAAGCTATAATATAGGGGAGAAATGTGTGAAATGGATAGAAGCCTTCCTGAAAGATCGGAGACAGAGGGTATTGGTGAATGGAATAGGCTCGGGGTGGAGGGAAATTACAAGTGGGGTACCTCAGGGATCTGTGTTGGGACCATTGCTGTTCGTTATATTTATCAACGACTTGCCTGAAGTTATAACTAATGGAAGTGAGGTATACCTGTATGCGGATGACACTAAACTGTATAGAAGAGTGAGGAGTAAGGAAGATATGGGTTTGCTTCAAGGAGATGTGGAGGGCATGAAGGGATGGTCTGAGCATTGGTTAATGCCTTTTCATCCAAAAAAATGCAAGTACATGCGGATTGGGACCAGCAAGATAGACAAGGTAGGATACAGTATGTATGAAGCGATGGAGGAAGTGAGTGCAGAAAAGGATATAGGAGTAGTGATAGATAATAAGTTAAATTTCTCAGAACATTTAGCGGAAAAGATAAACAAAGCCAATAGAATTGTAGGGCTGATAAGGAGGACATTTGTGTCACTTGACGAAGAAATCTTCAGGAATCTATATACAGCGCTGGTTAGGCCACACCTGGAATATGCAAACCAGGTGTGGGCTCCATATATGGTAAAGGATATAGAAGCAGTGGAGAAAGTGCAGAGAAGAGCTAGCAAGCTGGTACCAACGTTGAAGAACGCGGGCTATGAGCAGAGGTTGAGGACACTGGGACTTCCGACACTGGCATATAGGAGAAAGAGAGGGGATATGATAGAGACTTTTAAGATAGTGTCAGGAAAGTACGATGAGGATGTGTGTGAAGGTATCTTCTTGATGCGGGAGGGAACAAGAACGAGAGGACACTCTAAGAAAATTTACAAAGAAAGAAATAGGCTTGAGAAGGCGAAGAACTCATTTTGTGATAGAGTGGTAAATGAGTGGAACGCACTGCCCCAGTATGTAGTCGATTCCGAATCAATAAGGGAGTTTGAAAGTAATCTTGATAAAGCATGGGGAAGACAAGATTTGAAGTTTGATTATAAAACAAAAATACAGAATAGTAAAAATGTTGCGTCTGCTACCGCCGCCGCCAACACCGTGAACGACCGCAGCAGTGCAAGCACTGGTACTGAGCTGGATACACAGGCATAGTTTGCCTTTTTCCAGAGGATCTACTGTAAGAAACTGTAAGAATTACATGACATCCTCTCTGATTCAGACTCTTTCAATTTCAACCCAATTTGTCACTTCCTGAGAGCTATAAATGTATACAATGACATATAACTGCTGACGTATACGTGACTTAAAACTCTGTACAGTACCACCTCCTCCAGCATTAGCCTTGAGAGGGCCTAGGCCCAGTGGGCTAGTATAAAATAAAAGCATCGTCAACAACAACTATAGTGCCATGCTAACTATATAGTGTCATATTATGTATATGATGTCATGTTACATATAAAGTGCCATGTTTATACAGTACCATGCTACCTACATAGTGCCATATTATGTACATAGTGCACAGTTACATATATACCGTAGTGTTGTTACATAATTATATAGTTTTATATTACCAATATAGTGCCATTTTCCTGTATAGTGCCATGTTACATAATATACAATAGTACCCTGTTACCTATGTAGTGCCCCATGCTACCTATATAGTGCCATGTAAAGTGTGTGTTGTAATCAGTGTATAGGCCACAGTGGTACCGTCACCATGCCTACCCTCCTAGCTATCACCTGTCTGGCTCTCACTGCCCACCTCACTCATGGTTAGTATCTCATTCATTGCACTTCAGCACTAGGGCCACTGAAAATAAAATACATAAACAATATACAGAAAATATAATACACAAACAAAAATCTTCAGTTACATTATAATGTAAAACTTGCCAAACAAACAAAATAAAACTTGGACGAACACAGCAAAACGACAAAACAACTAATCAAAATTGCTATACGGAAACAACGCCTAAGCAAAACAATAAATTATAAATAAAATAACACAATCCACCACACAGGGTGCACACCACTACATGAGCAAGTTAATCTGCTTCCCAAGCAAACCAATCGCACATATAAGACATTACGCACAGTATATACCGCCCATACTACTATTACTGTATTATTATTAGAATAGGACTGAATGTTTATAGATTATAATTATATACCGATGCATGCATAAATATTGGGTGGATGGGACTCGTCAGCCTTAGTCGGCAACCCGCTTAGGGGAGTACACCTTATACAAATCCTTACTCCTCACCTATAAGGTTGGTGGATGGACTAGCCACCTATCACTGTTGGTGGATGGACTAGCCACCTACCACTGTTGGTGGATGGACTAGCCACCTACCACTGTTGAAATAATAGTGCTAAAAAGATACATAGAGGGCCTCAGAGTCGGACGGACCCCAAGTTGAGTGGTCAATTACGGAAGTTCTTTAATACACTGGCACAGGTTGTCCTTCTCACAGGGGACAGGTCCACTTGGGGGCGTTTTGTGCATAGCCATCCTCGAAGGGGAGTAAGGCGTCCCGCAATAGACAGATAGATGAATATTTCCTTTATTGAAGTGTCACTGAACTACTCAGCATCTCTAGTACGGCAGGCAGTATCACACAATCAATATTTACATGTAAGATGTGGTTCATCTTTAAGGGGAGATGGGCTGTTTTTCTAGTCCCACTTCTTCTCATGTTTAGCCCCAGTAGTTTTCAGATTTTAAATGTTCGGCCCATTAGTTTGGCGAATTTAAGACCTTTCGTCCCATTTCTTTGTCAATACAGTATTAAGATTTTTCGGGTTTTGAGTTTTTCCTGGTGAGCGATAGCGACCCTGTAATTTAAGAGGAACCGGCCTTTAGGCCGGACATGAAGGAGGGTCTTCGGCGGGTATTTTTATAAGCTTGATGAAAGTCTACGGAGGAAACTAAGAAAACAGTAAAAAGATAAATACAGTACATGAGCAAATGAATACACCCATCCATCCTTAATACTGTACCATAAACTCATATTATCAACACCCACCATTTAACTTACAAATAAACTTAATTAATGAAATCAATGAAACTAATGAATACATGTGGTACGCCAAGGATGTGAATCTAGGATACTCACACCGAAATTCCTCGCACTAACCATTACACTATCATGACAGAAACAAGAAGAAACCCTGAGCCAGTTGGAATGTTGTACACGATGTCCTAATTCTATTCATCAATCACAAAACCCGGAATAAATGTTGGATAAAGTGAGCGCCCCTAATCAGTTGGTTAGTCTCCCGTTGTGCTAATATAACTCCATTTTAAGGGGAAATTTGTATTATTTGACTATTTATTTATTACTTTATATATTTATTTATTTATAACCCTTATCGGCCAAAGAAGACAAAAGGGTGCTGTGCTGGTATGGACATGTTGAACGAATGGGAGATGAAAGGCTTACAAAGAGAGTATATGAGTCAGAAACAAGGGAAGGTAGAGGGAGAAGAAGACCTCGGATGAGATGGAGAGATGGTGTAGTACATACATACATACATACATACATACATACATCAAATTTTAAGACTGAGTGCTCCACACATACATGCAGTTTCAGTCTCTTGTCCTAATGGCGGCATTCCAGGCAACCCTGTTAAGGGCTGCTTCACTTGTCAAGTTATTGGATTTGAGATCGGCACGTATAGTCCGATCCCAGGTCTTCCTTGGTCCACCCCTTGGTGCAGCTCCCTCCACAATCACAGACCTGCATTTTTCACCCAATTTTGTTCATCCCTTCTCTCCACATGTCCATACCATCCCAGTTTACTTGTACGCATCACCTCGCTAATACTCTTTATACCTAAACGTCTCCTCAGCTCAACATTTGTTATTCTATCCTGCAGCCTGGCCCCACACATCCATCTCACCATTCTCATCTCATTACGTTCCATTCTGTTGACATCCTCTACTTTAACGGCCCATGTTTCTGAGGCATACGTCATTGCACTTCTAACACATGAGGCATACACCTTTCCCTTCAGGGGGAGAGGCATTCTTTTCATGGTCAGGATTGGCAGCAGTTCTCTGAACTTCCCCCAGCCACATCTAATTCTAGCAACAGTGGCAGCCTCGGCCCCACCACTGGCAGAGATGGTATCTCCTAGGTAACAAAACTTGTTCCCCAGCTCCAATGACTCATTTCCAAAATTCACAGCCACAGGATCATCACTTAACACAAGCTCGCCTTTGCATACTACGCACACTACGCTGTAGTAGAATAAAGGAACCCCTGCCGAAGGATAAGTCAGAAATAGAGAAATTTGAGTGCATTGTTGTTGTTGTTGTTGTTCCCCAAGCTGCCTGGCCGAACAGCCCCAAGGCCCCGAGCAAGGCAAAGGCCATAACCGAGCTCCCCCACAGAACCCTCCCTGCCGACCACAATAAAACCTGGGTGACCGAAGCCACTCCATGGCGGGGAGCTGAGGAGGGTGCGGAAATGCCCGGGAAAGCAAAGCCCCACCCAGGGCCCTGTGCCCCTCAGCAATTATGGAAAGAAAGTTGAGGGGCAAAGGAAACATGTGACGCTTTGGCTTCCAATCTTGGTAGATTGGGAGGTCAATTCACGGAAGAGACGCCGTCACTTGAGATCTAGAAAATATATAAGTAAAAAGAACAGTCAGAGTAAGCTATGGGTATGGCAGAGATCGCTCAGTTCTCACTCTGATAGACCAGTCCATCACCACATGACTAGAACCCAATCCTCTCAGCATCAGCTAGGAAAGGCCATAGAAAGCCGCCTTTGGCGGGGGGGGGGGGGGGGATAGCTCCCCTATTTCAACCCCTTTCGGGGTTGGGCACCCGCCCAATGTTATAATGTTTTATTATATTACATAGGTTTTTTTGGTTGTGTTTTGTTGTCCCTGTTCGGGCTCTGTCTCGAGTCGGCCACCCCCAGCTATGGGGTATGTGCCTGAGTATATACATACATACATACCAGTACTGTACATACAAATATTTATCAATTTATTATACTGTAGCTAGAATCAAATGAAAAAGATATCGCCAGTACAGAAGGGTTTAATTGTCCACCTCTCCCTTGCAGCCTACAGCCCTGATGAGTTTATCCACACCCTGGGGTCCACCATATGGGGATTCTGGGGCCAAACCGAGGCCTGCGAAACGGGGTCCTACGCCTTTGCATTTGAGCTCAGCGTAAGTTAAAAAAAATAAAAAAATAAAAAAATAATAATAATAAAATCATCTTTGATAGTAAGCTTAATCCCTTCACCTTTTTTCATATTTGTTTTCATCAACCCACCAATTAATTTACAAATAAACCTAACTAATGAAATCAATGAAAGTAACATATACAGTACATACAAACAATGGCTCATACAACAGCTCAGACGAGGTTGCCTTTCAATAGTTGGAGTATTGTATGTACAGTAATGAATACATGTGATACTCCAAGGACTCGAACCTAGGATACTCACACCGAAATTTCGCACACTAAGCATTAGGCTATCAAGACAGTAATTTTCATCCTATTCTGGGTACCATTAGACGATTTTCTTAGTTTATATTCTACCTCTATGACTCAAATGGGTAAGTACGATCTCTATAAACCCTCTTAACCCTCTCTGACATATGACGCTATTTTGAGCCTATTAGGGATACTTTAAAGCCTTTGTTACCATCAGGGGTATTGAGAAACCTTTAGTTTAGTTACTTCAACCTCTGCAGTTGTTTTTGAGTTAGCTGTGGGCAGAAAACTAATTTTGGAGAGGTAATTATAAGAGTGAGATAACTCTATTTCTTATTGCTAATCTGGCAACCTCTGCGTCATATGAGCGTGAAAGGGTTAATAGTGTAGGTACTTCTATAACTATAACGGCATAAAAGCATCAAATTTTGGCCAGAATCAAAAGTAAAAAGGCGTCTTGGTGCTGAGGGGGCTAAGGAAATTATTGAACATGGCTCCTATCCATATATATTTGAGATCAGTGTAAGTTGAAGAAAAGTTGTGAAATTTACTTTTATCCTTATTTACCGGTACTTAAGATCACTTAAGGTCACTTAAGGATCTTAATGTACTTAAGATTGCCTACGACAAAGTAGACTGGGAGGGCCTGTGGGATGTGTTAACAGTATATGGTGTGGGAGGAAAGTTGCTAATGGCAGTAAAATCTTTTTATAGGAATGCAATGGCAAATGTGAAGGTAGGGGATAAGTTAAGTGAAAGTTTTGAGGTCAATGTAGGTGTAAGACAGGGATGTGTCATGTCAGCTTGGTTGTTCAATATATACATGGATGGAGTGATTAGGGAATGTAGGGCTGTATCAATGGGTGTGGGAGCTAGACTGGAATCAGAGGGAAGAACATGGAAGATTTTAACATGCCTATATGCGGACGATGCAGTCCTGTTGGCGGAAAATGCTGAAGAACTTCAGAGAGTGGTCACTGACTTTGACAGGGTATGTGAAAAGAGAAAGTTAAAGGTCAATGTAGGGAAATGTAAGGTAATGGTGTTTGAGAGAAGAATGCATGAAACTATAGATTTTAAGGAAAAATATAGAATCAAGAAAGAACACAAGAAAAGTTGTAAAATAAAATTGAAAAATGAAGTACTAGAAGAGGTTGAAAGTTTCAAGTATTTGGGAGCTGTACTATGCAAATATGGTAAAATGGAGAGTGAGATAAAAGAGAGAAAAATGCAAGGGAGAAAAGTGATTGGAGAACTTGATAGTATTCTCAAAGGAAGAATGGTTAGCCAGGAAGTCAAAAAGTCACTGAGAAACAGTGTGCTGCTCCCAACACTCTCGTATGGAAGCGAGACATGGACAGCAAGTGACGAGGACCTCTTCAAACTAAGAGCTGTGGAGATGAGCTTTTTCAGAATGGCAGCTGGCATGAATAGGCTAGATGGGCCAAGTAATAGGGAAGTGTACGAGTCCTTTGGAATGGAAGAGCAGGCTTTGGGCATTGATTGTGGTGTGGTTGAGTGGATAAAGAGAAGTACTTTGAGGTGGTATGGTCATGTTCAGAGAATGGATGAAGACAGAATGCCAAGAAAGATATATGGGAGTGAGGTGAGTGGAACCGCTAGTAGTGGAAGACCACCTATGGTATGGGAAAAGAAAGTGGAAAAATATATTGAAGAAAAACTTCCACGTAGTGGAAGGGGCATTGTGGCACGGGCAAGGGAGGCATGTCTTGACAAAGTAGCTTGGAGACGTTTCTGTCATGGCCATCCTCTAGTGGGGGTTTCCCAGGGGGAAGCAAGGCGTCGGAGATGATGATGATGATGATTAAGATCAGTGTTAATTTAAAGGTGAAAGAGTCTTCAATCCTTTCTTATTTGAGTTCAACGTTGGTTTAAGGAAATGATGAAAATCACTTCTCTCCTTACTTATTTGAGATCAGAGTAAATCACTTCTATCCTTATTTATTTGAGATCAGTGTAAGTTTAAGAAAAAGGGTGAAAATGGCAAATATCTTTACTTATTTGAGAGCAGCAGAAGCTACCGTAAGCAAAAATGGTAATAATGGCTTCTATCAATATTCTGATATCAGCGTAAGATTATGGAAAAAGGTGAACATGGCTGCTATCCTTACCTGAGATTAGCGTAAGGGCGGTTAACAAGATCGAATAAAATTAGCACATGTTATTGTTAAATTTGGATGAGAATTTTGTATAGTCGTGTATCTATTTGTGAATACTTGTGTCTGTTTGTCCACCTCAATGTGGTGCTTCTGTTTGTGTAAGAAACAAATAAATTAATTCATATATTTATAGATTAAACTGCCACACTCATCTAATTACTTACATCCACATTTCCACAGAGTGCACAAATGCAGTGAAAAATACATTGATGGAATAATAACAAGCCGAGTATAAGTGTAAAGTATTATAAATTGGCTACATTTAAAATGTACCGACAGCAAATACTGTATACAAAATAATGCACTACAGATGATATACAAATCAATGCAGAAAAGTAAAGCCATAGAAGTAAATGCATTATAACCAATCTAATTATCCTTAAAGTAAGATATACTATCCCAAACAAACCTAGTCAGATTTAATAAATCTGTGATATTCTTAGTATCAAATAAATCACCAAAATGTAGTTTATGATATTTACCGGTTTGTTTGAATGAAAATAACCAACATCATTATTACATAATGAACATAACCAACATCATTATTACATAATGAAAATAACCAACATCATTATTACATAATGAACATAACCAACATCATTATTACATAATGAACAAAGTCTGTCCCCCAAATCAATGTTACTAAATCTTTCTCTAACAGTAGGCAAATTATGGCTTCCACATTAATTTTGAACTTGCACAAGGTTAATGAAAGCAATTTAGACATTCTGGAGAAATTCTGGCTACTGGAGCCACCTAATTCAAAAGTTATCAGATGGCTTTTCCTCTTTCTGAACATGGTGTTGCACACCACCATCCCTGTGGCAACACAGTGCTCCAGTATGTGCCCACCCTTCAGGTTCTTACGGTCGTACCCCCGTTTGCCATGCACACCTTCATATCCATCAGCATATGCCCCAACATGCCCGTTCAAGTATCCTCCCACAATTACTAACTCCCTATCTTTGCAACCAGCAACCACACCTTCAAGCTCATCCCAAAACTCTTCTTTTACCGCCCTACCTAAACTTACTAGAGGGGCAAATGCTGAAGTAACATTCAAGATTCTCACACTAACTTTCAATCTTATCATAATCAGTCTTTCATTAAGGCTTTTAACTTCATTCGACTATACAGTCCACCCACTTCTCTGCCACCAGGAAACTCACAACATCCAAAGAAACTTATATCGTTGATTCTTTCTGATTATCGATCTCGAGCTCCCACCTCTCTACTGGGGTCTCTGGTGCACGTCTTTGGTATGACGTTCTTTTATATAACCGTCCTGGTGGTGTAATGGTTAAGGTGGCAAAAATCTGTGTGTGATAACCCGGGTTCGAATCCCGGCAGATCATATATACTTTAATTATTTAATTAATTTCATTGGGGGTGTTTGGTGTTGTGGTGAAATTAATAAAATATAGATATACTGTACTGTAATATCAAGAAAAAAATGCATTACATAGAACGTTACTGTGATTACTGTTTTCATAGCCCCATATGGCCATATTTCACTTCCATTTAACATTATACTGTAGGTAAAATATGTTTTTCACCAACAGGCAGAGAGAGAACACGGTATGACTGAGAACGACACTAGCATCATCGGCATCAAGCTATACTGCCTGAACCATCACGACTACTGCACCAACCATTTATATATTTTATTTCCATTCCATCTTCAAGCAATTTATCTGTAGTTTGCCCCTAGACTAAAAATTATACATCTACCCAGATCCCCTTCTAGCTAATAAACACCCTTCCTCTGGGTAAATCTGTACATTTCTCAGTAGAAACATGTCACGGCCAAAGGCCAAGTTTCTTCTACATTGCAGGCTTGCTCTTGCTCGCCAGAGATAATTGATATTTGCATGGGGCGAAACATCTTATAATCACCAAACTAATGCAACAAAGCATCTTAAATCGCCAAACTAATGAGGAACAGAGGATGTTCCATAAGACCACCTTTAGAAATAGACACGGTAAAGTCTGTCTATCATGCATTTTCACTCTCCCACCCCCTTTCCACCAAACAGGTAGAGACAGAGCACGGTTTGGTCGACGACAACACTAGTGTGAATGGCATCAAGCTGTACTGCCAGACCCCGGACGGCCACCGCACCAATCAGGTCACCTCCGACATGTTTGACCGCGGGACCTGGACCGGGGGCAACATCTGCTCTGGCTTCCTCACCGGATACGACATTAGGGTCAGTTCAGAGACGGTTTGGGATAGTATAATTACTTACTTTTTTACAAACTAAAGATGAACTACTATAGTCTGTTCATTCTAGGTTGGGCAGAAATTGTAACCCCTAATCTCTCATAACTAAAAAATTATCTCTTGTCCTATGAACAAAAACCAGAGCTCCCCACCTTGCTCCACCTGTTGTTACCATCGAAGGTCTACTCTATGGGCCCACATGGGATCTCTCTGGGGAATCTTCATATGGCACCCCTTGTAGTAGTCGTTCCCTTGGCTGCCTGGCCGAACAACCACGGGCACCAGAGACATGAACAAGACACCCCTTATTCATGTCTCTGGTGTCACTGGGTCCCTTCCTTATTATATTATGGGTGTGGTGTCCCGAGTTCGAATCCCGGGAGGGCCATATGCTTTCATTAGTTAATTCAAGTACTGTACATTGAGGTTTGTATTTGATATTAATGTTAAAGAACGGGGTGTTACTTTTATCTCCATGGGGTCTTCCATTGCCTTTCAAGGACTTCCAGCTGAAGCTCTCTCAAAATTTGCTAAGCAACAAATATCAAAATACTCTACCTAATATACTGTACAGTAATTCCTGAATAAATATCACTACTACAAGTAAAACCACAGTTTCCTCCAGGTAGCGAATAAGCAAGGTGCCCTAGGAGACAACACTGCAGCCAACAACCTACGGATGTACTGCCAGAGGGGGGATTACCTGGAGGCTGCCGGCAACCATTGGGGACACTGGCTGGGGGACTCTCACTGCAGAACTGGAATGGCGGTAAGAGAGAGAGAGAGAAAGAGAGAAAGAGAGAAAGAGAGAAAGAAAGAAAGAAAGAGAGAAGTGAGAGAGAGAGAGTGAGAGAGTTACAAGGAATAGCTAGTATCTCAAAGACCTTGCAGTCCATTCTGTGGAGATACTCAAAGCGGAAAGAGATTGGAACTAAATTCTATATGATCAAAAATGCATCCCGTTCTTTGATAACTATGGCACTAAAATGGGCATGCACTGTATGTACAACTGGTGAGAGTAGTAATTCTGATCTCATGTGGAGCTTGGTTAAATTCGATATAACGGTGTGAGAGGTAGACCTAATGATATGGCGGATATATTGTGGAAATTGCAAGGCTTAAACGAATCAACATTAAGATGATGTCTAAAGGAATGTGTTAATATACAGCATACTGTTACCTGAGGGGAAAAACTCAGTGCTGGGGGTGGTACAGAGGCTAGTTCTTTTGGGTGGAAGGTGTTACACAAACTCATGCATATACCCCATACCTGGGGGTGGCCGACTCGAGACAGAACCCGAACAGGGACAACACAACACATCACAAAAGCAATAAAAAAACTCACACCCATCTATGTCGCCCAGAAGACCCAGAGACCCAGGCCCATTTGGGGTCCCCAGCAAAAGATTCCCAGATCCCAGACCTCCCACTAATACTGTATATACAAAGGGTCTTTTCCTCCACGTTCACATGTGTGGGGAGGATCCTCTCACACCCCGCACTCCTAGACAAAGTAGAAAGGAAGACCTTTCGTCCACTCACCAACTCTTTGCAATCTCTCTCTCTCTGCCGCAATGTTGCATCTCTCTCGCTATTTTATCGCTACTATAATAATCAGTGTTCCTCAGAGCTTTCCCAGTGTATACCACCTCCTTTACGTAGGGCACATGGTACCCGTCTTGCAACACAATCCCACCCCTACTCTGTGCAACTCTCCAACCCAAGAGTGAAACGTTACTCTCAGACTTTCTTCTATTCAACAGCTGAGCTCTGGAACTCTCTCATAGAATCAGTCTTTCCCTCTTCCTATGAATTAAATTGCTTCAAACTCCTTGTGTCCAGGCATTTTGAGTCAATGTCCCTTGATTTTGGCCCTGTCACTCTTTCAACTCTGGGGGAGGCACTCGATGCAGGCAGTTCTGCCTTTTGCCTCCCTCACTCGCATAGAAGAAAAAAAACAAAAAAGGGAGTGAGGGGGGGAAGGGAGGTTAAAATGAGCGTGGCTGTTTGTGATCCATATGGAGGCGGCATAAGCTAGTGGGAACATTTGCGCACTTTGTTAAAAATGGGACAAAAAGGTGGCCAGATATGTTCCGTTAGCCTCGACAGCATCAATACCTCACTGGGAGAGATACATTCAGTTAACTTGCCATTCATTTCCATCTACCTATAATTTACACCCACAATGGCATTAAGTTTTGGCCAGGAAAAGATATACTGTATATGCCTATGAACTTGAGCTCACCGATAGGAATATGGTTACATGGATGAGTAATACGACAGTGAAAAAACAGCAAGAGCATAGTTGAAACAGTGACTTGGTAGCGTAATGCATAAATATGCAGAATTTCGGTGTGAGTATCCTAGGTTCGAGTCCTTGGAGTGTCACATGTAGGCTTATTTGTTGATTTCATTAATTGAGTTTAGAAGTAAATTTGGTTGGTGAAAAAATATAAATAAAGTGTACTGTATCAGAGGTGTTTTGGCCATGTGAAGATACTGATAATTAACCACTTCACCACCATTACATAATTTTCATCATATTTTCTTTAGTTTGTAATCTACCTATACGACTCAAATGGGTAAATACAATCTCAGTATACCGGTACCCTCTTAGTAACATAAGTCCTCTATCAATTATGTACGATTAAGTACGACAGGTTGGGTAAGAGGTATCCTCTTACCCAACATAAGTCCTACTTAAACTGCATAGAATCATCTAACTTTAGCCAGAATCAATGGTAAAAGGAGTCATGGTGCTGAAGGGGTTGAGTGAAGAATGTTTAGGCAGAATGGAAGTGAATGGTAGGATTAAAATATGTAGGCCGAGGAAGACTTGGACTGAAGTGACGGAACTACCACCATTTACAACGATATGAAATTTAAATCGATAAACAGTAAATAATTGAACTAACCATTATTCTCTTGTGTGCGTTCCAAGTCCTTGATAATCTGGATACTGAATTGCCTGAAGTTGTTACATCAGTACAATTCAGGTCATAGAGTGAAGGATACGTCCCAACAACCAATGGAGTAGGGGCATCTGGTCTTGATATCCATGCATACTGAAATTAAAATGTAAAACTTGCAAACTAAACAAACCAAAATTGGGACAAGGACAATATAAAGTCAAATTAAATTATCAAAATTGCTATGTGGAAACAATGCTTACTAAAATGAAAATTATTAAATAAAAGAACACAATCCACCACATAGGGTGTACATTACTATATGAGCAAGTTAATCTGTTTCCCAAGCAAACTAATCGCACATATAACAACGCACATATAACAACGCACTATCGTCACGTTAAAGGAAGTAGTCAAGTTTGGGAAGTCCGGGACGTTCTGGCAAATTTTACTAAACTCTGCATGAATAAAGAAACTACATGTTAAATGTCAAAATATTATTTAAAATCAAATATATTCAAAAATAGTAATCACAATGCTTTTTGCTCACATCATACTCATAGTATTCACGGAGATATAACATGCATAAAGAAGGCGTTTGCGCGCCAAATATTCCAGGGTGTGGCAATTGACGCGTGATTTAAACCCCCCAAAGCCTGGGAGTTAGGTCTCGGTAGGTAACCGTAGGTTAGACTTTGGTTAAGAGGCAGAATTAATCTAAAATGAAACAAATTTAAGGGTAGGGAATACTCAAAGGATTATCGTATGGAAAGAAGAAGAAGAAGAAGAAGAAGAAGAAGAAGAAGAAGAAGAAGAAGAAGAAGAAGAAGAAGAAGAAGAAGAAGAAGAACAACAACAACAACAACAACAACAACAACAACAACATGCTGGTATTTTATTTGTTCGAGCTCCAATTCTCCAAGTGGATTCACGAGCGCTCATATTAACTTGAAATTTCCTCCATTTAAAAAAAATGCATGATGGGAGAAAGTGTTACCATCAGCGACATGCAGTTTGGATTTATGCCAGGACGTGGCACAACTGATGCCATCTTCATTCTTAGGCAACTGCAGGAGAGGTTCTTAGAGAAAACAGGGAGTTATACCTAGTTTTTGTAGACCTGGAGAAGGCCTTTAACCGGGTGCCCAGGGAAGTAATGCAGTGGGCTATGAGAAAACTCGGAGATGAAGAGTGGCTAGTGCTTGTGATAATGAGAATGTATGAGAGGTCACAGGCAGCAGTTAAGAGTGAATGGGGGCCTGAGTGAAGAGTTCCCAGTGAAAGTTGGAGTTCACCAAGGTTCAGTGCTGAGCCCATTACTGTTTGTGAAGGTCCTGGAGGCTCTGTCAAGGGACTTTAGGACAGGACTCCCATGGGAGCTGTTATATACAGTACAGACGATCTAGTTCTTATCGCAGATAGTGCGCAGGAAGCAGAGGCAAAGTTCAAAAGATGGAGGGAGGGTATGGCAAATAAGGGCTAAAGAGTTAACATACATAAAACAAAGGTCATGATTAGTGGAGTAGGGCATGGAACTATGGAAAGAAGCGGCGACTATCCATGCGCAGTATGTGGGAAGGGTGTGGGAAGTAACTCAATCCAATGTTGCGTCTGTAGTGACTGGGTACACAAGAGATGTAGTGGAGCTAGAGGACCTTTGACAAGAATCATAACTTTTGAATGTGCAGTGTGTAAGGGAGATATTGTGTTAAATGACCAGCCTGTTAGTGTTGATTTTGACAGTGTAACGCTGGAATGTGTGAATAAGTTCTGCTACCAGGGCGATACGGTTTCCGCCGGAGGTGGCGCTGAAGCTTGCTCCATGCTTGAAGATGTATGAGGATTCGCGAAGTTCGGTGAGGGTGAAAGGTGTACTGAGTGATGAATTCGCAGTCCGTGTTGGAGTCCATCAGGGTTCAGTGTTAAGCCCCCTCCTCTTTATTATGGTCTTGGAGGCGCTGTCTAGAGTTTTTAGAGGCGGACTCCCGTTGGAACTGTTTTATGCAGACGATTTAGTCCTAATAGCTGACAGTATGCAGGATGCTGAGGCCAAATTCAGAAAGTGGAGAGAGGGCATGGCGAGCAAGGGTTTAAGAGTCAATATTAACAAAACCAAGGTTATGCATTGTAGTTTGAGACGAGGCAATGTGGAAAAGAGCGGTGCATACCCATGTGCAGTGTGTGGAAAGGGATCTCTGCCGGTGGTGGGGCCGAGGCTGCCACTGTTGCTAGAATTAGGTGTGGCTGGGGGAAGTTCAGAGAATTGATGCCAATCCTGACCATGAAAAGAATGGTGTTAGAAGTGCAATGACGTATGCCTCCATGGGCCGTTAAAGTAGTGTCAACAGAATGGAGCGTAATGAGATGAGAATGGTGAGATGGATGTGTGGGGCCAGGCTACAGGATAGAATAACAAATGTTGAGCTGAGGAGACGTTTAGGTATAAAGAGTATTAGCGAGGATGTATGTATGTATGTATGCTAGAGATAGAAGTGGCTGGGGAAAGTTTAGGGAGCTGCTGCCACTCCTGACCATGAGAGGATTACCTCGGTAATGCGTTCAGCGCTCTCCGAGGGTCCCTGGCCACGGAAGCAGAAGTAATTCCATGGGAAATCAAAGAAGTACTGCCAAAGAGACTCCCAGTCGGCAGCGCCAAAGTGCCAGAAACGCTGCCGGTTGGGAGGGTCGGGTGGCCGTACCGGAGAGATAGGACAGGTGACAGATATTAGTTTATGGTCGGAGGAGCCCAAAGAAGAGAAAAGATTTACAGTATAAGCAGAAGGGTTAGAGGTTAGAAATAAGTCATGAATGTTGGGCCGATCTCCGAAGCGATCCGGGCGAGTTGCTGGACTAACTGCTCTAGGTCGTTTAAGATAGAAAATATGTAGGCTTGTTCACCAGGTTGGTCAGTGGAAACAGAGAAGAGCCATTGGTGGTGGTGAACTTTGAAATCTCCTAAGATGGAGATTTCTGTGAAAGGAGAGATGGATAGAATCTGTTCCACTTTAGAAGTTAGATAGTCAAAGAATTTTGGATAGTCAGTAGAATTAGGGGAGAGATAGACAGCACAGAAATATTTAGTTTAAGAGTGACAAGAAAGCTTTAGCCAGAGAGTTGAGAATTCAGAAGAATCTAAGTTGGGAACACGAGAGAAAGCAAGATTGTTGCGTACATAAATGCAACATCCACCTTTGGCTCAAAACTGAAGATAGAGATAGTAGGAGGATATAGAGAATAATGTGTGTACACTGTGTATGTATAAACCCTTTCAGTATTTCCCCCTTGTATACTGGCTATCATTAGATGATTTCATGTAGTTTAGAAAGGAAATTTGAAAGTCAGAGGGCTAACTGATAAAAACTTTACCCCTTTGTATTGCTATAGTCTCCCTAAGCTGAATAAAATTGCCTACTGTTAGCAGGAATAGATGAAGAAGGCATCCAACAACTGAGTTAACTGTGTGTGTATAATGTATTAATGTGTGTCATGATACTAATACTGTGTACTGTATTAGATCTGCGGCCTGATGACTCGAATCCAACCTAACCAGGGCAGTATAGGAGATGACACTGCTCTCAACGATGTCAGGTCAGTCTACAGACAGACATGTATACATTTACACATCAATACACCATACACTTAAATACACACACCCACATCCTAGTGACACACTCAGTCACTCACACACATCCATCCCTGTGACACAAAAACACATCCATCCTCTTGACACACATATCCATCCTCGTGACACACATATCCATCCTTGTGACACAAACATTCATCCTCGTGACACAAAAATTCATCCTCGTGACACACACACACATTCATCCTCGTGACATAAACACACACATTCATCCTCGTGACACACACACATTCATCCTCGTGACACACACACACACACATTCATCCTACATTCATCCTCGTGACACACACACACATTCATCCTCGTGACACACACACATTCATCCTCGTGACACACACACATTCATCCTCGTGACACACACACACATTCATCCTCGTGACACACACACACATTCATCCTCGTGACACACACATTCATCCTACATTCATCCTCGTGACACACACACACATTCATCCTTGTGACACACACACATTCATCCTTGTGACACACACACACATTCATCCTTGTGACACACACACATTCATCCTCGTGACATAAACACACACATTCATCCTTGTGACACACACACATTCATCCTCGTGACACACACAAACATTCATCCTCGTGACACACACACATTCATCCTCATGACACACACACACATTCATCCTCGTGACAAACACACACATTCATCCTCGTGACACACACACACATTCATCCTCGTGACACACACACATTCATCCTCATGACACACACACATTCATCCTCGTGACACACACACACATTCATCCTCGTGACACACACACACATTCATCCTCGTGACACACACACATTCATCCTTGTGACACACACACACATTCATCCTTGTGACATAAACACACACATTCATCCTTGTGACACACACACATTCATCCTCGTGACACACACACATTCATTCTCGTGACACACACACATCCATCCTCGTGACACACACACACTCATCCTCGTGACACACACACATTCATCCTCGTGACACACACACATTCATTCTAGTGACATACACATTCATCCTCGTGACACACACACATTCATCCTCGTGACACACACACACACTCATCCTCGTGACACACATACATTCATCCTCGTGACACACATACATTCATTCTCGTGACACACACACATTCATCCTCGTGACACACACACACTCATCCTCGTGACACACACACATTCATCCTCGTGACAAACACATTCATTCTCTTGACACACACACATCCATCCTCGTGACACACACACATTCATCCTCGTGACACACACACACACACTAATCCTCGTGACACACAAACACACTAATCCTTGTGACACACACACACACACTAATCCTCGTGACACACACACACACACTAATCCTCGTGACACACACACACATTCATCCTCGTGACACACAGACACACTAATACTTGTGACATACAAACACACTAATCCTCGTGACACACACATATCCTCAACACACACAACAAACAGTCACGGACAAAACTTAAATTTAAGACCTTTATCATGGTGTGCTAAGGAGTAACACCAATGATGATGATGATGATACAGTTTTTAGCACCGTACACTCCCTTGATTGACAGGGCTTGGGCGTGCCCTGGTTACAGGGACTTTACTGGACATTTGCCACAAATCGCTAGACCTGAGTGTCCAAACTCTTGACGTTTACCAATGACACGGAGTGGGATCGAACTGCCGATCCTTTGATCAGCAGTCAAATGCACTACCGACTATGCCACGGCCCATGGCATCAATCTACACCAAAATAATTTATTATTCAGTTACCTCAAAAATTATAAAATGCCCAACAAAACTCAACACAAAAAGGTAGTTTTGAAGTTACCATATTATTGGAGAAGACTTAGTTCTCAACAATATATATAATAATAATTGTGGAACCAGCAGAAAAGGACCAGACAACCTCCTCCAACCCCCTGCCCTCAGTATGGAGCGAAATCAACATTCCACAAGACTCAAGATTTGACAAATGCATGGCGGCCTACGCAAGTGAAGTAGACCTCCAGGTGGTGGACCTGTGCCAGGTCAATATCACCCCCAACTGATGTCCCTGCAGCTCCAGGTAACAGTCAATCAGGACCCTAAATGCCACCAAGCCAGAAAGAGGAGACGGCTCAACTCGGGGAAGGAAAATCACCCAAGCTTCCTGACTGCACCTAGATCAGAGGAGCTAAACCTTTAATCCCCCCCCCCCCCCCCTGTGATCAGTTTAGCCAGGACCAAGGGACCAACAGCCCGATCCAGCCCCCGAGTTGGCCTCTGGGTTTCCCCCACCGGCCATCACTACCATCTCACACCGATTTTCACAGGGTGCTACAAGAAGCCGCATGGTATCACAGCCCCTAGAAACTGATCGTTGTATATATCATTGTATATATCTGCAGTATTGCATGTCCGTGTATTATTTATCTCTGTCTACTTTTATGTGTATATCTTCTGTGTAATAAAAAACATAATTTGTGTCCTTTTATGTTTACTTAATCTGCTCAGTTAATGACCCCACATGTGCATACTAGCCTGAATAATATTGACACTTCCATAACATAATATTTGGAAACATCTCTCAAAGACAATTAACATATCGCTAGAAAATCTAATCTACACCTGTATTTTTCATATATTTTCAGGTTTCTGTGTTGTGACCTCCCCACTGAGAGATAATGCCAGAGGAGCAAGATGAAGAGCGGTCTGGCTTTACACTAATGAAATCGTGTCTCGTTAGCCACACTGAAGCAATAAAGTTGATATCATACTGGTTAAGCAAGCTCTTTTTATAATTATCCTGTTAAGGGGAGATGGGCTGCTTTTCTGGTCCCCTTTCTCCCTCATGTTAAGCCCCATTTGTTTTGAGATTACAGTATAAGGCCCATTAGTTTGGCGATTGTAAGACCTTTTGCCTCATTTATTTGTCAATATTAAGACCTTTCGTGCCCTATAGGTGTCGATTTTTTCCTGGCGAGCGATAGCAAGCCTGTAATTGTGGAGGAGGCAGCCTTCGGCCGTGACATTTTTCTACCAAAAAATGTACAAATTAATCTCGTAGGGGGATCAAATGGATGTTTTTTTTAAAGTTTGATGGTCTAGGGAGGAAATTTAAAAATATATCTATTTTTATCTATTTGCTCAGGCCCATTCCCCATTTTTGTTTTTATATAAATACATTCTATCTACAGTATTCTACAGTATATGCTCAGGCCCATTCCCCACTTTTCCTATTGTTATTATTTATTTTCTATTAAATTCTATTTTATTATTTTTGTTTTTCTTGGGGGTGGCCGCCTCAAGACAGAGCAAGAACAGGGAAAACACAAAACACAACATAAAACAACGAACAAACACAGACAAAACACAAATTCACACACGTCTAGGTCACCCAGAGACCAGGGTCACCAAGGTTGCTCCAGCGGCTCCCGGACGGATTGCCGACGGACATTTGGCCGACAGACCCTACCCTAACCTAACTTAACCTAACCGTTCGGCCAAATGTCCGTTCGGCCAAATGTCCGTCGGCAATCCGTCCAGCCACGGCTCCAGCACTCCCCCGACCACCCGGAGAGGTTCCGATCTCGGCAGGCAGACATGCAGCGGAGCCGAAGCCACAAGCCAGCCCACCATACTTCCAGGCGCACCCTTCATATTAATCATCTCCCCGGGCCAGGCGCCTGATGGATTATTATCTAGTCCAACTTGCGCCCAACCCCTTCCCCCAAATGACCACGTGTTCACTAAACTATTCACAAGCATTCTCCATTCATTCCTGTTTATTACCACTTCCTTTGCCTGATCTATAGTCATTCCTCTATCATCCAAAGCTTGTCTTACACAGTCTCTCCATCTCAATGGGGGTCTTCCTGCCCTTCTATCTCCCCTTGTATCTGACTCAAATATTCTCTTTGTAAGCCTTTCATCTCCCAATCGTTCAACATGACCATACCAGCTCAGCACCCTTCTGTCCACTCTGGCTGACAAATGTTCCTGCTACCCCACTCTCCTCAATCCGTCTCTACGAGTAACTCCACACATACTCCTCAAGCAGCTCATCTCCATCACATCCAGCTTTCTTCTCTCCTTTTTCTTCAGAGCCCATGTCTCAGCCCCATACATCACTGTTGGCACAACAATTCCTTGACACATTGCACTTTTTACTTTCATTCCGAGATTTCTCGTCTTCCACATACAGTACTTCCCATTGCTCCGAAAACCTTCCTTCCTTCACACACTCTGTTTTACCTCCATTTCTATACCTCCACTCCTGCTTATCGTTCCTCCTAGATATTTAAAAAACTCGTTCCAATATTTCCCCATCTATACATGGACCCCTAAAAATAACCAGTCCCCTTAATTATAGGATAAATCAAATCACTATGTTGCTAGAGAAGAGTTATCCCTTTCAATAATATGACGATGTTGTTGCTTTTTTTTTCATTCTAGATACTTCCAGACGATTTCATTCAACACTCGAAGGACCCGTCAGAGCTAGAGACTTAACACTTTGGTTCATAAAGGTCCTTCCTATTTTGAGTAAAATCATCTGGCAATAGTAAAGAAATCGTGGCCTCATTGAAAGAGATGATGCTATATATGAAAGGATTGTATCAGTAATAAATAATTAATATATAATTCCAGCGTGGGATACAAGATGGGTTGAGTCAAGGGGGGCATCACCCCCCTCAACCCCTCATGTATCCAATTTACCCCATAGTTTCCCTCACCTACTGTAAAAGCATGATTTACCCAATAAATGGCGCCATTTGACGTCGTATACTTCCTTATACTTGGTGTAGTCTAGAGGTATCTTCAGATTAATGAATAATGGGTAAGTTAATGCAAATCCTTCACTCTCAAACCATGAAAAACAACAATAAAACACTATATTCCTTGAACTTAATATATAGAAAACTTGGCAAATAAGGCTGCTCAAGCTGTCTTGAATTATACCCTTATTTCTTGCAGTCCTTACTATAAAACAACACTGTACAGTATATATAAAAAAAAAAAAAAAAGAAAAAAAAAAAAAAAAAAGTGCTAAAGCTCTTGGATGTCACGCGGTAAAAATGTAACCGAGTTTTTTGCATGGGGTTCATAAAATCACACACCTTAAAACTCCCAAAACAAGGAAAACAAAAATACTTGCAAACATTTTCCCCGGTGTAAAACTGAATTTTTTAATTTTTCTTATATAACTCCCAATTGCTGGTTGGGAGGAGGGGCGTCGACTGACTGGGGACAGAGGTGCATGGGGGCGTTTAGTTCAGGGATCACGGCGTCAGGCAATAGATAGCTAGATAATACAGTTCAGCTCATAATGGCGTATATAATATAGCAATGATGTACTGTATACGACACAGACAGAGGGCTGGTACTACAAAACCAAACCGATAACCTCATCATCCTTAACGACATCCATCAACATACCCATATTCCTCACCAAGCCCTCTATAACCCATCATCTCCAGACATCACCTTTTGCTCCCCAGAACTCGCCCCCACAACATCCTGGAGGGTGGTCAGAACCTTAGGCTCTGACCACCTCCCGATCATTATCACCACCAAAACCAGACTCACCCCAGCTAGCCACAAACACACATACACCAATTATAAAAGAGCTAACTGGGAAGCATTCACAAATGAGACAGAACAACACTTCACAACTCTAAACAGTACACCCATCACTAACATCAACAATGCTGTACACATACTCAATAAAACTATCCAAAACGCTGACAAGAAACACATTCCAAGAGGTAACAGAAAAAGACACAACCCCAACTTCACACCAGAAATTCAAAACCTCATCAGACAACGCGACATACTGAAACACTCCCCAGCACCCCACACACAAGACATCACACAACAAATTCAAGCACTCAACACCCAAACTAACAACAAAATACAAGAACAACAAAAACTAAATTGGAATAACTTCCTACAAACACTTGATCACAAAACAAACCCCAAAAAACTATACAAAACACTAAACAGCATCACACTTTCCAACAGCAACACAACACAATCACATGCTGCAATCACAACAACAGACTCTACTCCTTCATGTAAACAACAAGCAAACACTCTCATCAATCACTTTTCACATGTCAGCCACCTAAAACCTCACAAAGACGACCGACGTGTCATCCGACGTAAGAGACAATTCCCCACAGACCCTGACTATACACCCTTCACCAATCACCAGACAAAGCATATCATCAACAATCTCAAGCACTCACCCGCCTGTGGCCTAGACAACATAAGCAACATACACCTCAGACACCTGGGACCACAAGGCATACAAGCACTCACTAACATATCAAACTACAGCTATTCACACAACACAATACCAGACATTTGGAAGCATGGTATCATCATCACTTTCCCCAAACCCAACAAAGACCCCACGCTACCCTCCTCGCACCGCCCCATCACACTCCTTTGCTCCCCCTCCAAAGTCATGGAACGCCTAGTATTACAACTAATTACACCTGACCTACCCCTAGCTCCAACACAACATGGCTTTAGGCCACTGCACTCCACAAACACTCTTCTCACAGACCTTACACAAAGAGCTTTCGACGGCATCAATTCAGCTAGACCACCACACAGATCACTATTAGCCACACTCGACATTAGTAAAGCCTTCGATGCCATCCCCCGCCACAACCTAACAAACAAAATCTACAACACAAACATGCACAACAACACAAAACGGTGGCTGGCCAACTTCCTAGCAGGCAGATGTGCACACGTATCTTTTGCCGGTCAGTCATCTAAAATCAGAAACTTTCCAAACGGAGTCCCACAAGGATCCGTCCTATCGCCCGCACTCTTCAATCTGTACATGCACGATATAACTACACCCAATACGCCCCAAATAAACTTAGCCTCCTATGCAGATGACATAACACTCACATGCACACACCATGACCCAAAAAGAGCAACAGATCTCCTTCAACCCTATCTCAACACACTACATGGCTGGTGCACTACAAACAGACTTAATCTAGCCCCAGCCAAATCCACCGCAACCCTGCTCACAAGTTGGACAGGAGAACACGAATACATCCCTCAACTCACCATAAACAACACACCCCTAACACATACACACACACCCAAAATCCTAGGAGTAACATATGATACTCATATGACATTCAAACAGCACACCACAAACATTAAAAAGAAACTGACACCCAGACTTAACGCCCTCAGGTCACTTGCTCACACAAAATTTGGACACAACAAAGAAACTACCACCACAGTATATAACAATACATAAGATCAGTGATGGAATACGCAAGCCCAGCCTGGGCTTCTAACCTAGCTGAAACACATCATAAGACCTTACAGACTATTCAAAACAAAGCCCTGAAGATCATTACAGGCTGCACAGCTACTGCACCCACAGATCACCTACATCAAGAAACCAAAATCCTCAAAGTCAAAGACCATCTGGACATGAGAGGCACTCAATTCCTGGCAGCAGCCTCCACGAACCAAGACCACCCACTAAACTACATGGCAACACACCCACAGACACCAAGAAATATCAAAACAACACCCAGCACACGGTATCACACACAATTATTGTCCTCTCTCCCTCCCTGCCCACCCCGAACCAACATCCAGAAGCACATCCATACTCATATCTCTCACCGATCCATCCACTCACTCACAGACAACACACAGCTGCATGCACGACCTCCCGAAATCCATCCTTCCGAATCCTCCCTTCCTCGCGAGGACAGAGTCCACCTGGCCAGGCTGAGATGCGGACACCATCCAGCTCTCCTGAGCTATCAGAAGAGACTGGATGACTCCGTTGTCGACGCCTGCCCGGGATGTAACACAGCACCCCATACCATTAAACACATCATAGAAGACTGCATTTCACACAACCACTTACGCCAACAACACAATCTACACTCAATGAGAGCTCTGTGGGAAAGCCCGATCGTGGCCATGGCCTTTCTCAGGGACTCGGGGCTGTTCGGCCAGGCAGCTTAGGGAACAACAACAACAACAACAACTGTATACAGTATGCTATAACAGACCTATTAGTTGGATTCTGCGTACATTTAAAACACGCGGTGAATTACCAATGATAACGCTCTTCAAATCTCTAGTGCTACCGCGGCTTGAATACTGTAGCGTATTAACATCCCCATACAAAGCAGGTGAAATAAATTATTTAGAGAGTGTATAAAGAAATTTCACTTCGCATATAAGTTTGGTAAAACAGCTACACTATTGGGATCGTTTAAGAGCACTGAACCTGTACTCGCTGGAACGTAGAAGAGAACGTTACCTAATAATATACACATGGAAAATTGCAAAGGGTTTAGTACCAAACCTACATACTCCGATAGTCATGAAATTCAGTGATAGGAGAGGCTGGGAATGCAATATCCCCCGGATGAATATCAGGGGTGCTATGGGCTCTCTGCGAGAGGGCTGGTTATCACACAGAGGCCCACGTCTCTTCAACAAACTCCCACGGCGAGTAAGAGACATGAGGGGCATCTCTTTAGACAACTTCAAGAGAGCCCTCGATGTCGAACTGCAAAAAGTGCCAGACGAGCCCATATTAGCAAGGGAGCGGGCTGTCTCTTCAAACAGTCTGCTGCACCAAAACACAACCCACAACGAGGGGCGACGCGCTCCTCGGTGCTGCTAGGAGAGTGGCGAACACAACCTAAGGTAACCTAAGGTAAGGTATTACGCACATAGCCTAAAGATAATATGTAGGCTTACCCATAATAGAAGCCGTTACAAAAGGTTTTATCCTGACATCCACCAAGTCCAAGGCCCAAAGGTATAGGAAATCTGGATTATCTGGTAAAGTAAAGCAGCAGGTGAGCCGCGATAGTAGTTACTAAAATTAGAATAAAAACAAATATGATAATCTTCAACAACGCTACTGTAGCGCTATTAGAAACAATTTATTAGGGAAAATAGAGACCAATAGACTCGCCATATTATTCTCATTATAGTCCGCATGGAGGAATTTTGTTATAGACAACTTGAAAAAACCCAATTTCACCGAATAATAATAGCCTAATCAAAGTCCCGATTGTAAACGAAGCATTCCGTCGACTTTACCTCCGTCTCCTTGTTTTGTACGATGCCCCGATGCGGCAGGCGCGATTCACCCAATAAATGGCGCGAGCGTGACTCACCCGCTATAGCTGTTACGCGCCAAAACAAAAATCCGGCAACCTGTTTTTGCCCCCTTAGAGAAGAGATAAATATATGAGGATAACAATAAGTCAAGTGGGGGCACCCTCAACCCATCATGTATCCAAGTTACCCCACAATTTCCCTCACCTATTGTAAAAGTGCGATTCACCCAATAATCGGCGCCATTTGACACCGTATCTTCAAATTGACGGATAATGGGTAAGTTAATGCAAATCCTCCACTCAAACCATGACAAATAATAATAAAACACTAGGCCTTTAGCCTATTCCTTGAAGAAAAATAAATAAAAACATGGTAAATAAAGCTGCTGTAGTAACATTGAACGCTACCTTACCAGAAATATATACAGTACTGTATTATGATAATGGGCCTATGATAGTGAAAGAAACACAGAAAAATGGAAAATAGGAACGGTTTATTGGAAGTTTATGTGAACAACCGTAGCAATGAATTGGTTGCCATGCACAAGTCTAGACCTTATCCTGCACTTTATAATAAAATATGTATGTATTCATTTACTCAGGCCCATTCCCCACTTTCCCCCTTTTTTTTTGGGGGGGGGGGGGGGGGGGACTCATGACAGCGCCCGAATAGGGACAACACAACAGAAAACAATGAACACACAAAAACAAAATACAAATTCATACACATCTAGGACCGTATATTATAATATAAATACCAAGCAAAATAACATTACAATATATTAACCGTATCTTCCATGGGTAGTGTAGTCCAAATATGAGATTATATAGCCTAGTTATAAAAATATTATATACGTATTGTATAAAAATATTATATACGTATTGTATAAAAATATGATATACGTATTGTATAAAAATATGATATACGTATTGTATAAAAATAGTAAGTCGAAATTTCAGTTGCTGGTCAGGAAGTTAGGCCAAAGGGCAAGAATGGGGATGGATGTAGTGATCGGGCGTACGGTCATGTGCGCTCGCAGTTACGTTCCCGTCTATTTTTACGCTATATTTTCTGCTATTTGCCCCCTGTCATTACTACATGAATACTAGGTTAGGTTAGGTTGTTTGGTTAGGCTAATGTATTTTTATATCCAAAGGCAGTCAAAATAGACGGGAACATGATGGGAAAGGTCCGACGCCACTACGCGTAGTGTAAACAAGGCTGGCGGTACGCCCGCACTTAACATTCTTGCCCAAGAATGTAGTTACCGGGTGTACCGCCCGTCTTGTTTACACTACGCGGACGCTCACCATCATGTTCCCGTCTATTTTGACTGCCTTTGGATGCAAAAATACATTACCCTAACCAAACAACCTAACCTAACCTAACCTAGTATATATTATAGATTTATAAGTATTTATTTTATTATAAGTATTTATAGATGATTAGATGATTTTTTTTGTATGTCGGTAGTGGTACACCCAGTAACTACATCCATCCCGGCCAAAGCCTTTACAAAGGCGCGATGTCAGTGCCATGTCTTGTCTTGGGGATTAATGGCGCCTAAGGTGACTGACACTATGACAGTCACGGACTCGCCCAAATCGCACGGCCTGCTCAGTGCCATAGTGAAGGGTCGAAAGGCTATGAAGGCAAAACGGCACGATAAGCGCTTCCGACGATTTATGTTGTTGTGGAAGCCTCTTACGATGGCCAGTACCAGGCTGAGCTGGTCTCTGTGCCACTGTTCCTGTTCCTCACATCAATTGCCCCGCTGTACCCATTGCCTACAGTCGTGCCACTGCCATATGCTGTTAGGATGGGGGAGTTAGTGGTTAGTGCAGTTAGTGATTAGTAGAGTTAGAGAAGGATAGTGGAATTAGCAGTTAGTGTAGGCTAGTTAAATAATAATTAGGGGAGTTAATTGATTAAGTGGTTAGTGGAGTTAATTGATTAGTGGTTAGCGGAGTTAGATAGTGAGTACGGGAGTTAGTGGTTTGTGGGGTTAGGAAGCTAGACGGTAAGGGGTAACAATAGTAAGTACCGGTACTGGTGATGGGGAGTTGTGTTAGAAACATGTTTTGTAGAATGCATGCGACGTATCACTGCAGGCGTTTGTACAGTACCTTGTTTTCAGTTTTCACACATGACATTAAAAATCAGTACATCACTAGCTCGACCATTATGATGCATACTGTTTATACCTAACATTCTCCACTTGTTTGAATATATCACACCCATATTGAACTTACCTGCAGAGGTCGTACAGGCCGTGCTAAGGTAGACGGTTTGTTTGAGTGTGGTGGTGTAGTACGTTGGCACGGTGTTGGTGATATACTGAGACACATGCTGGGTCTTGGTGATGTACGCGGCAGAGGTCTTGGTCACATACGCCGTCTGGGGAAGAGATTATAAATAATGTAGGCTATACCCTTCTACCCAGCAGTGAGGTGCACCGATATGAATTTTGAATTTGGGTGTTAAAAAAAAAAATCTCCCTATTAACGGCAGTTAAAATCTCATTAAGACCCTTACTGGCAAAATAGATGCTGATTTCAATAAGTTGTGAGGGGGGGGGGGGGGGGGGGGGGGGCAAACTTGCAAAGCCCCCCCTCAACCCATCCTGTATCCCAAGGCAAAAAAAAAAATTTTTTTTAGGCTACTCAGAAAATGACTTACGTCTGAGTGTTTAAAGATCGTTGGATAATGGGAGAAATAAATTTTACGGGGATTGTAGATAATTTCAACTACAGTACAGTACTGTATAATGATGAAAAGTTTTGAAAACTACCTAAAACCAAAAAGAAAAACCACGGGAAAATTAGTGGTAGTTTCGGTAATATTTTCCCCTTTACCAAAATAGGGACCAATAGACTCGCCATATTTTTCTCTGATCTCATTATAGGCTAGTCCGCATGGAGGATTTTCGCTATCGACAACTTGAAAAAACCCGATTTCACAGAAAAATAACACTGAAAAATAATTAAAGTCCCGAATGTAAACACATCATTCAGTCGACTTGACCTCCTTCTCCTTCTTGTTTTGTAGGAGGTGGCGCGCGAACCGCGATTCACCCAATAAATGGCTCGAGTGTTACTCTAGCCTTCTCACCGAATACAGTCCAACTCGGCCCATTGTCAACTCGGCTGATTGAATACCAACTCGGCCCATTATATACCAACTCGGGGTTACTCGGCCCACATGGCATAATTACCAACTCGGCCCATTGATTACCAACTCGGACCACATGGTTTAATACAAACTCAGCCTTTTTTACAGCTCTGCCTTCACATTGTATTTTGTCTTTAAACTACATAAAGTTGTATTGGGGAGTTGAAGCTGTTAGGAGAGAAATGAAAAAAAAAAAAAAAAAAAAAAAAAAATATATATATATACTGTATATATATATATATATATATATATATATATATATATATATATATATATATATAGGGCTATATATATATATATATATATATATATATATATATACCGGTATGTATATATATATATATATATATATATATATATATATATATATATATATATATATATATATATATATTCTACTCTACCAATCTTAGGCTAGGTAAACATAGGCCTATACTAACATTTATTAGCCTAAACAACTTTATTAATTTTGGAGTAACAAAATACTAGGCCTAGGCCTATGTATATTTCTATAGATGATCTAATTTAGCTATTTTTATACCACACATGTTTTAAATATTTGAAGACAATTAATCTTTATAAGCATATAGGCTATTCGTTTTGTATAACATATTGATTAACCCCTTGACTCGCTAGCCTATAATTATTACCTTTAAGAAGGTTTAAGTTTTTATTTCATTCTGGCTACTATTAATCGATGTTATTCATTCAGCTTAGGAAGGATCTCTAGCAATTATAAGGCTTCAAACTATCTCAATCAACCGTTTTCAGTACCACCTATTCTTCCTAAGCTGCATAAAATCATCTAAATACCGGTATAGGCTAGCTGGAATAAAATACGGCAAGAATGTAGTTACCGGGTGTACCGTCCGTCTTGTTTACACTACGCGGACGCTCACCATCATGTTCCCGTCTATTTTGACTGCCTTTGGAAATTGGATACAAAAATACATTACCCTAACCAAACCTAACCTAGTATTATAGATTTATAAGTATTTATTTTATTAGGCCTAGGCTATAAGTATTTATAGATGATTTATGTTGTATGTCGGCAATGGTACACCCGGTAACTTAGTAACTACATCCTTCCCTAAAATACTACAGACGTCGCCGGTACATAAGGGGTTAACTACCACTACCAGTGATCCTTTCTCATATGCATAACATTTCAAAATATATCTATAAAGACATAGCCTAGACATTACCCGCAAATCCACAATAATAATCAGTGTTCAAAACACTGATTAAAGATTTTCATATAATTATAGGCTAGGCCTAGCCTAAGTAGTCTATAGTTTTTGAAACAGTTGGTGGGCCGAGTTGGTAATCCAGGACGGGCCGAGTTGGTAATGCAAGACAGGCCGAGCTGGCATTAGGCTAAGTGGGCCGAGTTGGCCCTACACCTACTCATCAATATAAAGTAGGCTACTGGCAGTGGCAACCTCAGTTTTGCCCCCTTTCAGATCAAAGTAGGCTAGCCTAGGCCTATCCTCCTATATGAGAATGACAATAAGTCAAGGGAGGGGTGAGGGGGGGGTAGCGCCCCCCTTAACCCATCCTGTATCCAATTTACCCCCAAGATTTCCCTCACCTAGGCTACTGTAAAAGCGCGATTCACCCAATAAATGGCGCCATTTAAGATTGACGCCGTATCTTCAGATTGGTGTATAGACTAATGGATGTTAGCCTAGGCTAATGCAAATCCTCCACTCAAACCATGAAAAACACTAAAACACTAGCCTATACGAGGCCTAGGCTCCTCGAAGTCGAAGCAAAACAAAAACAAATTGTAAATAGGCCTAAGGATGCTGTAGCCTATATAATTATTCGTATAATCAATGGAATGGTAGGAATTCATTACCTTTTTCTTGAATATTGCGAAATTAGATTAGTATCTTCTTCTTCTTAGGGTTGTGATGTGCAATGTACACGGAGTAGGAATCTCCAGATATTTGCACAGGCGTTATTGGCGTTGGACAGCTTTTTATGTGTTAGTTGGGCTTAGTATCTTATTATAGCCTATTCTGATATCAAACAAAGCACGTCACATTTATGAAAGAAAACATGATTTGGGTAAAATTCTAGTTTCACGTACACAGCGACAAAAGGGAGGCGCCGTTGTAAAGGCATAGCTTCCCGACCAACTATGAAGATCAGGGAAATTGCTGGGTAAAAGACGTAATATAATGATAATAAACTACATTAACGACATTAGCCTAACCTAACAACCTTACCTAACCTAACCTAGTATTATGTAATAGCTATGGTGCCGCATATGGGGAGATATTTTTTTTTTTTTTACAGTAGGTATAATTCCTTATAATGCATTTCCGCCGCTTTGGACATATATAGGAATTAAGTATGGTATATGACAACTCTAAAGTAGCCATATAAATTTATGAGTATGCTGTGAAAGCGAAACTAGAATTAAACCATGATGGGTTTCAAAGAAAACCTCTAGTATTCCCGATAATTTAAGGGATAACTTCTAATTTCCTTTAAAATGGTTACGTAAGTTTTGTATAGTCTATCAATAATTTAGGTTGCAAATTATGGGTAGGATACTGTAAAATTGGTTTAATTTAATCGTAATTTTATATATATATATATATATATATATATATATACAGTATATATTTTTATTTTATTTTTTCCCTGAGAGGGGGAGGGGACCCCCCCCCCCCCCCCCGCCCGATCCGCCTTTGCAAAGACAGCAGTTTCTCCATTGTACGTTAGTTATATTGATAAATCACTTGAAAAGGGATTCAATTTACCATATGATGAAATAAAACCGAGTATAGTTTCAATGTTTTGTATACTAGCACTGACCTTATCGATGACCTTGGTGTGGTGAGCTGTTACTGTTTTGGTCTGGTACACGGTCCTCCCACAGTTCTGAAATAAGGTACACACCTGTTATACAGTAATACACCATTACATACACTTGACAAATATGAGTCAGTCATATCATCCATAGCATACTATAGGCCCTAACATTTTTGTCCTGTGTATGAAGGAGACAAAAGACAAAGTTGCCTGGAACAAGTGCTTCCCCCCCCCCCCCCCCTCCCCCAAGTTATAACATAACTAAAGATGTAAAGGATATGCTACTATTAACTATCATTGTTGTTGTTGTGTAGGACCCAGCTGACTAATGACTCATAACCAGCCCTTCAAAACACCTCTATCAGCCTGGGCAGGCTCCAATACCCTCTATGGTGAAACAATCCTGTTTTAGGAGTCATCACAACACTGATGAAGCTGGCAATCAAGATGTAAGCAACTCGTAACCAGGAACAGGCACACAGAAGGTTGGACCGCAATGGGGGTGTGTACGGAAGAGGCATTTCGCCCCACAGCCGAAAGCTGTGGACCCCTGACGACCTTACCACCACTGTTAAGTGATGGGGTGGCGCTTCTACTCGCCATTATCCTGAAGGGACCAAAGTTGGAGAGTAGATTACCGTTCAAGGGGAATTTTAAGTCCTGAAAGATAGTCGGCTGATGGTTAGGCCAGCCCCATTCAGTCGATACACAGGGATACGGGGTGGACAATTCTGCTCTAAATCTTGTGTAGTTCCCTCCCACCCAGGGGCATCAACATTGGTCCTGGTACTATGAGTGTTGAACAATACTCACATTGTACACCTGTTGGGGTTTGGGTTCTGGCTCCGGCTGACCATACTGGGGACTAGGACTGGCTGACCCTAGGCTGCTCATCACCACCATCATCACCAGAACCATCGACATCATCTCAAACACCAATCTCGACCTGGGGTACAGTCAACCATAAACATTTTAACATCTCTCCTATTGTAATTAGAAATATCAAAATAAATAAATAATTATATAATATATTTATATATAAAGTATATATAATTATATTCTATGTCTCAAGCTCGGGATTGTAGGCTGTTCAGTAGCCTGTAACTCTTATGAGGCCCCAAGATTACCAATTGAAGCTTTGAGATATGTACGTTGGGTACTGCTTCTTATGTGTCGCACTAAAGGGTCACCAAGGAGCTTCAAGGTGTTGGTTGCTTCTTCTCTGCCACACTAGATGACGACATATTAATACACATCACTTGATATGGAGAGAGCAGCTATACGGTCGTTCACAGCATCTTCGAATATGGTCGGACATCTTCTATGCTATGCATTGGTGACGATATAGGGGGTGTTTCCTTGACATGTTGGTGTAGCTAGGATACTTGTAGAACAGCAGGGATGATCAGATCACCTCGGAAAAAACCCTGACGTTTGGCGTGGACTCGATCTGAGATCCTTTTGGTCTGCAGTCCACAACGCCATCCACTGTGCTATCGCCTCCCCCAAATATATTCCAGTACATAATTTATTGATTATTACCCAATATAAGGAGCTATAGATAAAAACATGTAAAGAGAGGCTCAGATTACAGTATACTGTATATTATACAAAACATTATGTATATAATGTAATCAAGAGCTCACATTTTGCTGTAGAATGCTGAAACGAGAACACAATTCCGAGCTGCCTGTATATTGTCCTGTCACTGTCTGTCCTGCTACTGTCCCTGAACCGTACTGAATATATATAATGTCCTGTCACCATCCTTGTTATATTCACTAGGTACTCAGAGTTGCCAGAATCACCAGCCACTCATTACCCCTTATCAGTCATGCTATGAACTGGGATACTCCAACAAGGTGCTTCTTAACCCCTTCAGCACGATGACGTAATTTTCATCATATTCTGGTTAAATTACTATTAGACGATTCTCTTGAGCTTATAATCTACCTCTAGGGTTCAAAGGGGTAAATATGATCTCAATCAACCCTCGGCACAACACAGGTCCTTCTGAAGCCCCATAAAATTGTCTAGTTTTAGCCAGAATCAGAGGTAAAAATTACGCCATCGTGCTGAAGAGGTTAACCCATTCAGTACCGGTAACGTCCTTTTCATTTTATTCTGGCAACGATTAGGCGATTTTATTCAGCTTAGGAAGGACCTCTAACAATTGAAAGGCTACAAACTATCTCATGTAATCCTTTAATTGAGCTACCATAGATCCTTCTTAAATTGCACAAATCATCTAAATATAGTTAGAATAAAATTAAGAAGACGTTGCCAGTGCAGAAGGGGTTTACCTTTTTAAGATTATGAGGCATTTTGTCAGATTATTCTGGCTATCATTAGACGAATTTATACAAGTTAGGAAGGATCTGTGGGAAATACAAGGGTAAAAACTATCTCAATTAACCCTCTGACTTCCATATAGCCTTCCTAATCTGACTGAAATACTCTAATAATAACCAGAAAACAGAGAAGTAGGCTAATGCGTCATCGGATATTCTCAGGGTTAATAGTTTTTGTTTTTATGGCCAACTTTAGACGATTTTAGTTCGTGTTTTAACCCTTTGAGTACCAGCGACGTGTGTGTTATATCTTACTCTAGTTATATGTAGACGATATTATGCAGCTTAGGAAGGATCTGTGGTAGTTAAAAGGTTTGGTTGAGATAGTTTGACGCCTTATATGATGGCTAGAGATCCTCCCTAAGCTGAATACAATCGTCTAATAGTTGCCAGAAGATGATCAAAAGGACGTCAACGTTACTGGACGGGTTAACCTCTTCTGTACCGGCGACGTCTTTTGTATTTTATTGTAGCTATATGTATACGATTTTATGCAGCTAAGAAGGATCTGTGGTCATACAAAAAAGGGTTAAGTGAGATATAGTTCGAAGCCGGTTAATTACTGGAGGCCCTTTTTAAACTACATAAAATCATCTAATAGTAGCCAGAATAAAGTATAAAAGACGTAGCCGGTACAGAAGGGGTTAATCTATAGTAGCAATCAAAAGGTGTGAACACGATCTTAAAAACATCTCTACCCCCACAGCTCTTCCCTAAGCTTGATAAAATCCTCTAATAATAACCAACATAAAATCAAAAAAAAAATCCTCGTATGGTGAGGAGTTAACTGTATCCAGCCAGGGATGGTCTTTTAGGCCTCCCACCGCTTATCCCCATCAGTTTGAAAATGTTGAGGTGTTTCGTCCAATTAGTTCGGCAATTATATAAGAGGCTTTACCCCATTCAGGTGTCAGATGGCGAGCTATAGCGGGTCTGCAATTTAGCCGAGACAATTTTCTTCTCATAGTATTTACGTTGAATTTGGGCCTGATGGGCTTTTGCTAGTTAAATGAATGGGTATATGGTTGTTTAATATATGGTTGTAGTAATATGGTTGTGGTTGTGGTTACGTATATATGCAGTGGGTTACGAGTGGTGATGGATGGGAAGTTTGTAGTGAGACAGATTAGAGGGTGTACACAGGTAAACAAGAGAAGCGAACCACCCCACCACATCCTGTCACACTGGGGAAGTCTACGGTGATCTCAAGGTTAAAGTAGGCTCTATTATATCTTATTCTTTATAGGGTCTCTAGGTCAAAGGGTTAACTATATCTATAACTATCTATAGTCCATTCAGTATAGATAGGCTAGAAATCGTGATCAGTAAACTCTATCATTCTATTATATAAAGGGCACTTTCTGTCTGTCTGTTTGTTCACGAACTACTCCCTCAGTTTTAAAGATGGAGAGCCCATACTTGGCATACATACTAAGGGGGTGCCAGAATAGGTTTTAAGTGTGGTGCTTAAAACCTATTCTGGCACTCCCTTAGTACGCATGCCAAGTATGGGCTCTCCATCTTGAAAACTGAGGGAGTAGTTCGTGAACAAACAGACAGACCATACTTCGATTTTTCCCCGGACAGCGCCGGTTACCTCAGCTAGTAACTCATAAACGACTAGAGTAATCGAGCTCAATTTTCTACCATTTAGGAAGATTTAGTAAGGAATAGGTGTGGAATTTTACAGCCCTTTTGATCTAGCACTTTTTGAGTTACAGCAAATAGAGGTTACGATTTTTGCCTACCTATAATGAACAGGTTATAGTGTAATTGGTTTGTCGAATTTCGTGACCCAACTCCAACAAGGCTGAAGTCGACATTATAAGATACGATTACGCAGCTAGATCTTCTCTGTTTTCTGGCTATTATTGAACGATTTTATTAAGATTAGGAAGTGTACATGGAAGTCAGATGATTTTTTGAGATAGTCGTTACCCCCTTTTAATCCCCACAGATCCTTCCTAAGCTGTATAAAACCGTCTAATGATAGCCAGAAGAAACAGGAAACAGGTCAAAAGTCTATCATTAGACGATTCTATACAGCTTGGGAAGGAGCTGTTGTCATTATAAGACTGTCGTAACTAACCCTCTGATTTCCACAGACCCTTCTTCATCTGAATAAATTAGTGTAAGCATAGCCAGAATACAGAAACAAAATGCGTAATCGGATCTTCATAAGGTAAAAAAAAAAAAAAAAAAAAAAAATCAATTCGGGCCATCTCTCTAGCTATAGGTGAAAACAAAATACAATAAAATAAAATATCCTGAAATTCTATCTAATCCAAAAGAGTGTTCTTTATTCAACCATCCCTGTTTCACCCCATTGATTTGATGATTTTAAGACTGTTCCTCCCATTACTTTAGTAATTTTAAAGACTCTTCGACCCATTTAGCTGTTGATATTTTCTAGGCGAGTGATAGTTAGCCTACAAGTTAGGAGAAAGACATACAGACAGACAAACAGACAGATATAACAGGAAGACACTCAGACCAGGACGGACAGATACAAAATATAGATAGACAGAGAGGACAGAACACTCAGACCAGGACAGATAAACAGGACAGACGGGACAGGAAGATAGACAGACAGACAGACATACAGACAAACAGACATAACAGGAAGACACTCAGACCAGGACAGACAGACAGAAAGGACAGGAAGATAGATCAGCCAGACAGAAATACACAGGACAGGAAGACAAACCAGCCAGAGACACAGACAGACAAACGAGAAAGAAGGAAGGAAGGGAGGAAGGCATGCAGGAAGGAAGTAAGTAAGGAAGGAGGGTATGCAGGAAGGAAGGCAGGAAAGAAGGAAGGAATGAAGGAAGGAAGGAAGACATGCAGGAAGGAAAAAATGCACGCAGGAAGGAAAGAAGGAAGTAAGGAAGACATAAAGGCAGGAAGGAAGAGAAGAAGGAAGGCAGGCAAGAAGGAAGGAAGGAATGCAGGCAGGGAGGAAGGATGGCAGGAAGACAGGACGGAAGTAAAGAAGGAAGGAAGGAATGCAGGAAGGAAGGAAGGCATGTAGGAAGGAAAAAAGGCATGCAGGAAGGAAGGAAAGAAGGAAGGCAGACAAGCAGTGAGGAAGGAAGGAAGAAAGGAAAGAAGGCAAGAAGAAAGAAAGGAAGGAAGGGAGGAAGGAAAGAAGGAAGGACAGAAAAAAGGGATGCAGGAAGTATATGCTAGATGGCTATACGGCCGGGGAAGTCCAAGAGGTGATAATTAGAACTCGGTGGCTGTGACGGGGGAAATACAAGCAAGTCGGTGCAATACGAGGGAATAGCATAACACACACACACCAAAGCCACTCCAACAGCTTCCTCTCTCTTTCCAACACTCCTTCTCCCCTATGACGACGTACGTATACAGACTAATAACACATACCACAAAGCCACTCCAACAGCTTCCTCTATCTCTAACACCCCTTCTCCCTTCTGACAGACTAATAACACACACAACAATGCCACTCCAAGAGCTTCCTCTCTCTCTCCAACACCCCTTATCCCCTCTGACAGACTAATAACACACACCACAAAGCCACTCCAACAGCTTCCTCTCTCTCCAACACCCCTTATCCCCTCTGACAGACTAATAACACACACAACAAAGCCACTCCAACAGCTTCCTCTCTCTCCAACACCCCTTATCCCCACTGACAGACTAATAACACACACCACAAAGCCACTCCAACAGCTTCCTCTCTCTCCAACACCCCTTATCCCCTCTGACAGACTAATAACACACACAGCAAAGCCACTCCAACAGCTTCCTCTCTTTCCAACACTCCTTCTCCCCTCTAACGACGTATACAGACTAATAACACACACAACAAAGCCACTCCAACAGCTTCCTCTCTCTCCAACACCCCTTCTCCCCTCTCAACACACTTCAGAAAGTAGATACGAGGTGCCATTCAAAGGCTTATCCCTTAATACCTTCACCTGACCTGACCTGTATCTGTTACTATACCCTGTTCCAAATAGGTAGGCAAGAAATCGGGAACCCTAACCTCTATGACTCAAAATGGGCTAGAGCAAATGGGCTGTACATTTCCATACCTATTCCCTGGCTGACCCTTCCCAGATGGTAGAACTATTAGCTCGATTACTCTAGTTGTTTGTGAGTTATAGAGATTAATGCTCAAGAGTTTTGGTCTACTTAACTGGAGCAAGGTATAGGGTTGGAGTCAAAATATATTAGAGACAAATCTGTTATTTAGCATCTTACTTTTACTTTGACGTAATTTACAAGTTCGCAGCTTAACCCTCTCGCTATCCTTTGGACTAGGGGGTTGCTGTTTAGCATTCAGAAATATAATTATCTCAATCTCATAATTACCTCTCCAAAATTAGTTTTCTGCCCACAGCTCACTCAAAGACAGCTGCAGAGGTTGAAGTAATTAAACTAAAGGTTTCTAAACACCCATGATGGTCACACAAGGCTTTTGAGTATCCCAGAAAAGGCGCAAATCGCATCCTGTGCGTGAAAGGATTAATATCATGACCAAACATTCTAAAATACCAATAAATTACCCAAATGTTAAAAAAATGAACTGTTAACCCTCGGAAGATTATGACGCATTTTGACAGTATATTCTGGCTATCATTAGACGATATTATACAGCTTAGGAGAGATCTATGGGAATTAATGGGGTAAAGACCATCTGAATTAACCCTCCAACTTCCATAATCCCTTCCTAATCTGAATCCAATCGTCTACTATTACTACTATTAGCCAGAATAAACTGTCAAAACTTGTCATAATCCTTAACCCTTACTATACCAGCGATGTCTATCATATAATATTATTGCTATATTTAGACGATTTTATGCAGTTTGGGAAGGATCTGTGGTAGTTTAAAAGGGTTGATTGACATAGTTCGAAGCCTTATAATTACTAGAGATCCTTCCTAAACTGAATAAAATCGATTAGTAATAGCTAAAATAAAATAAAAAGGATTTCGGCGGTACAGTACAGAAGGGGTTAAGAACGTTCAATGTAGTCAATCCTGATACATATGATCGTAACACTTGGTTGTTCACTAAAAAAAAAAAATGTTAACTAGGAAGCTCATTCACATATCATTCTAGTTATCATTATGCGATATTATACAGCTCAGGAAGGATCTCTGGGAATAAAAGGAGTAAAAAGTTCCTCAATTTCAACCCTCTAACTTCCACGAGTTCTTCCTAAACTGAATAAATAATAGCAAAACTAAAATTAAGAATGGTGGCAACGCATATAGCCTACTGAGAATGTTAACGCTTTCAGTATTGGGACACACTGGTCCCCATATTCTGGTAAACATGAGTCGATTATATACAGCTTAGGAAGGACCTCTAGGAATCAAAGGGGGTAAACTCTATCTTTATTACCCCTTTGACTACCACAGATGCTTCCTAACCTTAATAAATTGATCTAATAACAGTCACAATAAAATGAAAAACCTGTGCTGATATCCAGAAATACTTAATAATCTATATATGCAATACTATAGCATCCATATCCAGATCATACTTGGGTGATTTAGGATACGGGAAACAAAGAACGGCACAAAAATTGCAAAGGTATCCGCCATGACAAAATGGATTGTTATATCCATCATAGGTAAAATCATTAAATCCTTCCTCATTCAGCGTCATATTGTGAACCGATAACATTGTATGATGCTTCCATAGAAGCATGGCATATAACAGAGGCCCAATACCTATTAGCAGTATTATAGAAGATACTGCAATATTACCCGGGGTGAGATTAGGACTTTCCACAACAAAGTATAAGCTGCTAAAACTAACTAATGATAAAATATCCAAGAACAGGAATATTACAAACAAATAGAAGAATCTGTAGTTACGCACCCCCACACAGTTCATTAAGAAGTAGCAATGGTGGTCGTAGGCTTCAACACAATAACCACAAATGTTACAGTGCTTGCCGCGGGGAGACAGATATAACTTACATTCGTCACACCATCTACACTGACAGGCAAGATCTTCTGTAATCACAATCGTAACGTGTTGTTTTAGCTCTGGCGCTTTATCCGTCTGTTGGTCGGGGAAGGGATTGCTCGTTATTTTGCCAGGATTGAGGTAAGAGACAAGCATAAAATTTATAAATAATCCAAGGGTAATGATGCCGTGTAGGAGAGGCACCACCAGCCCCCATTTATAGAATAGAGCCAAACCAGGAAAGCCAAGAAATAAACCATTGAATGCTATTAACACTGCCCAGAGAAATAGGTGTAGATATATTTGATTCCTCCTATCAGACTCTTCGTCAATATAGCCCACAGGAGGCATTTTAACGTTTTTGCACAAATATTGTTGTGGTAATATGTTATTTAGATCTAATAACCTATATAGATGCTAACACAATTATATAATACTATTTTTGGGAGAACTAGTCACCGTATCAACTGTATTAGGTGAAGTTCTCAGAGATAATTAAACTCTGTGGCACTAGCAGATTCACAAAAACGAAATCAACCGAACACAACCGCGGCTGCGATGACAATGACAACACATTTCAAAACAGATTTCTTTTAAATTCTGAGAGAAAAGGAAGAAATTTACTGTTTTATATATTATATAACCAACACAAAAATTGGTTTTACATAATATGTAAAACCAATTTTTGTTATTACTGTAAATTTTATTTAATATTATTAAATAAAATTTACAGTAATAATTATCACTATTATGGATTATTAACTATTAGAAATACCACCAATATTATAATAGTTTGCGCTTAGTTTACGCTTTCTATTAGGGGTGCGTAAGAGAAAACCATCTAGAAAGGGGAGACAATAACATATTCATGGTCGCGCGTGCACACTATTATTTTATACATTTGATGTTTAATTTATCTTATTATATATTACATAAATAGAAATGAACTTTTCGAAGGTATCCCTCATTCAGTACTGTTGACGTCCCTTTTTATTATATTCTGGCAACCATTACACGATTTTACTCGGCTTAGAAAGAACATCTCCCCATTAAAAGGCTACACACTATCTCGGTCATTCTTTTACCTACCATATAATTATACCCTAAGCTTCATAGAATCGTCTAAATTTTGCTGAAATCAAATAAGAAAAACCTCACCAGTAAGGGTTAATTCTATCCCTAATATTTACACATCGAAAAGTTGTCTTATAGGCTATTATTTTATCTATATCAATATCTATATTTATTCTATTTGATAATTCATTTTATGCTACGATATATGTCTCAGAGTGTAGGCCTACTAAAGGTAGCGCCCGCGAACTTGACAATAATCTTGACCCCTTAACTTCTTATAACTCAAAATTAATGAAAGTAATCGGCCTGACGTTTTTATCATTTGGGAAGAGTGCTCCAGGAAATAGGTGCGGATATTTATAGCCAGTTTGCTCTAGGCCCTTTTAATTTACAGAGGTCAGGCATCAAAATTATTGTCAAGTTCGTTGGCGCTACCTATAGTTATCCCAACAGAAAAAGGTAATACAATTCGGACACACTGATGAATAATTATGAAAAATCCCCTTTAACCCTTTGGAAATTTGGTGCATTTTAACTATATATTCTAGCTATCATTAGACGATTTTATACAGGTTTTGGATGGATTTGTGTGAATTATAAGAGTAAAGACTATCTCAATTATCCCTCTGACTCTTCCTAATCTGAATAATAATAGCCAGAACACAGATAAGAAATGCGTAATCGGATTCTGAAAGGGTTAAACATGTTTCCAAATTAGCGTTTTCCCTCAATCACGTTCACTGTTTCAAGCTTGTCATATAGGAGTATCAGATACTTATGTAGGTGGTTGTACACTCTAGGACATAAATTGCTTATTTGATTTGATTTTTTTTTTTTTATGTGAATGAAGGAGACAAAAGGCAAACCTGCCTGTAACAGGTTTCTCCTCTAAAGTTGAAAGAGAGCCAAAATGTCAGGATACACGTAGCTTGAAACAGTTTAAGTCATAGGATGAGGGAAAGGTAGATTGAGGGAGAGTACCAAAGCTTGCTTGTTAAGTAAACATTTGTCTAATCTCGGGTTATCAAAAAAGACCTCCGTCTATACGCATTGTGAAAAACCTGTTATACTGCGGTAAGTTGTGGGGTGAGTGATCGAGTAAAGTGAGATAAAGAATATTATATGATGGATACATGCTTTTCATAATAAGTGTTGCTAGCCCCAAACGCGCGAGCAACTGTGGCCTTCAATCATCCGACACATCTCCTTGTATTTATGTACATCAAACAACATATAAAATACAAAGAGAAGATTTTAATACCCGAGCATAGAAAGATTAGGGATACGCCACGCCTCCCCGGGCCTAGCATAGTGGCATGGCCCAGTCGTACTGAGCTCATGACGTTGGTGGCATTGCCCCAGAGGATGACCATCCCTAGTCTTTGCTTGAGCCAGAGGGTTTCCCAGGGTTCTCCTGTAACTTCTCTGATTTTGCGGCCAATTTCGTTCACCATACTGAGGGTGGTAGGGCCGAAGACTCCTGATCTTGGGTTGGAGAGTTGGACAGAATGGGAGTGGGACTGTGTTGAATAGCGGGTACTTCGCACTTGCCGCAAGGGAGGGGGTATGCTCTGAGAGAGCTCTGAAGAACATTGATTGTTGTAATAGTGATAAAAGAGTGAAAGAGATGCAGCATTGCAGTGTAGAAAGAGATTGTAGGGAACTATACCTGATTTGTTTCCAGCTGAGGATCGAGAATCGTAGATGTGGCACCTGTGCAGTGATGGTGCGTGATTGGTTGAAGTGACTGGATTTCATTTCGTAGGTTGCTTGTGATAAAAATTAAAATAACTGTTTCATTACAATTATTTGAATCATCATATCTACAAAGTATAATAGTGTCTTTTATTCTAAATCTCGAAAATGCCGCTTAGCATTGACATTTTGCAATACAAGCAGGCATTAACCGAAAAAGCACTGGACACTGAAGCCTGGGAGGGGCTTCAGTGTCCCGGGCGTTTCTGCACTCTCTTCAGCCCCTCGCATGGGAGCGGCTTCGGTCACCTGGGCTTTCTTTAGTGGTCAAGCTCGGAGGATTCTGTAGGGGCGCTCAGTTATGGTCTTGGCCTTGCTAGGGACCTTGGGGCTGCTCGGCCAGACAGCCTGGGGTTCGACAATAACAACAACACAGCATCCCAAACATCCAATTAGAACACATCAGAGGCACGTTTCTTGAATGCAAAATAAATAACACATAATTATCACATTATTTATTTCTATTACCATATATTATTATTATTATTAAAAAGCTTATTTTTATATCATTTATGCAAAACGTCAAGGTGGTGTGACACGAGCGCATTTTCCGATGAGCAAGTTCTTTCTCATACTATTATGAGCCTCTTTCGCATTAGCATCGGAAACTAGATCGACGTTAGGTAGTTTAATTTTTATGGAACTTATTTTCTGAAGCTGCCAGACTATTATTGCCTGTAAAAAAATGACGGAAAAATCGCTCGTGTTACACCGCCTTAAAGGTGGGGGCTCATGGGTTGAGGTAAACATGGAAAAATAATCGCCAACCTGCATATAATTATCTTGTAAAATGCAATGTCACTGAAATAATTATTAACAATGGTATAAAGGATTTTGTGGATCGTCTATAACGGGCCTGTGACGTCATAGTGACGTCACACCAGTATCCTTAGCCTAGACTGGATGGTGAACTTACACTCTTGTGACGTCACAGGCCCGGTATAGACGATCCACAAAATCCTTTATACCATTGTTAATAATTATTTCAGTGCCATTGCATTTTGCAAGATAATTATGTACAGCTTGGCGATTATCATTCCATGATTATCTCAACCCATGAGCCCCCACCTTTAATCTTAAAATACTAAAAAAAACTTTGTAGATTCTGACGCATTTTGACAGTTTCTTCTGGCTATCTTTAGACGATTTTACACAGTTTAGGAAGGATCTGTGGGAATTACGAGGGCCAAGACTATCTCAATCAACCCCTCTGACTGCCACATACCCTTCCTCATCTGCATAAAATCGCCTCATAGTAGCCAGAAAACCAAAAAGAAATGCGCCATTGGATTTGAGAGGGTATGCTATTGTATTCTAAGATATCACAACTACTGCCTCGGCCCCTTCAGCACCATGACGCCTATTTTTATTTGATTTCAGCAACATTTAAGGGGAGATGGGCTGAATTTTTTTCAGGCCCCCTTTCTCTCTCATGTTTAGCATATAGTTTTGAGATTTAAAGAAGTTTGGCTCAATAGTTTGGCAATTATAAGACCTTACGCCCCATTTCTCTGTCAATATCAAGACCTTTCGTGCCATTTAGGTGTCAACTTTTTCCTGGCGAGCGATAGCGAGCCTGTAGGAGGAACCGGCCTTGGGCCGGGAGATTTTTCTTGAGTTGAGATAATAGATTGCATAGGAGCTATTCGACCAGTAAACATTATGTACTAGGTAAGCTGAAAAATATAATAGTTACGCATTTATAAAAGGGTATAATGGTTTGTTGAAAGCTATTGAGTTTATTTACTGACTATGTTTACTGTTTGCCTAGTTACTATGTAACTGCTGAAAATAAAAATAAACGGATTATTAAGAATTACAGCCAGAAGCTGAAAATATACCTGTGTACAGTATATTAGGAAGTGTATATGGAAGTCAGAGGTTTGATTGGGCCGGTCTTTATCCCGTCAACTCCCACACATCCTTCCTAAGCTATATAAAACCGTCTAAAGCTAGCTAATATAAACTGGTAAAACGCGTCATGATCCTCAAGGGGTTAATTGGAAATATCATTGGGTAAAAAAAAAAGCCATGAAGGTCCTTTATACAGAGCATTTTCAGAGTTACCAAATCTAGTCCGCTAAATAGTAAATAAATGCCGAAAATAGCTAGACTAACGGCACAATCTCTACAATATCTCTCTAAAATGGCTGAAATCTACGGAATATCGCAAGAATTCATGTCACTAGATGTAAAAATTTGTCTTTAGATCGAAGTAAATACCTCTAGATCTAGCGGGAAAGTAGCTAAATTGGCAACACCGAGTTCAACCCTTCGAAAAGTAAACTACAATAATGATCTTAACCCCTTCAGCACGAGGACGTAATGTTCATCATATTCTGGTTACCATTAGACGATTTTGTGCACCATATAATCTACCTTCAAGACTCAAAGGGGGTTCACGCAATCTCAATAAACTCTCTGAATATCATAGGTCCTTTCCTTCTTAACCCCTTCACTATCAGGGATGTCAGTTGTATTATTTCAGCTGTATTTATACAAATTTGTGCAGCCTAGAAAGGATCTGTGGTAGCTAAAATGGTTAATTGAGAGTTTATGTAGCCTCTTAATTGCTACTCGTCCGTCCTAAGCTGAAAAAAGTGTCTAAAAATTGCCGGAAAATAATGAAAAGGACATCATCGGTACTGAACGGGTTAAACTGCACAAAGTCGTCTAAAGTTAGCCTGAATTAAAGGAAAAAAAGGCGTCATTGTGTTGAAGAGGTTAAGAGTTGCTGCAGGGGTAGTGGGTGGTCCTGTCCGTGGCAGGCGAATCCCTGGTTAATTTGGGGACAATCTAAGTTAACTCAAATAGTAGTAGTAGTAGTAGTAGTAGTCGTTCCCTAGGCTGCCTGGCCGAACTGCCCCGACTCAAAATGTTTGTTTCCTGTGGCCGAGATCCTACGACCTCTTCCTTGCTCTTCCTTGTTCTGCGATCATCCTTCCGAGCTGGCCTTTTAGATTCCATACCATTTTTATCTTGAGATGTTGTGGGATGGACAGCTTGCCAAGACAGTGGTCTGTAGGTGCACGATGAGGAGCCTGCTTCCATGGCGCTTGGTTCTGACCCCAGGAAATCCGTGGCATAGTCTGTGGCTCTTCTCGGGGGTCCTGCCTTATTGTTGGTGCCCGTTGGTATACAGTAGGTAGCGCCAACGAACTTGACAATTTTTGACCCCTTAACTTCTCATAACTCAAAAGGGCCTAGAGGAAACTGGCTGTAAATATCCACACCTATTTCCTGGTGGGCTCTTCCCTAATGATAGAAATGTCAGCTCGATTGCTTTCATGCACTTTGAGTTATGAGAAGTTAAGGGGTCAAGAAAATTGTCAAGTTTGTTGGCGCTACCTGTAACTCTGGTGGTGCAGTTGTTTACCTCGTCTTCACATCTATTCTTCCCCTCGTTGCTGCATCTTCCGGAATGTCATCGTCCTGCCAATTCACCAGTCCATTCCATCCACCACATCTCGTAAGTCTGTCTGCCCCGGGACAGCACCTTCAGCGTCCCTATCAACCTGGCCTCCTCTTTCCTCAGGAGCCTCTTTAGAGAGGTTTCATAATAAGGTGTATGAGGATTTCTTTGACACCCTTCCAACTCTAACAACAAATACATTAAGAATGGTATTCACACAATGAGAGATGAACACAAGTTTTCTTGGGTTATAATTATGCACTTTGTGCGAGATTTGTATGCAGTATGTGACATGATAATGAACATGATATACAAGGATGATACAATTACCTCAAAGAACATATTCATGTATATGAATTACAAATTATAAAACACATAACAAATGTAATTGCTATATAATAAGGCACACAACAATATCGCAGTTTGATATGAAAGTAGGGTGGTTGAAAACTATTCAATTAAATATTTTGAGCAGTAATTTATGGTAATGTTAATCTAATACTGCTAAGTTTACCAGAATTGTATTCGGATGATTAGTAACAGTGCTAATTTCTTTGAGAGAAGCAAGTCTATACTATAATACTATTTAACTTAAATATCTATAATAACTTCATTCACTTGTAGACTATATCACATGATGAAGTAAAAGTCTTCCTTGGGGAAACGTAATTGGTAATTGGGGATTGTAAATAAAGTAGTACCTAATTAATCAACTTAGATCAGTGCTAAGTCAATTTTGTGTCTGACAGTCATACAAGGTTGTGCGGATTTTTACTGTAAGTGGCTCTATTGTATTACCATAAATTAATTATGAAATATAACTATCTGTTTTTAGTTTGAAATTTTTGAAAGGTAATTAACAGAGCTTTTTTCTAAGCAGGTAAAATTGTCTTGAACGTATGTATGAAATTTTCCATTTTTATATCAGGAAGACCTTGGACCACTGCACAGATATACAGGTCTCCCGCGATTTACGATTGGGTTACGTTCCTGAAAACCCGATCCTAAATAGAAAACTCATATAGCAAACCCTAAAATTAATGGGGTTAAATGGGGATGCGTTCTCGGACCAGCCAAAACTCAAACCCAAACCCCAAAAAACCTATAATAATATCCTAAATCAGGTCATCGGATAGTGAGAGAGACCTGTAGTTCACAATCATTTATTAACTCCTTCTGTACCGAGATGTCTTTTTAGTTTTTTCTAGCTACATTTTTTTGTTGTTGTGCAGTTTAAGAAGGATCTGTGGTAGCAAAAAATATTAATATAGATAGTTCGAAGCCTGTTCAATGCTGGAGGGCTTTTTTAAACTGAACAAAATCGTCTAATATGAGCCCAGAATATTATTAAAAAGACGTCGCGGTACAGCAGGGGTTTATTTACTGCACAAACAATATTCACATTTCTGAGCTGCAGTGTTTGATGAATATTAATATGTGATGCATTCATTGTAGTTCTGTCTTTGCACGCCTGCATATTAAGGGGAGATGGGCCGTTTTTCTGGTCCCCCTTCTCACTCATGTTTAGCCCCATTAGTTTGTCGATTTTTAGACCTTTCGCCCCATTTCTTTGTCAATATTAAGATCTGTCGTGCTATTATAGGTGTTGAATTGTTTCCTGGCAAACGATAGTGAGCCTGTAATTTTGGAGGAAAGGAACATTTTTCTACCGAAAAATGCACAAATTAATCTACAAGGGGGATCTAATGGATGTTGTTTGAAGTTTGATGGAGGTTTAGGGAGGAAACTATACAAAAATAATGAATGAATGGACCAAAAAGTTAACCCCCCCCCCCCCCCCCTTAATATCTATGTCGGCTGCAGTATTATCTTTGTCATACACTGTGGTCATTCATTCACCACTATACTGTTATTATTATTATTATTGTCTCAGCCAAGTAATACAGCTGACAATCACTCTTCTCTATACTCAGTTTCTTTTCAATTGACGGTAAATTGCAAAGTTCCCATCAAGATTTCTCGGTTATTTTGAAGATTTTGTAGTGAAATATGGTGCTAATTATGTAAACTTGGTCTTACTATGATGCAGATACATAGTAGTTTCATATTTTGTAGTGAAATACGGTGCTAATTATATAAACTTGGTCTTAATATGATGCACAGACATAGTAGTTTCATATTATTCCAAGAATCGAGGAATTAGCTGCTAAGGGATTCAATTAATCGTCAGATGAAATGAAAGTAGAAACAGAGTATAGTTCTTTACCAACGATGATAGCATGTAATATACTGTATTTGTTCTCATCTTTATCGCTTCATATATATTTTGACATTTCTTGCCGTGCCATGTAGGAATGTATTGCCACTAGATGACTAGGCCTACCAGCTGCTTGGCCAAATATGTTGTGTCGCCACTGTCATTACGTTTTGTTTGCTATATGTTGTATTAATGTCAGTCAGATGTTAAATAGGGTGTGTAAAAATAGGAACGTGTTTGTATATCTCACTCAAAACGATGAAATATAGCTTGGATAGTGCTGATACCTATTATTGATCGAAATATAGTTAGTGCCGCAACATCACTTATTTGGCCGACTGTACCTGTTGCTTGGCCGCACGATCATAGTTTATAATCACTATTCTGTACACCATAATGCCGGTATCACACGAGAGCTTTTATAGTCAACATTCGATGATCAACATTTTTCTGGTAACATTTATGGAATATTTTGCACTGGTATCGGAAACTACTGTAGATTGATGATTTACTCAGGCCCATTCCCCATTTTTTCTATTGCTTTTTTTTTCTTTTTTAGGTAACCAAAATATTTTACATGTTGGCCTCCTAAGCTGCCAGACTAGTGTTGAGGATAAATATCGAGGGAAAAGGAGCTCGTGTGGTACCGGCTTAAACATTATACGAGAACACACATTATGGAAGATCTGAGATAAAGGAGTAATAATTATGGTTCCCGGACCACTCCACTAGTAGACCATTTTAACCACTAGCCTACCATCCAACGAGTATCAAATCAACCAGAGACAATTAAGGGGACAGTGGGTCTATATATTTATATTAATTAAAATATAAAACTTGAAAACAAATTCAAAAGTTACTGTTCAAATTAATATAACGATTTATAATAATTTATTTTGTAATAACCTATCAAAACCTAACTTAACCTAAGAGTATTGGTTGGGTTGGCACTGCTTGAGAGCTACTGGTTGAAATGCTCTACTGGTTGAGATACTAACTTAACTCTACCTAACCTTTAAAAAAAAAAAAAAAACAAAAAAAAAAATGGTTGTGTTGGCACTGGTTGAAATGGTTTCCTGGTTAAGATGTCTTGTCACCGAGTATAATAGACTCTTAGGTATCATATGGAGAGCAGGTAGTACGTGGACAAACTCCATATCGGAACGGAACTTGAAAGTGAAATTATACCACTTTTCAAGGCTACTCTGCTCAAAGTCACTGATAAACAACATAGTACATACGGCTACAGTTTTGCTGTTTCTCACCCAGTCTGTTTCTGCCACACTATTCTAATTCCTTCAAGTGTGGCTCAATAGCTAGGTAGCCAACTCTTACATATGAAGGCCAGAGGTGGTGCTGATCTTTCTATTTCTGAGTTTCTTCCGACCTGAGAGTTCTTCCTCAATATCTTCCAGGGTTTTGCCTTTGGTCTCTGGCACAAAGACGACAGCATAGATGGATCCCAGGATCATGATGGAGGAGAAGAGGAAGAACACCTTAGAGGCCCCCAGCGACTCCAGCAGCCCGGGGAAGGTCTTGGTGACGATGAAGGTGCAGGACCAGTTGAGGGCTGTGACCATGGAGGCGGCAGGACCACGGACCTTTGCGGGTAGAGCCTCACCCATGAAGAGCCAAGGTATAGGACCCCAGCCCAAGGAGAAAGCTACCACATACACCATAAAGCTCAACAGTGGGAGCCAAGCCAACTGTTTCATCAGCTCCCGACCAGAGTCCCCGGCGCCGGAGTCCCCGAGGGTTGAGTTGGACAGGCCCAAGTCTCCCACGGTTGAGTTTGCTCCACCAGAATCCACTGACGGCGAAGACTCCACTTGTTCCTGCAATTTAGTGATTCATCAGTTTTTCTTAACCCTTGGTTTTGGATAGATATCGTCATAAGCAATGCATGATAAGTATACAGTATATTCTAATTGGCTTGAAAAGTATAATCGTAATTAATGATATGGAAAACATGTAATTCAAATGTTATTACTAAAAGCTTTCCAGTTCAAGTGAGTTAGAATGAGTAAAAATTCCACTGTACCTAAGACTCAGCTCTAACCTATCAACTAGTTTACTAGAAAAAAAGAAACGTAAACTTTGGCACCTATACCCCATCCTATCCACAGCAACTTTACGTGATGTTCTGTAAATTACCTTCCTTTACAAGTCTCTCTCACTATCCGATGCCTCGGTTAACGATATTATTACAGGTTTTTAGATGTTTGGGTTTGGGTTTTGGCTGGTCCCAGAATGCATCCCCAATTACCCTATTAATTTTACGGTTCGATATACGATCTTTCGATTTAAGATCGGGATTTAAGATCGGGATTTCAGGAACGTAACCCAATCTTAAATCAAGGGAAACCTGTATGTTTAAAATTCCCCATTTCTCTTTATCCATTGCAATTTGTATTTGCATTTGTAATGCTAGATCAGCTTGCGGTACTTCTTTAACCCATTCAATGACGGTGACGACATTTTCATTATATTCTGGTAACTATTTGACGATTTTATCAGCTTAGGAAGGACGTTTGTCAATTAAAAGGCTACAGACTATCTCATTTAATCCCTTTAGCAACCATATACCTTTCCTAAGCTTACTAAAACCGTCTAAATGTAGCTGACATCAAATAAAAGACATGTCACTGGTACTGTGAGCTAGGTTTAATACCCCCATGGATGTTACAGAGGGTATAATTAATAACATTTTCCTTGGCTGTCATTATGTTTTCAAGTAAGGTACCTACTGTAATGGAGAAACATTTACGTTGCTTATGGACCCTACCACGGAGCTGCACCAGTTGACCACATATAATCAAGCCTCAAAGTACAGTAATCTCGTCTCCTCGGGTTTGCAAGATCATCTGAAAGGCTCTGAAATTTGTTAGGTATTGTTACAAATAAAAAAGATCAAAAACATATTATAGCTTCACACTATATGAGATGAAGTGAAGTTTTGTTTAGACGAAGTGATTAAAATATCTGGGCTTTTGGGTGATTATTCGCCTGGTGTTTAGGAGCGCCATGGTTTGACTGGTCCCGGGTTGTGTCTGTGATAAAAACGCCCTTCTTCTTAAACCTTATCATGGTGAATCCCGAACCACTGACGATCGAAACAATTGTAAATATACTACATGAAACAGTGAAAATAAGCTACATTTCATAAATTTGCATTCGGTAGCTTAATCTCTGTTCGACATGGTATAGACAATTGCATTTTAACATATTATTTATTTATTTTTATAATTATTTTATTTGTTTATCTTTTTATTACTAGGCACCAAGACCAACCTTAAGATGGAAGAATGTACCCAGTGATAGGAGCGACACCACCATCAGAGCGCTGGAAATATAAAGAAGAATCTTGCGACCCAGCTTGTCAATAAGAGCATTAGCTACGAATGTGGCCAGCAAGTTGACCACCCCCACGATGATGGTGGAGACGTGGCCGCTGATGGTCGACCCAGACATCTCGAAAATGGACACAGTGTAGAAGATGACCGCATTGATGCCGGAGAGTTGCTGGAACAACATGAGGCCGGTGGAAAGGAGGAAGGGGCGGATGTTTCTGCGGTTGAAGACGTCCAGGACGGAGGCGCGGACTTGACTGGCCGCCTCAGAGTTCATCTGGATGGCCTCAAGTTCAAATTCCACATCGGAGGTCGAGCCACGGAGCCACTGTAGGGAACTACGGGCATCATCCACTCGATCTGGGGGACAATGTTATCCAGATTTGCATTATTTTATACTGTTTATTCTAAGAAGAAAAGTTAAATTTAAACAAATTGATTACACTTTACGATTTCATACACACACATTCTTATAAACTAGTATATTATAATGTTGAAAAAGAAGATATTTTACATTTTCTCTCCCATCATTGTGGGGAGAGAGGTATCCTGACCAGGATTCAAACCCACTCACTCCAGGTAGATTTGGGAGAGTTGGGCAGTGTAACCACTCGACCATGGTTGAGTGGTTATGGTGCCCAACACTCCCAATTCTACCTGTAGTGAGTGTGAGTGGGTTCGAATCCTGGTCAGAATACCTCTCTCCTAACCTGTCCGACATTATCATTAGATATTTCCCATCATTGTGTGTAACTAGTGTATAAATGCAAATTTTTTATATTCAGTATACTGTACTATATTGACTACTTCAACATCCACTTTAAACTGTACCTTTTGATATGTACCATCTTGGCGTCTCGGGAACAAAGCACATCATAGTAGAGAAGATAATGGGTACAACGGCTCCGACATACGCCAGGACCCACCAGTTGGCGTACGACCCCACCAGGTAGCACACCAAGATACCTGCAAATATACATCAATTTAAGGGGACATAATTTGATTTATGTATTTATTTTTTATTACCAGTACAGTATATATATATATATATATATAAATATTTATTCCCTAGACCTCCTTCAAGCTTAACCCTTTCACGCACGTGTGGACACGATCGCGTCCTACAGGGATACTTTAAACCTTTGTGACCATCAGGGGTGTTTAGAAACCTTCAGTTTAATTACTTCAACCTCTGCAGTTGTCTTTGAGCGAGGCCTACACAGAATTGGACTGAACTTTATAAATATTGATTTGAAACATTAACGTCAGCAATCTAATGCTGGCATTGTTTTGAAATCCCCACTTGCTCTATTGTATTACCAGTAGGCTATATATCATCACTTGCTCTATATATCACCAGGACACTGATAGAGTCTTACTGAGGCGCTGTTTGGCGCCACGCTGGAGTCGGACTCGGTGATGACATGGTGGGGTAGTGTTGTGGAAGGACTTTATTGTTCGGCAAAATGGATACAGAGGGCACAGTACTTGGTGTGTTTCCATATGGCACTCCCCACTTAACAAGACAGGTGGGAAGTGACCTTGGTAGTGGTGTGCCAGGATGCTGCCCTACCGTTAGGCCATAATACCAGGCCAGCCTTAGCACCGTGTATGTATGTACATGGTGAGCATCCCTGTGGCTGGTTATGGTGGGATCCTCTGAGGTCACTCCAGGTGCTAGGTAAAGAGGTAAAGGCCTCAGGGGCAGTTTGGAGCCGGTCACCTGGGGATGGTCATTAATACTTGCCGTCTTCTTTACCTTTACCTAACCTCTGGCTGCATGGTGTGTGTGTGTGTATGAATTATGACTGTTAGAGTATGCATAACCTACCCAGATTGCCGATAGTGGTAGGCAGCAGCCCGAGTATACCCCTGATCTACTGTATGGCTGTATGATGTGTGCATGTTTGTATGTGTAACGATGTGTATATGTATGACTGTATGTGTATGTATCACTGTTAGAGTATAACATAACCTACCCAGATTGCCGATAGTGGTAGGCAGCAGACCGAGTACACCCCTGATCTCTGGCTGTATGGTCTCACTGAGGTAGACTGGTAGAGTAAGGGTTAATAGACCAACACACAGACCACCGATTACCCGACCAGCGTAGATCATCCCGATATTTACTGCCGACCCGATCAACAACCACGCTGGGGAATCGAAGAGAATGGATTGTTATTATTATTATTATAGTTGTTGTTATTGTTATTTTTATTATTATTTATATTAACATTATTATTATTATTATTATTATTAATATTATTTTTATCTTTATTATTATAAATAATAATATTATTATTAATTGTATATACATTTTGTGTTGCTGTTTTTGTTATCATTATCATTATTATTATCATTATTATCATCATCATTATATTATAATTATTATTATTATATATTATTATTATTATTAGTAGTAGTAGTAGTAGTAGTAGTAGTAGTAGTAGTAGTAGTAGTAGTAGTAGTAGTAGTAGTAGTAGTAGTAGTAGTAGTAGTAGTAGTAGTAGTATGATTATGACACTAACCAGCTATGAAGGGCGGCCCACAAATCAATATAACCATCTTCCGGCCGAGCGCGTCGATAAGATACCCCCCCATGATACTACCGGTAAGGGCACTGAGGGGCATTAAGGACCCCACCCACGACTTCTGCTCCTCCGTCACGTTGAAGGGCCCGATGTCTTCCAGGGAGGCCAGGGCGGGGGAGGTATAGGCCGCACTGAACCCCACAGCCATAGATCCAATAGACACCGATACCGCCGCCAGGATCTGTGGGTTATGGAAGGAAAATTAGTAACATATAATTATGTATTTACTTTTTTCTATGTGACTAAACGAAACATAAGGCAAAGCTGACTTTTGCGGTAAAATCCTCAAGGGGCTAATTCCTCAAGGAAGAGGGCTGGTCCTATGCAAAGTTAGGTTTGACATCCTCTACCCAACCTTAGCCATTTCTGTCTGTCTATTTTACTGTCCTACTTTTCCTTCGGGGGTGGAAGGCTAGGAATCCTCCTCCACTTGTAGACTTAACCTACTAGACGAGAGAGAGAAAGGGTCGAGGGAACGCGAAAGTGGTCCCGGACCCTGAGAATCGAAACCTTTTAACCCCTACTATACCAGAGGGTATTACCATAAATGTACCCCCCAGTACCAAGCAATTTGGCGAAAATGGCTTCAGAGTCGAGAGCGAACACCCTTCCACCTCAAAAGATGGAGGAATACTGACTCTGCTAGCCTGTGGGAGCTTGGAAATAAGCTGAGAAGTGTTGCCAAGGTCTCAGAGCAGTACTCACAAGTCGCGGTACCATGCAGCGATCGATACTGGCTGTTAAAAGAACCGCATATTATGGACGAACGTCGTCCGGCGCTGGTACTGACTAGTTACTTTTTTTACTGTCGGCCAACGTACGTCGCTGGGACAGTAGGTGTTAATGTTGTTTCTTGTTTCTGTTTGGGCTCTGTCTCGAGTCGGCCACCCCCAGCAATGGGGTATGTGCCTGAGTATATATATACATACATACATACTGTAACATACATACAATTTAATTATATCAACATTCCGAGGGTATCGTACTTTAATAAAACTGAAGAAAAATTTCTTTAGGAATAAATAAATTTAGTACCGGTACTCAGATGCTGCAAAACTACACACATAAAGCAAAACAAAAAGTAATATGAAAAATATCAACCATATAAAAGAGACTAGTCCATTACAAGATTTTCCACTCAGTGTCTTCCTCGGGGTAGTGATCGTGATATAAACATGCATAGCCCTCTGGCGGCAGTGTAGGGGAACTATAACTACCTCCCCATGAAAATGCTAGGGGATAAAACGCAACACCCCCTATATTGTTAGAAAGGGCCTCACAGCATCTAGTAACTGCTTAGCGAGAGAGAGAGAGAGAGAATGAGAGTATGTGTATGTTAGTGTGAGAATGAAAGAGAGTGTGTGAGTGTATGTATGGCATGTGGTAAGGATACAACACCGGTTCAGAGAAAAAACTACAAGTGTACTATCCCAGGTATGTGCTCGGCCGCTGCAGGGAGAAGCAACTCTCCACCCCCCCCCCCCAAACCCTTCAGAAAACACCATCTTTACCCCTTATTGATGAGAGGGGACGGGGAGGGGGGGGGGGGGTGAGGAGGAGGAGGAGGAGGAGAGAGAGAGAGTGAGTGAGTGATGGGTCGAGGGTTTGGTGTGCTACGCTACTATACCCTGTTCCAAAGAGGTAGGCCAGAAATCGTGAACCTCGCCTAGCCTCTGAATAACTCATAAGGGGCTGGAGCAAATGGGCTGCCAATTTCCACATCTATTCCCCCTGGCTGACCCTTCCCCAAACGGTAGAAATATTAGCTCGATTACTCAAGTCGTGGGTGAGTTATAGAGGTTAATATTCAAGAGTTTTGGCCTACCTGTTTGGAACAGGGTATAGACGGGAACACTAATTTTCACTTATCCATTATATTTTATTTATTTATGTATTTATTTAATCTTGGAACATATTTTCATTAATAGGAAGATACGCTGTGACCAATCTTTCTATATTTAAAGTATTTTCTTTTTACTCATACAAATAATTATTGGTTATAATATATTTACATATTTCGTGAATGTTTCTTGCAGATACCCTCAGTAGTGCAGTGTGGGTGTTTCGTATATCTTGGTGTACGGCTGACCTGAGTAACTTGCAGTAAATAATATTATATCGGATTATTATTAATTAATACTGAATATAAAATTAACGTATTATCGACTTGACATTAGCATGTTCAGAAGTTATATATATACAGAATATATATATATATATATATATATTCTCTCTCTCTCTCTCTCTCTCTCTCTCTCTCTCTCTCTCTCTCTTTCAAATAAAGAGTAATGAGATCATTTAGATTTTAGAGGATGATCCTATCGTTTGACATTCTAAGTAGTTGTATTCATTTAATTATAAATGTTTCGGTTGTCCTGATATAATGTGAAGGCAAAGACAAGCATCATGTGGCTCTGAAATATGCAAACAAATGCACAAATTTATCTCAAAGGGAGGGGGTGGGGGCGCTCAGGGATATTTTTTTAAGCTTGATGGATGTCTACGGAGCAAACTAAAAAAATATTAAATAAGTAAATACGTAAATACATACATACATACATAAATAAATAAATAAATTATATATATATATATATATATATATATATATATATGGTGAGTTATCTGCTCAACAGGTGGCGTTGTGTGTGTGTAAGTGTGAGAGTCCGAGTGTAGGGGATGAGACAGTGAAGCACGGGAACGAGATGGCTTCAGAGATGGGGTCGTTTCGGGCCATGAGTGAGCACCGTGCCTCATGTGAAGACAAGATGGCAGGTGCTCGTTGTACTCTACGTGCTTCACATGTCTCACTCCCTAGACTGGAACAAGACCTCACGGGCTTCACTGTTCATTGTAAAGCGGTGAATGTTAAGGCTCTCAGCCTATGCCCGAGAGGAAGTAAGTTGAAATATAGAAAAAAAAAAAAAAAATATATATATATACCGGTATATATATATATATATATATATATACCGGTATATATATTTAAACAAATAAATAAATATCTCCCCTCAATAATATTCTGTGTGTGTGTGTGTGTGGAGTGTGTAAACAGGAACCAGTTATTATAATGAAGCATCAATATGTGTAGTCCCTGACACGGTTCATATGCAGTACTTTCACACACGCACACATATACACACACACACACACCACACAGTCACACACACACACACACACACACACTTCTTCATTATGTGTGTGGTGAGAAACACTTATCTAGCATAAACTTTGGATTTCTAGTCTAGCAGTTTCTGGATTAAATCCTTCTGTACCGGCAATATCCTTTTTATATTTAATTTCAGCTACGTTTAGACGATTTTATGAAGCTTAGGAAAAGTATATGGTAGCTAAAAGGATTAATTGAGAATATATGGTCGCTAAAAGGATTAATTATTATGTTCCTTCCAACCATACTCCTAAAATCGATTAATGAAATTTACAAACACATGTGGCAGTCCGTGGACTCGAACCCAGGATGCTCACACCGAAAATCAACACCTTATACATCGCACCACGAAGACAGTTAAAGGTTGGTGGACACTGCCTACTATTTATTATGCAACTTCGAATCCTGCATATCAATCTAAGCATGTACACACATCCCAACTGCAACTCACGTAGGCTATGCATATGTGAATGGAAAGAGCAATTAATGGGGCCTTAACCACTTAGGGAATTGAGACAGTCTGTAGTCTCTTGATTGGTACACGTCCTCCCTAAGCAGAATAAAATCGCTTAACAGATGTAGGAATATAATGAAAAGGACGTCGCCGGTACTCAAAGGGTTAAGATACTCAGTGAGGTTGCCGAAATTAACCCTTTGAAGATCATGACGCGTTTTGACCTATTATTATGGCTATTTGCAGACGATTTTATGCAGATCAGGACGGGTGTGTGGAAGTCAGAGGGTTAACCCTCTCCGACATATGACGCAATGTTGAGCCTATTGGGGATACTTAAAAGCCTTTGTTGCCATCAGGGGTATTTAGAAACCTTTAGATTAGTTACTTCAACCTCTGCAGTTGTCTTTGAGTTAGCTGTGGGCAGAAAACTCTATTTCTTATTGCTAATCTGGCAACCTCTGCGTCATAAATGCGTGAAAAGGTTAATTGAGATAATATTTACCCTCGTAATGCCCACCAATCCTTCCTAAGCTGTATAAAATCGTGTAGTATGAGGTTAATTGAGATAGTCTTTACCATCTTCATTCACACAGATCCTTCCTAAGCTGTACAAAATCGTGTAGTCAGAGGTTAATTAGATAGTCTTTATCATCTTTAATTCCCCATCGATCCTTCCTAAGCTGTATAAAATTGTGTACTCAGAGGTTAATTGAGATAGTCTTTAGTAACCCTCTTCATTCCCACAGATTCTTCCTAAGCGGTATAACATTGTGTACGGATAGCCAACATAATATCAAAATACGTCATGATCTCCAAGGGGTTATTACACAAGAACCACCAAAAGGTGTTGCCAGGCACAGATGATGTAATGAATAACGACAGAAGAAGAATACCAACGAAATCGGGCATCTATCTATCTATCTATCTATCTATCTATCTATCTATATATCTATATACTCAGGCCCAATCCCCACTTTTCGTATATATATTTTAATTTATTTTTATGTTTTGGGTAGTGGCCGATTCAAGACAGAGCCATAATAGGGACAACACAACAGAAAACAATGAACACACAAAAACAAAATACAAATTCTTACACATCTAGGTCATCCAGGAGAAGACCCAGAGACCAGGGTCACCAAGGGTCATACAGGGCATACAGAAGAGAATATTAGAATAGTTATACATAGTGGAATATAAAACGAGCAAAGAATAGCAAAGAAAACGACAATACAAGATAAAAAAAAACATAAGAGAGAGATTAAGTAAAAAAAAAAACCCACTTGCAGACATCCAATCATGGCCAAATTGTATAAATTATATGAAATCCATATATAACAAGCATGTCGCAAGAGTGTTATGATGCTCGACCAACATCTTTAAATGGTCATGGAGAGAGAGAGTGTGTGTGTGTGTGTGAGTGTGAGAGTGACAGAGAGAGAGAGAGAGTATGGTGGAAGTATATAGGGAGGAAGAGAACGGAAAGAGGCAGTTTAGGACCACTTCCCTCTCTTACCTCACCAACACTCACGCCAGACACACTCACATACACTCACCACCTTAACCCTTTTATTACCCTGCGTGCCGCCGGTGGAGTGGAGCAAGAGGTAGTGTTATTAACCACGTGCATGTGGGTGTGTCTGTCTTTCTAATACATTATCTTAAACACAAATATAAGGACACACTTGCAAATGTGGTGCGTTGATGGATGCTCAAGGTCACCATGCCTTGTCATGTAGTCACAGCGCAGGCCGCCTGCCAAGACACTTGGCACTAAATGATGTCATAAAACGGGCCCCGCAGAGTGCTAACCATGCATCAATCCTTGAACCACATGGACTTCTCAGAGAAGACGGCAAACGGCCAGATGGGATGACCACTTTTCCTTACAAGAATGGCCGGTGCCTGGTGTGGGATGCCACATGTGTTGACACTTTCTCAATGACCAACATCACCAGAAGCGCCAACGAAGCAGGTGAAGCCGCCCGGATAGCAGAAAGTAGAAAGCCAGAAAATATCAAGTCATCGCCAGAAGTCATCAGTTCGAGCCTCTGGCATTCGAAACTTCAAGAGTCTTCGGCCCTACCACCCTCAATATGGTGAATGAAATAGGCCGTGAAATCAGAGAAGTTTCTGGAGAACCCCGGGAAACCCTCTGGTTCAAGCAAAGACTAGGGATGGCTATCCTCCGGGGCAATGCCACCAGCGTCATGAGCTCAGTACGACTGGGTCATGCCACGGTGTGAGGCCCGGGCAGGAGTGGTGTATCCGTAGTCTTTCCACGGTAGGCTGTAAAAATAAACATTATTTGTATTTAACATGTTTGGTGTACATAAATAAAATGAGATATGTCGGATGGTTGAAAGCCACAGTTGCTCGCGCGTTTGGGGCTAGCAACATGTATTATGAAAAACATGTACGGTATCAATCATATAATTCACTTTCTCTCACTTCACGCACTCACCCCCACAATTTACCGGAGGATTACAGGTTTTTCACAATGCGTAGACGGAGGTCTTTAACAAAAAAACAAATATATATAATGATGATGAAACATGGGTTGTATCTCCATATCATACCCGAATAGATCCCACCAACTATTAGGCAGCATTGGATAAGGTCCTAACCCCTACATCCCCCTTCACAATTAACCTCTTCGATAGTACCATAACATATACAGTATATAATATGCTATTCACAATTAACCTCTTCGATAGTACCATAACATATACAGTATATAATATGCTATTCACAATTAACCTCTTCGATAGTACCATAACATATACAGTATATAATATGCTATTCACAATTTTAGACAAACCGAATTCTGCAATTCGTACCTGACACAATCTCCTTCACCCTTAAAAGATTATGACGTATTTTGATAGTTTCTTCTGGCTAACATTGGAGGATTTTATGGAGTTCAGAAAGGATATGTAGGAATTATAAGGGTAAAGACTATCTCAAGTAACCCTATGACTTCCATATACCGGTACCCTTCCTAATATAAATACACTTGTCTAATTATAAGGGTAAAGACTATCTCAAGTAACCCTATGACTTCCATATATAAATACACTTGTCTAATTTTAGCCAGTACCGGTACACAGAAAAGAAATGCGTGATCGGATCTTGAAAGGGTTAATTTGTTCTCGTTCTCTCTCTCTCTCTGTATGTTAAAACAGGCCAATAACAGATTGTGTGTGTCGTTCCCCTTATTAAGCTGTTTACCTGTCTGACAAACCTCATATGGTCAGCACCCCCCCCCTCCCCACACACAGATACACTCACTCACTCTCTCTCTATCTATCTATCTAACATCCCTTCATTAAGAAATAAACCATAATGATGAAATAATAAAGGAACTTGATCTGTTTTCACTTAAGAAACGAAGGATGCGAGGTCAATTGATAGTGTTTTAACATTCTAAAAGGATTCAGTAACATTAACCCAGGCAAGTTATTCCAAAAATCTGAAGACAAAATAAATCTACAAGAGGAAACAATTACAAATTATTAGGTAGGAGAGCGAATCTAGATAGCCTACAACAAAACATTTCTTCACTCACAGTATAATTGATGATTTTTTTTTTCTTTTTTTCTATATTCCAACTACTCCCTCTCGGGCATAGGCTGATAGCCTTTACACTCTACCGCTGAACACGGTGAGGCACGTGAGGTCTTGTTCCAGTCTAGGGAGTGAGACATGCGAAGCACCTATTCACGGCTCGAACCCAACTCCATCCCTGAAGCTGCTTCGTCTCGGCGCTTCACAGTCTCACTCCCCAGGCTCGGACCCTCACTCTCAGTACGCCACCTATTGAGCAATTAACTCACTAGGCATTGCCCCCCTGTAGCATATTTTGAATATGGGAATATTCATACAGTGCTATTTAATCAGAGAACAATGAGGGTATTTTGTTTTGGCATTTCGGTGTGCTGTGGTAATGCACTGAAACTAGGTACAGCACAAATTCCATCCCAATAATATCTTCCCATTGACATATTGGGATTCGAACCCGGGTCCATTGGAATACCAGTCCAGTGGCAAGACCACTCTGCTACACCTCCCCTGAATGGAACAAACTCCCTAATAAAGTAATAGACAGTTCCTCTATGGATATATTTAAGAACATTCTACTCATACCACAGATAAATTGGTATGGAGTAGGCAGTAATTATCACCATTTTTAGCTAAAGAGAGCGTAAAAAAAATAATAACAATAATTAAATATACAAATAAATAATACTACTAATAATGGTGAGTTATCTGCTCAACAGGTGGCGTTGTGTGTGTGTAAGAGTGAGAGTCCGAGTGTAGGGGGTGAGACAGTGAAGCACGGGAACGAGGTGGCTTCAGAGATGGGGTCGTTTCGGGCCATGAGTGAGCACCGTGCCTCATGTGAAGGCAAGATGGCAGGTGCTCGTTGTACTCTACGTGCTTCACATGTCTCACTCCCTAGACTGGAACAAGACCTCACGGGCTTCACTGTTCATTGTAAAGCAGTGAATGTTATTAGCTCTTAGCCTATGCCCGAGAGGAAGTAAGTTGGAATATATTTAAAAAAAAAAAAAAAAAAAAAAAAAAAAAAAAAAATCATCATTAAAAAGGGTGACGGGTTGCATGAATTTAATTAAACCCCAAAATGTACATACTACTAAGGCGAAGGGTTGCATAAATTTCCTTTTCTTTTTCCAATCTTTTCTGTAAAATTTCCTTTTGGGGATGTCGAAGCCCAGCAAGGTTAATCACTTCCAACTTTTTCATGTACGGTAATTGCCGGAGGGACGGAGGGTGCGGAGCGAGCCTTCTTCTTTTCTATCCTTTCCTTCAACTTTCCTTTTCTATTAGATATGCCATCTCTACTAGAATTTAAGTCCTGACCACCTCGTTTGGATCGTAAGGTCTGTGTGGCCAGTGTATCTATGTAAGTCTATCTATCTATCTACCTATCTATCTATCTATCTCATTTGCACACATTCACTCTCATTCACTCTCACACACACACACACACACACACACTCTCTCTCTCTCTCTCTCACTAAACCACAGGTACAGCCGTGTGTAAAATAGTTAAAGCAGTGTGAAAAAAAAAGATGTGTGTTATGAAATACTAGCGTGGGTCCTCTTAAGGACCTCCCCACTATTATTGAGTCTTTCTTACCTGTTCAACTTTTACCTCTCCCCTCTCCCTCTTTCTATCTCTATCTCTGTCTCTCTCTGTCTCTCTCTCTCTCTCTCTCTCTCTCTCTATCTCACTCTCACTCTCTCTCCACCAACCATCCTCCTATAAGATGGGTTGCTAGTACCCGTACCGGTACCTTAATATTATGCCAAACCGGGTTTTTGACTCCATCGTATCTATAGACAATCTCTCTCTCTCTCTCTCTCTCACTCTTTCTCACATACACACTCACTCTCTCACTCAATCTCTCTCTCACTCACTCACTCTGACACACACTCACACACTCTCTCTCTCCCATCAACCCACTCTCTATATAAGGGGACACTACTAAATTAAAAAGGCGTCGTCGGCACAGAAGGGGTTAAATCAACGCTGTGAGACCCCGTCACGACTTTTGATAGATTGTGTACATTGCATACGAGGAAATTATGGCCTGTATTCGAGATCCCGTCACGACTTTTGATAGATTGTGTACATTGCATACGAGGAAATTATGGCCTGTATTCGAGATCCCGTCACGACTTTTGATAGATTGTGTACATTGCATACGAGGAAATTATGGCCTGTATTCGAGACCCCGTCACGACTTTTGATAGATTGTGTACATTGCATACGAGGAAATTATGGCCTTTATTCGAGACCCCGTCACGACTTTTGATAGATTGTGTACATTGCATACGAGGAAATTATGGCCTTTATTCGAGATCTCGGTCTTCATTTCCAAATCAATAATAGTTTCAAGTTTTTGCAGGGTGATCTCTGACTTTTAGGGGGATATGAGAGAGAGAGAGAGAGAGAGAGAGAGAGAGAGAGAGAGAGAGAGAGAGAGAGAGAGAGAGAGAGAGAGAGAGAGATAGATAAAAAACAAAATAAAGGACTAACTGAATTAATAGACCAAAAAAACGGTCCATCTCCCCTTAAAAAGATGAGATATCAACATTGTTACCTGGCCCTCAGATTGCTGGAAAAAGCCTTTGTGTAAATCCCAATATCCACCCACAGCTAATATGCAACTCCTGTGACGTCATGGCATTCAGTCTAATAGCTATACATTTACTCTTGGCCAATACCGGGTGAATTATAGTGTAGTCATTATGTGTTCGATATTTACTGTGGCCTACCGTAGATTTATATTAGTTTGTGTGTGGGTGTGTGGGTGTGTGTGTGTGTGCGCGCCCTACAATTACTACCCACGTCTAAACCCACTCCACTTATCTGTTCGAAAGGTAGGCTATGTGGAGATAAACCTACTTTTTTTTTTTTTTTTTTTTTTTTTTTTTAAAGAGACAATGAACGGAGGAAGGAAAAACACAGATAAAACAAAAAGGTCCATGTGCCTAAAGGCATCCTCCATTCATAAAATGTTTGTAACAACTGGATTTAAACTTTTGTAGATTGTAAGTTTGTGGAAAGCAACTCGAGGGAAGTGAATTCCAAAGAGTAGTAGCTCTAGGGATAAATGCATTTTGATAAGCAGAACTACCACAACTACCAACATTATCACAAGCACCTCTCTCTCTCTATATATATATATATATATATATATATATATATATATATATATATTAAGTTTAGCGAGATACATTATCCAGATTCATCCCGCCCCCCTCCCCCTCCCCCTACACACCCACAGAAAAAAACCCTGGGCTAACAAGAGCGCCAGTGTGTGCCAGTGTGTGTGTGTGTGTGAGTGTGTGTGTGTGTGTGTGTGTGTGTTGCTATTAGATAATTAGACCAACTTAGTGGTGGTGGTGTGTTGTATTGCTTATAAAGAGTCGAAGGTCGCGCCCTCTCCCGGAGACACACACACACACACACACATTACCCAACACAGCCATCTATAAGGACACTCCACACCCCTTCTCCCTCGTGTTTAGCATTTCAATTTTGAGATTTTAAGACGTTCGTTCAGTTAGTTTGGCGATTTTGAGACCTTTTACTCGATTTCTTTGTCAATATTATGACCTACCGTGCCTTTTATGTGTCGTTCTTTTCCTGGCGAGCAATATCGAGCCTGTAAATTTAGAAGGAACCGGCATTTGGCCGGAACATTTTCTACCGAAAAATGTACAAATTTATCTTGATAGAGGGTCTAGGGGGTGTTTTTATAAGCTTGATGGAGGTCTAGCGAGGAAACTAAAAGATAAAGGAATATATACATAATTAGACCCCAAAAAGCGAGTAGTACCCCCTTAATTAAGAGTCGAAGGTCGCGCCATCTCAAGGTCACACACACACACAAACACATTCCCAACACAACCATCTATAAGGACACTCCGGGCACATTAAGTTATATAGTAGCCGCCATGTTGAATACCTACCACTGTGTTATATCTGTCTGCCCGGACAACTCGACCCATTAAGTTATATAGTAGCCGCCATGTTGAATACCTACCATTGTGTTATATCTGTCTGCCCGGACAACTCAACCCATTAAGTTATATAGTAGCCGCCATGTTGAATACCTACCATTGTGTTATATCTGTCTGCCCGGACAACTCAACCCATTAAGTTATATAGTAGCCGCCATGTTGAATACCTACCATTGTGTTATATCTGTCTGCCCGGACAACTCGACCCATTTAGTTATATAGTAGCCGCCATGTTGAATACCTACCACTGTGTTATATCTGTCTGCCCGGACAACTCGACCCATTTAGTTATATAGTAGCCGCCATGTTGAATACCTACCACTGTGTTATATCTGTCTGCCCGGACAACTCGACCCATTTAGTTCATGTATATATTTATTGTTTTTAGATTCCTCCCTAGACCTCCATCAAACTTAATCCTCTCACGTTCTTGACGCAATTTTGAGACTATTAGGGATAATTTAAAGCCTTTGTTACCATCAGGGGTATTTAGAAACCTTTAGTTTAGTTACTTTAACCTCTGCAGTTGTCTTTGATTTAGCTGTGGGCAGAAAACTAATTTTGGAGAGGTAATTATAAGAGTGAGAGAACTCTATTTCTTATTGCAAATCTGGCAACCTCTGCGTCATATGGTCGTGAGAGGGTTAAGGGGAGGTTTTTAGTGTGTTCCCAAGACCTCCATCAAGCTTAAAATTACACCACTTAGACCCCCCTTTCAAGATAAATTCTTACATTTTTCGATAGAAAAATTTCCCGGCTGAAAGCCGGTGCCTCTTAAATTACAGGCTCGCTATCGCTCGCCAGGAAAAAATCGACACCTAAATGGCACGAAAGGTCTTAACAGTGACAGCAATGGGGCGAAAGTTCTTAAAATCGCCAAACTAATGGTGCGAACGTCTTAAAATGTCAAAACCAATGGGGCTCAACATGAAGGAGAAAGGGTTCGATAAAAAAATCCCTCCAGTGGAAATCCCCCCCTCTCTCAGAATATAATATTTCATCCATGTTTCTAATACAAATTCCTCTCTCAGTACTCGATTCTCAGTTCTATCATCACTCAAAGAAACCCTACGCATCCATCTTAACCCCTTCAGTACCTGTGACGTCTTTGTAATTGGAATTCAACTACATTAAGGGGGGGTGACTTGCATTTTGTTATTTCTGTCCTTTTCTCTCTTTCCCTGGCTTGTTTCCATTCGGCCCCATTCAGCCAACTATTTTAAGACGTTTATCCCCATATAGGTGTCGATTTCTTCCTGGCGAGCGATAGCGAGCCAGCATTATATGAAGAAATCCGGCTTCGCCGGAGAAATGTTTCTATCGAAAAATTTACAAATTTAGCCTGCTGTCAAACAAAAATAAAAAATATGCTGGCTCGCTACAGCTCACCAGTAAACAAATTGACACCTGGATGGGGATAAACGTCTTAAAACAGTAGGCTGAATGGGGCCAAATAGATAAAATCCCAAAAAGAGAGACAAGGAGAGAAAGATATTAAAGAAGCAGGTGACCCCCCTTAAAAGGACGGCACCGGTTACTGAACAGGTTAATTATAAACCAAACGGTAGCCCATACAACTATCTTTACCAGCTGGTCTTCAGGGGACAGTGGTTAGTTTGTTTGGGGGGGTCTATTTATTTATATATTATTTTTGTCTTTAGTTTCCTCGCTAGACCTTCATCAAACTTTAAAAAAAAAAAAAAAAAAAAAAAAAAAAAAACTAGACCCCCCTTCAAAATATATTTGTACATTTTTCGATAGAAAAATTTCCCAACCGAAGGCTGGTTTCTTTTAAAATTACAGGCTCGCTTTCGCTCGCCAGGAAAAAATCGACACCTAAAGGTCTTGATATTGATATATAAATGGGACAAAAAGTTATACAATCGATAAACTAATGGGGCGAACGTCTTATAATCTCAAAACAAATGGGGCTAAACATGAGGGAGAAGGGGGTCTAGAAAAGCCCCATATCTCCCTTTAAGAGTTACAATATGGCGGTGACTGTATATATTCCCCGGGGGGTACCCCAGAAATCCGAGTGGGGAAGTGCCCCTGGGTGATGATAATGCTGATGGTGGTGCTGGTGTGTGTGTGTATTTACCTATTTGTAGTTTACAGGAATTGAGCAGCGCTCGTGTTGTCCTGTCTTAGTTACTTTATAATCAATCCATTTTACTTAGACAAGTATCGTAATGGATATTCCCAGTTCCCAGTATTTTGGACTAACATATCATAGCTTATGTTGTCCTATTTCCATATTTACTTTTATCCAATCTATATTTGAACATGTTAATGTTCCTCGCTCTCACCACCACCTCCTCCAAGTTGTTCCAAGTCTCTATACTCCTATATGGGAAGCTGAATTTCTTTGTGTCCTTACGACATCTGCCCTTCCTCAGCTTAAACTCGTGCCCTCTTGTCCTTCCATTATCCCTCACATATAGATCTTCCCTATCTACTCGTTCCAAACTTTTTACTCCCTTGAACATCGTTATTAAGTCGCCTCGCTCCCTTCTCTCTTTCAAGGTAGGCAGTTGTAGTGTCTTAAGTCTTTCCTCATATGTCAACTCCTTCAATCTTGGGATCATCTTCGTTGCTATCCTTTGGACTTTCTCTAATTTGTTTATATGTTTTTTCAAATGTGGTGACTATATCACTGCTGCATATTCTAATCTTGGTCTTATCATAGTCATTATCAGTTTTCTTAAAATTTCTTCATCCAAATAGTTAAATGCCACTCTCATATTGGTGTGTGTGTGTGTGGGGGGGGGGGGGGGGGGTTTAATACTCGAAGGGTACGTGTGTGTGTGTGTCTGCCTCTGTGCATATACTGTGTGTGTGCCTCTTTGTATATGTATGTGTGTGCATATACTGTGTGCGTATATTATGGGGAGAAAGAGGGAGGGAGTATCTGCGTGTGTATATATATTTAACTTAGTTGTTTACAGTGGCACCAAGGCCTCACTACCGCTTGTCTTCTGTTCATTCACTATCATATTCTCTTAGTTTTGCCATTTCTATATCTTCGTTTATGTGCTGTTCATTCATTTATCTTATTCTCTTAGTTTTTCCATACCTATATCTTCGTATTATCTTATATATGTTTTCCATACCTATATCTTCGTATTATCTTATATATGTTTTCCATACCTATATCTTCGTATTATCTTATATATGTTTTATACATTACGTGTTTGTCTATATGTATTAAAGCCATATTGTATTTTCAGTGAGGAACAACGCAAAATACATAATTATATTCAGATGTCTTCTTTTACCTCCTTCTTCAGTACCGGTGACATCCTTTTCATTATAATCTGGCAACTATTAGACGATTTTATTCAGCTTAGGGAGGACGTCTACCAATTATAAGGCTGCAGACTATCTCAATTAATCCTTTTAGCTACCATACACCCTTCCCAATCAAGCATGACAATACCCAGGGGAGGCCTCATAGGCATGTGATAAGGGTGTTGCTGGAACCCCTGTTTCATTTGTTTGGCCTCCCTCACTGTTTCTATTTGTGTCTCACCTACACAGAGAGTAATCCAGCTAGCTCTCACAAACATCTCCTCCTCCTATTAATTTCACTACACTAAACAACCACTCCACACTTCTTCTCAATACACCAACAACCATAGTGTTAACTCATAAACATTTGGGGGAGACACTTGTTACAGCCAGTTTGCCTTCTTGTCTCCTTCATACACATATAAAAATACATACATAAATAAATATACTTGTAGTCACGAAAATATACAGACGACAATATAACTCCTAAACCGTGTCTCTTGGTGATAATGAGAGTCAGAGTCAAAACAATAGTCTACTGTATAGGGAGCTAAAACAAAAACACAGATCATTGTTTGGAGTCAGAGGAAGTGCGTTGGCTGAACAAGGTAAACAGTCCTACAGAGCTTGGCTATTGTTTACAGGCATATCAAGGGTTTGGAAACGCTATAGTCCATTATTTGTAGGTAGGACAGAAATCGTGAACCCTAACCTCTGTAAATATATAATGACTAGAGCAAATGGGCTAAAAATGTTAACACCTTTGTTTCTTCTCGTAAGTGAAAGGAGATAAAGGGCAAATCTATCTGTAGATATCTGTAGCAAGAAGCTATCTGTAGCAAGAAGAAGAAGAAGAAGAAGAAGAAGGAGGAGAATAAGAACAAAAATAACTGAGTGTGACTGTGTGTGAAAGAGAGAGAGAGAGAGAGAGAGTGTTAGATAGGTAGGTGTAAGGTGGTATACTTGTTGACATACGACCTACCATGACCTGTTGCCTACGTTACATAATGCCGCAAGAGACAACTCATCTTTCTAGTGTCATGTTTTACCTCTTAGTGTGCAGTGTTTTGATTTATTATAGGTTGTATTCACAGAGATAGCCACACACTTTAAACCTACTACTTTCTCACATTATTTCCTCCTCTTTTTTTTTGTTCCTGCCTTACCCAACCCTCTTCTTTCCCCTCTTAGACCCATCTAGGGTAAAAAAAAAAAAAAAAAATAGCCACATCATTTATTGGCTGATGTTGGATCCTATATTTTTCAGTTTACGTATATACAGTATATATATATACCGGTATATATATATATATTATATATATATAATGTATTAAGTGGATAAGGGAGACAAAAGGCAATGTGACGAGTGCCTCCCCCAGAGATGAAAGAGTGACAGGGCCAAAATCAAGGAATGTACGTGCCACAACACACGCAGAGGTTGAAGCAGTCATAGGATAAGGGAAAGGTGGATTCAGGGAGAATAGAAGAAAGAATGGGAATATCGTTTCACTCTTGGGTTGGAGAGTTGCACATAGTATGGGTGGGACTGTGTTGCAAGTCGGGCGCTACGTGCTCGATGGGGACCGGGTCCTTTTATTTTGGCTAAGGTTAGACCCTATTTTTTCAGCTTACGAATCGCCTCTATACAAAATTGGTCTCACAGGTCCCCTCCCTACAAACACACACACACACACACACACACAAACTCACACACAGCTGGATAGATAGAGTGAGAGTGAGTGAGTGAGTGAGTGAGAGAGATACAGTATGTGTGTGATGTATAAGTAGGCTACGTATACGTGTGTGTGTGTGTATAACTGAGTGCATGTACGTATATGTGTGTGTAGCTCAGTGTATGTACAGTACGTATATGTGTGTGTGTGTGTGTGTGTATAACTGAGTGCATGTACATATATGTGTTTGTGTTTAGGTGCATGTGTGTGTATAGAGATTATGTGTGCGTTTGTGTGTGTGTATGTAGGTATGTGTGTCTATGCTTAGGTATGTATGTATGTGTGTAGGTATGTGTATTTACAGTATGTGTCACGTGTTCCCCATGTGCTAGCGTAGTGTTGTGTGTGTATGTGTATATGTGGATGTGTGTGTCGATGTGTATGTACAGTCTATGCCACGTGTTCCCCATGTGCTAGCGTAGTGTTGATATCTTCCTTCCATACCGTGACTCACCTGCATCTAATTATATCCACCTTTCTCACACCGCTACCCTTAACCACTTCACCATGTGATTTGCTGGTCTATCAGAATGAGAGTTGAGTGTTCTCTGCCATACCCATAGCTTACTCTGACTGTTCCTTTTACTTATATATTTTCTAAATCTCAAGTGACGGCGTCTCTTCCGTGGATTGACCTCCCTACTGCCAACCTAGAGGTTGGCAGTAGGGAGCCAAAGCGGCACATATTTCCTTTGCCTCTCAACTTTCCCTTCATAATTACTGAGGGGCACAGGGCCTTGGGTGGGGCTTTGGTTTCCCGGGCGTTTCCTCACCCTCCTTAGTACTCCTCAGCTCCTCGCCTGGGAGCGGCTTCGGTCACCTGGGCTTTCTTACTGGTAAGCAGGGAGGGTTCTGTGGGGGTGCTCAGTTATGGCCTTGGCCTTGCTCGGGACCTTGGGGCTGTTCGGTTAGACAGCCTGGGGAACAACAACAAAAACAACAACCCCTTCACCACCATGACATAGTTTTTACGACCTCCATCAAGCTTAAAATTACGCCCCCTTGACTACCTTTCAAAGATAAATTTGTAAATGTTTCGGTGGAATAATGTCCCGGCCAAAGGCCGATTCCTCTTAAATTACAGGCTCATTATCGCTCGCCAGGAAAATATCGACACCTAAATGGCACGAAAGGGCTTGGAATTGACTGAAATGGGGCGAAAGTTCTTAAAATCGCCAAACTAATAGGGCAAACATCTCAAAAGCAATGGGTACATGAAAGGAAGAAAGGGGTCAAGAACAAAATCCCTCAAGTGGATATCTCCCCTAAAAGTATAAGGGGGGGGGGGGATTTTGTACTTATTATTTGTCTTAATCAACTCTTTCAGTATCAGTGCCGTCCTTTTAACTTTATTCTGGCTACTATTGGACGATTTTATTCAGTTTAAAAAGGGCCTCCAGCAATTAATAGGCTTTGAATGATCCCACTTAACTTTCATTTACTACCACAGATCCTTCTTAAACTGCATACAATCGTCCAACTACAGCTAGAGTAAAATTAAGAAGACGTCGCCGGTACAGTAGAGGTTAATAAGCTTCGAACTATCCCATTTTTTTTTTTTTTTTTTCTATGTGATTGAGGGAGGCAAAAGGCATAACTGCCTATAGCGAATGCCTCCCCCATAGTTGAAAGAGTGACAGGGCCAAAATCAAGGGACGTTCGAGCCAAAATGCCTGGACACACGGAGTTTGAAGCAACTCAACTCTTTTTTATTTTTTTACTACGGTACCATAGATCCTGCATAACATCGTGTAAATATAGCTAAAGTAAAATTAAGACGTCGTCGGTACAGCACGGGTTAATAACATTGCAATACACACACGCAGATCTTCGCAAACACATATGTGCACTTATTAATACATACATATTATATAAACATACACACACATACACACATGGTGAAACACTGCCACATTTCGTAGACACACACACACACACACACACACACACCTATATATAAACACTGCCAGCACAGTCACAAACAAAAATATCCCTCTCCAATAAATACAAAACACAAATCTTCCAACACGTATAAACACAGCTTTTATTTTAAACCTTAGCTATGTTTTGTTAAGGTGTAGAGTCAGAATGAATAGTTCCCTGAATCTCTCTCTTTCTCTCTCTCTGTCTCTATCTATCTCTATCTATTTATTTCTCTCTCTCTGTCTATCTCTCTCTCTCTCTCTCTCTCTCTCTATTTATCTATCAGCTCTCCATCTATCTATCAATCTATTTATTGCCAGACGCCCTAATTTCTGACGAGGGTGGCCACGAACAAAGCTCTTCCAGGCCTACCTGTCCCCCGACAACACTCCTCCTTCCTCCCAGCCCATCCCTCTCTCCTCCATACATCTCTCAATTCCATCCCTCCACCCCATTCAAGGTCTACATCTCCCTCTAACTCCTTCCACCCATCCACACCATCCCTCCACTTCATTCTCGGTCTACCCCTCCCTCTAGCTCCTTCCACCTAATCCCCCTTCTCCTCCACTTCATTCTCAGTCTACCCCTCCCTGCAACCCCTTCCACCTAATCCCCCTTCCATCCCTCCACCTCATTCTCGGTCTACCCCTCCCTCTAACCCCTTCCATACCACTCCTCCTTGCCATCCGCACGCTCTCCATACACCCCATGTGACCATACCACCTCAATACATTATATTTTCTTGTGAGTGTTTACCGACTTTTGAACGCGGCTGTACAGTTGGCACCCGAATTGGACAACAGTTGGTTCTTTTGGCTGTACCTTAATACTATATAAACCGAGGGGTGGTCTTGTGTATCCCCCCCCCATCTACCACCATGTTTCGCACCGTTAGTTTGGCGATTCTATGACGGTTCATTCCATTAGTTTGGCGATTTTAAGACGTTTCACTCCATTACTTAGCCGATCTTAGGACGTTTCATCTCATCTTTTTGGCGATAGTAAGAAAAGCCAGCCCATTCAGGTGTGAAATATCTTTAACCCTTTGAGTACCGGTACCAGCGACGTGTGTTATAATTTATTCTATCTGTATTTAGACGATAGTATATAGCTTAGGAAGGATCTAAAGTAGTTAAAAGATCCTTCCTAAGCTGAATAAAATCGTCTAATATTGGACATAATATGATGAAGAGGACATCCCTGGTGCTGAATGGGTTAAGAGAGCCACAGGGAGTCCTCGATTTACGAGACCTGACCTTCGACCAAAACATGTATCTACCACAAAAAAAAAAAAAAAAAGCTTGAAGGGAAGCCTGTAGTATATATATATATATATATATATATATATATATATACCCGGTATATATATATATATATATATATATATATATATATATATAATATATATATATATATATACAGTATATAATTTCTTTTTAATAGAGGGGTGAAACTAAAGAAAGGAAATGTACAGAAACGGCAAAAAACAAGGAAACAAATGCTAAATTTAACTCTATATCTACTCAGAAAGTTAACAAGATGGCGAAGATCATTAATTTAACTACATATACGCACGGAGGCAAGAAGGAAGAAAATATACTAAATTTAACTATACTGTATACGTACGGTACGAAGAGTCAACAAGAAAGCGAGGATAAAACTGCATTTAACTCTACACCTACGCAAAAACTCGACTAGGAAGAAAAGGCATTAAACAAAACTTTGTACCTACTCATAAAGTAGACAAGAACGAAAAGAAGATACTAACTTTAACACTGTACCTACGCATAAAGTCGACTAGATAGTGAAGACCAGTAATTCAACTCCATACCTGCGCAAAAACTCGACAAAGAAGTGGGGATAATACATTCAACTCTGTACCTACGCAAAAACTCGACAAGATAGCGAAGATAATTAATTTAACTATACCTACGCAGAAAGTCGACAGGGTACAAAGGCAAAGGTGGCGTGGATAGGAAATGAGTGGATGGGTACATACAGAGACACACATAGACAGATGGATGGATAGATACACATGCAGAGATAGATAAGATAGATATAAACAGATTATTCATTAAATACAAATAATATTAACCCTTAGTACGAAGACGCACTTTTATTGTACGGTATCTTACACCTGGCTATCCTTTGTCTATGTTATATACAGATTAATATGCAGGATTCGAAACTACATAATAAATCGTAGGCTTGTGCATATTTCTTTAACTGTCTTGATAGCGTAATGCATAATTGCGCGGAATTTCGATGTGAGTATCCTAGGTTCGAGTCCTTGGAGTGCCACATGTACGTGTTGATTTTATTAATTAAGTTTAGAGGTGAAGTTGGTTGGTGGAAATAACATAATAATATATATACTGTATAATTATATACAATATACACACATATATATATATATTATATATATATATATATATATATATATATATATATAATATATATATATATAGATATATATATATATATATATATATATATATATATATATATATATACCAGGTATATATATATAGTATATATATATACCACAACCATGCCCGTACAGTATAAATAAAGTACTATATAAAGGTGTACGGTACCGGTATGGTGTTAAAGAGAGCATTATCCCCCCCCCCCCCCCCCCCCCCAGACACCCAGTAAGTGACACACGTTAACCTTGACTGTGTTGTAACCTGTACTTAGGGTGTCAAACGAATATCCAGTTCATCCCTTTTAGTCTTACTTATTGGTGGTGTCCCGAGTTCGAATGCCGGGAGGACCATATGGTTTTATTAGTTTATTCCAGTGCATTGGGGTTTGTAATTGATGATTAATGTTAAGAATGGTTTGTTACTTACTTATTGGCTATGCAACGATACAATTGTGGTTTATTGTTCAAATGGTGTCTTTGAAAATGATATAATGACCAAAACAATGCTATTTTACGTTCATTTTCTTGTTTTCCTTCAAGTCTTCCAACGAAATAGCTACCAGTACCGAAAAATGTACAAATTTATCTTGAAAGGGGGTCTAGGGGGTGTTTATTTTACAGATTGATGGAGGCATAGGGAGGAAACTAAAAACACAATATAAAAAATAAAACAATACGCCAAAAAATACGACCATCCCCCCGTAAACACTGCCCTCCGCTTTAGTACAGCTACGAGAATAAATACCAATGATTATTCTCTGACATCACCTGCCATAAAAACAAGAATTAATTTGTTCAGAAAAAAACCCAGTGAGCATATATATAAATATATATATATGCTCACTGGGTTTTTTTCTGAACAAATTAATTCTTGTTTTTATGGCAGGTGATGTCAGAGAATAATCATTGGTATTTATTCTCGTAGCTGTAAATATATATATATGCTCACTGGGTTTTTTTCTGAACAAATTAATTCTTGTTTTTATGGCAGGTGATGTCAGAGAATAATCATTGGTATTTATTCTCGTAGCTGTACTAAAGCGGAGGGCAGTGTTTAAGGGGGGATGGTCGTATTTTTTGGCGTATTGTTTTATTTTTTATATTGTGTTTTTAGTATATACTGTATATATCTCACAAATACGAGTGAGTTACATTGAAAATATAATGTTTAGGTCTCAACCAGGATTCGACCCACAGTCACATTATATAACTGAGAATGACAAGAGATATAGAAGTTAGTTGATAGTGTTTAGGCTGTAGATATAATATGGGCTGTTCCCTTGACTCACTGCTGTAAACAACAAAGATGGCGATTGGTGTTGGTATTATTGATCTAATAGCAATACTGTATATTGATCCGTGTTGTGTGTGTGTGTGAGAGAGAGAGAGAGAGAGAGAGAGAGAGAGAAAGAGGAGAGAGAGAGAGAGAGAGAGAGAGAGAGAGAGAGTACAAAGGAGTACAAAGGAAATCAAGCAACAACAGATCTAGTGACCCTTCTAGGTTGCTTGTCCTCCAAAACACTGAGGATCAAGTGTCCAAACAGTGGTTTAGAGTGGGTAAGGGAACATTGGAAAGGGAACTACTGCCCTGGAACTAATGTCCGTGGCAGGATGAGGTTAGACAGAGGAAGAGAGATAGTATACACAGAGAGATACAAGGAATAGTTAGTACCGCTTTACAAAGTGTGCCAATATACTATCTACCGGTACTCTCTTATTGAACTGCTCTACTGAAGAACTGTTTACAACTACGGACTGAAGTTTGTTCCAGGTAGAACAGATCTTAAATGTGAAAGAGTGTCCACAAATACTATTGCTGAACCTTTTCAATTCTAATTTCCAGCCATGGTTGCGTGTTGTATTCATATTGAGGCTAAACGTTTTCCTATTATTCACAATATCTAAATATCTAACCCATTACGTATTTTAAAAACTTCAATAAGCTGACGTTGTAGTCAGCTCAGAGAGAGTATGTGTGTGTTTGTGTGTGTGTGTGTGTGTGTGTGTGTGTGTGTGTGTGTGAGTGTGAGTGTGAGTGTGTGTGAGTGTGTGTGTGAGTGTGAGGGTCTGTGTGTGTGTGTGTGTGAGTGTGAGGGTTTGTGTGTGTGTGTTTGTTTGTGTGTGTGTGAGTGAGTGAGAGAGGAGGTGTGTGTGTGTGAGTGAGTGAGTGAGTGTGTGTGAGTGTGAGTGTGTGTGTGTGTGTGTGTGTGAGTGAGTGAGTGAGTGTGAGTGTGTGTGTGTGTGAGTGTATGTGTGAGTGAGTGAGTGTGTGTGTTTGTGAAAGTGTGCGTGACTGAGTAACGAGAGAGCGAGAGAGAGTTACATAGATATTAGATACACAGACTACACAGACCTTGCGGTCCCTACTAGGTAGTCTGGACTTAATACAGAGAGAGAGAAAGAGAGAGATCATTAGAGATATAACCAAATAATTAATACCTTGAAACTCTACCAAACTACTACCCTGTATCTTAACATCAACACTATAGCTACTACTTTCCTTCCACCCCCACTCTTGGCTCGTGGGGAATAGCTAACCTCCAGTCTATTATTATCGTGTGTGTAAGAGAGAGAGAGAGAGAGAGAGAGAGAGAGAGAGAGAGAGAGAGGAAGAGATAGTATACAATGAGAAGCACAGAGAAAGAGAGAGAGAGAGTGTGAGTGAAAGAAAGTGTGAGAGTGAGAGTGAGAGAGAGAATGTGTGATTGTGTGATAGTGAGTGTGTGTGTGTGTGTGTGTGTGGCTACCCTTATACATTTATACTTAGGTTTGGAAGGCCCTCTAGCAACCAAATGAGTACAAAACTATATAAATAAATAACAGGATGAAACACGTCCTCGTATCTTAAGAGGGTGAATTTCCCGACTCTCACAGATTGTTCTTAAGCTTATTAAAATCCTCTAACGATAACCACAAGGGACGGATGCAAGGCGTAAAGGTAGACCAAAAGGGTTAAAACAAATGAAACTATACCGTTTCTTTTCAACTGACGGTAAATTGCAAAGTTCCCATCAAGATTTCTCAGTTATTTTGAAGATTTTGTATTGAAATATGGTGTTAATTATATAAACTTGGTCTTAATATAATGCAGAGACATAGTGGTTTCATATATTTCCATTAAGTATCGATAAATTAACTGCTAAGGGATTCAATTTACCGTCAGTTGAAATGAAACAGAGTATAGCAGTTAAATTCAAGAGTTTGTTTACGTTTCTACCCTAATATATGGTATGCCTGGCACGGGTTACTATGTTTGGAATCTTGACAGAGAATTCCCGCAGACTGTTTTTTTTTTTTTTTTTCCCCAGAAGTCTGTGTCCTTCAAAATTATAATATGACTTTTTTTAATAATTTCCTTCAAGCTACTTCCAGACGATGTTATTCAGCTTGGGGATAATCGTTCGTAGGTATGAGGTTAATCGAGATGATTATCAATCTATATAAATGTGCATATATATATATATATACCGGTGTATATATATAAAAAAAATTGTCGAAAAATGTACAAATTTAGCTTCCTGTCAAAATAAAAATATATATATGCTGGCTCGCTACCGCTCGCCAGGAAAATAATGACACCTGGATGGGGATAATCGTCTTAAAACAGTAGGCTGAGTGAGGCCAAATGGATACAAGCCAAAGAGAGAGGGAGAGAAAGAGAAAACAAGCGAGGTGGGCTCCCTTAATTAATACCTTTCAATTCAATACACAAGTTATGCAAAAGATCAAACAAGGTCCTGAAGACGTGCAGCATACCGAGAAATAATCCCATCTCGCCAATAATAAACATAAATGGCCTTGGTTTGGGTGTTGATTCTTGTCCAAAGTTACTAAGGCCTATTAGATCTTAAAAATAATAGTTTTCTGTTCATCTAAAAACCGCGCTCTCTTGGCCAGACTACAGTAAAGCAAAATGTTGAGCTGTGCACATTAATACAGTTTTTAAGAGTTTCATCAAAAATATCACAGGTTCATCCACCTCCCATGTTGAGTGTTTTCGCCATTGCTCTCTGTGACGTCATGGTAAACACACCAGTTATCGCCACACACAATAAGTTAGATAAGCTATATTTCAATGTTGTTAGGCCACATTGATTAAAGTTCTTCAGTATCCTATCCCTAAACCTAAGAAGATCACAATGGACATTGTAGTTTGAATAGGTTTTACCCTTGGAGTTTACCTCTAATATAATGCTTAGTTAATTGTTGGACTGGATAACATCATCGTAAAATAAAAGTTATATACAGTATATATCGCAATTACCTATCAATTAAGTTAACTCAATAAAACAAAACAAAAACAACACACACACACCGAAACACCACACAAAGACAAAACGAACCCAACCTGTCCCCTTTTCCTAAACCCGCGCACATGCCCAGCTCCCGTATGTAAACAAACCTTCACCTGTGCAGTACGTCAGTAGAAAGAGAGAGTTACCGCCGATGAGAGATAAGGAGAGAGAGTGTGAGAAAGGAGTGAAGGAGAGAGGCAATTATCTGTTATCTGTGTATTTCGGGTGGTGTCTCTGTGTGTGTGTGTGTGTATATGAGTGGGTGGGTGTGTGTGTGTGTGTGTGTGTGTGTTTGTGTTTAATTGTAGGTTAATCCCGGTATTTGTTTTCTATGCGAATGAAGGAGATAAAAGGCAATGCTGCCTGTAACAAGTGTCTCCCCCAAAGTTGAAAGAGTGGCAGAGAGCCAAATTCAAGATACCGGTACGTTATAGTCATGTCTGGACACACGCAGCTGGAAGCAGTTTAAGTCATAGGACAAGGGAAAGACAGATTGAGGGAGAGTATACAGGATTTGAGTTTTTGGTTCGTATTGTCCCACTTTCTAGACATTATTATCAGTGAAAATTACCCATCTCTTTGCTCATGGCAGATGGTAACCGCCGGCTATTTCTCGGTAAACCTTAACCCTTTTAAGATCCAATATGCATTTTGTTCTGTTATGCTAACTATTATATGACGATTTTATTCAGATTAGGAAGGGTATATTGCAGCCAAGGGATAGATAGAGATAGTCTTTACCCTCATCATTACCACATATCCTTGCTAAATTGCATAACACCGTCTAATGATAGCCAGATAGGCGGGAATGGTACCACTGGGATAGGTTTCGGTTTGTTCTGTTTGTTTTTTTAAAGCTTGATGCAGGACTAAAGGGGAAACTAAAAACAAAAATAATAATTAAATCTATAAATAAATGAACAAATAAGAAATAAAACAAAGACATAAACTAATAGAAAAAAAAATCCTTACTTAGTGTTTCTATTCTGGTACCGGTAGCATAATTATGAAGGTGATGGCCAAGTTTCATCTAAATCCTTCCATTAGTTTTGAGAAATCTTGCTGACAGACAGACAGACAAACAAACGCATAATCCTACAGAAACACATGTAGGGCGACATCGAAACAAACAACAAAAGACACAAGAAGATAGCTAAAGGGTTAAGGGAGCATGGGTATATATTTTGGTCGATTTTTTAAATTTATTTATAATTTCTTCATTTTCCTCCCTAGACCTCCATCAAACTTGAAAAAGCATCCCCAAGATCCCCCTTCTAGATAAATTTGTACATTTTTCTGTAGGAAAATGTCCCGGCCTGCTTGCTCCTAAAATACAGGCTCGCTATCGCTCGCCAGGAAAATATCAACACCTAAATGGCACGAATGGGCTTTATATTGACATAAAATGAGGGGAAGTCTTTAAATCGCCAACTAATGGGCCGAACGTCTTAATATCTGAAAACTAATGGGGCTAAACATGAGGGAGAGAGGGGTCCAGAAAACCCCACCATCTCCCCCATCAACAAAGAGACAACCGGGCAGGTAAAGGGTTGAGGGAGAGATGATTGTGTTTTACTGGTCCCCCTTCTCCCTCAAGCTTAGCCCCTGCAGTAGTTTTCAGATAAAAAGACGTTCGGCCCATTAGTTTGGCGATTTTATGACCGTTCGTCCCATTTCTTTGTTAATAATAAGACCTTTCGTGCCATTTAGAATTCTATTTTTCCTGGCAAGCGATAGCGAGCCTGTAATTTAGGAGGAACCGGCCTTCGGCCAGGACATTTTGCTAACGAAGAATGTATAAATATATCTAGAAGGGATGTTTTTTTAAGCTTAATGGCGTTCTAGGAAGGAAACTAAATACTACCGGTACTACTAATAATAATAGGCTAGTAATTCTAATACTAATAATAATAATAGGCTAGTAATTCTAATACTAATAATAATAATAGGCTAGTAATTCTAATACTAATAATAATAATATAATACCCTGTAATAATAATAATAATAATTAAAAAAAATATATAATAATAATATATAACTATATTGACCAATAAATAAAGTCTTCCTATTTTAAACCAAGAGATAGGAGGACAGGTAAAGGGTTAGCCGGTATCACACGAGAGCTTTTTCCCTCAACATTTATCCTCAACACTGGTCTGAGGTCAACATTTAATATATTTCGGTTACCTAAATGCATCTATCATTAGTCTAGTTTCTGATACCAGTGCTGAATATTCCAGAAATGTTGCCAGATTTTTTTTTATTATCGAATGTTGACTATAAAATATCTCGTGTGATACCAGGTTAAAGTTGTTGTTGTTGTTGTTCCCTAAGCTGCCTGGCCGAACAGCCCAGAGTCCCCAAGGAAGGCCATGGCCACGGTCGGGCTTTCCCACAGAGCTCTCAAAGAGTGTAAATTGTGTTGTTGGCGTAAGTGGTTGTGTGAAATGCAGTTTTCTATGATGTGTTTAATGGTATGGGGTGCTGTGTTACAACCCGGGCAGGTGTCGACGACGGAGTCATCCAGTCTCTTCTGATAGCTCAGAAGAGCCGGATGGTGTCCGCATCTCAGCCTGGCCAGGTGGACTCTGTCCTCGCGAGGAAGGGAGGATTCAGAAGGATGGATTTCGGGAGGTCGTGCTTGCAGCTGCGTGTTGTCTATGAGTGAGTGGATGGAACGGCGAGTGATATGAGTATGGATGTGCTTCCGGAAGTTGGTTTGGGGTGGGCAGGGAAGGAGAAAAGACAGTATTTGTGTGTGATAGCGTGTGCTGAGTGTTGTTTTGATATTTCTTGGTGTCTGTGGGTGTGTAGCCATGTAGTGTAGTGGGTGGTGTTGATTCGTGGAGGCTGCTGCTAGGAATTGTGAGCCTCTCATGTCTAGATGATCTTTGACTTTGAGGACTTTGGTTTCTTGATGTAGGTGATCTGTGGGTGTCGTAGCTGTGCATCCTGTGATGATTTTCAGGGCTTTATTTTGAATAGTCTGTAAGGTCTTAAGGTCCTGGAGTGGCGGCGTCTACGCCGTGGGACCACCTCCCGGAACTGCCGACCCTCCCGTCCGGGGACAAGATCACCGACAGTGGAGGACAGCAGGCTGCCGACCGTGGGGAGCAGTTTCCGGGAGCCAAACCGCCACAACTATCCTCTGCCCCCTCCCTGGGGGCACGCGTCCTTGGAGCGGCTGTGGTCGCGCCGGGCAATTCTCTTCCGGGTTAAAGTGAGAGGTGTGGTGGTGTATACTAATAGTCTCGTTGTAGCCTGCCTGGTCTATTATATAACACCTGTATAGTATCTACCCTAACAACAACACTCACAATACTATGGCCCTTTTCAATAGTACACGCATACATATACACATTGTATATATATATATATATAGCCTACAGTATATATATATATATATACAGTATATATATATATATATATATATATATATATATATATATATATATATATAGAGAGAGAGAGAGAGAGAGAGAGATTATATTGCCAATACTGTTTATCAATGAGGCTCTACCCCACACGCCCTCTCCCACCTTCTTTAACCCTTAACCCTTGTCTAGCGGGGGGGGGGGGGGGCTTATTTGGGCATATTCAGGCCCTCCTGAATGATAAATCAAGTATCTGCATGAAAAGAAATGTATTCAGCAAAAATCTAGGCGCTAAAAGCTTCAAAATGAGACCAGAACGAGCTACGTAGCACTCGTCGTTCTCATGCAGTGTTACCACTAACATGGGAGTTTAGCGTATAGTGGCATATTTTTTCCCACTATGCTCACTACTGGCAATGCTGCCGGCCTCTCGAGAACAGAGGGAACATGAGTTAGTGGGCGGCGGTAAGCCCTGGGAGTCGGCTGTCTGGTCCGCTGCGCTCCCGGCCATTTGCACTCGATTTTAACCCTTTAACCCTTTCCGACATATGACGCAATTTTGAGCCTATTAGGGATACTTTAAAGCCTTTATTACCATCAGGGTTTTTTACAAACCTTTATTTTAGTTACTTCAACCTCTGCAGTTGTCTTTGAGTTAGATGTGGGCAGAAAACTAATTTTGGAGAGGTAATTATAAGAGTGAGAGAACTCTATTTCTTATTGCTAATCTGGCAACCTCTGCGTCATATATGTCTGAAGGGGTTAAAAGCCTTAATAATGCTCCTAACTTGCTGCAAATTGGAGGCGGACTTAAGTCCGCCCCCGGTCTTTAAGGGTTAAAGAGCGGCGCCCGGCTATAGCCGGGCACCAATTTGCAGCAAGTTAGGAGCATTATTATGGCTTTTAAAGGGCTAAAATCGAGTGCAAATGGCCGGGAGTGCAGCGAGCCACACGTCCGACTCCCAGGGCCTACCGCCACCCACTGACTCACCCTCCCTGTGTTCTCGAGAGGCCGGCAGTGTAGCCAGTAGTGAGCGTAGCTGGGGAAAATATACCGCTATACGCTAAACTCCCATGTTACTGGTACCACTGTATGAGAACCACGAGTGCTACGTAGCTCGTTCTGGTCTCATTTTGAAGCTTTTAGCGCCGAGTTTTTTTGCTGAATACATTTCTTTTCATGCAGATACTTGATTTATCATTCAGGAGGTCCTGAATATGCCCAAATAAGCCCAAAACCCCCCCGCTAGACGAGGGTTAATAAACAAGGAAATAGTTGTGTAAATAAAAATCTTGGACTTGAAGAAGGGAAGGTTGTCTACGCCTAGGTCCTAGGATAACAACGCTATTATAAAATGTGGCACCAGTTTGTGTGAACGCCAGAGCTGGTAGGCTAGTATATACAGTATAGTATGGGAGGGTTGGGGTTGTCTGGACCCCATTCTCCCTCATGTTTAGGCTGTTTAGCCCCATTAGTTTTGACATTTTAAGACGCTCATTCCATTAGTTTGGCGATTTTAAGACCTTTTGTGCCATTTAGGTGTTCATTTTTTCCTGGTGAGCGATAGCGAGCATACAATTTAGGAGGAATCGGCCTATTGGGGGTATCTTTTAAGCTTGATGGAGGTCTTAGGATGAAAAAAAAAAAAAAAAAAAAAAAAAAAAAAAAAATATATATATATATATATATATATATATATATATATATATATATTATTATATATATATATATATATATATATATATACATACATACAGGTATATACCGGTATATATATAAATACCAGTAAATATATAAATGCACAAATAAGTACAAACCTCCCCTTAAATAGCTCAACAATTAAAAATGTGACTGCTTGTTTGTGTTGTGTGTGTCTGCGTGTATTGTGTGAGTGGGATGTTTTTATATAACTGTGGGTGTGTATATATACCGTGTGTATATTATGTGTATGTGTATCCTGTGTATGTGTATGTGTGTATCCTACGTATGTGAGTGTGAGCGAATGAGTGTATTTGTGAGTACCGGTATGTCTCTGTGTGTTTTTTTTTTTTTTTTTTTCTATATTCCAACTTACTTCCTCTCGGGCATAGGCTGAGAGCCTTAACATTCACCGCTTTACAATGAACAGTGAAGCCCATGAGGTCTTGTTCCAGTCTAGGGAGTGAGACATGTGAAGCACGTAGAGTACAACGAGCACCTGTCATCTTGCCTTCACATGAGGCACGGTGCTCACTCATGGCCCGAAACGACCCCATCTCTGAAGCCACCTCGTGTGTATGTATGGGTAGCCTATGTGTATGTTACCTTGAAGTTTATCACCCCTCCCCCCCCCCCCCTTCCTCTCCCCATACAAGTTGTATGATACAACCCCTTAATCTGGTAAACGTCTTATGATGAAAGTAGCCTACTAATGACGCTGATAATGATCAATATATATTTACTGTATATATATATATATATATATATATATATATATATATATATATATATATATACAGTATATATATAGAAGGGAGATCCAACCCTTTCCTAATACAGAGAGAGAGAGAGAGAGAGAGAGAACATGACCATCAAGAGGAAATATACAAGATGACAACCAACCAGCTAAATATATACTTTTCATAACCTTGCCCACAAACACTGTTTACCAATTTAGCTACTTTCCCGCTAGATCTAGAGGTATGTACTTCGGTTTAAAGGCACATTTTTACATCTAGCGACATAAATTCTAACAATACTCTGCAGATGTGAGCAATTATTATGTTCCTTCCAACCATACTCCTAAAATCGATTTAAGAGCGATAATGCAGAGATTGTGGCATTATTCTAGCGATTTGGCATTTATACACTATCTAGCAGACTTGATTTGCGCAAAGACCCACCCACGAGGTGAAGGGATGACAGATGATGACAGGAGGGATAGTTCGTACTATTCAAATAATAAGGTAAAGTACAGTCGGCCTAGTAAGTGATGTCTCGGCATCAAGTATGTTTTGATCAATAATTGGTATCGGCAATATCTAAAACTTGATATAGTAGTTTCGAGTGAGATATACAAGCATGTTCCTACACTTATCCCTTCTATTAAACATCTGAAAGACATTAATACAGTACAGAGCGAGCCAATATATAAATGTTCCTACACTTATCCCTTCTATTAAACATCTGAAAGACATTAATACAGAACAGAGCGAGCCAATATATAAATGTTCCTACACTTATCCCTCCTATTAAACCTCTGACAGACATTAATATAGCACAGAGCGAGCAAAACGTAATGACAGCTGAGACATGACTTATTATCTCCACCGTAGCCTACATTAACCTATTTACATCCAATGAGCCAATTAAGGGGAGATATCCACCTGGAGGATTTTTTTCTGGACCCCCCTCTCCCTCATGTTTAGCTCCATTGCTTTTGAGATTTTAAGACCTTCGCCCCATTAGTTTGGCGATTTTAAGACCCCTTGCCCCATTTCTGTCAATTTTAAGACCATTCGTGCCATTTAGGTGTCGATATTTTCCTGGCGAGCGATAGCGAGCCTGTAATTTAAGGGGAACCGGCCTTCGGCCGGGAAATTTTTCTACCGAAAAATGTAAAAATTTATCTTGAAAGGGGGTCAAGGGGGAGTAATTTTAAGCTTGATGGAAGTCTAGGGAATTAACTAAAAACCTCCCCTTAACGCACCCTATCCATGAAAGAATAATACCCAAACATTTATAGAGTAAGATTAAGGTGAGGTACAAAATTATCTCAAAGGGGGATCTTAGGGATGCTATTTTTTTTTTAAATAATCTTGATGGAGGTTTAGCAGCAAACTAAAACATATGTATAAGAATGAAAAAATTAAATACTTTACAATAAAATAAACCCCCTTAATATATTTCATAACTGGAAAGCTTTATATATTTACCTCAGTAGGCCTACCATAAAAGAAACAAACAAATTTGCTAAATATCTATCAATTTATTTGTTCCACCTGTTTATCAGAGGGGTAATTGATCACTTGCGAGTTTCAGGCTATAACGAAGTTGGAGCCGTAAACATCGATATAAAACAAAAATACAATAATAATGTAGGTTTCTGATGGATAGAAAGTATGATGAATTTGATTTGATGTAGTTAACTATGCACTAGAACTGTATTTGATGTAGTTAACTATGCACTAGAACTGTATTTGATGTAGTTAACTATGCACTAGAACTGTATTTGATGTAGTTAACTATGCACTAGAACTGTATTTGATGTAGTTAACTATGCACTAGAACTGTATTTGATGTAGTTAACTATGCACTAGAACTGTATTTGATGTAGTTAACTATGCACTAGAACTGTATTTGATGTAGTTAACTATGCACTAGAACTGTATTTGATGTAGTTAACTATGCACTAGAACTGTATTTGATGTAGTTAACTATGCACTAGAACTGTATTTGATGTAGTTAACTATGCACTAGAACTGTATAGTTAACTATGCACTAGAACTGTATTTGATGTAGTTAACTATGCACTAGAACTGTATTTGATGTAGTTAACTATGCACTAGAACTGTATTTGATGTAGTTAACTATGCACTAGAACTGTATTTGATGTAGTTAACTATGCACTAGAACTGTATTTGATGTAGTTAACTATGCACTAGAACTGTATTTGATGTAGTTAACTATGCACTAGAACTGTATTTGATGTAGTTAACTAACTATGCACTAGAACTGTATTTGATGTAGTTAACTATGCACTAGAACTGTATTTGATGTAGTTAACTATGCACTAGAACTGTATTTGATGTAGTTAACTATGCACTAGAACTGTATTTGATGTAGTTAACTATGCACTAGAACTGTATTTGATGTAGTTAACTATGCACTAGAACTGTATTTGATGTAGTTAACTATGCACTAGAACTGTATTTGATGTAGTTAACTATGCACTAGAACTGTATTTGATGTAGTTAACTATGCACTAGAACTGTATTTGATGTAGTTAACTATGCACTAGAACTGTATTTGATGTAGTTAACTATGCACTAGAACTGTATTTGATGTAGTTAACTATGCACTAGAACTGTATTTGATGTAGTTAACTATGCACTAGAACTGTATTTGATGTAGTTAACTATGCACTAGAACTGTATTTTAGCTGGTAATTCTGCTTATTGCTTAAAACCTCAATGACAATTATTCAGGATTTCGATCTTCGGCAAAATTGTGGGTTAGGCCTAATGGTGTGTACCAGTAGGCCTACCGTATGTTTGAAATTATATTTTGTTTATAAGATCCCTATTATATTGAATAATATGGGTTTTATGGACTACTGCCTTTTAAAAGATCCCAGTGGCACTCAAAACAAAGGAATAGCCTATATGATTAAGTGAGATAATTCCCCTCCATACCTTCTATCACTCCTCCACATGTGTCCAACCTTCTTCCCCCCCCCCTTCAATTATCACCTATTTTTCCTCTTATTCCCTTGTTTATCGGTTTATTTTCCACGCCAATATCCCCCACCCGGTTTAACCCTTAAAGAGCGGCACTCGACTTAAGTCGTGCACCAATTTGCAGCAAGTTAGGAGCATTATTAAGGCTTTTAAAGGGTTAAAATCGAGTGCAAATGGCCGGGAGCGCAGCAGGCCACACGTCCAACACCCAGGGCTTACCGCCACCCACTGACTCACGCTCCCTTTGTTCTCGAGAGGCCGGCAATGTAGCCAGTAGTGAGCATAGCTGGGAAAAATATACCGCTATACGCTAAACTCCCATGTTGGTGGCACCACTGCATGAGAACCACGAGTGCTACGTAGCTCGTTCTGTTCTAATTTTGAAGCTTTTAGCGCCTAGTTTTTTGCTGAATACATTTCTTTTCATGCAGATACTTGATTGATCATTCAGGAGGGCCTGAATATGCCCAAAATAGCCCAAAACACCCCGCTAGACAAGGGTTAAAGGTCGAAGGGGAGGCATATAGAGATCGTAGCAAGAGAGAAACTTCACTCACAGTGTCAATCGATAAGTGAGAGGGGGAGGGTGTGCGCCGCTCCGGCTCTCCTCTCATGAATGAACCAGTCCGTCCAGTCGGCAATACTTTGTCTTTTTTCACACCCCAAATACTATTCCTACTTGTTTTATTGCTGTTACATGTTAATATCTTCATATTAAACATAGCCTAAAATAGGCGCACATGAATAAGTAATAACGATATTTATCGGATAGGCCTAATGACGATTTTCGTCTGGAATGAGCCTCAATACGTTCGCCTGGCGGTCACTTTCAAATACCATAGCTTCGCCGTTTAAAGGTTAACTCGCCAAGTGCTACCAAATAGTTACTGGGTTTTGGTCATAGTCTATGGTTTTGGTAGACTTGTTTATAAATTTCGCATTTATGCATCATATCAGAAATTTGAATCTCGGTCATATTTGATGAGTAAAAAACTTAAAAAATGGAAATGGGAATACTTAGATGATGAAATAGATAGGCCTATTTAGTACAAAGAAACAGGCAAAAATTATAAAGTACAGCATACGTCTCTAGCAGAGGACGGGTTAGTGCTATCAAATAAAGGAAAGAAAATGGTCAAAACATCACCTGTGTTATAATGTACATCTTCCGAGCAAGGGGCGGCATGTCAGCGAGGGACTGGCCCAGGCTGTAGGCCATGAAGCTGCCTCGCTCTGGGTAGAGCTCGCTGTTCACCCTCGAGATGGTCGACTTGAGCGAGACCATGGAGGGACGCGAGGACAGCCCACCGAAGGAAAGACGTGAGGACAGACCGCCGAAGGAAGGCCTGGAGGACATGAAGGAGGGGCTGGTGTGGTACATGGAGGCGGATACTGTGGAGGACCTGGACTGTCGCATCTTGAAGGAGGGAAGCTGGTCGCGGACCTCGTCGGCGGACTCCTCGTTCTTGGTTGTACCGTTCAAAGCCTTTTGCTCAGACACCTTCGGGTCTACCTCATTCTCCCTTCCTCCTCCTCCATCCTCCTCCTCGATCACAACTGGCTTCTCCTCCATCTGAAAGCCGACGTGATGAATGCTCACCTTTCGGTCCGCCATGTTTTAAGAATACAGTAGCCTATAGAAATATATCTTCAAAAGTATCACAACCCACCACCAACAGTATAACAAATAACCCACAACCACAACCACCACTACAGTTACCGGTATTAGGAGATGCTGAGGTAAATACAAAGAAGACCCGAGTGCGAGCAGTTAAACAAAAAGGGAGAACCAATTATTGAGAGATTCGATTCCCAGAAAACGTCACTTCGAACTACAAGTCAGACGAAACGTGTTCCAGCTAAAAACTTCTCATCAACTAGACCTTCCTCGTGGTAACTTAAGACACTCAGGAGACCCAGTGAATCTATTTCTGGAAATCTTGTGGATGAGTAAAGTTGATCTTGATGTAGCCTATATGTGAATCAATCTTCAACAAAACACACACACGCTGATAATATAGTCAATCTAGGAGTAGGCCTATATGTGTGTCAGTTTTATGTACACATAGGCCTATACACACTGGAACAAATAGTTAGTTCTTGTCTTTTGCGATGTCTCACCACTCACGCACACTAGATAGGCCTAGTACTAAGTTTAATGTGATAGATGTGCACGTGTCTTTCTCTACGTCCCACATACACACTGAATAGTATACAGTAATGTCTAGCCTGTGTGCGTGTTTGCCTTACGCACACACACTGGATAGTATAATATGAATTCTAGCTTCTGTATGTGTGATTATCTAACGCGCACACACCGACACACCACTATGGAAGCCCCACCACACACACGAGCGACACGACCTCTCCCGACGGGCTCACAACTAGATTTGGCGACTCTGCCGAGCCAACGGAAACAAGGGTTATTAAATCAAAACACCAAATACCGCTATCAAAAGTAGCTAAATAGTAAATATATGCCAAAAAAAAATCGAATAATGCCAGAAACCTTAGCATATCGCTCAAAATTACTAAAATCTCCAGAATATCGCTCAAAACTACTCAAATCTCCAAAATATCGCTAGAATTTATGTCATTAGATGTACAAAATTGTCGCTAGATCGAAGTAAATACCTCTAGATCTAGCGAGGTTGGCAACACTGTAGCTTTGCCCGCCGTGTGTGTGTATTATGTGAGTATGTATGTGTGTTGCCTTAACTTTAACCCCTTCGTTGTCACTCCCCCTCCCCTTTCTTATTCCCCCCACCCCTCAACCTCATTCCTTTTTACTCTACGTTCTTTCAAAATCTTTCTCATCATCCTCTTTCCTCCCCCCTCCTCCCCTTGACCTCTCCCCTTCTTTGTCTTATCTCCTTCCCTTCTCTCCTTTCCTACCCTCTCTCCTCTCTCCAATGATCCTCCATTCCCTTCTTTCTCTTTTCCTCTTTTCACCCCCACCCCCTCTTTTCCTCCCTCATAAGCTCCCCTCGCCCCTTTCCTCTTTCTCTTCCTTCCTATCCCTTCTCTCACTTATCTCGCTTCCTCCCTAGCTTCTCTCCCTTTCTACACTCTCTATCTCTCTCTCCCTTTCTCTTTCTCCTTCTCCCTCTCTCCCTCCCTACCCACACACCATATATCTCACCCTCTGTCCCTCTCCCCACCTTGACCTTAACCCTTATTATTATTATTTATGACGCATTTTGGCAGTTTAACCTGGCTATCAATAGGCGATTTTATACAGCCTAGAAAGCATCTGTGTAAGGGTAGAGCCTATCTCAACTAACCCTCTGACTTCCATATACCCTTCCTAATCTGAAGAAATTCGTCTAATATTAGCCAGAAAAAAGAAATACGGTAACATCTCTCTCTCTCTCTCCTATAGTCTTACCCTAACCCCTCCCCCCCCTGTCTCTCTCTCTCTTTCCCTTCTTCCCCCCCCCCCCTCTCTGTTCACCTCCTCTCCTCCCCTACCTTCACCCCCCCCTCTCTCTCCCCGAAGAAGGTGGCACTAATTAATTCCTGGTATACTAATAAGCATAAGAACGTTAACCCTTTAGGCATGATGACGCAATTCTCGTCTTAAGGGGGGATGGGCGTATTTATTTCCTCATGTATATATCTTTTTACCATCTTTTTAGTTTCCTCCCTAGACTACTCCATGAATCTTTAAAAAAATAAAAAATAAAAAATAAAAATAAAAGATAAATTTGTACATTTGTATGGTATCAAATAAACACCTGCAAAAGCTTATTATCTAGTTCTAGGACTCAAAAGGGTAAATACTATCCCAGTAAATGCTCTGAATAGCATCGAACACTCCTAAGCTGCACACAATCAATTAAGCTTACTATCTACCTCTAGGACTCAAAGGGGTAAATACGATCAAAATAAAGCCTCTGCATAGCATAGAACCTTCCTAAACTGCACACAATCGTCTATAATACTAAGCTCAAGGACTCCAAGGGGTAAATACGATCCCAATAATCCCTCTAAATAGCATCGAACATTTCTAAACTGCACCATATTGATTAAGCTTACTATATACCTCTAGGACTCAAAAGGAGTAAATACGATCCCAATCAACCCTCTTAGTAACGTGGAACATTCCTAAACTGCGCAAAATCGATTTAGCATATTATCTAACTCTAGGGCTCAAAGGGGTAAATACGATCCCAATCAACCCTCTTAGTAACGTCGAACATTCCTAAACTGCGCAAAATCGATTTAGCATATTATCTAACTCTAGGGCTCAAAGGGGTAAATACGATCCCAATAAACCCTCTTAGTAACGTCGAACCTTCCTAAACTGCGCAAAATCGTCTCATAGCAACCAGAACAAAGTGGCCTAAATCGTTCTTGGAATACTTAACTGAATAATAAGGTTAATCTGCTAATGTTACAATAGGGTACGGTATAAAGAGACATGTACAGTGGCGCTAAAAGTCATGTCTCAGCTTTCATTACGTTTTGCTCGCTCTGCGCTGTATTAATGTCTGTCAGATGTTGAATAGGGCGGGTAAGTGTATAGGAACATGTTGGTATATCTCACTCAAAAAAAAAAAAAAAATCATGTGTAAATATTGCTGATACCGATTATTGATCAAAACATAATTGGTACCGGGACACCACTTATTGGCCCGACTGTACCGTGGAACCTTATAGTACGGTACACTTTGTTATAATATATATATACTTAGGTACGGTACGGTCTTTTGTTGTGGGGTCTTGTGTAATTGTTCATGGCTTATATACAGTATATATCTCTCTCTCTCTCTCTCTCTCTCTCTCTCTCTCTCGCTCTCTCTCACACACACACACACACACACACACTCTCTTTCTTTCTCTCTCTTTTCTATCTATGTACATATCTACCTATTTCTATCTACTTATATCAATACATTTATCTACCTAAATAAAATCCCTCTCCCTCTCTCTCTCTCTCACTGATTACTCCTAGGCACGTGTTGAAGGTGTGATTCGGAGAGAGAGAGAGAGAGACAGAGAGAGAGAGAGAGAGAGAGAGAGAGAGAGAAATCTTAATATTAACAAAGAAATGGGGTGAAAGGTGTTAGAAGCGCCAAATTAATGGGCTAAACGTCATAACATCTGAAAACTAATGGGGCTAAACATGAGGAAGAAGGAGGACCAGAAAAACGACCCTCTCTCCTTAATAATAATACTCTCCGTTAAGATCCCACCTACTGTACATACTAATCAATAATTATAGAATATACGATTAAATATACTAAGAATATATATATTTAATTATATACGAATGCCCTATACATTATTACCCTGTCGTTATATTTAATAATATCACATAGGCTGTATATTTAGCTAGGATGGTGTGTGTGTGTGTGTGTGTGTGTGTGTGCGTGTGTGTGTGTGATAAAATAATATATAATAATAAACAATTTTTATATGTGCGTGTGTGTGTATGTACAGTATGTGTGTGTTTGTGTATGCATTTGTGTGTGTATGCGTGTGAGTGTGTGTGTTTGTGTATGTGTGTGTATATGTGTGTTTGTGTATGTGTGTGTTTTCCAGCAGTAATGGAGTTTTGTATCTATTATGTATTTGTCTATATAGTATTCCATATATAATTGATCATGTGTACGAACAATAATACATACCGGTATATAACATCGTGTCTTGCCCTTTTATAGAACAATAATACATACCGGTATATAACATCGTGTCTTGCCCTTTTATAGAACAATAATACATACCGGTATATAACATCGTGTCTTGCCCTTTTATAGAACAATAATACATACCGGTATATAACATCGTGTCTTGCCCTTTTATAGACCATAGATGATAACATAAGCAAGATACCGAAATTGATTAAATTGATTACGTGTATGTAGGCTACAGTAATAATCATCTTGCCTTGCTCTTTATAGAACCAAATGATGATAACACAATCCGGATACCAACAGTGCTGGGATCGACACTGTTGCTAATGGTTGGTGTCTTCTCTGGTCTTGTTGTTCTTCCTAAAGATCCGGTTTCCTAGGAACATCCAGAAAAATCAGGTTTGCTGGGCATTATTTGAGAGGGAGGGGGGGGGGGGGCATTGTGTTAGTGTGTGAGGGGCATGGAATGAATAAAACATTAATGATAAAGTAATCCTTTAAATTCGGGTGATTTTTTTTTTTTTTTATTTTTTTTTGTGAATGAAGGATACAGAAAGCAAAGCTACCTGTAACAAGTGTATCCCACAAGTTGAAAGTTACAGAGCCAAAGCAAGGTACGGTAGATTCAAAATGTCTGGACACACACGAAGCTGGAAGCAGTTCAAGTCATAGGACGAGGGAAAGACAGATTGAAGGAGAGAGTTCCAAAGTTTGCTTGTTGAGTAGAAGAAAGACTGGAAAAATTGGTTCAATTTTGGGTTAGAGAGTTGGACAAAATAGAGGTGAGAGTGTGTTGAAAGGCGGGTGCCCCCACTCTCCGTAAGGGAGGAGGTATACACTGAGAAGAACACTGATTATTGTAATAGCGGTAGAAGAGTGAGAGAGATGTGTGTAGAAAGAAACAAAAGACGTGTGGAAGTTCTTGACGGGTAGATAAATGGAGCAACTGAGTTTTGGCAGCATTAAAAGTAACAAGATTATCCCTGCCACAATGGGAAATAGTTGATAGATCTGAAGATAGGCGTGGTATGGCTTCATCACGTGAGTTTTGGAGTGATTACATGCTGGGTCGTTGTGGAAAACCAGTTGAATAGTGTAAGGTAGAGTCATCAACATATGAGTGGATAGGACTGTAGGTACAGTTACGAAGATCATTAATGAATATTAGAAAGATAACTGGAAACAGTACAGTACCCTGAGGAACACCAGAGTTGAAGGTGTTGACCAACTTTCGTAAACATTCGGTCTTATTTTTATAATTTTTAAAGTCTCTCTCTCTCTCTCTATTATATAATTATATATACAGTATATGTATATATATACAGCATAAGAGTGAGAGATTGATCTATCTACCTATCTAGATCCCGTATCTACATATATATATATATATATACAGTAAAGCAGATAAATAGACATGTAATACCCTGTACCCTCAAATAGGATAGCAACCTTAGTTCTGCTTGAAAGAACCAGGTGATAGTCTCGTGGTGATTCGCGTGATTCACGACTATTTTACGCTATCCCAGTTGACACTCGGGTAGCTTTGTGGTTGCGGGATTTTTGCGGATACAGGGTATTACAAGACAGACAACGATGATTACATAATCTCTACAAATACAATCATCAATGCCTTATATATGAGAGATAGTTGTTACTTGGCACCAATAAAGGCACTTCTGGGAAAGTCTGTGCACTTATTGGGTCGGTTCCACTTTAAGGGGACCGTGGATGTTTTTAGAGGATCAATTTATTTATATATTTATGTATTTTTTTAGTTTCCTCCAGCTTCAGGAAAGGGTTGCCAGACTAACTCCCCATTGCTGTGTAGAGTGTGAGTGTGAGTGTGAGTGGGGGGGGGGGCATGTGGATTGCCTTCGTACTGTTGGTATGGTTGTATCTGCCAATGTATTCTGCAATCAATATGTGGTGTACTGCACCTCTGATGGCCGATATTGCAGAGAGGGTTTGGGAGGCTATGGCAAAGGCAACCACCCGGGGTTATGGGACTACTCCACACCGGGTCCAATTTCAATCACTGGGAACATATTGGAAACAGACAGATGGCTCTTGCTAAGGTCTGTACGCTTGGAGATGATGCGTGCCTCTAATGACAACTTTGGTTATATTTAGACAGGGGTGCAAAATTACTTTATAACCCCCCCCCCCTCCCTCCCTCTCCCTCTCTCCCTCCCCCACTTTACCTCTCCCTACCTTACCCTGTCGATCACGTGATACCCAGCAGTTAGTCATTACTCTCTTTCTCACACACTCACTCACTCTCACTCTCTCTCTCTCTATTTCTCTCTCTCTCTCTCACGTTCAAAGACAGTATACTATCTATGTCTCTGTCTATGTAGGTATCTATGTATATATATATCTACACATCTACTTATCTACCTATATAATGTTCCAGAAGCTTGGTGCAATACAATAGTGACTCTACTTCACAAAAAAGGCGATAAGAAAGATCTCAGATACTACCGTCCCATTAGTTTGTTATCAATTATTTACAAGTTGTTCTATAAAATCCTCACACATAAGTTAGATAAGATTTTAGATGAACATTAATCTCGTGAACAGGTAGGATTTAGAAGTGGATATTCAACCATGGATCATTTGCATACAGTGAACCAGCTAATAGAGAAAACTTCAGAGTATAATATACCTCTTTGTTTAACTTTTGTAGACTATGAAAAGGCCTTCGATTCGGTAGAGATAAGATCTATAGCAAACTCACTACATGTACAAGGAATAGATGAAACATATGTATAACTCTTAGAAAATATATATATGCAAAAGGTACTGCTGTGGTCCGATTACATAGAGACACAACGAAGATAAAGATTGGGAAAGGAGTGAGGCAGGGAGACACAATCTCACCTAAGCTGTTCATAGCTTGTCTTGGAGGGATTTTTAGAAAATTTTCATGGGAATCAAAGGGAATTAATGTAGATGGGCAATACCCATTCAGTACCAGGGACGGGCCTTTTAGCATATCCTAGCAACTATTAGACGATTTTATTCAGCTTAGGAAGGACCTCTAGCAATAATAAGGCTTCAATCAATCTCCACCAACCATTTCAACTATTACATATCCTTCCAAAGCTGCATAATATAGTCTAATTGTAGCTAGAATACAATATTGTAGCTAGAATACAATATACAATATAACTCAAAGAGTTTACCATCTCCGATTTGCAGATAACATTGTCTTAATTTCAGATAAAGGAGAAAAGCTCCAAGAAATGTTCAAAGATCTCAATATAGAAAGTCTCAAAGTAAATCTGAATATGAACAGGAGTAAAACCAAAGTTATGTACAATGATAAGGCCCAACGCAGAATAATTAGGATGGATAACGAAATTCTAGAGGAAGTAGAAGAATACAATTATCTTGGCCAAGTAATTAAACTAACAAAAGACAATTAACATGAAATAGTAAGGCGAATCACTCTAGGATGGAAAACATTCGGAAAACAGAACACCATGATAAGTACACTACCAATATGCCTTAAGCGTAAAGTTTATAAGCAGTGTGTGCTACCAACCGTGATCTATGGATCCGAAATTTGGAAACTAACAAAAACAATGGACAAAAAGCTTAGGAGTGTGCAAAGAGCAATGCTAGGAATAACTCATAGAGATAGGAAGAGATCATCATGGGTAGGAGAGCAAATCAAAGTCAAGGATATTTTAGAAATTATTAAAGAGCATAAGTGGAGATGGGCAGGACATGTAGCAAGAATAGAGGACAATAGGTGGAGTAAAAGACTAACTGACTGGACCCCCAGAGAAGGAAAGAGTGATAGGAGAAGACCAGACAAGGGGTAGAGAGACGAGATAGAATAGACTGAAGGGGTAACATGGCAATGGCTGGCAAAGTCTCGGGAGTCATGGAAAAGGTTAAGGGAGGCCTTTGTCCAGCAGTGGACTCCTAATGGCTGATGATGATGATGATGATGATGATATATATATATATATATATATATATACTGTATATATATATATATATATATATATATATATATATATATATATATATATATATATATATATATATATATATATATATATATATATATATATATATATATATATATATATTTTTTTTTTTTTTTTTATCTGATGGCTTTGTCGTCTGGTGTTCGTTATAACAGGTAAACTGGAATTATATCAGACACAACAATGTTGTTCCAATGCTAGGTATTATTTAGGCCCACCCCCCCCCCCCCGCTGGAGGCCAATTTTGTTTTCCCATTTGTTGTAGCTTCATTTTTCAAAGCAAAAATTTAGATGTGCGATAAGCCTGTAATACAGTCAATCTCTACTGATTTTTTCAACGATTTGGGTCCCCCCCCCCCCCAAAAAAAAAAAAAAAAAAAAAAAAAAAAAAAACACACACACACACAGACACTTACTAAAACGTAGATCATGGGAACCAAGCCATATTTGGGTATAAATCAATACAAATTTACAATTATCATATTTCTGCACCAGACTACATTTCTATCTCCCCCCCCCCCCCACCCCCCTCCCCACCCTATGATCATAATTCCACCGCTGCCGCCATTAGTTTACCATTAAATTGATATACTCCCACTAATTTGCCTAACTTCTTATTGGGTAAGTGTTGTTTATTTGTTTATTTATTTATTTAGTTATTGTTATTTTGGTTTCCTACCTAGACCTCCATCAAACTAAAACACAATGGAAAACTAAAACATTCTTAAGATCCCCCTTCGAGATTAAATAGGTACATTTTTGGTAGAAAAATGTCCAGGACAAAGGCCGATTCCTCCAAAATTACAGGCTCGCTATCGCTTGCCAGGAAAAAAAATCAACACCTAAATGGTACGAAAGGTCTTACAATTGACAGAAATGGGGCGAAAGGTCTTAAAATCGCCAAACTAAAGGGGCGAACGTCTTAAAAATAAAAAAAACAATGGGGCTAAACATGAGGGAGAAAGGGGTCCAGAAAAAAAATCCTGAAGTGGAAATCTACCCTTAACCTCTGTAACTCACCAACCAACGACTAGAGTAGGCTAATCGAGCTAATATTTCTACCATTTGGGAAGGGTCAGCCAGGGCATAGGTGTGGAAATGTACGTACAGCCCATTTGCTCTACCCCCTTTTGAGTTAACCGAGCTAATATTTCTACCATTTAGGAAGGGTCAGCCAGGGAATAGGTGTGGAAATGTATACAGGCCCATTTGCTCTACCCTCCTTTGAGTTAATCGAGCTAATATTTCGACCATTTAGGAAGGGTCAGCCAGGGAATAGGTGTGGACATTTACAGCCCATTTGCTCTACCCCCTTTTGAGTTAATCGAGCTAATATTTCTACCATTTAGGAAGGGTCAGGCAGGGAATAGGTGTGGAAATGTACGTACAAACCATTTGCTCTACCCCCTTTTGAGTTAATCGAGCTAATATTTCGACCATCTAGGAAGGGTCAGCCAGGGAATAGGTGTGGACATTTACAGCCCATTTGCTCTACCCCCTTTTTGAGTTTCTGAGGTTAGGGTTCACGATTTCTGGCCTACCTATTTGGAACAGAGTATAATTACAATCTCGTTTCTGGCCTACCTATTTGGAACAGAATATAATTACAATCTCGTTTCTGGCCTACCTATTTGGAACAGAATATAATTACAATCTCGTTTCTGGCCTACCTATTTGGAACAGAATATAATTACAATCTCGTTTCTGGCCTACCTATTTGGAACAGAATATAATTACAATCTCGTTTCTGGCCTACCTATTTGGAACAGAGTATAATTACAATCTCGTTTCTGGCCTACCTATTTGGAACAGAGTATAATTACAATCTCGTTTCCTAAATAGAAGGGGAAACAATAGTAAAATACTAACTTGATAAGCATTGACGCCGGAAAGAGTCGAAACGGCCTTATCCTTTTCTTCCACCTTCGTCGGCCCCTCCTCCAGGCTCTTATACCTTCCCTGGGTCCTGTCCTGTTCTTCCATCTTCGTCGGCTCCTCATTCAGGCTCTGATACCTTCCCTGGGTCCTATCCTGTTCTTCCACCTTCGTCGGCTCCTCCTTCAAGCTCTGATACCTTCTCTGGGTCCTGTCCTGTTCTTTCACCTTCGTCGGCTCCTCCTTCAGGCTCTGATACCTTCTCTGGGTCCTGTCCTGTTCTTCCACCTTCGTCGGCTCCTCATTCAGGCTCTGATACCTTCCCCTGGTCTTGTCCTGTTCTTCCACCTTCGTCGGCTCCTCCTTCAGGCTCTGATACCTTCCCCTGGTCTTGTCCTGTTCTTCCACCTTTGTCAGCTCCTCCTTCAGGCTCTGATACCTTCCCCGGGTGCTGTCCTGTTCTTCCACCTTCGTCAGCCCCTCCTCCAGGGTCTGATACCTCCTGTCCTGTTCTTCCACCTTCGTCGGCTCCTCCTTCAGGCTCTGATACCTTCCCCTGGTCCTATCTTGTTCTTCCACCTTCGTCAGCCCCTCCTTCAGGCTGTTATACCTTCCCCGGGTGTTGTCCTGTTCTTCCACCTTCGTCAGCCCCTCCTTCAGGGTCTTATACCTCCTGTCCTGTTCTTCCACCTTTGTCAGCTCCTCCTTCAGGATCACATACATTCCCTGGGTGTTGTCCTGTTCTTCCACATTCGTCAGCCCCTCCCCCAGGCTCGTATACCTGCCCCTGGTCCTAAGGAACAGATACGGAGCCACCAAGTACTTCACCGCCCGACGGTACGCCTTGGACACCACCATCCTAACCGGCCTACTCGGAGTCGTGGGGTCTGTATCTCACTATACTCTGTTTCTTTCCAGCTGACGATAGATTGAATCCTTTAGTTACAAAATTGTTGATACTTAATGTAAAAATATGTAACTACTGTATCTCTGTATCATATGTAACTACTGTATCTCTGTATCATATTAAGACCAAGTTTATACAATTAGCACCATATTTCACTACAAAATCTTCCAAATAACTGAGAAATCTTGATGGGAACTTTGCAATGTACCGTCAGTTGCATGGTATGGGCGAGAACTGCACACCTATTAGAAGAGGGTAGTGGCTAGTTTTTTGGTCTATATAATTTATAGACCAAAAAATTGCCACTACCCTCTTATAATGTGTAGCGAGGTTACTATAATATATAATATATATATATATATATATATATATATATATATATATATATATATATATATATATATATAATTATATACTGTATATACATATATATAAAATATATATTATGTAATCATTTATTTTATAGTAACCTCGCTGCATCTCCATCCAACTTATAAAAAACACCCACTAGACCCCCCCCCCTTTAAGATAAATTGTGTACATTATTCGGTAGAAAAATGTCCCGCCCGTAGGCCGGTTCCTCTTAAAATTACAGGCTCACTATCGCTTGCCAGGAAAAAATCGACACCTAAATACCACGAAAGGTCTTTATATTGACAAAGAAATGGGGCGATAGGTTAAGAAATCGCCAATTTAATGGAACGAACGTATTACAATCTCGCAGGTAAAGGGACTAAAAACTTGCGGGATAAAAAGCGACTACCTCCTCCCCCTTCAGCCTCTTCCCGATCACTGCCCAGAGCACAGACAGATCATGGTATTATATGTGTCTCATCAATCATCAGCCTCATTACATCAAAGCAGCTGTTCCAATAACTTAGAATTAAGGGGAGATGGGCCGTTTTTATGGACCCTTTTCTCCCTTGTGTTTAGCCCCATTAGTTTGGCGATTTTAACACCTTTCGCCCCCACTTCGTTGTCAATTTTAAGAACTTTCGAGCCTGAAATTTCAAGAGGAACCGGCCTTCGGCCGAGACATTTTTCTACCGAAAAATGTACAAATTTATCTTGAAATGGGGTCTAGGGGGTGCTTCTATAAGCTTGATGGAGGTCTAGCGAGGAAACTAAGAAATAAAGGAATAAATGAATTAATAGACCAAAAAACCCGGCCCATCTCCCCTTAACCCGTTCAGTACCAGGGACGTCCTTTTTATCCTATTCTGGAAACTATTAGATTATTGTATTCAGCTTAGGAAGGACCTTTAGTAATATAATAAGGCTTCAAACTATCTCAACCAACCCTTTTAACTACCACAGATCCTTCCTAAGCTGCATAATACCGTCTAAATATAGCTAGAATATAATATAACACACGTAGCTGGTACTCAAAGGATTAATTAGTATCGATAGTTTGTCTGTATTAAGGGGGGATGGGCCGGTTTTCTGGACCACTTTCTCCCTCATGTTTAGCCCCATTAGTTTTCAGATGTTAATATGTTTGCCCCATTAGTTAGTAGATTTTAAGACCTTTCACCCCATTTCTTCGTCAATATTTAGACCTTTCGTGCTATTTAAGTGTCGATTTTTTCCCTGGCGAACGATAGTCAGACTGTAATGTCGCAAGAACCGGCCTTCGGCCGGGAAAATTTTCTACCGAAAAAATTACAAATTAATCTAGAAGGGGGATCTAACGGATTTTTTTTTTTTTTTTTTTTAATGGAGGTCTATGGAGGAAACTAGAAAAATAATGAACACATGCAAAAATTGCCAAAAAAGTGAACCATCGGGTTAAGCCGGTATCACACGAGAGCTTTTATAGTCAACATCATATGATCAAAACAATTCTGGCAACATTTCACCCCTTCTGTACCGGCGACGTCTTTTCAATCTTATTTTAGCTACATTTAGACGATTTGATGAAGCTTAGGAAGGATATATGGTAGCTAAAATGATTAACTAAGACAGTCTGCAGCCTTATAATTGGTAGACATCCTTCTTAACTGTGTCACAACAAACCGGCCATAAAGGGTTGTGTGACGTCAGAGTTTATATACCCGCTGCGTCAGGGCAAGGAGGGCAGGGGTGACGTAGGGTGTAGGACGTAGTAGATATGAGGTGCCGTTGTAAAGGCTTATCCCTTAATACCTTCACCTGACTTACTGAACTGTAGATTATCCTTTACATACCGACCTATGCAACGACAACAACAAACAAAACAAACACGGTAATACAAAATACACAAACACACACACCTACAAGAGGGGCCGGGGCGAGGGTTCGAGCCACCACTAGACTTCTAAAGGTTTTGTTCGGCCATAGCGACAGAGAGAATTGTATCGTGGTTCCTCCCTAACCAAGCTGCTATCAGCCTGTGTTAGCCTACACATTTTCTCACCAATACAAAGTGCTTCTGCTTATGTACTTGGGCACCTCACGTTCGCACCTCACGTTCGCCAAAGGTAGCATGTGACCTCGTAGTTAAGGTAGAATAAGTATTGTACTGTACCTAGGTTTAAGAAAAACTCGGTAGATTTTCAGCCTCAGGGCTGCAATGAACAATAAACCGACAATTATTATTATTATTATATTATTATTACACACACACATACACACACACTCACACATTGTACACAGGAAAATAATGCACTAAATATTGTTTCTTGCAGTAAGTTGGTAAATTTTGAAGACATGTCGGCCTGGTCCTTTTATAATAGTCTAATGTGATTTATTGTGTGCATAATATTATATTCTTAAATGTCCATCATCTGTGTGAGAGAGAGAGAGAGAGAGAGAGAGAGAGAGAGAGAGAGAGAGAGAGAGAGAGAGAGAGAGAGAGAGAGATGAATAGGAGGAAGTAGTGAAGAGAGAGAGGCCCCCCAAGTGAACGGGATATCCTCATGAGAGATGGATGTCTTCCAAATGTGTACACTTTCCCTTGTGTACAGTAGCCGGCAAAAAAAGGTGTATACTTCAAAGGTCCATGCACAGTCGGCCTAATAAGTGATGTCTCGGCTCCAATTACGTTTTGATCAATAATTGGTATCAGCAATATTTACACACGATTTCTTCTTTTTGAGTGAGATATACAACCATGTTCCGACACTTCCCCACCCTAATCAACATCTGACAGACGTTAATACAGCCCAGAGCGAGCCAAACGTAATGACAACTGAGACATGACTTATTAGCGCGACTGTACCTTGGGCATAGTTAGACGGAGGATGGAATTGAAGGAATACAGGATAAAAGTGTAACTAACCTAACTATACTCAGTTTCATATCATCTGACGGTAAATTGAATCCCTTAGCTGCAAATTTCTCGATATTTAATGGCAAAATATGAAACTACTATGTCTCTGCATCATATCAAGACCAAGTGTATTTAATTAGCACTATATTTCACTACAAGATGTACAAAATAACTGAACAATCTTGATGGGAACTTTGCAATTTACCGTCAGTTGAAAAGAAACGGACTAGGCCTATAGTTAGGTTGGGTTAGTCGATGAAGAATAACTGGCTTGGTTAAGATTGGATAGTTAGGTTAGGATTAGTATAGGCTACTTGATGGAAAAGATTGGGTTAGGTTTTATTTGGTTGGTTAAATTAGGTTTAATTATGATCATTCGGTTATATTAATTTAAGATATTATTTATAGGTTGAGGTGATTAGGTTGGTTAGGTTAAAGGGGTAGTGGCTATTTTTGTTGTCTATGTATTTATTCATATATTTTTAGTTCCCTCGCTTGACCTCCATCAAACTTAAAAAAAATAACACCCCCTAGACCCCCCCCCCCTTAAAGATATATTTGTACATTTATCAGTAGACAAAATGTCCAGGCCGAAGGCCGGTTCCTCTTAAATTTTGAGGCTCGCTATCGCTCGCGAGGATAAAATCGACACCTAAATGGCACTAAAGGTCTTCAAACTGACAACGAAATGGGGTGAAAGGTGTTCAAATCGCCAAACTAAAATAGGCCGAACGTCTTATAATCTCAAAACTAATGGGGCTAAACACGAGGGAGAAGGGGGTCCCGAATAACGAACCATCCCCCCCTTAAGCTACTCAATTAATTAAGTGCTCAATATAGACCTATTCTTCAAATAAATAATTTCATGCATATTAAGCCCTATTTGGGAGGCTAAGAAGGTTCATTACTAGAATCGTAGGCTAACTATAGTCCATTCATTAAAGGTAGGCCACAAATTGTGATCTCTATCCTCTGTAAGTAAAAAAGGGCTAGAACAAATGGGCTGTAGAATTCCACACTTACTCCCTGGCTGACTCTTTACAAATGGTAGAAACATTAGTTTGATTACTCTAGTCCTTTTAGAGTTATTTATGTTACCTCCACCAACCGACTTTACTCCTAAACCTAATTAATGAAATCAACAAATATGAGAGATTGAGGGTCGAGATTTGTGGTCTACCGTAGGCTACTTATAACGAAAACGGTAGCCTATAGGTGTAAATAAAGCTCGAACAGTCGCCTCGGCTAATATACTGTAAATACCAAGATACAGCTGTGGTCAGGAATATTTGAACACCTAATGATAAAACAAAAGGGTGAAGCATTATCAATTAACCTTTACTATTGCACCTTAGTAGTATTAATATGTGTGGTTCAAGTAGTTCGCCAGTGAATCACTAATGCGCATCCAAATAGTCCAGAAATTCCATCATGCGTAACGGTAGGCTACTGTACAAGACTCAGCAAGATACTGCACAGTAAATTGTGTAAAATTAACTTTCAAAAGTTGACAGAATGCATATACGCACCATTTGAGGAAGTGCACTTTATTGGCGTTTTGTAGATAGCTTCTTCAGGTAACTGACCTGAATAAGTTATCTGCAAAACGATGTCAATAAAGTGTTTCTCCTCAGATGGTGTTTATATTCATAGCCAATCGTATATTAATTAGCCTACTGTATAATGGTAGTGTTCTATTGCAGATGTCCTCTCAATGATTTGGAGGTTGTAAATACGTAATTCCGATTTGTATTTGTTTTAAATAATGTTACCTTCTGTTGTGTCAACAGTGTCACAAAACAGCTTCTCGGTTAGACATGACAATTCCAGATTAGCTTAGGCTAACCTTGATTAAAGCAGTTAGATATATACATTGTAAATATTTGTTATAGAAATGAAGGCTAAATTAGTTCAAGATACAGCAGAAAACCGTGTTTCCATTATCATAAACTTAAAACAAACATAAAACTAATACGAAACCACCCTAGAGCGTTACTGTTAGGCTATAGGCTAACTGTAATAGTGTAAACTAAACCTCCTAGGCTAATTTAACTAAGGGATAATGCAATGCTAAATAATAAGTTAGCCTTCCACAGAGCTTTGTTTTTGAACAGCTATAATAATAGCTAGTCAAATTATAGGCTTATCATATTAACAGAAACATGGGCATAGGCTATTATTATTAAAATAGGGATTCGCACCAAGCCTAAAAAGACTATGTGGCACCAAAATAAACTTTGTGGAAAAAACATCGGAGTTGTTGTGGGGCTGGGCGCAATACGGAGTAGAGGATAAGAAGACTAGGAAACACTAATTAAAGAAGCTGAAGGAGACGGGTATGGAGGAGAAACCGCTTAAGATTTGAGAGGGAGAAAGTGGGAGACTCTCCAAGCATATCGGCTAAGACAAGGGGGCTGGGCATAGGCTAGCTTCCCACATTTGCTCGGTCAAATAGTCTATTACAATGTCTTTGACCACACTCTCTGAAACCATTTTAACAATATTACAGCCTGTCCTCCCTATATATTGTCTCCCACATTCCTCCAGCCACTCAACCTTATCCTTCAACTGACGTCCTTTTTCCACCTGTCCTAGCTTCCGCCATTCCTTTGACATCTTATATTGACCCAAAACCAAAGCTACTGTACACACATGGCGACATATTCCTCTGCCCAGTGTCTCGGACATGGGTGGCATACTGTAAGAATACCCCAACACCTCATAATATCCTTGCATGCAAGTAAAACACTTATGCACAACATACCTGTGGGCCGTGTTGCTTGCAAGCTTTACCAAGGTGTTCCTTGCCCTTGGTACCTCCACAGGTTCTCCAGATCCTGTGTATGATGCAACAATTTTTTCAAGAATTTTAATTCCAACCCCATCATCCTCGACGGACTCTTCCTTTGTTTGGGTTGAATTTGTATGTTTTTCGGTTTCCCTATCATAAACATTTTCTTGGTAATTTTCCTCGCTGCTTTTATTCCAATAGTTGTATGCAAGGACCGCTGAAGCACCGCACACCACAGCGCCAGTTACAATCTTGTTCAAATCCATTATAGGAAAACGGTACTCACGAAGCAATATAGGCCTATGAATAGGCTAGGCTACTTCTATTCGTCTACTGGGTATTTTCGAATCCGTACAGCTCAGAGCACATACATATATTCTTTGTAGGCTACTTTTTTTTCTGTGGTAGGCGATATATAATAGCGTCCAATTTACCCTGACCTGGCAATTAAACACAAGCAAATATCGGAGATGGCTTTTCACAGTGCCTCCCGCTAATTTTGTTTTGGAAGGGCTTGCAGTATAGCCAACTTAACATTAACAGAATAACAGTATAGCCAACCATGACGATGAAAAGATGACTATACAATAATATATATAACCACAATTTGATTAAAAAGACCAAGAACTTTATTATCAAAATTTGGAGGAAATGAGAAAACAAACCCAGTGAGAATAACATATATGAGCACGACACAGAATATTGAATAATTATGTAAATACTACGAAAGCGCCGTTGTAAAAGCTTGGTCTTTCCGACTATCAACTGAACTGATTAGTTATAACAAATCCTTAATATAATTGCAGATAGATTATGCAAGTGATGAATTAATAAAGTCGCTATATTAAAGACTGGTAAGGATTAATTTGTGAAAATTGATTTTTGTTATGCATAGACCTATATTAGAAAATAATGAATGTTATCATGATCGCGAGGATAGTAGGCTAGGCCCGATAGGAAATTTTCTAAGATAATTATGAGATCAGATGAGATATCAAGGCTGGATCGTGATAGCCTGATAGGCTAAATACTCCGTGGACCAGATGCCATTATATCACGAAGTGGTTCATCCGATGAGGAATATATTCTCAGCATAAACTCCAATCAAAGGTTGATAATTATAGAGATAATTGTTGCCAAAGTCTGTTATGGGGTTATATTAAGTTAACAAACATTGGCCCAAAGGTGTTTAACTTGACATAACACAGTAATATGAACAATGTCATGTAGATAACAAGTTGTGAATGTTAATTAGCTGTCTCGGATGGCTCCATTTTTCATTGTAGCACATTTATTGAGTGAGAGATGGTGGAGCTAGGGAGTCAGGAATATTAAACTTAATTTTTCCTTTCATAAACTATCGTCAGTCTATTATAAGCTTTGTTCAGTCATTGGGGGAGCTACAGAGGGCTATTATTTGGCAGTATAATATACGGTGTTTGGGGATAGAAATAAGGTAGGATAACCTTCTGAACTAAGTAATCTATAGGCTATTCAGGATATCACTAGATACACCAGTAACTAAGTAGGCTAAGCTTAATAACAACAACAAAATGGAGTCAAAGATTCATATAGACACTAAATTAAAACAAGATGAGGATTAGTTATTTTGACATCGAAGTAGAATTGTCATGATAATGTTAGCCTAATCATTTAGCGCATTTTGGAATGAAACAGAGGAATGAACCACATTTTTTGTTTGTGTTCTAGAGATTGTATTATTATTCTAGTTATTTTCGCCATTTATTTACTATCTATTAGTATTATTCTAGCTATTTTTGGCATTTATTTACTACCCAGCTACTTTTGAGAATGGATCTAGCGGTATTTTCTGTTTTGCTTAGGTAACTGTCTGGCAGCAGCTACACACAGAGGCTTTGCTACACATGAGACCATCGGAGTCAAACAAATAGTTGTGAATCATGCTGCTTGTGCGCACATCGTGACATACCACACTAAAAATGCGCAGTAGTTATGGGGTGGAAGTGCTCTATGGCAACATATCTGGGCCAAAGGTACGCATAACTTGCTCAAACTTACGCGTAGCTTCTTTAGTTACATGTATGGTTGTAATATGAGTTATATTTCGTTTACAATGCAAATAAATCTAAACTATAGCATATAGCCTACTTATATCATTAATGTGAATTATATATTCAATTCTAGTCTGCAGGGTGTTAATTGCCATAGTGCTCTCTCTCTCTCTCTCGCTGTTATCTATAGAATCTGAAGGTGAAACACCCCGGAAGGTCGTATAAACACTGTAATTAGCTATCACGATATGTAAAGTACTCGCGTCCCATATTAAGTGGGCACAAATACTATTTGAAATAGTTCAGACTATTTTGTTTTATATAGTGCTGAACTATTTCAATTAATCTCTCTCCACCTGGGCCTAGACGGGTGAAGGGAGGGTAACAGCAAGGCAAGGCTACCTATGGAGGAAGGTCAGGTGCTACTCTTTAAGATTATGCTGTGTTGTTATGCAAGTCACTCTCTCTCAGCAGTAGATTTCGTCGTGCTAATTTTGAAGGCCTTCGGGGAAGCTTATCCCATATCAAACTTGAGGGTCAGAATGTTAATGCAATTAATGGATCGACAAGCTGCATTCGTTCCTACTAAACTTACCAAATCAGGCTCAACCCAACCAAAATTGTTCATAAGTGACATAGCTTCAGCAATTAGAAAGATAAAGGTTGTATCACGGTATAGTGGGTTGTATAGTCTTACAGAAAGGCCAAACTAGGTCAAGACCAAAGATATTTAGATTCCTTCAAAATTATGTGTAGAAGAGTGAAATATCTTATAAAGGAAGCAAAGCAGAATGAAGAACTAAGAGTTGCAGCCCTCTGCAAAGAGAGTCCTAAAGAGTTCTTCAGGTATGTGAACAGCAGGAAGCCATTCAAAAGTAACACGTCCACAACCCTATTTCCAAACCAATGTGTTCCCATATGTTTTAACCCATTCTGTACCGACGACGTCTTATTTATTTAATTCAAGCTATATTTAGACGATTATGAATATCTTGAGAATGATCTGTGGAAGTAAAAAGGGTTAATTAAGATAGTTCGAAGTGTGTTAATTGCTGGAGGCATATCCTAAATTCAATAAAATCGTCTATTAGTAGATAGCATCAAATGTAAAAGACGTCACCAGTACAGAAGGGGTTAAAGCTGAATGTATCCAGTTTAAAGCCATGTGTTCGGGTTATTTCGCAATCATTCAGCTTTAATACTTTACTAATGTATCTTTTGTGTATTCCCTTTATCCACTTGAACACCTATCATATATCCTCTTCATCTTCGTCTTTCTAGTGACTGTAATATGTTTAATATGAATTTGGCAAAGTACAAAACATGTCCAAATAATAAGATATATACAAAATATACTGTATATATATATATAATCCTACACATAATAAATAATATATAAACATAAATTTAAGGCTACCATAATATATTCCACTCTTCCTTACACTAAATTATTCAAGCAACTGTCGTCTAATATTGTCTTATATTCGCATTATCTGTATGTTCAGTTTTCTCCTGTGTATTTTGGCGTGGGAGCTGGCAGTGTGCGAGACGGGGACCTTGGAGGGTGTGTGTGTGTGTCTGAGTGCCTCCCATGGCCTTCTGTTGTTAGTACACTTGGCACCTGGCACTCTCAATATACAAACACACACACACACAGGCCCGTATAAACATCACCCTCCGAATTAATACTGTTCCTTCCGTATTATTAAAGGTTGGCCTTCATGTTGTAGAATGTACTATTATCCTGGGCCAGACATAACACACACCACACTACACAAACACCAACCACACACACACATATAAACATCACCCTCTGAATTAATACTGTTCCTTCCGTATTATTAAAGCTTGGCCTTCCTTCTGTTGTAGTGTGTATAATCATCCCGGGCCAGACATAACACACACTCACTACATACACACACATACTTCACTAGGCATGAACAAAATAGAAGGTCCCACCCTTTTCAGTAACAATGAACATATGATAAATAGTGTAGAAATCGGGGACCACCTACTGTAGGAAATAGGTGCACAATACACAAAATACATAATTATGTGTATTTTAATATACAATGGAAAGGTAATATCAGAGAGAATACAACATTAATACCTGACTTCAGGAAAGCCAATTATGGTGGGTTAAGAGAAGCCCTGTTAGCGGACCCTATGGTCAAAAAATTAAGTCGATCCAAGTGTCCAAATGAGCGTATCCTTTCTCAGGCACCTGTCATCTTAAGTCAGGAAGAGAAGTCAAACTTGGTAGATACATACGATAATTTTATCAAGTCAGTATTCAATGCGCAAAATAAATAGATCTCCAAAAGAAAATTTAGATCAACACAGAACCAACCCAAATGGATGAATAATAGACTATTAGATCTTCTAGGAAAAAAGAGAGGAATATATAGAAAAATTAAGAAAGGCGAAATTCACCTACTTGCTTACTATCAGAATCTATCAAGACAGGTAAAAAAAAGGATATTAGTAAAGATTTTTTTTTTTATGAAATTAAGGTTGCCAATGACTCAACAAATAATACTAAAGCTTTTTACCAACTATATAAATCCAAGGTTAGAGATGTAATTGGTCCCCTTAAAACTTCGATAGGAGAAATGACAGAAAATGGTTTAGAAATGTGCAGTACATTAAATAGTCAATTTCTTTCCATTTTCACTAATGAAAATTTGGCAGTTTCCAGAAGTCCGTAAGGTATACAGCGATAGTATAGAAAATAGGTTAAGTACGGTTACTATAAGTAGAAATGATGTGCTTAAGGAAATTGACAGACTGAAACCTCATAAATCGCCTGGTCCTGATGAGGTATATGCTAGAGTATTAAAAAGAATGCAGAGATGAGTTAAGTTACCCATTAACATTTCTATTTAACAAGTCATTAGAAACAGGTATAGTTCCAGAAGCTTGGAAGCTTGCAAATGTAGTTCCGATCTTCAAAAAAGGTGATAAATCAATAGCATCCAATTACCGTCCTATTAGTCTCACTTCAATCATAGGAAAGCTACAATTATTGCTAGGAAAATGAGAAACCACTTAGAAACATTTAACTTAATCAATTCTTCTCAGCATGGATTCACTCAGGGACGGTCTTGCCTTACTAATTTGCATAGTTTTTTCTCAGAGGTATATGAAGCAGTAGATAATGACAAGTCATATGATATATATTTAGATTTCAGTAAAGCTTTCGACAGAGTCCCTCATGAGAGATTGATGAGAAAGGTTGAGGCACATGGAATAGGTGGGGCGTTGTTAGGATGGATTAGGTCATGGCTAATTGGTAGGAAGCAGAGAGTCAGCATAAATGGTACCAAGTCAGAATGGGGAGCAGTCAAAAGTGGAAGGGATCTGTATTAGGTCCTCTGTTTATTATATACATAAATGACCTTGATTTAGGTATAACTAGTAGGATAAGTAAATTTGCAGACGATACCAAAATGGGGAGAAAAATTGATTCAGATAGAGATATAGTGTCTGCAAAGAGATCTAGATACATTACACGAATGGTCAGTAAATTGGCAGATGAAGTTTAACATTGACAAATGCAAGGTATTAAAGATAGGGAAGATGCATACAAATGTTAAATATAAACTAGCTAATATGGAATTAGAAAACTCAAGACTGTGAGAAAGTTCTAGGTGTGTTTGTTAGCAATGATTTGAAGCCTAGAAAACAATGTATAACCGTTCGTAACAAGGCAAACAGGATTCTCGGGTTCATATCTAGGTGTAACAGAACTGCTGATGTTACCTTAAAACTTTACTTGTCATTAGTGAGACCCCATATGGATTATGCTGTTAAATTTTGGTGTCCTTATTACAGAATGGACATCGATTCATTGGAGAGAGTACAACGTAGAATGACAAAAATGATCCATAATATTAGACATTTTCCGTATGAAGAAAGGTTGAAGAAATTAGGCTTACATTCGTTAGAGAGACGCAGTTAGAAGGGATATATGAGGTATTCAAGTGGGTTAGTGGGATTAATAAAGGGGACATGACAAATGTACTAAAGCTCAGTGATAGCGAAAGAACTCGTACAAATGGGTTCAAATTAGATAAATTTTGTTTCAGAAAAGATATAGGCAAATATTGGTTTAGTAACAGAATTGTAGATGGATGGAATAGGCTACCAAGTGATATAGTGGGATCAAAAACGATAGGGAGCTTTAAGATAAAATTAGATAGGTATATGGACGAGATGGGTTGGGTGTGAGGGGGATCTACCAGGTGTGGGCCAATCGGCGTTCAGCAGACCCCCGTAATCTTGTGTTAATCCCTGACCATTTTGGTGGGGGCAGTACTCAAAGTATTAGTGAGTTGGGCCTTGTATGGGCCGATCGGCGTTTTGCAGACTCCCATTTTCTTATGTTCACCCCTTTCCCATTAAGTAAGCCATTTTAGATTTACAGAAGAACGACCATTGCTTGCATTACTGCATGTCCACAAACATTTCAGTTATGTAAGCAGGTTTCCTTCTATTTAGTGTTTCAAATAAAGTGACAATTACAAAGTCGTGTACTACCTCACTAAATTTACACACACACACACACATTCCTACGCCAAGCCTATTCACACCATAGTCTCTCTTTCCCCATAAGCTGCCAGACCAATGTTGAGGGAAAAAACTCTCGTGATACCGGCTTAAGTGAATTTCTGCATCTTGTTCAGTTTAGGCTAACCCATTTACACTGACTTTTACAACACACACATTATTATATACACTGGCGTTTCTTTTGTAATATACGCCAGTTCTCGTCAAATGATTCATATGGCACATTGCGTAACTATTCAAACATACGAGATGGGTTGGGTGTGAAAAGGATCTGCCGTGTGTGGGCCAATCGGCTCTGCAGACTCCCGTTTTCTTATGTACTAAAGTTTATAAAGCATATATAATTTCCAAAGAATCATAGGCTCTTCGACAAATTAATTATTGCAGTTACTCAAAACAGTTTAACCGACGGGAGACACCTCGATGACGTATACAGACTAATAACACACAACCAAGCCACTCCAACAGCTTCATCTCTCAAACGCCCCTTCCTACTCTTCAGAAAATAGAAAAGTAGAAAGTAGCTACGAGGTGCCATTGTAAAGGCTTATCCCTCATACCTTCACCTGACCTGAGACAGGTAATTATTAAAAACACGTGGGGTAGCAAGCATAAGCAAAAGCTTATCGTATCTGATGAGCAGTGACGTGCATGAATCCTAAAGATCAATTTGATTATAATACTTATACAATATATTGATATTTTCTAAAGAAGCAACTCTTACAAGTTAGCTGATATAAGGAGCAATAGTAGTCTGAATAAATAAGAGATTGCTTAAACCCAAGTAAGGCCATTATCTAATTTATTGCGTTTACCCAAGTGCATGATGGGAGTGGTGCCACCCTCATCTGCACCGGGTGTGGCATTGAACTAGTGTTGCCAATTTAGTTACTTCTCCGCTAGATCTAGAGGTATGGACTTTAATCTAAGGCAAATTCGTTCATCTAACGACATTCTGGAGATTTGAACTGTTCAGACTTATACTGTAGAGGTCGTGCCATTATTGTAGCGATTTTCGTCATGTATTCACTAGCTAGCAGACTTGATTTGGTAACCCTGCATCGAATACTGCGTGCCACTGACAATGTAGCTCCTTATTACTTGGGTTATTATTGACATCTTGTGATATGCATTCTATACCGTTCCAAATTAGTAGTCCAGAAATCGTGAACCCTAAACTCTGCAACTCAAAAAGGGCCAAAAGCAAAATGGGTTGTAAATTTCCACACCTATTCTCCGACAGACCCTTCCTAAATGGTAGAAACGATTAACCCGGGAACGGCAGAGATTTTACTGGGCGAAGGCGACAGGACCAAGATCTAAAACCTAAAAAAACTTTTTAAAAACCCAAGTGGCTCTGAATACAAAGGAATATGTGATAAGAGGTAATTCCCCTCCATACCTCCAACCCCCCCTTCAATTATCACCTATTTTTCCTCTTATTCCCTTATTTACCAGTTTATTTTCCACGCCAATATCCCCCACCCAATTTCAAGGTCGAAGGGGAGGCATATAGATATCATATCAAGATTCAAGAGAGACTTCACTAGCAAGACATCAGTGTCGATCCATAAGTGAGAAAGGGAGGGTGTGTACCGCGCCGGCTTTCCTCATGAATGAACTGGTCGGCAATACTTTGTCTTTTTCACCCCCAAAATACTAGTCCCACTTGTTTTATTGCGGTTACATGTTATCTTCATATTAAACGTAAAATAGGTGCATAGGAATAAGTAATAATGACTATTTTAGTCGGGAAGAAGCCTCAATATGTTCGCCTGGAGGGCACTTTCAAATACCATAGCTTCACCGTTTAAAGGTTAATGGAGCCCAGGTGTCTGACAGTGAAGGTAAAGAGGGCCCTGAACAATAGATTCTACGTATATTAAGTTTATCGCCCCATTACACTATGCACAAAACAAATACTGTATATCCCCCAAATTTGTTTTTAATCAATACAAAACTAACCAAAATGCATAAATAACAATCTTTTGGATCTTCTAGCTGTATTTTCTGCAAAATACAGAAAGGGGAAAATTACCTACAGTACTTGGCTACTTTCAGAACCTATCAAAGCAGGTCAAAAGGGAAATACGGAAAGAAAACAAACCTTATGAAATTAAGGTAGCCAATGAATCCAAAGATAACCCTAAAGCATTTTATCATTTATATAAATCCAAGGTTAAAGATGTAATAGGTCCCCTTAACTACGTTAGGGGAGATAACTGATGAATTAGAAATTTCCAATACTTTATATTATAAACAAAAAAATCAGTTTTCACCAATGAAAATTTGACCCAGTTTCCAAAAGTCCAGAAGGTATATAACGAAAGTATAGAAAATTATGTGCTGTACATCTAACGATCTATCTATTGCCTGACACCGTGAATCCCCGAAGGGGTGGCCACGAATGAAACACCCCCATGCACCTGTCCCCAGTCAGTCCATGCCCCTCCTCCCAACCAAGCACCGCCTTCATACCTCTCCCTCTCTCGTATACCCTCTTAGTCATTCTCTTGCTTCCCATACGTTCCATATGGCCGAACCATCTCAAGTTCCTTTTCACACTTTCCAGCACACCTCCCTTACTTCCTCATTCGTCCGTTATCCCTCCATGCAACTCTGCACGCACTTTTCAAATAACTAGTTTCCACCCCACTCACTCTTGGATTACCACACTGTCATGCAAGAACTTCTCACTTCCATGCTGACCACCCTATTTCTTGTTACTACTTTCAGCGTTCCTACAACCCGCTTTACTCAGCACACTGCCCAGATACATAAATGAGCTGACAATCTCCATAGCCTGACCGTTCAACTTCACCTCACACTATGTGGCTTCACCCCTTTCGAAGATCTAAACCTTGCTCTTCCCCGCATTTACCTTCAAATTCCGTTTTTCGCACACTGTTCCAAACATATTTACCAGACCCTGTAACTCTCATTCATCGCTTATCAGAACTGCATCATCAGCAAACAGCAGTACAGGTAGCTTCCACTTGCTTCCCTCCCTTATCAGCGATACACCAACATCCACTGCTCTTCCTTGTATTTCTTTCAAGACTCCATCCATATATACAGTAAACAACCACGGGGACATAACACACCCGTTTCAACTCAACATTCAGATCAAAGAACTCGCTCTGCTCATTCTCCACACATACTGCCACCTTTGCACCCTAATACATGCTCTTCACTGCTTTCAGCAACTTGCCATCTACTCCCTATATTCTAAGTACTTTCCACATACCTTCTCTATCCACGCTGTCATTATGCCTTCTCCAAGTCCATAAAGGCAACATACAGCTTTTGTTGCTTCTCCAGATATTTCGCCACAACACATTTCAGAGCAAAAATCTGATCTACACATCCCCTTCCCTTCCTAAAACCGCTCTGCTCGTCACCTATCCATTTTTCCGTTCTCGCTTTCGGTCTCTCAAGCACTACCCTACTACGCTTAAAAAGACATATTCCTCGGTGGTTACCACTCTCTCCTCTTTCCTTGTTACCCTTATATAGGGGGACTATTATGCCTGTCTTCCAGCCATCAGGTGCACTCCCCTTCTCCCATGCTAGTTTGCACATTTTCCATACCCATTCGATCACTATCTCACCACCATACCTCAGTATTTCCCCCCACACACTCTTCTATTCATGGTGCTTTCCCCAACTTCACTTTTCAGGGCTTCACACACTTCTGACCTGTTCCCCACCTCCTCCTCCACTACTTCTCCCTCCCATACCCCATCCCATTTGCTGGCACTCCATTCCTTACATTCAGCAGTTCGTTGAAGTACTCCATCTGTTTCTAATCTCTCTTGCTTCTCGGCTAGCACTTGACCATTCTTATCTTTCACACCCTTACTACCTTCCCTAACTGTCTTGACTTCTTCTGAACTCTTCCTTGATTTCCTCCTCTTGCAACCTCTCCACCTTCCTCACCCACTTCTTTTGCATCCTAATTTTAGGTACTACTACATAATGGTCAGACAGACCCCCTCCAATACCCCTATACACCCTAGCATCCAGCAGATTTCTTCATTCTTTCATCCACACATACAGTGTATAATCAATCAGTGCTTATCCTTCTTCCTCCACACCACTTTCAATGTGTACCTGTGTATCATTCAGTGTCGGAAGGCGTTGGCTATCCACAGCCTCCTCCCCACAAATATGTCCACAAGTGCACTACCATTCCCATTTACCTGACAGTACAGCCCACCCTCCCACCACCCACCTTCCCATTCATATCCCCAATCAGAAATATTCTTTCGCTCTTGCCAAACTTATCCAGGCACACCTCCACATTCACCCAGAAATCCTCTTTCTCTCTTACAGTTTTATCCTCTGTCGGAGCATATACACACACACAGCCACCCACGTTTGTATTCCTACTTTCATTCTCACCCACAGACCCAGTCTCTTACACGCTCCTTCCATTCGTTACTTACAAAAAACATGCATCTTCTCTCGCTGCTCCCTCACTCACTCCAGCACACACACCCATTCCACACTCCCACATCTGTACATATCACTAGAAATAACGTAATTAGGGAAATAGGCAAACTAAAATTTCAGAAATCATCAGGCCCAGGTGCTAGTGTGAAAAATATGCCAAGATAAATAAGAAGGTTGCTAGAAAAATTATAAATCATCTTGACAATTTACATATCTATTTAACAATTCATTAGAATCGGGCTTAGTTCCAGAATCCTGGAAACTCGCAAATATAGTCTATTCTCTTAAAAAAAAGTGACCAGTCAATAGAACAAAATTACCGTCCCAGAAGTCACATCAATAATAGGAAAGTTGCTAGAAAAAACAGAAATCCCCTTAACAATTTCTACTTAATTAATCCATCTCAACACAGATACACCCAGGGGCGCTCTTGCCTTACTAATTTGCTCAGCTTGTTCTCAGAGGTATATGAAGCAGTAGATAATGACAAATCATACGATATAGTTTACTTAGACTTCAGTAAGGCCTTCAATAGTCCCTCATGAGAGATTACATTACATTATAGTACATTAATTAATTCTACGTGCCAGGCGACAGACGCCATATGACACAAAATTAAGAAAAGGTAAAAAAGCTAACTAAATATCGGCAAGGAAGGACATAATGCGGTCAATAGAAAATAAGCGAGACTCCGAACAATATCAGCAAGACAAGGAGGGAGGTGGTGGAAAGTTAGAAATGATAAGAAACATGAGCGGGCTACAGAATAAAGAGGCGGAGGGGAATGGGACATTAACCCGGCAAGCGCGATAGGCCTCATGGAAGGCTTCCTATAGGGAACGCGATAGGCCTCACGGAAGCAAGACCATAAAAAAAAGCCTTCCAAAAAAAAAAAAAAGGGCCTATCAAAACAAAGGAATTTGTCTCTAGGTGAGATCATTCCCCTCCAGTACTCATCCATGTAAATCTCACCCCCCCCCCAATTATCACCTATTTTTCCTCTTATTATCATCATTTATCGGTTATTTTTCTCTCCCGCGATAATGTAGCACAAGTGGGTTGCAGAAAAGATCGTTATGTAACACCCAGACACCGGCCCACACCGCCCCGCTCGTCTCAGTTACCTCACAGACAGCGAGAGAGGAGGGTTGCCTGTGGCTCTCTCTCGCCTGAGATTATGACCGGGTGGCCAATATCTTCGTTTTTCACCACCCAAATGCTTTTCCCACTTATTTTAGCACTCTTAAAGGTTCATATATACATCATATATGTAAAATAAAAGCATACCGAAAACAAATACTGCTCTATATTGTAAATATAACGAATTCTGTCAGAATCCAAGGCTAGAAATGCACAAATAACTACTCTAGCCCCTAGGTCTATTTCGCGCTTGTCAGGTTAAATACAAATGGGTAAGCCTGGTAGATGACAGATTGAGGAGAAAGGTTGAAGCACATGGGTCAATTGATGGGTCGTTACTGAAGTGGATTAGGTCATGGCTGATTGGTAGTTAACTTAGACTTCAGTAAGGCCTTTGATAGAGTTCCACATGAAAGGCTGGTGAGAAAGATAGGATGGGGGGGATGCTACTCAAGTGGATTAGGCATGGCTGATTGGTAGGAAGCAGAGGAAGTATCAATGGTGTAAAATCGGACTGGAGAGTAGTTAAAAGTGGGGCCCCTTCTGTTTATTATCTACATAAATGCTTTTGTTCCAAATAAGTAGGCCAAAACTCTTGAACATCAACCTCTATTACTCAAAAAACAACTAAATTAATAGAGCTAATATTTCTATATTTTGGGAAGGGTCAGCGGAGGGGATATACTCAGGCACATACTGTACCCCATAGCCGAGGGTCGCCGACTCGAGACCTAAAAAAAAAATATATATAAAATCACACACATCTAGGTCCGACATTATCCTTGCACCACAATGCTCACCCACACACTTCCAGGCAGGGCTCTTTCTATATACTGTACACAGGCTCCCTGGGCTGGGAGCGTGATTGATTATTATATAGTCCTACTGGCGCTCAACCGCCACTCCCTAAGACTGCGTTATCACTCATCTATTCACAAGCATTCTTCACTCATTCCATTACACAGCCCTGTTGCAGATCTACATTTACCTCAACTCACTCCCTACTTTTAACACACGCTCTGCTCTCTTCATAAAATCTTTTGACTGTTCTTAACAAATTTCTTCCAATTTAGTAAATCCGTTCTGTTAATACTCTAGGACAGTGTTGTTCACTAATTTTTTCAGGAGAGCCAAAAGTTCAGGACATATTCAGAGTGAGAGCCGCATAAGCCATAAGGCAAATAAACCACAAGGATAAGTGCTTTGTGTGCTTACGTTTTTTAATAAATTTGTCCATTTTGATTATAGCCTGGATAATTCACTGCCTGGAATATGACAAAATGGTGGACAAATAACCAAATGTGGAAAATACAGCGTTTGAATTTGCAGGAATAAGAGTTTAGGTCCATACATTTCATGCATAGCCTACACCAAGTCTTTTTCTCATAAAATAACACTAACTTACGAGGCACCATAACCCACTTTTGTGATGTGGTGTTAATAAAACGAGTGAATGGACAAGACTGGCTGAGTAGTTCCTGTACAGAAGGCTCGTCCTCTCTCTCTCTCATCATTCCTGTATAATGGGTGCTCTCTCTTTTCTCCTTTTCTCTTTGTGTTGAATAATTATGAAAAGTAAAGAATTGCCAGGGCCACTAGGACTATTCCCATTAGCAATTTTATTAAGCGATACGTCTGATACGGCATAATGATGCAATTTATATCTAATACGACTTTTCTCTGATTACTGATGAATTCTCTCTCTCTCTCTCGTGAGCCCCCAATCAGGTCATTGCGAGCCGCGTAATGAAGACCACTGCTCTAGGAAGTGGTGTCTGGTCAAAGTGATTCTTACGGTTTATACATCGTTTTTACTTGTGCATTCCTTACTTTTAAAATTAGATTTTGAGAAATTGGGGCTTGAGTATCCACTTGAAATAATGCAAATTTTTGGTACACTCAGATGCCAGTCTCAAGTCTACTGATATACAGTACAGTACTGTACTTAGATTTCATTAATTTATACATATGGAAGTACATCTCTGGAAATAAATTTATGAATATAATTTACCATACATCAACTGCAAAACCATAATATACTATACATTGAAAAAGAAGTTATATTAATAAATATATCCAGATAATTATAAATGCAAAGAAAAACATAAGGGGGCTGTGGTTATTCCTTACCAATGTGACGGGTGAATTCAGGAGTAGGCTAGAGACTTGGGCATCTGACATCAAAGAGTATTAACATTCACATGTAGAGTAGTTCAAACAAAAGAATATCAGAGAATAATTGTTCTACAAGAATAATCATATCACTGCTAAAAATGTTTGTAGCAGATGAACCTATAGCTGCAGCAATGTGCTCGAATCAGCGTCATTTGGAGATTGTAGTTGTGTACCGGTACTGTATTGTTTTCCCACATAAGGAACTAGTGCCAGACAACAGGGGCCAAATGGCACTAAATCAGAATATAGATGGGATCAAAAAAAAAAATATATATAGACTGAAAATAATGAAGGACATGTCAATAAGAAACAGAATATCGGCCTGCCAGGGCACAAAAATTCTCAGAAGCAAACCTAGACATTCTCATAACTTGAAGCTTTCTATAGCTAACACTCCCTTAACTCCTCCTGTACCGGCGACATCCTTGTAACCTTATTCTGGTTACTATTAGACTATTTTAGTCTGCTTAAAATGGCCAACTATGATTTTGATGAAAAATTACAAAACCAGCAGCTGTGATAACCCCTTAACCCGATTTAAGGCATTTTTTGTTCCCCCGTTTCACTTAATTAGTTTGAAATGTAATGAAGTTTCAACTGCTTAGTTTAGCAATTATAAGACACTTCACCCCATTCAGGTGTCCAATTTTTCTGGGCAATTACCATTTTGTACCCAAACAAAATTATATAAATTTTTAGTATGAAAGGGACCTGGTGGGGATGAAGGGGTGGCAAACAAATATTTAGTTGCCTGAAAATGTCAAAACTAAGCAAAACTCTATAATAAAATTAAAATAATCCAGCCCCAAAGATGTCTCACCAGATAAGGTTAAAGGCAAGTCACAGTACAGCATTGTATAGCCTGGTGAAGGTTGTGGTTAGCATTTTTCATATTTTATCTGATTTTGCCTTCAATTACCAGACAATAACTCTTATCTGTAATTCATAAATATATATACAGTACATACATACTAGTATATATATATATATATTATATATATGTCACAGGCCATGGCATGGTCGGCAGTGCGTCTGACTGCTGATCGAAAGGTCTGCAGTTCAACCACACTGTGCCACCAGTAGACAGCAAGAGGAGTTTGGGCAACTCGGTCTAGCCATTCATGGCTAATGTCCAGTAAAGGCCCTGAAACAAGGGCACCCCCTAGCCCTCTAAATCAAGGGAGTGCACAATTAAAAACTGCATCATCATAGACGTGTTTTACCGGTCCCGTCGCAAATGAGACACCAATATTTGCTTGGGACAGCAAAAGAGCTCCGTAGCTGGGTGACGGCAATCTAAAACATCTCGCTTAACTTACCGTTTCTTCATTCTAATTGATTTCGCTATATTTGTTTATCCAAACATGATCTTACAATTTATTTGCCTATTATTAGAAAGTAGAGTAATAAGAGCCCACAGTAACTAATATCCAATTGTTGATAATAAATTAATGTCCGACAGTAGGCCTACGCTTGGGGTAGATTTTGTCCAGGAAACCACAACAAACCCAAGCTGTAATGAACTGTGACCATGCTATTTACAGATTGTTTTTGCACATCAGCATTGTATTTATACAAACCTTATGAAAATTAAATTGACAGTGAATGTTATTCCGAAGAAATGGAAGTTTAATATATTTTTTAAACATGGTGCGCTGTCGGTCGCTGGCTTGGAGCAAGCCTGTGTGGTTTTTCCCATCCTGTGATGATCTTGCGACGGGACTGGAAAAACACAGCTCATACATCCCAGAATCACATTCCAATAACAGTTATTGGTTAGTAAATTTGTTGACAAAATGTTTGATGCTACCTACCATTAGATGGGTTGCCTGCCAAAAATCACCAATCCCAATCACTTTTGACTTCACTATTCTATTAACCCTCTCAGACATACGACACAATTTTGAGCCTATTGGGGATACTTTAAAGCCTTTGTTACCATCAGGGGTATATAGAAACCTTTAGTTTAGTTACTTCAACCTCTGCAGTTGTCTTTGAGTTAGCTGTGGGCAGAAAACTAATTTTGGAGGCAATTATAGGAGCGAGAGAACTATTTCTTATTGCTAATCTGGCAACCTCTGCATCATAAATGCGTGAAAGGGTTAATACAGTATAAGTCGTTATAGGCAAGCTACAAAATACAAATGATAATCCCCAGCACATGGACTCCAAAACTACTATACTCGAAAGGGCAATACACAGCAGCCACATTTCTATGTACTGTATTAGTACAGTATGTATATACTCAGGCACACACCCACAGCTGGGGGTGGCCCGACTCGAAACAGAGCCCGAATAGGGACAAAACACAAAAACAATATAAATAATAAACTCATACATCTACTGTAGGTTGCTCAGAAGACCCAGATACGTAGGTCAATTTTTGGGGTCCCTAGCTAAGACACCCAGGTCCCAGACCTCCCGGAGGTTGCTTCAGCAGGCAGCCACGCAGCGGATGTTTACCACTACAATGCCCGCCCACCGTACTTCCAGGCATGGCCCTTCACATGATAGACTGGCTCCCAGGGCCAGGCACCTGACGGACTATATGTAGTTTAACTGGCACCTGGCCCCCTCTCCACTTATTATACAGGGCACCCTCAATATTCGCGTGTTTACGTACCTGAAATTGCTGTGAATAATTGAATCTGCGGTCACTACAGATCCCCCGATTAGCCCCACAAACCCATTTTTTTTTTTTTTTTTTTTGGTGTAAATACATGTAATACATTAATACAAAATAAATAATTATTTATAGGAAAATATTTGCATTAACAATTAAAATTTAAATAGGGTTAATAAATTACTGTAAGTAAATGAAGCACTCACCATCCCATTTAAGCTCATCAAATGCTAACCTAATGGTAACCGCCAATTTGTAAATCCGCGGTCTTAGAATCCGTGAATATTGAGGGATACCTGTAATTATTATTTATGTTGATTAATCCAGTGGCTTTCTAGAATCCCACCAGTTATACTTATCAAAATAACAAAATACTCCATGGCCAGGTGTACCAAGCAAAAGTGATCCACTATAATGCACAGGTAAATGAAAAGCAACTCCTAATGTACTTGTCAACTCTTGATGCACATATGAAGCTCTTCCAGGTTTATGTTAATTAAAAATAAAAAATAAAATAGAACTGGTTTAAATAAAAATAAAAATAACAAATACAGGAAGTCTTACCTTCGACAATGAAATACACTTGAGGAGCCTTTTTAAAATCTAAAAATATGCTAAAAATAAAAGAAGCATTACATCGGTCTCAATATCATTCAACATAAAAGGTGGACACTTTAGTTAATCCCTTGGGGATTAGAACATACTTTAGCAGTTTATTCTGGCTATCATTAGACTATTTCAGTCAGCTTAGGATGGATCTGTGGGTGTCAAGAGGCATGATCGAATTGGTTATGACCCTTTAGATTCCCAGAGATCCTTTCCAAATTGCATAAAATCTGCTTAGGACGGATCTGTGGCTGTCAGAGGCATAGTCGAGTTGGTTTTGATCCCTTAGATTCCCAGAGATCCTTCCTAAACTGCATAAATCATCTAATGATAAGCCAGAATGAATTGTCAAAATGCGTCCTAATACTCAAGGGCGTTAACACTGCCATAAACAAATTATCATGATCTATGAAGAATTTAAATTATCCACACTATAAACTGCAGTGTGATGCTTAGCCCTTTCTATTACCGGTGCCTTCCTATTCAATTTTCTGGCTACTATTAGACAATTATATTCAGCTTAAAAAGGGCCTCCAGCAAATCAACAGGCTTTGAACATCTTGTTAATGCACAGAATTTCGGTGGGAGTATCCTAGGTTCGAGTCCTTGGAGTGCCACATGTATTCGTTGATATGTTTGAGTTTAGAAGTAAAGTTGGTTGGTGAACAAAATATGAATAAACCCATTTTACTACCTCGGATCCTTCCTAAACTGCACAAAATTGTCTCAATATAGCAGGAGTAAAATTGGAAAGACGTCGCCGGTACAGAAGGGGTTAACCCAATCAACCAGACGACTACTGTACTAGTTTTGTAATCGCTGGCTAACTCCAGTTAATTTGGTTCAGTCTACGAAGGACCTCTACGGAATCAGGTTAAAAATGACCTTACCAAGCCCTGTCAACTCTACAAAGGATAACTTTTGAATATTTTGTTCAGCCTACAAGAGAATCATGTTAAATATGACCTTACTAAGCCCTCTCACTTCAAACAAGGCATTCTTCCTTAGCCGAATTATAATTGTCTGTAGGTAGCCAAAATATTACCATGGGCATCTGGTTAACCCCTTTGGTACAGAGTTGTCCTTGTCATTATAATCTGGATATTATTAGACGATTTCATCCAGATTATGGAGGACATGTAGCAATGAAAAAGCTTCAAACTATCTCTATTATCCATTTTAAATTACACAGCTTCCTCCTAAGCTGCATAAAATCATCTAAATATAGCTGTAATAACACAAAATGCATCCTTGGTAAGGAAGGGGTTAAAAGGGCTTATAGTAACTTACTCCACCTGAGAACTGGACGTCCAGAACAACCTGCTGAGAGAAGAGGATGGGAGAGAGAGAAAAGGGAAAAACAGGCGCTATTTTGTATGATTAAAAATAGTGGTTCAACAGGGACATATTTTATTGCAGAACAGCAGAGGAGAGGAGAGGACCCCATCTTGACCAGTTCAGGTGCTCACAACATAATTCGCTGTTAAGTTTTTACGGTTCAGTTTAGTTTTTGTCTTAATGGGTCGTACAATAAAGATGAAGCTAGTTGGGGGGGGAGGGGGGGAGGGGGGGGAGGGGGTGGAAACAAAAAACATAAACCACTGGAAATCTCATTTACTTCCATTCCAACACTGGTACAGACGCCTCTCTCGGACTCTCTCAAAGATCCAGCTCGTGATACAACCTCCCGGTAACTTCTTCCCTCTGGGCTAAGGCAACCACCTCTTGAACACAGTAACCCTAAAGTGTACAGTACAGGCAGACATAATAATCTCTTCACATAACACACTCTCTCTCTCTTAACAAATCTTGTGGACGTTGTGTTATCGACGGTACCGTATAGATCAACTCAAGGGGGATAGCAATGGAAAATACAACTCTAGCAGAGCCAACAAAATTCCCCGTCGCTAATGACCGCAATTAATTATAAACTCATGGTCACTTTATGCCTCAAATTGAAAACTACGAACATATTAATTGGCGTAATGGTCACTTCATGCCTCAAATTTAAAACTACGAACATGTTAATTTGTGAAACTAACTTCAACGGTCAATTAAGTGGCTGACACTTACCGCTGACCATCGTCAGTTATAACCAAATACACTCTGCATAGATATATAGAACAAACGCTTCACAGCATTATAGTAAAGTGGATCAATAGAAATTACTGTTAAAGATCTTGGATAAAACATGGCATGCATTTTCAATAATTCATAATGTCCCAGAAGACTACAACAATATATTTGAGAATTTATTTTTACTATAATCTTTAAATATATCACTATGTTAATGAATATTTACTATACACTTTTGAATATATAATTGCATTTTTAACTATACACTTCAGAAAATATAATGATCATAAAATCGTGTTGTCTGCAACTACAAGTCGGGTAATTGTTACATTAATTCACTTTGTGTTGAAGATAAAATTCCTCTCAACATAGACTACTAACAATTGTTTTGGCAAGACATAACTGTGTAAACATCAACGGCATCAACGAACGGTCAACCTCGCACTTTCCCGACACCACAAGCGTCATCTATTACAACCTTAATCAAAACATCAAAACGCTGAAGTGTCTGAATAGAGGTACAAATTTCTCAGGATCCAGGCATAAGGGTGTTTAAGTAGCCCAAATATAAGGTACACACTATTCAATATCCAGGGTGTCCAAATAGCCCAATTAAAGGTGCCGATTCCGGAAGTTCAACATCGTAAATGTAATAATGTCCCAATAAAGGTGCAAAAACAACTCGCGCTCCAGGCATCAGGGAGAAGTGCGAAGGGGACCATACATCAGCAACTGAAGGGACAGCTGTAGCCACTCATTATGCAGGAGACCACGGAAACGAGTGTAGTAATGCCCTGGCAGCAGTAGTGGTTGTGGTGGTGGTGGTGGTAACCCTTTCAATCAGATCACTTTAACTTACATATATATACCCACCTCCATGCCATTTTATTAAACTAGGAAGGACCTGTTCGAAGAGTTAATCAAGATCATCTGTATAACTACGATTCCTACTGATTCTTCGGTTCGAGGAGTTAATCAAGATCATCTGTAGAACTACGATTCCTACTGGTTCTTCTGTTAGAGGGGTTATCAACATGTCTTTAAACCCTCCGATTCCTACTGGTTCTTCGGTTCAAGGGATAATCCACATGTTTTTATCCCTCAGATTCTTCGGTTTGAGGGGTTAATCGACATCTTCGGCTCAAGGGGTAATCCACGTTTTTATCCCTCCGATTCCTACCGATACTTCGGTTTGAGGAGTTAATCGACATAAGTCTTTAAAATCCTCAGATTCCTACTGGTTCTTCGGTTTGAGGGGTCAATCGACATAAGTCCCTCTGATTCCTACTGGTTCTTCCTAAGCTAAGCAAAATTGCCTGGCGGTAGCATTAACAAAGAAGCGGTGGTCTGATTGAAGGTGTTCGAGAGTGGAGGATAATATGGGGAGGGGAGGGGGGGTTGAGGGGGGCAGTCGTCACCAGAACAGCTTATCTGCCCGCCGCAACGAAGGCCAATATATATATAGAATTACTCTCATATTTTTTTTTTGTATTTTTTTGGTTTTTACATTATTATCTGGCATCGGTGTACATTGCAAAACAAAAATAGAGGTTAATTATGTTTGCCCTCTAACTACAAGGACAGCAGGAAAAATATCAATTGCAACTTATAAGAACTGTTAAATTAATTACTTTCTTTAGCTTATTTCAAGGTTTATCAGGAATCAGAACGACAATTTGAGGACCCATAGAAACTCCACCTGTGTTTTACCCTTGCATGTCTGTACTAACTTAAACGAGTGGTATCTTGAAGATTACCAGAAATCAATTTTTTTCTCTATCGAGACAACCAATGGAAAATATATATATATATGGGACTATTCTTTAGCCTTACATATTTTCTTGTCTACATAAAACTTAAAAATAATAAACTCATATCCTGTCATAACACTTTTATAGAACATTATGGCTTAGCAGCCTATCAAAACATTAAAACTTAAATCAATACAATCCAATTATTACTTTAGTGATACTTCAGACACAATTAAAAGCATCTATAAACTAACTCTGGTTTTACTTATCACAAGAAATTCTTATAAACTATGAAATACAACAATTTATTATCAGGAACCACAATCTGTCCTCGCAAGGACCTCAGAAGGACTCAAAGGCAAGCCCTGAAACTCCCCTTCACAAAAAAACAAACGCGAGCTTCAGGCACCCTCCTCTGGCAAGGTCCCCCATTATAAGGCCTAGTCGCACCAGCACGTCTTCTGACAAGCTTCCGACAATTTTCTATGGGCACGTTTTCCCTGGCCATATTTAGGGGCTCTTTTTGCCTTGGTATATCCGAAACTAAATAGGAAGATTTTGTGGGAGAGTAAATTTTATCATCGACTTGAAGTTCAAGTCAAGAATTTTGCTCAAAAACATTGTCGGGAAAAGTGCTGGTGGGACAACGGCTTCAGCGTTTGTCAGCCCCTGGATAACACTCACAATAAACTCTACATCTCAAGTCTTCGCAATATTTAAGTCACAGCCGGTTGGTCCAATCTCCACCAAATTAGATGATACTTGCTGGTCATCCAAACACACCAAATCTTTCCCTGTGACTGGTCATTGTGGGTGGCGTGTCGCGAGTTTAAAACATTTTCATCGAGATATGTACAGTTCCAAAAAACAGAAAAAAAAAATTTAAAAAAATTACAATATTTTATAAGTTCAGACCAATCAAATCTACAACAGTCACCTCAATCAGCCTACAATCATTAGATATGGATCGTTCTAATTAGTACATAAGAAAATCCATAGAAATCATGCTTAAATTCACAAATACTGCAATATCTATATGGGTTAAGTCTTATATTATTGGGTTCCATTGAATTGGTTTCAGACAACATTCCAATACGTTCAAGAGGCATTGAATCAATCTTGCACCGAGCATCTGCTTAATGCCAACTAAGAACTACAAATCAAATAGCAAGGTTCAAGAGTTATTCAGTGGACACAGCATTTAGGAATACCAAAAGAAAATAGTGTGGTCACTGAAATCTGCATGCTGGACCGCATTTTGGGGGAAAAATATATGTATAAACAGTGTAACACGGGGCAAACTGGATGGAAGGATCTGATGCTGCATTAGACTTTGGTTAATTTGCTTCATTAATGCTATTAAACATGAAAAATTCCATTGGCAATTTCCCCTTAATGAATGATCTTACATCATAGTCAATGAAGAGGAAGGCAAAATCTTTTATATATCAAGATGAACACACCTGAATATTGTGGAAATGGCACTGTTGTTGTAGCACTGACAATAATTCTAATACAGGAATTTGGGCAGCTATTTTCCACTAACCATTTCCGTTGAATTGATTAGTCTCCAGAACTAGGGGGGCAAACTGCTGGACTTGCTTTTGAGGTTTTATAATGGCAACTAGTAACTTTTTTTAAATTTCTTTGAAAGACAAGAAGATTGCATGTGAAACACAAAGTAAGCGGGAATAAAACAGCCTGCTCATTAAAACCACTTGGAAGTAATTTAATTTAACGGTTATCTTTAAGAATTTATGATCCAAGTGGTTGACAGTGATAAATTTAGAGCAGCACTCTTGTGAGACTTCCTCCTACTAGATTTAGTATGTTTTTTTTTATACCCAACTGACCTGGTGGGTTTGGGTCTGGTGGAGATGTTTCAGGTACTTGTCTCACTGGTGGGGTGGCTGCGGCCCGTCACCCCGGCCGGGGCGGGGCCAAGCCTCCCCCAGCCCCACTGACGCAGCACTGGTGGGGCGGCCAGGCTCCCTGGGCGGCGGCGCCGGCACCGGATGGCCCGGCGCCGCGCCCACCGTAACACACGTGGCAGGAATGTCCTTCTGCGCCCACGGAGAGGCTCACCCGGACACCCGAGGTAGCGCCTCGCCGCACCCCGCCCCACCCTCTACACCCGGTGCTGGCGGCCCACCCGCTTACACCTCAGCTCCACGATTGTGGGTAGCTGTCGTGGTACCATTGCTGGTCCCCGCCTGCCCCGCCGTACTTGCTGCCGTTGGCCCCACTGTAAGAGCTTAGCGGCTGCTGTGGGATAGGCTGGTTCCCCCAGCTAGCACCGGTGTTCTGGAACCGTCTCTTAGAGTCCCCCTCGTTCTGGTGCCCGCCATCCAACTTTCTTTTACCTGTAATGGATCAAGCTTCATCTCACTTATCTTACTGATCTCTACAATGGAAAGGTTATATTCATCACAGGCTTCCTGGCCTATTTCTCATGATGGCACAATTATGGACATGAGCTTTAGTGTTGGTGGTGTAGGCACAAGACACAAGGGAGTGACGGCTCAAGACTCACCTGCTAGATTTGCCCCCCTGGCGGACCCTCTGAACCCCTGCCCTGCGCGCGGCGGCCGAGTCATACGCCCCCCCATGGCCCCCCCTCGGGGCACCATACCCCGCCCCCCACGGGGGGAGGGGACAGCGCCACGGCCACGGTTCACCATACCATACCCACGGACAGCCTGAAAGCACAAGGCAAACCACAATGAGTGGTCAACCTCTCAACAGTGCACAGGATTCAAGTTAAGCTGGGACTTCGACATTGAGGAAAGCATTAGACAGCAAGTAGGCTATGCAGCAAGCTTGACAAGGCTCTATATATTCTAAAGCAAGGTACGATCACCATCCCTGAGCCAGAGGTGTGGTGCATGACGGGGCTGAGGATCACTAGGAACGAGTCGGCAAATGGCCCGGGTGCGGGGCGACGCTACCAAGTACTCTACTCAATAATGCTCCGCTAAAATTTATTATCACATGAAACTTTTAAAATCAAGACCAACATTTTTTTTTTTTGGTAAGTCAGCATGGTTTAAACTTCTTCCCGGCCATGTTTACGCCACCATAGCCCAGAGCTGCTGGACGCTGGCTCAGGCATGGGACCCCAAGAGAACGTGGCCTCACACTTCCACACCTTATCCCCAATACTACTACTACTACTACTACTACTACTACCACCACCACCACCTCTCCATCCCTTATCATCACCACCACCCCCTCTCCATCACCACATCCCTTCCCACCTAACCCACATCCTCTCCAGCTCTCCCTAATCACCACCACCACCCACCAAACCCTCTCTATCCCTTATCGTCATCACCACCCACCACACCCCTTCCCACCTCCTCTCCCTTACCCAACACACTCGAGCCAGTATCACACGACCACTTTTTCCCTCAACACTGGTCTGGCAGCTTATGAGGTAAACATTTGAAACATTTTAGTCACCTAAATTCATCTACCATATAGCGATTTTTATAGTTATTTTACCTTTATATTCTTTTTGACCTAGTTTTGGTTTGTTTGGTTTGCAAGTTTTAAATTTTAATTAGCCTAGTTTCCGATAACAGTGTAAAATATTCCAGAAATGTTGCCAGAAAAATTTTGATCATCGAAAATTTACTATAAAAGCGCTCGTGTGATACCGGCTAAAGGCTGGCTCATCCTGACACCTGCACATTTGCAACTTTCAGGCAAAACTGAGAATCTGTGGGGCTGATAGTCACAGATTATGCCAATTGACCACTTGCGAGTTTCAGGCTGTAAGGAAGTTGGAACTGTGGACATCGATATTAAAAAGAAATGCAATAATAATGTAGGTTTCTGATGGCTAAAGAGTATGTTGAATTAGATTGTATGTATTTATAAATGCACGACCGTATTTTAGCTGTACATTCTGTTAAATATCGTTGTCTACAGCTCCAACTTCCTTATAGAACGAAATTCGCAAGTGGCCAATTCAAGCTAAATATTTGACTGAACTAGCCCTCAAACAGTTTAATTTGAACGTACAAGATTGTGCAGGCGATAGGTAAGGCCAGCCAGAGGGTGATATGGGGCCTATAACACCCTCCTCCCTCCCTTCCTTATCACCTATCACCTCAAGGGAGGAGGGCACCACCTTTTTTTTATCTTTATCTCCTTTCCTCTTTCCCTGGCTTGTATCCATTCAGCCAACTGTTTTAAGAAATGTATCCCCATCCAGGTGTCGATTTCTTCCTGGCGAGCGATAGCAGGCGATCATTTTATGGAGAAATCCGGCTTTGCCGAACACATTTTTCTATCTAAAATTGTACAAACTTAGCTTGCTGTAATATATATATATATATGCTGGCTCGCTTCCGCTCGCCAGGAAAATATTGACACCTGGATGGGGGTAAACTTCTCAAACAGTAGGCTGAATGGGGCCGAATGGATACAAGCCAAAGAGAGAGGGAGAGAGAGAGAGAAAAAAAAAAGTGAGGTGGGCCCCCTTACTCAATAATCCCACCTTACTCTACCATCCCTCCCATCCCCTCCGTTCACACACCCACCACCAATCGTTATTTGCAGACATTCACATATTAACAGTATACCAGTCACAGGAAAGATTTGAGTGCTTGGATATTTGAGTTAGAATAATTGCAGTGTTGTTCACTGATTTAAGGTGCAAAGTGATCTTCACAAGGTCAAATCTAAACAGTTACATTTCCAACTAAATCTACATTCATGACTGAAGCTTAAAAAGAACCTACAATGAAACCTGCAACTCTATTAAAATATCTATGAGAATCACTGAGGCAGTTTCAAAATAAAAGCTACTGTAAACTGGAATCATGCTCACAACTTCTCAATTCATGAACCATTAAAAAATTTAAATTAAAAATGCTAAAACTGTAGGACATGCAATTAAGAGAGAGAGATAACTTGCTGGAGACTGATGTATCTGATCCAAGTATAGAGGTATATATATATATATATATATATATATATATATATATATATATATATATATATATATATATATACTGTACAGTATATATCCTTTCAGTACAGGCGACTTCTTTTTTATTTGAGTTCACCTACATTTAGACGATTTTATTAAGCTTAAGGAGGATATATGGTAGCTAAAAGGATTACTTGATAGTATTTAGCCTTTTAATTGGAATCCGTCCTTCCTAAGCTGAATAAACTTGTCTAGTAGTTGGCAAAATATGATAAAAAGGATGTTACCAGTACTGAATGGGATATATATATAAAAACCACAAGTTAAGTCAGGATATATATAATAACTAAGTATCCAGCACCCTCCCACTCCGAGACTGCTGAGGAGTGTGAGGCCACGCCACAAAGTAATGACACTTCAATACAGTACTACATTAACTGAGAAATGGACAATTGGGACCCACCGGCACAGTTTTGGCGCGACCACCACGCCCCATTGGATACGGGGAGTAATCGTAATAGTAATCTTCGTAACGGTAATAGTCGTCGTAATACGGGTCGCTGTAGCCACCTTGATAATCGCCATAACCATAATAGTCGTAATCATAATCTAGAAATAATACCAAATGTTGTTGTTTTGGAATACGGGCCATAATAGTTATAAGGAAGTTAAGGGGTCAAGATTATTGTCAAGTTCGCTGGCACTACCTACAGTATAGCATTATACTCACTGGCTAGAAATACACACAAAATCTGTGTAAGTAGCGCCAACGAACTTGATAATAATCTGGACCCCTTAACTTCTTAGAATTCAAAATGTTGTTGATAGCTCACAACTGAAAAAATTTAAATTTCTTTACTAACATCAAATATTCTGTATATATAATAGAGAGAGGAAGCATGCCGGGAAGAAACTAATACAATAAAAACAAATAGTAATGATGGTAACAAAATGATCTGTCAAGGTAGATATGATAAAGGAGTGTCTGTACAAAAGATACTTGGGAACTAAAGAGGGTAACGAATTAGCCAGAATTTCAAAGGAACAAGTGCATAACAATAATAAAAATAATAACAGTAATAATATATAATAGTAACAATAATAAAACTGCTTCTTCACAGGGCCACTATCGGCCTTCTCTGAAAAGCAATGGGGCTAAAGGAAGATGAAGGGAAGAAGAGCAAGTCAATTTCATGACAACTAGTTTATTCTTAGTATAGATTATGATACAGGGAAGTCTTTCAAAATTTTAGATTAACATAACATCTTAACACTACTACTTTTATAGCATATTTTTTGCCGATATAACATAGGAAAAAATTACAAACCAAACAAGCCAATCCATGCATAAGACAAGTTTAACCTATACAGTACCAGGGACGTCCCTTTTTATCCTATTATGGCAACGGTTAGACAATTTTATTTAGCTTAGGAAGGACCTCTGGCAATAATAAGGCTTCAAACTATGTCCACCCACCCATTTACCTATCACAGATCCTTCCTTAGCTGCATAACAGCGTCTAAATATAGCTAGAATAAAATATAACACGTCGCTGGTACTCAAAGGGGTAAATATTTATTAGAGCAATATTATACGCTCAATCTTGACTAATCCATAATAAATACAGGGGCCTGTCCCTGTACCTTAATGGGGGATGGGCCGTTTTTCCGGTCCCCCTTCCTCCTCATGCTTTTCCCCATAGTCTTGAGATTTTACGACGTTTGCTCCATTAGTTTGTAAATTTTAAGTCTTTTTGTCCATTTTCTTTGTCAATATTAAGACCTTATGTGCCCTTTCAGTGGCTATTTTTTTCCTGGCGAGCAATAGCGAGCCTGTAATTGAGGAGGAACCGGCCTTCGACCCTGACACTTTTCTACCAAAAAATGTAAAAATTAATCTTGAAGGGGGATCTAATGGATGTTTTTTAAAGTTTGATGGAGGTCTAGCGAGGAAACTAAAAAAATAAATGAATAATTGAATAGACGGGAAAAACAGCCACTACCCCCTTAATTAATGTCTAGTCTATCACTTTGTCCAAAAAATAAAGTTCTTAAGTAGAGTATGTCAACAGTGGCTATAAACAGGAGTAAAATGTACACCCCCCCAAAAAGGAGCGAGATCATTATTTAGCCCCCCTTCGGTACGCCGTCGCACACCTTTTGGCTTTCCACTCCACTTCTGGCGACCTGTTTAACCGTTTGAGGATCGCGAGGCACTTTGGCGGTTTATTCTGGCTACCACTAGTCGATTTTAGGCAGCTTAGGGTGAATTTAAGGGGACTAAAGAGTTAATCAAGATCGTATATACCTCTTTAACTCTTTGATATCCTTCCTCATTTCATAAAATTGTCTACTGACAACCAAAATACAAATGCCAAATACATCTTGGATCCTCAAGAGGTTTAAACCATTTTATACAGCTTACGAAGGTCCTGTTAGGAGTCGAAGGGCTAACGGATTATCGTTTTACCACCGATTCTTGTAGATCTTTCCCAATCTGTATAAAATTGCCAAAAGTTTGCCATAATGCCCAAAAAAAGGCTTCCATTACTACCGAAGGGGTCATCATGTGAGGGCTTAGAGAACAAGCACGTCATCATCATCATCACTGGGACTGTCTGGAGAGGCACGGGCAGTCATAGATAGGCCCGTAGTCCGAGATACCCTACCATTTTAAGAGGCGATTACTAGTTTTAATACATTCCTAGCCAGACAATATATATGCTTGCTATTGTAATCGCAATGAGAAGTATTGGAACTTGTCATTACAACAACTATAGGTAGTGCCAACGAACTTGACAATAATCTTGGTCCCTGGCCTCTCTGTAACTCAAAAGGGCCTAGAGCAAACTGGCTGTAAATATCCACACCTATTTCCTGCTGGACTCTTCCGAAATTATAGAAACATCAGCCCGATTGCTTTCATTCAATTGAGTTCTGAGAAGTTAAGGGGGTCAAGATTATTGCCAAGTTCGCTGACACTACCCATAGCATATACCGACTGGCTAGAAATACATAAAAACTTTAGTATCATACCATCGATAATAATGGGTTGTCTTGGAATATGGGCCATAATCACAGCCACACAAGCAAATGCACCGTGAATATCTGCCATCATAGTATCCAAGTCAAAAATATATATAATGCAGCTACACTTTATTAGTCCATTATATTAGGATCGGGATATTCATCTCGTGTCTTTATACTGCGTCGTCCCAGTTTTGGAAATACAAAGCTCAAAATAATGTTGACAGCATATCGTGGATACTAGACTCAATAGAAGTGGTTAACATTGCTTGTGCGACATCTATTTCAAGGTTCAACTCGCTAGGGGTTGTAAATTACTTCATGGTTTTATTTCCTCCCGCAATTCTCTTTTATACAAGCACAGATGACAAAAAGCCATACCGGCCTAACTCCCTCCTGATAAGGGGAGATCAAGACGAGCTACTAGTAAAACATGGAGCATAGATAAGGAAGGTTACGAAAGAGCAACATTAAAAGATAAAGGAAGATGGCTTACGCTCGGTTGGGACGCTCTCCATGCTTATGCCATTTGGAGCCAGTGATTGTCGAGTTACCAAGCCCAACATGGTATTGCATATTATCCAAGTTATTAGTTAATCCTTACTATACCCTATACGTTGGCCATCAGTAAAAAAAGTCACTCGTCAGTACCAGCGACGGACGACATTCGTCCATAATATGCAGTCCTTGTAACTGCGAATACCGAGCGGTACCTGGTACCACGACTTGTACGCATTGCTCCGAGACATTAGCAACACTTTTCAGCTTTGTTTCAAGATCCCACAGGCTAGCTGGGTCAGTACTCCTCCAACTTTCGAGGCAGGAGGGTGCTCTTTCTTGACTCTGAAGCCATTTTGGCCACATTGCCAGGTACTGGAGGGTACATTTATGGTAATACCCTCTGGAACACAACCAACCTAAGAGGTACAGTACGGGTTAGCTGAGTTGGCTGGGTGCCAGCGAACACAACCAACCTAAGAGGTACAGTACGGGTTAGCTGAGTTGGCTGGGTGCCAGAGAACACAACCAACCTAAGAGGTACAGTACGGGTTAGCTGTGTTGGCTGGGTGCCAGCGAACACAACCAACCTAAGAGGTACAGTATGGGTTAGCTGTGTTGGCTGGGTGCCAGCGAACACAACCAACCTAAGAGGTACAGTACGGGTTAGCTGAGTTGGCTGGGTGCCAGCCGTTCAGGCCAGGAATCAAACCTCGACCAGCTTTGTATTCAGAAATTGTAATCACTATGTTGCAGCAGTATCAAAAGATAACTAACCTCTTCAAACAGTAAGAAAGCTTCCTTGTTAGCCACTATATATTCAAGATCGGCCTTCCTTCCTTGATTCTGAACACTAAAACAAGCCACCTTAATATATGAAAGAGAGGAAGAATTTAAGACCATAATAGATAATAATGTTGACCCCTTACCGAGTAGTCCTTCATGACTTGCCGCCTAATTATTTACAACTCTCAGCACCAATGTAAAGCTGGTATCACCCGAGAGCTTTTATAGTCAACATTCGATGATCAACATTTTTCTGGCAACATTTCTGGACTATTTTACACTGATATCGGAAACTAGACTGATGGTCGATGAGTTTAGGTGACCGAAATAGTATAAATGTTGACCTCATAAGCTGCCAGACCAGTGTTAAGGATAAATGTTGAGTGAAAAATCGCTAGTGTGATACCGGCTTAAGTTAAACAACCAACTTCTTCACCCAGTTGCTATTGACTCAAGAGAGGAAGCAAGACCTGGTGATGCCTTTATCGTGCTCGGATTTGTCTTTACTTCAAGCAATTTGCAAGCTAGGAATCAACCACCCTTCACTATGTAAACCTTAACCCTTGGAGTACCAGCGACGTGGGTTATATTTTATTCTAGCTATATTTAGACGATATTATGCAGCTTGGGAAGGATGTGTGGTAGTTAAAGGGTTGGTTGAGATAGTCTGAAGTCTTATTGTTGGTAGAGGTCCTTCCGAAGCTGAATAACCGTCTAATAGTTGCCAGAATATGATGAAAAAGACGTCCCTGGTACTGAATGGGTTATCCCCTTCACTACCGACGGCGTCCTTTTAGCTTTATTCTGGCTTCTATCAGACGATTAAATTCAGTTTCAAAAGGGCCTCCAGCAATACCCAGGCTTCGAGCTATCTCCCTTGACCATTTTTACTACCGCAGATCCTTATAATCCGCACAAAATCCTCTAAATATAACTAGAATAACATTGAAAAGACGTTGCCAGTACAAAAGGGGTTAATTGACAGTAGATTTATAAGTATTATATTATGGTACTGTAATTGTATTGACTTCTGTAATAAATATTACAATAAAATCACATATTTGTAATTTCTGATTAATGCATAAAATTTGTAATTAATTTTACAAATAGCTCAAATAAAATAGATAATGCTATGAATGCAAATCATATAAAATTAAGACATGGCATTAATTGAGACTGGAACAAGTAATAGGGCAGGGAGAAGGGGAATCATACTGTAGCTACAGTACTGTACTTAGTTTCAGATTCGCTAATTTCATATAATCAGTAAAGCATGGAACCCTTGAGAAAATGTAGTTAATTTATATTTAATTCTGACTTGCATTACCTTATTTCATTCTGCTTCAAAAGGAACTCTATAAATCGAAGTTGAATTTTATTCTATTAAGCGTTATTTCCACAGCGATTTTTATTAGTTTTTTGTATTCATCTTGTGTCGTCCCAGTTTTGCTATGTTTATTTTGCAAGTTTTACAATTTAATATATATCTTTGCCAATGTTTTGACCAGAGAATGCATCTTTAACTCCCAGTGAAATTAATGAAAACCTATGATCCTCCGAGGATTCGAACCCAGGACACCAGATACAGAATTGTTTACACTTGAACGATTGTACCACCAAGACAGATAAAGATTAAGTATATGACTATGATTAATATCCATTTATCGAATACTGAATATCAATCTAATCAAGTACTCAGACTCTACTGCACTATGAATAACGTAATGTTTAGGAGAGAAAGGGAAGAATAAGGAGTGGGGAGCAGATCACTAAGGATGGATCAGATTAGTTGAAACTATACTGCATCATATTAAGGTCGAACGTTTAGTCCAGGCTGACAATTGGATTTACGGCCACCCACTTTGAATTTTGAGATGGATTAGTAGATGAGAAAGGCTTATAATTATGTTCCAGTTTTTTTTTCACCTTCCCTTTTTAAATTATCGACTTTCTTTTTTTATGGATTTTGAGCAGATTCTCTACAAACATTAATTTTGAGATGGATTAATAGGTAACCAAGGCTCATAGGTGTTGTGTTCCAATTTGTATTATTTTTCCCCTGCCTTCTTAAAATTACCGACTTTCTTTTTTATGGATATTGAGCAAATTCTCTACCAACATTGATCTCTTCACTTAGTTAACTTCGAAGGTAGACTTTTGCCAAGAATATATCCATGCAAGGATTACATTCATGGCTGGCATGGTCTTGAAATCAACAATTACTGGTCTCCCTCACTATCCGATGCCCCAATTTAAGTTATTATTATTATAGGTTTTTAGGCGTTTGTCTGGTCCCAGAACGCATCCCCATTAATTATTATGTTCCTTCCAACAACCAACCATACTCCTAAAATCGATTAATGAAATTTACAAACACATGTGGCAGTCCGTGGATTCGAACCCAGGATGCTCACACCGAAAATCAACACCTTATACCTGTACATCGCACCACGAAGACAGTTAAAGGTTGGTGGACACTGCCTACGATTTATTATGCAACTTCGAATCCTGCATATCAATCTAAGCATGTACACACATCCCAACTGCAACTCACGTAGGCTATGCATATGTGAATGGAAAGAGCAATTAATTTTTAGGCTTCGCTATACGATTTTTCTATTCAAGATTGGTTTTCATGAATGTAACCCAACCGTAAATCGAGGGATACCTGTAGCTTCAATAAAAGTGAGAAGGTAATGAGAGCCAGACTAAAATATAAAGAAGACCTGATGATTCTGAAAGGGTTCCGATGTAATAATTGAGTGTGGCACCAGGCTGGGCTATTATAATGTCTCCTTGGTCAGACTATTTAGTTACCTTATTAGTGCTATAGGCAGGTGTTTTACGCAGCTTAGCAAGGACCACAAAGAATAAAAGGGTTAAAGGTTTTCTATCTGCTTTAACCCTTAACTCGGGAGGATAAAAGGATAAAGGTTTCTTAATTTTCCAGCCCATAGCTCGGAGAATAAAAAGGTTCAAGGAGGCGACTGAGAGAATAAAGTGCTAAAGGCTTACCACCTTCATTAAATCTCAACTCTGACTGATCCCCACCAAGGCGAATCAAAAGCACCTGGCCTGTAGCGATAATAAACCCCCCCCCCCCCCCCCAAGTCATCTGATAGAAAGGGTCAACGTGTCTCCCCTCGGTCAAAAGTAACGGACTGAAAACCAAATGGCTGCACTGTAAAAAATTGGAGGTTTAAAGAAGGTAGAAAAAAAAAAGGGTAATTTATTTAATTTAACGGGAGCTTTTCAAGTTTGTTCCCTAGACCCCCATCAAGCTTATAATCACACCCTCTAGACCCACTTTCAAGATAAATTTGTAAATTTTTCGGTAGAAAAATGTCCCGGCCAAAGGCCGCTTCCTTAAGTTACAGGCTTGCTATTGCTCGCCAGAAAACAATCGACACCTAAATGGCACGAAAGATCTTAAAACTGACAGAAATTATGCAAGTTCTTAAAATCGCCAAACTAATTTGGCAGACGTCTTAAAATCTCAAAAGCAATGGGGCTAAATATGAGGGAGAAGAGGGTCCAGAAAAAAAAATCCCTTAAGTGGAAATCTGCCAATCAGTGCAATAATTTACCCTTCTAAATGTATATTATTAGTGATCAACCCCTCTAATATAAGAATACAAAGATATATCAAATAATCATAAGGTAAATCACTAGCAATATACCCTACTGGATTTTGATTAACCTTTTGTATCTGTCCCTATTCGGGCTCTGTCTCGAGTCGGATAGATATACCCAACCGGATTTTCTTTACCTTTTCTATACCTCTTATTTTTTACAGTGTTTTGTGTGTATATATTGTACGGGCATCCCTCACTTCAATGACATCACTTCCACACCCTTTCCACTCCACCCCTTTCAGTCCAATTATCTATAAAATATTCTATCCACCGCTACTAGAGCTTTAAAGTGTATTCAATTATTTCATAATTTTATTTTGCGCTGTTTCCACATAGCTATTTTGATTAGTTCTTTTGCCTTTATATTGGCTTTGTTTATTTTGTAAGTTTACAATTTTATTTTGATCACAAGAGCGCTTTTTCGCTCAACTTGAGATTGGCAACTCGAACCGTTTTTTTTTTTTTTTTTTTTTGCGATTCCTCGTTAGCTTAGAGCCACTGATTTCTAGATGATAAATTTATATTCCTAGTACTGTGCCAGTACTTGGGGCTTTATCACCTAAATTACTGAATCTTCTGTCTAGTTTCCGATACAAATGTAAAAGACCAAGTTTCCGATACAAATGTAAAAGACCAAGTTTCCGATACAAAAGCAAAAGATCCCAAAAATTTTACCGGTAAATATTTGGCCAATGGAAACCTACAATTAAAGCTCTAGTGTACAATACCCCCCTTCATTCAGCTTAGGAAAAACCTTATAGGAGATAAAATATGACTGTTTTGCCCTTTCACTAGGATGGTTAGGTTGTTCTATTATACGCCCGGACTAATTGCATCCAGCTTAGGAAGACCTGAGATGATCGGGTAAAAGGGACCATCACACAACGCTGCACCTCGGACCAGCTAACCCCAATGACCGCCACTAAACTCACCTCATACAAGACGCTGCGGAGGTTTTATAGATTTTGTGGCGAGTAAAAGAAGGCCCATTTGCAGCAAAAATTAACAAATTGCTACCAACAGTGTGTTGTTAAATCAATTGCATGTGGAAAGTTTTAATGCAAGGACAATGATATCACTGAATGTATTGAATTGGTGTTAAAATAAAAAAATTCAATCTGCTCATCTCAATAACTTTAAATATTGATATTACTGAAACCAAACTAGAATCAATACATTAAAATTGTCGACCCATAAGGTATACAAGCTAGTCTACGACAAATTTAACTATGCTCTTCAAAGCTTCAGACAATTTACGATATTATTGTCCACGGATGTACTAACCTTGCTGTAAATATATATGTTGTAAAGAATGATTTGGAAGGTCAAAACTCTTGTACGGAAAAATAATATATAGTGTGATAGCCCCCTTTCTTCGTGGCATGGCACTGAAATTTCATTCAGTACATTCTTAGTTTTGCATATTTCTATTCGGCCCTAGAACCCTTAATCATATATTCTCAGTTTCAGTTACTCATTTTTATACACGCATTCAAACACACACACATCCAGACCTCTCCCTCAAGGATACGTCATCGAACTGAAAGGTAAAGCTTACATAACCCAAACCAAGTCAATTTAAAACCTTCCCGCCACTGAAAAAGCAGAGTGGACTGTTATTAAAGAGAGGGATGCACCGCCCTTTGCCGTTCTGGTCCCTTAAGTGTTGGTGAGCAAACTCAATAGTACCAACTGTAGTTATTCCAGTAATAGTTGTATCCCGTGGTTTTTTGAGGCCTTGGACAGCAGTAATGGTTGTAATAGTTCCACCACTTACCATAGTCACTGCGGCCGCCCCCTCTCCCTCCACCCCTCCCTCCTCGGAGCATGGCTGGAGGAACTGGCATCCTGTAATAAAAACAAGGATCATCAACAATAATAAAGTATCATCAACAATAATCAAGTATCATAAACAAAAATTAGGCCCAATAGATCACATTTCTTAAACCCCTTCTGTACCGGCGACGTCTTTTAAATTTTTCTCTAGCTATATTTAGACGATTGTGTGCAGTTTAACCCTTGTCTAGCGGGGTGTTTTGGGCTCATTTGGGCATATTCAGGCCCTCCTGAATGATCAAGTATCTGCATGAAAAGAAATTTATTCAGCAAAAAACTAGGCGCTAAAAGCTTCAAAATGAGACCAGAACGAGCTACGTAGCACTCGTGATTCTCTTGCAGTGGTGCCACGAACATGGGAGTTTAGCGTATAGCGGTATATTTTTCCCAGCTATGCTCACTACTGGCTACACTGCCGGCCTCTCGAGAACTCATGTAATGGGCGGCGGTAAGCCCTGGGAGTCGGCTGTCTGGCCCGCTGCGCTCCCGGCCATTTGCACTCTATTTTAACCCTTTAAAAGCCTTAATAATGCTCCTAACTTGCTGCAAATTGGTGCACGACTTAAGTCGAGCGCCGCCAATAAGGGGTTAATGATACCTTTGACTCAATGTACAGTAATCTCTCAATTATCCGATGTGCGACATAATCCCTTGTCAATAAAATATCCGTCTACATCACATAAACCGTCTTCACAACAAGTAATTTAATTCATATCCGGCACCATATCCCAAATATTGCCAAATTTCATATTGTTAAAAGAGTACTCTTTGTTTAAATCTGTTGTTACTTCATATTTTGCAATTATTTGTCTTTATATTATATGTATTCATTGTCGATAGTATCAATTGCTTACTTTTGCGATTTCCTTAGTTTATTTGTGCTATAAATGTAGGTTATTTGTAGGGTAGTTATTGATAGGGGTCACTTGAGGCATGCTATGCTTACAGGTACCTACCCGATAGCACTATCGTTAGTGAGTGCTCTACTGTATTTTATATATTATTTTGTAATAGTATAGATATCTTATCAATATTTGTATTTTGTACTATTGTTAATGTCTTGTCATGTTGCAAATTTGATTTTAAATAATATTTTGACATTTAACATGTAGTTTCTTTATTCTGTTGTTACTTCATATTTTGCAATTATTTCTCTTTATATTATATGTATTCATTGTCGATAGTATCAATTGCTTACTTTTGCGATTTCCTTAGTTTATTTGTGCTATAAATGTAGGTTATTTGTAGGGTAGTTATTGATAGGGGTCACTTGAGGCATGCTATGCTTACAGGTACCTACCCGATAGCACTATCGTTAGTGAGTGCTGTACTGTATTTTATATATTATTTTGTAATAGTATAGATATCTTATCAATATTTGTATTTTTTACTATTGTTAATGTCTTGTCATGTTGCAAATTTGATTTTAAATAATATTTTGACATTTAACATGTAGTTTCTTTATTCATGCAGAGTTTAGTAAAATTTGCCAGAACGTCCCGGACTTCCCAAACTTGACTACTTCCTTTAACGTGACGATAGTGCGTTGTTATATGTGCGATTGGTTTGCTTGGGAAACAGATTAACTTGCTCATGTAGTGATGTACACCCTATGTGGTGGATTGTGTTCTTTTATTTAATCATTTTCATTTTAGTAAGCGTTGTTTCCACATAGCGATTTTGATAATTTAATTTGACTTTATATTGTCCTTGTCCCAATTTTGGTTTGTTTAGTTTGCAAGTTTTACATTTTAATTCATGCAGAGTTTAGTCAAAATTTGCCAAACGTCCCGGACTTCCCAAACTTGACTACTTCCTTTAGTGAGTTTAACGTGACGATAGTGCGTTGTTACATGTGCGATTAGTTTGCTTGGGAAACAGATTAACTTGCTCATGTAGTAATGTACACCCTATGTGGTGGATTGTGTTCTTTTATTTAATAATTTTCATTTTAGTAAGCGTTGTTTCCACATAGCGATTTTGAAAATTTAATTTGACTTTATATTGTCCTTGTCCCAATTTTGGTTTGTTTAGTTTGCAAGTTTTACATTTTAATTCATGCACAAATATTCCAGTTGAAACCCAAAAACAGAGCAAAAATAACGATACTCGGGACATAAAACAAACAAGTGAACTGAACTCCAAGAATCTGCCGCTGTCAAGGTATTTGCTGTTTGAAGGCGAAATCCAAGTGAATCTGATATGCGAGCGTCGCTTGCGCAAGTTGCTGCCGCCATCTTTTATGAGGCCGACACTAGCCACCCGTTCACAGTTCACTCGTCATGTCTTGAAAAAACACCTGTTTACAAATTTTGTTTTGCCCGAACCTCGTGTCTCGAGCGTTTATTAGGGCCTTTAGTGCATTCAGTGTTGGGGACGGCGGTCCTGGTGGTAATGATGAAGGAAATGAATGCCCGGGCCCATCAAAACGGAGAAAACTCAAGTGTGCCTACCATGTCGGACGAAAGCCGTGCAAAACTAATGATGACTTAGGCTAGGCTATATATGACAAGGATTTCAAATAAAGTCTGTGTGGTAAGTAATCTTTTCGTATGTATTTATAAGTATTCTCCTCATATGTAATAATTAATCTAGAAGGAGGATCTAATGGATGTTTTTTTAAGTTTGATGGAGGTCTAGGGAGGCAACAAAAAAATAATAAATATATATATATATATTTTTTTTTTTTACTGTGTTCGTCTAAGTTTTACATGGTCTTGCTTGATCTCTCTGCGGCTTTTGACACAGTGGATCACGAGTTGTTATTGAGTGATCTTTATGATTGTGGTGTGCGTGACTCCGCTCTCTTGCTTCTTGGGTCGTACTTGTCAGGTAGATCCCAGAGTGTGATGGTAAATCAAGTGGTCTCGGACTCGACACCCCTGCAGTATGGTGTTCCGCAGGGATCAGTTTTGGGTCCTATCCTATTTATAATTTATATTAGCAGTTTGTCTCTGCTTCGTGCACATAATGTCACCTTTCACTTTTATGCAGATGACACCCAGATCTATGTGAGAATCACAAATATAGTTGATATACGGAGTAAGATGGAATTGTTGATGTCTGATATCAAGAAGTGGATGAGAGCGAGAAAACTTAAACTAAATGATGGTAAAACTGATATTCTCATCATCCGAGGAAATAGAAGAGCTGATGATATGGTAGGTTCCCTCTCCATCAATGTGGGTGGATCTCAGCTGCGACCGGCCAACTCTGTTCGAAATCTGGGTGTATATGTGAACTCCCGATTAGATTTCAAAGTGCATGTAAACCAGATAGTTAAAAGTTGTTACTTGCACATCAGAAGTCTCTATTTGGTGAAGCCGTTTATAACCAGACGTTGCCTCCTGACGTTGGTTCACTCATTGGTCTTCTCTCGTGTTGATTATTGCAATGCCCTGTTGGTGGGTCTTCCAAATTATATTTTGAAGAAAGTTCAGTCTGTTCTTAACAGGGCCGCAAGACTAATTTTTGGTGTTCCACCTAGAACTCCTACTACATCTCTTCACATAGAACTGCACTGGCTGCCAGTAAGAGCAAGAATAGAATTTAAGTTGTGTTTGGTGACTTTTAAGGTTCTCAAATTTGGTGAGCCTAGGTACCTTGCGGAGCTGCTCAGGCGCCCACCGGCACACCATGGTGTAGTTGTGCGTCATGACAATGACCCTTTTCGTCTTGATGAACCAAGGGCTTTCCAGCAGTCTTCTTTCTTTGAGAGGTCATTCTCCTACATGGCTCCGAGGTTGTATAACAGGTTGCCGCTGTCCATGAGACAACTGAGTTCTGTTGAATGCTTCAAGAGACAACTTAAGACTTTTCTCTTTGAGAGAAGCTATGATCTTGAGAGAGGTGTCATGACAGATGGCTATAGAGTTTAGGCTATTTTGCCACTGCTAGTGATTGTTAAATGTGTGTTGTATATGAGCCTTCTTTTGATGCATTGATTTTTGTTCTTTTTTCTTTCTCTTTTCGAGCGCTAGTGAATTCTTCGGAAAAATTGGCGCTTATGAGAAATAAGTAACATGCTTATTATTATTATTATTATTATTATTAAAATAATGGACCATGCAATAAACCCTTCCCCTTTATCCCCCCCCCCCTGCTCATGTAGTAATGTACATCCTATGTGGTAGATTGTTCTTTTATTTATAAATTATTATTTTACTTAACCCAAGAACTACGAAGGTCCTCAATTGAGTCTGTAGTGAGATTTTGTTCCTTTTTTTAGCGATTTTGATTAGTTATTTTTTCTTTTTACTGTGTTCGTATACAATTTGGTTTGTTTATTTTGCAAGTTTTACACAATAATTATAACTCACCCTCTCTGAGCCAGCATCTGCATGAGCCGCTTCTCTCTGTTGCGTAGAACCTCCTCTTTCTTCTTTTTGTCCGAGGGAGGCTTGGCCAAAGAGATCTCCATCAGCGCTCCACCGAGGTCCTTCCCTTGTAGGGTATCCATCGCCTAGACATTAAAAATGGAAAATAGTATGACCTAGAAAATTATGTTAATATAAGTTACACTTGCCAAATTTGTTAGCCAAATCAAATAAATAATTACACTGAAAATTTATGATCGTTATCAATCTGACCGTACAGAAACAACGATTATTGGTCAAAGGACCCAAAAAACCTGTTTTACCCTCAAACGAGAACCACTTGGGTGTATTTTGTTTAACCCTTTCACACACAGGACACAATTTGAGCCTATTCTGGGATACTTGATAGCCTTCGTGACCATCAGGGATGTTTAGAAACCTTTAGTTTAGTTACTTCAACCTCTGCAGTTGTCTGTGAGTTAGCTGTGGGCAGAACTCAAATTTTGGAAAGGTAATTATAAGATTGAGAGAACTCTATTTCTGATTGCTAATCAGCAACCCCTGCATCCACACGTGCGTGAAAGGGTTAAGTCTTCACCGTGGCATGGTCAGTAGCGCGTTTGTCAGCTGATCGAAGGGTTGGCAGTTCGATCCCACCCCGTGCCATTAATTGATGTCAAGAGTATGGACACTCCAGGTCTAGCAATTTGTGGCAAATGTCTAGTAAAGTCTCTGCAACAATAGCACACCCTAGCACTGTGAATCAATGGTCTGCAGAGTTAGAAACGGCTTATCATTTAGAAGATAGCAGCGAGTGCAGTCTCCTGACATTATTATGTCTATCTAACCTAGGTTAGGCCATTTCTCTGCGGAGATATGAATGCAAAAATTATTAAATTCAAGAAAAACGGCCGTATCTGAAGCCCATAGTTTCAAATCAACCAAATGCAGAGGGTTAAATGTAAGAAATTATGATATTTCATTCTATCGAGATAGAATTCTACTGGCCCTCTCCTCTATTATACACACAAAATTATTATGAAAATTACAAAAACAAAAATAACTAAATTTTGAATAAAAAATAGAAGTTCCTTTACCTTCACTGCATCATCTCTCTCCTCAAAGTGTACAAAGGCATAGTCTTTGATCTTCTTCACTCGGTCCACCTTCCCAAACTCATCAAACTTTTCTTTAAGCATCTCCTCCGTTGTCATCTGTGTCAGGTTTCTTACATACAAAACTTTAACCTGGAAATAAAAGAAAATGCATGCAACTTGTTAAAACGGAAGAACGTCATTGTTGTTTCACAAAAATTAGGATACTGGCATTTGAACCTAGGGACTGCGACGGTCCTTCCTGAAATAAGGTATTAAAACATGTAAAACCAACCCTTCAATACCGTGCCAGTGCTGGGAAATGTCTCAAAATTGAGTGACACCGAGAAAGTAGTGGTAGTGGCACCGTGAACGACCGCAGCAGTACAAGTACTGGTACTGAGCTGGATACACAGGCATAGTTTGCCTTTTTCCAGAGGATCTACTGTAAGAAACTGTAAGTATCACTCCATACCTCCCTCAACTTGACCCTATACCATTACTGTATTTTGCACATGTTCTCGCAGTTCATGGGTTAAAGGGCTTCAAGATTAAGGCCACCAAGAATATTATTGTTATCAACATTGCTAAATAATAACTTGTATTCAACAGCAGTGACTAAAAAAAATATCATGTCACTGACCTAATGCTTTAGAAAACTGCAACCTGCAGTTGCATACAAAAACAAATACAGTACAGCCGTAATAAAGTATTTGAAGTCACTCCTATTCTGCAGGATCTGTATGAAGATTCAAGAACCCACGTGCATGTATAGGCTGCTGAACCTGTCGCCAGGCTTATGACAAATCTAACATTATTTGACATGAGGCTCATGAATATTAACGGAGCAGTGCAGCTGACAAAAGTATTTGATAACTTCTAACAGGGAGACAAGTGGATGCAGCTTGGAATCCTGTTCAGTGTATTTTTCAAAAATTGCATTAAGGCTTACCTTAGACATAGTATCATCATCTGGCTCCTCTTGTGGGTCTGCCCAGTCCACAATTATCTCACAACCCCAGACCTTGAACCGCCCGGAACTTAACCGTCGTTTGGCCAGAGAAGCAGCCTGTACGAAAGCAATGGGAAAGAGAAGACAAAGGTGTTAGTCAACAATATGGTACTGGGATGTTATACAGTGAGAATTATGATGGTGGTGAGGTAGTTGTGATTGTGTTATTGTTTATCTATCTATCTATTGCCGGACGCTGTGATCTCCGAAGGGGTGGCCAAGAACGAAATGGCCCCATGCACCTCTTTCCCCAGTCAGTCGACGCCCCTCCTCCCATTCAGCACTGCTTTCACTCATATACTTATAAACTCCATCCTTCCACCTCTCCCTCTCTGTCCTTTCACCTTATTCTCGTGCACTCTCTTACTTCCTACGTTCCAAATGGCCGAACCATCTCAAGGTGTTCCTTTTCACACTTTCCAGCACATCTGCATCCACACCAAACCTCTCGTACTTCCTCATTCGTCTGTCTATCCCTCCATGTAACTCCGCACGCACTTCTTAAGTAACTCATTTACACCCCTCTCCCTCTTGATCCGAGTCTCTCCAACAATGTCCATGCTTCGCTTCCGTAAGTCAGTCGGGAATACCACACTGTCATGAAAGGACTTCTTTACTTCCAAGCTGACCACCCTATTTCTTGTTACTGCTTCCAGCGTTCCTACAACCCTCTCCCGCACTTCTTCATCCATACTCCCATCTTTACTCAACACACTGCCCAGATACTTAAAGGAGGCGACATTCTCCATAACCTGACCGTTCAACCTCACCTCACACTCAGTGGCTGCACCCCTTTCAAAGACCATAACCTTGCTCTTCCCCGCATTTACCTTCAGATTCCGTTTTTCGCACACTGTTCCAAACATATTTACCAGCCCCTGCAACTCCCATTCACTATCGCTATGTTATTGTGAGGAGTGATAATGTGTTACTGGTGATAGTGGGGGTGGGAACATTGAAGTGTTAGTAGTAATGATGGTGGTGATGAAGCAAATACAAGCTATTTAAACTCTGCGATCTTTTTAGTCTTTCCCAGCATGTAAATGAACCCACACAGGGGAATAATATCTTATACCTAGTTTTCACCAACAATTAACCCTGAACGAGGGGCAGCGTACTCCTCGGTGCCACTATACGAGTGGCGAAACCACCTATAGGTTTTAGGTAGGTAATAGATGTTAGTAGTGGTCATGATAAATACAATACTAAACTGGAAATCTGCAAAAAGACTACCGGCTCTCACAAGGCAGACCCCTTCTTGGTGTGTACCGATGGTTGTGATAAAGGCTACAAAGTTAGTGATGGCAGTAACATGTCAGTTTGGCAAGGTATTAGTGATGGTGGCAATTTCTTGCTATTTTTTTTTCCACCAGCCAGAATATTTACTCCCCTAGCAGCCAATTTCTCAAAACTTAACCCGATTACCGCGGCTGACGTACCCCCCACACGTCCTATGAATTTTGTTTTTGTTTAGTGCAGGCGACGTAGCCATACGATTTGGCAATAATACAGCCGTTTGGTACTATTGAGCACAGTAGTAGTCTCCACTGTTGCCAGATGGAAGATAAGAGCTCCAGACTCCCCTCCTGTATCACATTCCACGCTACGAGCTTTCCTAGTGAGGGGGAGCGTGTGCTTACTAGAGGGATTTTGCATAATTTTGGAAGCTGTCATACAAGCATAAACAGGTTCACTATGTGTATTTGTGAAGGCTACATACAAGATACAAATGGGAGTAATTTATCTAACAAACACAAAACTTATTTTCCTTACTGCGAGGTACAAATGCGAGTCACTTCATTTTACAGGCCATAACTCTCACTATCTAACAAACACATTTTCCTTATTGCCAGGTACGAATGAGTCACTTTATCGTACAGTCTAACAAACACATTAAATTGTACTTGCTTTCCTTACTGTTTATTCAGTGATAAAGAGTGGAGAATTCCTAATAGGAAATTATTGATCGATCGGATCTACTTCTTGCACAAACATCCCTCTCCCGCACACAATTGTCAAGGTCATATGGAACATACACATAACAGCTAGGCTTCTATAGGGAGATTGGAACCCGAATTTTTCAATGAACAAGTTTAATTTCACTAACTTCTATAGCTACTGTGTTAGGGAAGTTAAAGGAGCAAAAATTAGTTAGCGAAAGTTGGTACAGTCAGCACTGATGAAATTTCTCCAAACTCCAGGAATGAAGGTGTACTGTACTGTACATATGAACCTAGTACAGTACCTACCATGAATGTACTGGTAGGCCTTTCATACTAGTGTATTTACTTATATCAGTACATACTTTGTATAATGTTCTGCCAAATTACAAAAACTAGACTCACCTTGTGGGATTCATACTGTAGGTCTTAAATGACTTACACACATGATCTCTAATTGCCATGATTATCTTACTAAGAACCTACTATCTATAATATACTGTATATTTAAAACTTGCAAAACACAGAGGAAACCATTAATTGCAGATTAAGCAAAACAATTTTACGAAATAAACAACAAAACCACTATACGTTTCATTAACTTACGTCCACTCACCGATTCTCTGCCATCTCTCTTCGCTGCAATGTTAGTCTCCCTCATCCACATAAAAAACAAAACATAGAAGGTACGCCACTATACAAGCAAGGGAGATTCCCAGGCAAACCAGTTACACATATATTAGCATACTCATCATATTCAAGGTATTTATCAAATGGGAAGGCCAGGAAGTTTATACAAAGTCCAAATTAAAATGGACTATAGACTCACCTTGAAAGGATGCACACATACATGCAAGCTCTGTCTACTTACCTTCATTCTCATATTAAGTACCTGCTATACTGTATACATGCAAGCTCTGTCTACTTACCTTCATTCTCGTATTAAGTACCTGCTATACTGTATACATGCAAGCTCTGTCTACTTACCTTCATTCTCGTATTAAGTACCTGCTATACTGTATACATGCAAGCTCTGTCTACTTACCTTCATTCTCGTATTAAGTACCTGCTATACTGTATACATGCAAGCTCTGTCTACTTACCTTCATTCTCGTATTAAGTACCTGCTATACTGTATATGTGCAAGCTCTGTCTACTTACCTTCATTCTCGTATTAAGTACCTGCTATACTGTATACATGCAAGCTCTGTCTACTTACCTTCATTCTCGTATTAAGTACCTGCTATACTGTATACATGCAAGCTCTGTCTACTTACCTTCATTCTCGTATTAAGTACCTGCTATACTGTATACATGCAAGCTCTGTCTACTTACCTTCATTCTCGTATTAAGTACCTGCTATACTGTATACATGCAAGCTCTGTCTACTTACCTTCATTCTCGTATTAAGTACCTGCTATACTGTATACATGCAAGCTCTGTCTACTTACCTTCATTCTCGTATTAAGTACCTGCTATACTGTATACATGCAAGCTCTGTCTACTTACCTTCATTCTCGTATTAAGTACCTGCTATACTGTATACATGCAAGCTCTGTCTACTTACCTTCATTCTCGTATTAAGTACCTGCTATACTGTATATGTGCAAGCTCTGTCTACTTACCTTCATTCTCGTATTAAGTACCTGCTATACTGTATACATGCAAGCTCTGTCTACTTACCTTCATTCTCATATTAAGTACCTGCTATACTGTATATGTGTCTATCTACTCTATATACTCTGGCATAAATTTTATTTTAGTAAGCGTTGTTTCCACATAACGATTCTGATGATTAACTTGCTCATGTAGTAATGTACACCCTATGTGGTGGATTGTGTTCTTTTATTTAATAATTTTCATTTTAGTAAGCGTTGTTTCCACATAGCGATTTTGATAATTTAATTAATTTGACTTTATATTGTCCTTGTCCCAATTTTGGTTTGTTTAGTTTGCAAGTTTTACATTTTAAGTTGATTTGACTTTATATTGTCTCTGTCCCAGTTTTGGTTTGTTTAGTTTGGAAGTTTACATTTTAACCCGGAAACGGCGAGAAAGCTCTTAAGAGGGTTTACTGAGTGGCAAAGCTCTAAAGAGGGAAGGCCTAAACAAAAATTTAAAAGGCCCCAGTAGCACTTGAAACGTTTTTTTTTTTTTTTTTTTTTTGTAATTGGGGGTGGCCGACTCGAGATAGCTCGAACAGGGACATCACAACACAACGGAAAAACAAAATCACACACAATATTGTCTATCTCTCTATTTACTCAGGCCCAATCCCCACTTTTCCTATTTGTTTTTCTTTTTCCTTCTTTTTCCTTTTTTTGGGGGGTTGGCCGACTCAAGAAAAGGGAAACATAAACGAACACACATAAATAAAATACAAAATGACACAATATTGTACCAAGCCCAAATTCTAAGTGGACTCTGGACTCACCTTGTGGGATTCATACTCAAGGAAGCAGAAGCCACGATTCTTCTTCTTGTCATCCGGGGAGCTGTAGATGATCACCTCTACGAGGCCAGCTGTTTCACCATCAACAGTTCAAAAAAACCGTACGGAAAAAATATCAATACACCGGAAGAGGAATTAAGATTTTATATGTCAATATAGTTCATATTTAAATCATGTGAAAATGTGTCAAGTTATCCACTGCCATGGTAATGCAGTGGTAATGCAGTGGTAATTCTATTTAGCGTTCTATATGTTTAGACTAGATTATTAAACATGGCACCTATTGGGAGGAAAATAAGAGGGTTTTAAAAGTAAGCCTTAAAATATATACTGTATATGACGGGAGGAAAAAAAATAAAAATAAATAAACCAAACTTAAAAAATACTGTGGACATAAAAAAGGCTGTATGGAGTGAGGTTAGTGTATGATATACAGGACCAAATTAGCCATCACTGCTAAAAAAATTCCATGCAAGCAACACCACTAGCAAATCAAGTAAAGGGCAATGCCTTACCACATGACACAGAAATAAAACAACAAAACATTCATTAATGGTTAACAAAAGTATAAACATAAATAATAAAGGTAAATACAGTATACTTCATTTACAGCCATCTGGCAAGACATTGCAAGTTGGAGTCAGGGCAGTGACATGGATTTTTGCAATAGGAAAGAGAAATGGAAGTGGCCAATGTGTCACCAGGCAACTGGAAAAAATAATAATAAACAAATAACAAAAAACCTCTGATTGAAACCCATGAGCTGCTGCAGGTAAGGATGCCATAGCTTCAGCGTAGCATCAGTGCTAGTACTAAATTAATTCATGGGAAATTAAACTCAAGGATGTGTGGTGGATGGGGGTTGACAGGGGGAGCAGTGAGTATGATGCACCATCAAGCAACCATGTTTAGAGCCAGTTATATTGTGGAAATGTCTAGCTTTACAAATCTAAGATGTAGAGGGGACCACTTATAACACATTCTTAGTGTAAGAAGCTGCCAAGTCAATGGTGACAGAACGCACAGCTAGGACTGACATACCCACAAGCCACTGACTACCTGTGACACCAAGGTCAACTTACGTGCGTGCTTTGCAAACTCCTCATATAACTCATGTCGCTCCCTGTTCTTGGGGATATTTCCTACGAACAATCGATGATTGTTGTATGAAATAGTGACCCCTAATTTTTTGCCGCGCTGAATTTCATATTCATTCAGCTGCAAAAGATAATTATGATGATTCCTGTATTTGAGCATAAATTAAGATGTACATGTGAATCTACTTAAAACCCTGAAATAAACTCCATAGCCTCATTACAAGTAGATTCTGATTATGAAAATGGCGAGGTATTCCTCTGACGATTCAGTGAACAAACAAAATCATGTCAGAGGAATACCTCCTTATAATGCTTATAATGAAGATGTACAAACAAACAGTTGAGCGCTCTCACTTTACCTGTGCGTTTTGCAAATTCTTCCAGAATTTCTTCTTTTGACTTTGATTTTGGGATGTTCCCCACAAACAGCCGCAGATTAGGAATGCTAATATTAACTTTCAGGGCAGCATTTTCCCTGACAATGTTATTATCAAGCTGTGAAAAAGAAAAAAGAATACCTTCTTGAAATCAGTGAAAACTGATTGGGGCCTTAATGGTTACTTGCAAATACTACAGCAAACTACAACTACTGTGTTGCATTCTGAAGGAACACTTCTCACACGGAGAAGAGTTAACGAGAGGTCAGGTAGAGTGAGCACAGTTTTACGCCGATAAAACTCCAGAGGATAATGCACTTTTCAAAATGTATTATTAATGTTCGCGAATACTTTAATTAGGTATTTATTAAGTAATTTTGGAATAGTAATTTTGGCATGTATTTGTTCCTGGGCCAGGATATAGAATTTAGTAGCTTGACAAATCTAGATTTTGTAAATTTTCATTGAGTTGATAAGTTAGGTTTGAGCTCAATTGTTTCTTGCACTCCAGCCGTGTAGGTTATGAGAGTGGTGGTTGAGAGGCCATCCAACACCACACATTCACACGGTGGGCCCACAAGGTCTCCAGGCACATACCTTTTTAGCTAAATTTTGTCTACACACAAAAATACTTTGTATCACTAGTCAATTTAATTTGGTTGAAAAATTAATGGTTAAGATTTCTATAAATCAAGGCTTTTTTGTCAAGATTTGCTTTCAATATTAGATTTTTTTTGTTATGGTCATTGCATGAATTTCTAGATCATATTTGCAAATATGCCAATGGTTGCTAAAAAGTATTACTTTATATATCGGTGTATTGTTCTCAAATTTTTGTATGTGATGAAGACATCATGAGTACTGTCCAAACTGACAAGTTCTCAGTGCAAACTGTCTAATCCATTTAACAGCTTTCATAACACATCATAAAAAGCTTCTCACCAGATCCAAACTGGTGAAAGCCCTATATATATATAAATATCTATATGAACTGTCTAAGCATTTACCAGTGACTTTTAAACAGCGTCACTTGCGCACACAGGAAAGAATCAATCACAGTGGGGAAGAAGAGAGCTGCCAGTACTGTACACATAAGCACGGCACTAAGAGAGAGATACTTCATAGCTACAGTTACCCACACCTCACACCGTTACAGATTTGATGCATGGTATTATAGCTATTTTGGAGGAGTATAAAAGAAAGTAGTGGTTAGTGCGCGGAATTTCGGTGAGAGTATCCTAGGTTCGAATCCTTGGAGTACCACATGTATTCATTAGTTTCATTGATTATATTTATTAGGTTTATTTGTAAGTTGATTAGTGGGTTGGCGATATGATTTACATATTCTATTGATTACTACAACTTATAGCCTACTCTTAAGTCTGAGTATTTGTAGGCCTACTATTATGGAGTACTGTACGTAACTGCATAAAAATATACTATAACTTTTACATATTATACAATTGATTGTTACCTCCGCTAACAAAGATGGACTGAGGTTATGTTATCGGCTATTTGTAAATACGATGTGCAACAAGGAAGAAGCGATTCAATTTAGGAGGCGATCCGGGTGTCAAAAAGGAGAAAATGTTGTTTGAAGATTTGAATGATTATGAGGAGAAATACAGGATAATTTACATGATAGAGCATTGCCTTAACCACTTTATCACTTCCAAAGACTGCATCATATTCAGAGCAAGTATATATAATTAGCACCACATTTCACCACAAAATCTGTGAAATCTTGATGGAAACTTTGTAATTCACCGCCAGTTGAAAAGAAACGGAGTATAGTTAATCTAAGCGTCCTCCATTTTTATATAGTAATATAGCTAAAATATCACAATCAAAAGTACGTCTGCAACAGCTGGACGTGTGAGTAACCATGCCAGATCAACATACTATTTAAGGGGGAGGTAATCGCTTTTTATAGACCCCTTCTCCCTCATGTTTAGCTTAATAGTTTTGAGATTTTAAGACTACCGGGTATTTCGGTTAATTTGGCGATTTTCAGATCTTTCGACCCATTTATCTGTCAATAGCAAGACCTTTTGTGCCATTTAGGAGTCTATTTTATCCTGGCGAGCAATAGCAAGCCTGTAATTTTAGAAGGGACCGGCCTTGGGCCGGAATTTTGTTTTATCAAAAAATAATTATACAGTACACATTTATCATGAAAGGAGGTCTTGGGGGATGTTTTTTTTTTTTTTTAGCTTGATGGATGTCTAGCGAGGATATTGAAAACAAAATATATATATATATAAATATATACTGTATATAATTATAATGTACGGTATGTATTATTTTACTCAGGCAAAACAAAATGTTTATATATAAATATATACTGTATATGTATGTATTATTTTACTCAGGCCCATTCCCCATTTTTCCTATTTTTCTTTTTCTGGGGGTGGCCGACTCAAGACAGCCCGATAAAAAAACAAGCACTACTCCCTTAAAGGAAAAGAAGATAGGTTAATAGGTGAAATGATGAAAAGACAGTGTGAATAAATCTACAAGAATGGAGACAGATGGAGTATTAGAATATGTTGCCAAAACCCTTAATAATTAACAGTACCTTGAACATGCTAAGTCAAGAACTGATTATACAGTACATATATATTATTCAATTATAGGTTAACTTATAAGTCTCCATATTCAATTATAGGTTAACTTATAAGTCTCCATATTCAATTATAGATTAACTTATAAGTCCTCGTATTCAATTATAGGTTAACTTATAAGTCTCCATATTCAATTATAGATTAACTTATTTATAAGTCCTCATATTCAATTATAGGTGAACTTATAAGTCCTCATATTCAATTATAGATAAACTTATTAAGTCTCCATATTCAATTATAAGTAAACTTATTAAGTCTCCATATTCAATTATAAGTAAACTTATTAAGTCTCCATATTCAATTATAAGTAAACTTATAAGTCTCCAACGGCAAAAATCTGGAACAAACCTAATTATATAGCTTACAAAATGATCATACATTTGTATTTATATAGTCTTCATAATTTCCCTATACTGGATCAGGTCTTAACCCGTTTGGTACCAGTGGCATCCTTTTCATTATATTCTAGCAACTATTAGACAATTTTATTCAGCTTAGCAGGGACGTCTACCTATGAAAAGACTACAAACTATCTATTAATTCTTGTAGCGACCATATATCCTTCCAAAGCTTCATAAAATTGTTTAACTGTTGCTGAAATCATGTATAAAAGATGTCACCGGTACTGTACGAGTTAATTTACTGGACTCCCAAATAAAACTATTATATTCTAATAGAAATAAATTATACCAAGTTATTTATCAATAATGCAAAATGTTCTCTTCTCTTTCACACTAAACCCATATTCACTTGCTTTTTTCTTTTACTTTCACTATTTATCAAACCTGCAAAAAAAAAAAAAAAATCATGCATGATTTTTTTGTATTTGTTTTTTAACTTCCACTATATATCTACCTACAAAAGAAAAGTAAGTCATGCACTCGCTAACTACTGTATATCTGGAATACAAATACATATTAGTTATCACTAAAGACTCCATTTCTGCTTTGATTGATCGCATATCATGATCTAATCCTTCGGGCCAGCCCTGTAGGAGTTCTATCTGGGAGCTCGGTGGTCTGGTTCAATTAATTGTATATATAAAAAAAAAATCACTAAAGACAATTCTTCAGTCATATCACACAGGATACTATGCTAAAGTAAGGATAGCACCTCGTTAACCCTGTCTGTACCGGCTACGTCCAATTAACGTTATTCCGGCTACTATTAGACAATTATATTCAGTTTAAAATAGACCTCCAGCAATCAAAATGCTTCAACCTATCTCTCGTTATTCTGGCTACTAATAAACTATTTTATTCAGTTTAAAATAGACCTCCAGCAATCAAAATGCTTCAACCTATCTCTCGTTATTCTGGCTACTAATAAACTATTTTATTCAGTTTAAAATAGACCTCCAGCAATTAAAAGGCTTCAACCTATCTACAAAATATGTACAAATTTATCTAGAAGGGAAGTCTAGGTGTTTTTCTAATCTTCATGGAAGTCTAGCAAGGAAACTAAGAAACAAAGAATAAATGAATTGATAGACCAAAAAAACGGCCTGTCTCCCACCCAGAAATTGCAATATGCCTTCCGGATACAACGGTATTTAACCGTGTAAAAACAAACTTTTAATACCGTGCCAGTGCCGGGATAAGTCTCAAAAGAGGGTGACACATAGATACACATAGAAAGTATATACCAGCATATCTATCTATCTATCTATCTACTCAGGCCCAATCCCCACTTTTCCTTTTTTTTAGTTTTGTTTTGCTTAAATCCTAAAACTCTTCAACTTATTGTATTTTTATGAACTCGATCTAGGAAAATTAATAATAATTACAGTAATCTCAGAGTAATGAAGATCAATATTAATTAAAGTCTGTTCATTCTAGTTTGGGCAGAAATCGTAACTTTTAACCTTTGTAACTCAAAAAGGGCTAGAGCAAATGAGCTGTCAATTTATACATACTGTATATTCCCTAGCCAAGTCTTCTTATGTGGTAGAAATATTATCTCGAATACTGTAGTCTTTTTGAGTTATGAGAGTTTAGGAGTTACGATTTCTGCCCAACCTAGATTTGACGGACTATATTAACCTGCCTACTGGTACCCTGAGCTTGCCCTATAGTGCATTGCCCACATAAGTTCTGTTCCTCCATGTGATCTTATACGCGGAATTAAAATAAGATTTTTATGAAGTGGTTAATTCATTTGACTAGAACCCCCTTTCTTAAACTACCCTATCCCCACCCTGGTTCCGGCTGCAACAACGTACCTGCCTGACGGCCTCACATGCCGCCCCGCGTGTGGTGAAGGTGATGAAGGCGTACCCTCGGTTCTGACCGGTCATGGGGTCCATCATTAGCCGCAGGTCCCAGATCTCACCGCACTTCTCAAACAGCGGGATCAACTCATCCTCGTACAGCTCCTTGGGGATCTTACCACAGAACACCTGAAGAAAGGGAAGTCGAGAAATTTGTGAATCTGCCCACTAAATGTCATGAAAATCGATTCACAACCGACACCTAGTTAACAAAATTAAACCGAGGCATAAATATTCGCTTTGTTAGTTCTTTTGCCTTTATATAGTCTTTGTCCAAGTTTTGGTTTGTTTATGTTGCTAGTTTTACAATTTTATAAAGATTCTCTCCGTCCAACTTCGTTAGCGGAGGTATCAAATGGAGGCGAAAATGTGACCTCCGCCCAGCTTTGTTGGCGAAGGTAATTACTAAGGATGAACTGATGTAGCATGCATCTTTTATACTCCTAAAACTATTTTCCACATAGTGATTTTGATAAGTTCTTTTGCCTTCATCTTGTGTTGTCCTAGTTTTGGTTTGTTAATTTTGTAAGTTTTACATTATAATACTCCTAAAACTCAAGCATAGTATATACAGACCTCGCAGCCGGGACCTGGTGGTGGCCCCTCCCAATTAGGTGGTGGTCCCCCATACTTTCGCTGGCCCGTGGTGACATCTAGAGTGTAGCCTGTTCGGTCCAGTATGGCCTTCAGGTTATCTTCATTAGGGCCCTTCCCAGGGTTCACCGCCAGTGTGTTGTCACCTGTAGGGGCAGTGGGACCAACAAAGCCGTCATTCTCTTTACCTAACCATCACAACACATCTAACATATATTTTTTTTTAGTACCGGTAACATGACTTAACTTTGGTCGGGGAGATAATTTTGGGCATTCTGGAAAAAAATATAATTGACCGCAGCTATGGGATAAATATACATGATGTTATGGAAAAACAAGTATATCTGCGGTGTTCTTCCATAATGCAGTAATTTTTCCATAACTGTAGCTTATGTAATTTTATCCAGAAATGTCCAAAGTATACATAATCCCTTGTCTGAAGTTAGGCCATTTTACGGTAAGCGTTGTTTCCACATACAGCTTTTGATAAGTTATTTTTACCTTTATCTTTTATTGTCCCAGTTTTGGTTTGATTAGTTTGCAAGTTTTAAATTTTAATTTAAAGAGTTTTCACCGTCACAGTATTCGTTAATGATTCTTGTGGTCAAAGGATTTTTTTTTGAAAACTCATAATACAGGTAACTATTATCAAAAGGGAGAACTTTGATTCATGACTACAAAATAAGAAGAGTAAAAAAATAAGAATTCAAAACTTTTATCATTAACCCATTCATATTTTTATGATGCAGAGGTTGCCAGATTAGCAATTATAAATAGTTCTCTCACTCTTATAATTACCTCTCCAAAATTAGTTTTCTGCCCACAGCTAACTCAAAGATAACTGCAGAGGTTGAAGTAACTAAACTAAAGGTTTCTAAATACCCCTGATGGTAACAAAGGCTTTAAAGTATCCCTAATAGGCTCAAAATTGCGTCAAGAACGTGAGAGGGTTAATAATAATAATGTATTGGTATATTCTAAGATCTATACTAGCTTTGATATCTATATGTTATTGTTATGACACTATACATATAAATCTTAAGTACTGTATTAACCCTCAGGCTGCGGTTATATTTGCGTTATTTGGGGCATATTCAGGCACTCCTGAATGATTAATCAAGTACAGTATCTGAGTGGTGATGGGCTGGTCTATCAGAGTGAGAACTGAGTGATCTCTGCCATACCCATAGCTTAATCTGACTGTTCCTTTTACTTATATATTTTCTAAATCTCAAGTGACGGCGTCTCTTCCGTGGATTGACCTCCCAATCTACCAAGATTGGAAACCAAAGCGTCACATTTTTCCTTTGCCCCTCAACTTTCTCTTCATAATTGCTGAGAGGCACAGGGCCTTGGGTGGGGCTTTGGTTTCTCGGGCGTTTCCGCACCCTCCTCAGCTCCCCGCCATGGAGTGGCTTCGGTCACCCAGGCTTTATTGTGGTAGGCAGGGAGGGTTCTGTGGGGGCGCTCGGTTATGGCCTTGGTCTTGCTCGGGGCCTTGGGGCTGTTCGGCCAGGCAGCCTGGGGAACAGCAGCAACAACAACAACAACAGTATCTGCATTAAATGAACTGTATTCTTCCGAAAACTAGGCGAAAATAGCTTCAAAATAACACCAGAACGAGCTTCGTAGGTGGCAGGGTTCACCCGCAGCGTTGCCATAGACATTCGGGAAAATTCGATAATTATTAGCTCTCGCGCGCTCTGTCGAGACAGCCGCGCGAGACCAGTCTCCCTCAGTGAGCGGCTGGCTGCTCTGAGGGTCGGACGCAGGCCCCTCACGCTCCCGCCCACTGACACTCAATTTCTACAGCTTTTACAGGCTTTTAACCCTTCCTGTCCGGGCAGCCTTTCTAAATGACAGCACTGAGAGCCCGGGGGATATCGCTGAAAAACTTTGTAATAGGTCAGCACTATCTTTGTAATTTTAATTGCTAGAGAATCCACACACATCTCAAAGCGTAGCCCTGTTTCACATCTGTAAATTGGCATTGAGTAGAGCTCTCTAGGTCAACTGGTTCAGTTGCGATGACGATTTCCGTAGAGAGAGATTCGATGCGATGTTAGCAATATCAGACAATAACAAAGACTTGTTCTTGTTCTCCAAAACAATAATAACAAAAGTCGATCTTCGCCTTCATGTTTTGGAAGGTGCGCGTCGCTCCGACTGGCTTGTTTACATACGGTTCGACGCACAACTTTCAAACCACACTTAATAGGCTTTCAAGTTTACGTATGTTAAAATGACACCCGCCGCCTGCCCACCTGCCGCGGTGTCATTTTAACATGACAACTGGGCAAGAGGGGTTAAAGCCTGGAAATTGCCTATGCGTTCCAGAACATCTCCCGCAGGAAAAGGGTTAAAGAATACCAATATAGTTGTACTGACTTTGCAACTAAATGGCATACAATCACATATGTGCCAGAAGTAATACTTACTATTATTGAACATGACTTTGTAACTAAATGGCATACAATGACAAATGTACCAGAATTAATACTTACTATTATACTGTTTCCTCTGTCTGTAGGTCTTCATGACACCACACAGGTAAGCGGACTTGTTGGACACATGCTCTAGGTTGGACTCCAAGAACTGTTTGAGTACCGTCACCGCCCCTTCTACCGGGAACTCTTTTAGCGCATCTAGTGCTCGCTCATCCAGGTCCTAGACAACAACAGGTAGAGATGTTAGTCGAAGCAGCTTTTTCAAGTGCTAGACGTGTTCAGAAAAGGGGAGACAATATGGAGGTGTGCTTAGGTGAGGCAGACAAACATAGATCGATATTTAGTCTAGGTGGGTTGGTACAATATGGAGGTGTGCTTAGGCGAGGCAGAAATAAACATGGATAGATATTTAGACTAGGTGGCTTTGTCCAATATGTCCTATGTTTAGGTAAGGAGGAATATAACAGAAGTGTAGTCGTGAAGGGTTGGTTCAAATAATAGATAGGTTTAGCAAAGGAGGATGACGACAACATTATGACGAGATATTAGTTAATTATGTGTGGTGTTTTGAGATGAAGGAAAATAACATCCGTTAGTCTAGGAGGTTGGGTTACATATTTGAAGGGGATACCAAATTTTAATCTTTACCCTCTTCAATAAGATGGGATCATTTTAACTTCATTCTGACTACCATTAGCTTATTATTTTCAGCTTAGGAGTGGCCTCTAGATATCAAAAGGGTAAAGACTATATCCACAGACCCTTTGTGGGGCAGTGTTTTGGGGGATTGACCAAAATCACACGATCCCTCGCATAATCGAATTTGGTCACTTGCCCTGTAAAACCACTCTCAATCGGGTCGTCAAACTAGGACAACTATATCTCATGACTGGAACGAATGCGACAAGGACTACATGACAATGTACAGTTGCCCACATCATAAGTTCTGTTCCTCTCAGTCATCTTATACATGGAAATATAATGCGCATGATTTAATTACTAGAGTAATTTCTAATGCAGTGGTTTACTATCTGATTAGTCAACTGACAATTAATAGAAACCACACTCGCACTTCATTCATACTAATTAGATAATTTAAAAACAACCACACGCGCAATTCATTCGCACTAATTTTACTTTCACAAATTTAAAAGCATTTTTCCACATATAGATTTTGTTTAGTGTGTTGTCGTTTTGATAGTTTTTAATTTTAATGAGTTTGTTATATTAATTTGAACATGATCCTAACGAGGAACAGAGCTTATGTGGGCAACTGTCCATGAAAATGCATTGTCTTGGCCATTTTATAATTTTCATATAGGCCTACAGAAGAACTGTAGAGCATATATTGAACTTAATATATATATAAATGTAAGACCTAGATGTGTGTGATTTTGTGTTTTGTTTTTTGTTTTTTCTGATATGTTATGATGTCCCTCTTCGGGCTCTTGTCTCGAGTCGGCCACCCCCATTAAAAAAAATAAGTAAAAATAAATAAATAAAAAATAATTAATAAAAAATAAATAAAAATAAACTGAGAAGTGCCAGAGTAGGCTATATAAATACATCCATCTATTGCCCAACGCCAGGGACTCTTTTACAACTGGTTTTGAACACGCATGTGCCTGACTGCTCTGAACTAGGGCAATAAGCAGCTGGACTAACCCCCTAACAGAATGAGTCACCAGCATCACTATTGATTTAGTAATTATGATGGACATGTAGCAACCAGACCAGTACTGAATTGAGGTACACCTGGACGCTAGAACACCAAATATCTATTGATTGTGTTCCTTTATTTCAAATATTTATTTTATCAAGCGTGTTTGGTTTGTTTATTTTGCAAGTTGTACATCATAATAACAGGCAGTCAAAAAGAAGTACAGTATGCTAGTTCCACCATGATTTTTGCAAAGCTAATATTTTAATGAAGGTTATGGACATTAAGTCTCAATAATGTAAAGTTAAATTCTAACTTGCTCATGTAGTAATGTACACCCTATGTGGTGGATTGTGTTCTTTTATTTAATAATTTTCATTTTAGAAAGCGTTGTTTCCACATAGCGATTTTGATAATTTAATTTGACTTTATATTGTCCTTGTCCCAATTTTGGTTTGCAAGTTTTACATTTTAAAATAAAGCATTTTTGTTGTACAAGATATTTAGTAAACATGAAAGCCTAGGCACTGTAGTACAGTATTGAAGACACGCAGTTAGATGAAATGGCAATATATACTGTACTTTTATTTTTTATTTTTTTTTTGCCAAACGCCGTAATCCCCGAGAAGGGGTGGCCATGAACATTAGGCGTTTGTCACTAATCGCTTGGTCAAGTTGCCCAGGCTTGACATCTATCAATAACATTTTGACAGCGAGGTCTCGATCCGCCGACCCTTTGATCAGTAGCCAACGCTCTACTGACTATGCCACGGCTCGCGACGGCTGTATTCCTTGACGAGGCATATCTACAAGTGCAGAGTTGAGAAGGTACTGTACAGTCTTGAGTGTAAGTATAAAGTTACACTAATTCAAATATTTGAACCTTTCAAGCATAAAGGTTCAAAATAAAATAAAATAAAAACTTATATTCTAGTTGAAATTCTATGCACTTAAGTTGAAGGAGAGCATGAATCTGTGATGGCAAGAAAGGGTAGATGTAAGACTTGAAATTGAACATAATCATGACACTGCATAAGAGATTGAAACATGGTATGGAAAACAAAACTATCATGAATGCTTGTCCCATTCCCTTATAAAATAATAATGGTTCAGAGATAAATAAACTTGAAACTTTTCAATCTGCGCCATATAATGTGCATGCATCAAAAATAGATTACAGTACATCACAGAAAAATTAACTATATTTGTACCAGTAGTAGATTCACAACATTAACAGCCATTATTGTACTGTGTCCATAACTAATGAACCCTTTTATGCACTGGGTGGGGGTTGCCATTTAGATTTCAGAAATAAAATTATCTTAATCTCATAATTACCTCTCCAAAATTAGTTTTCTGCCCATAACTCACTCAAAGACAACTGCAGAGGATGAAGTAATTAAACTCTAAAGGTTTATATATGTACACCCCTGATGGTCACAAAGGTTTAAAGTATCCCTGTAAGGACGCAATCGCGTCCTGCAGTCCGCGAAAGGGTTAAGTATCCCAGAAAGGAATCAAATTGGGTCCTTATGTGCAAAAGGGTTTAAGAAATTGGATCCAGGTCAACAATACCACGTGACCCAATTCCAGTGATGCAAGTAGACCACCACAAATAGGTCAGTCACCAATTATCTCGCTCATCAATGTAGCACTTATTATTGCATTTATGTTTGTCATGCAGCACAGCTCATTATTCAAGTGCTCAAGTCTCCACAATCCCTCATGTAAGATACGCTAAGCCATCCTTTAGTGTCCTGTGGTAATACTAAACTATTTCTGCTTTAGCCCCTTCTGTACCAGTGACTATCCTTTTACTTGTGTTGGCTACTGTTACATTATTATATCCAGTTTAGTAAGGGCCTCCAGGAATTAACAGGCTTTGAACTATCTCACTTACCCCTTTTCACTACCACAGATCCTTCTTAAACTGTACAAAATAGTCTTAAATATAACTATAATAAAATGTAAAAGACCTTGCCGGTACTGAAGGGGCTAAAATGAATACAGTAGAGGCCTTCAGTGACAGTTATGAGGATATTCAGTAATCTAACCAGTACCACAGAATCCTAAAATAGAATAAAAACTTAAATAAAAATAATAAGTAAAGGCAAGGTCAAGTGGCTTCCCTTTGTCCCCAATATATATACTGTACTGTACAGTTGAGGACACAAATAACTGCTAACCATGCTATTTATACTACAGCATTTTAGCTAGTTAGGAGTAAAAAATGGGATGCAGAGTACCGGTAAACATCTTGAACCTATAGTTGGAATTTCAATATTTATGACAAGCTACCCTGAAATACCAAACAATAAAAAATAAATAAATAAAAACAGTTCTTCAACATCTATTTATGTGTTAACTAAATTGTGCATCACCGAAGACCATAAAAGTCATGAGTGATTGTATAATTTAATCAACAAAAAAATAACCGAAGCAGTTTGCCACATTTCCCAGTACAGTAAATAAATACAGTACATGACTTACTTCATGCCTCAATTTGCCCTGTTTGTAGATTTCATCTAGTTTAGCGGCCACTTTCTCATTGAGGCCGTAGCTTATGAGCTTCTGGTAGTCCTCTGTTCTCTCCCCGTCCATCACTGGATCCCCTCCACCGTTGCCTTCCGCCATCGCTCCCCTGAAACAATAAACACATCCAAAGTTTATAAAACTAAAACCAAAACAGTATACAGCTGTTACTGTAAGTTCTTCATCGAAAAATGTAATCTACAGTATTTTCTACTGCCACATGTCATCACTCTCCAGCAGGGCGGGTGCCCAACCCCGAAAGGGGTTGAAATAGGGGAGCTATCCCCCCGCCAAAGGCGGCTTTCTAGGGCCTTTCCTAGCTGATGCTGAGAGGATTGGGTTCTAGTCATGTGGTGATGGGCTGGTCTATCAGAGTGAGAGCTGAGCAATCTCTGCCATACCCATAGCTTACTCTGACTTTTCCTTTAACTTATATATTTTCTAGATCTCAAGTGACGGCGTCTCTTCCGTGGATTGACCTCCCAATCTACCAAGATTGGAAGCCAAAGCGTCACATTTTTCCCTTGCCTCTCAACTTTCTCTTCATAATTGCTGAGGGGCACAGGGCCCTGGGTGGGGCTTTGGTTTCCCGGGCGTTTCCGCACCCTCCTCAGCCCCCCGCCATGGAGTGGCTTCGGTCACCCAGGCTTTATTGTGGTCGGCGGGGAGGGTTCTGTGGGGGCACTCGGTTATGGCCTTCGAATTGCTCGGGGCATTGGGGCTGTTCGGCCAGGCAGCTTGGGGAACAACAACAACAACAACAACTCTCCAGCATCAACAGACATAAGGAACACAACATAGTAGCTCTCCTGCATCAACATACTGTACATCAAGATTCGTACACACTATCATTCATCACTGGCAAACTTGAACCACAGCTTGAATAATACTCGGCATTCTGCACTGATGATGTGTCCACACTACAGGTAGCCTCGCTAACTGGTTTTATGTCAGTGACGTCCCTGATACCGTGTATTCCTCTATATCCGTGTAAAAGCCTTTTAAATTGTGCGAACTAATTACAGACAAATTTACTAAGACAATCCTATCAAATTGATCATTATGAAGTAAATAGCCTAACATGTACACAATCAATATTATAGGCGAAAAAAAGAGATAACCTGGTAGAATTACTATACAAGATACTACCACCACCCTCCTAGCCGTTTTCCCTTCCCATTTCCCTCGTTCTTTCATCTATATTCTAATTATCATTCCTCCAGAACCACTGGTTATCAGAAACTAAATAATCGATTAGGTAGTACAGCACAGACCTAGGGCTGATGAGGTACTATACTCTAATTTGTCTATTGCATTTCAAAAATTAAGTGATAGGGGGAGTTCTCTCTGGGCAATACAAACACTGCTGAGTGTCTGGTAACCTTCACGTTTTGTTTGATTTGCTTGTAGCAGAAAACCTCTCAAATATTTAGTTACTATCTTTAAAAAATATCAAAGATTCATCAATAATTATATAAAGTTATTTGAATTGTAACAATGTTATTCGTCTCTTCCTCTGTAGGTTTATTTATCCACTAGTCGATGATACAATTTAGTCCTAAACACACAAATATATTAAATCGGACAATTTAAATACCCATATGAAAATAATGTGTCTCCCGAAATTTATTATCCTGAATTAGAAGAAGGCGCTGTTGCATCCACTGTGTCCACAGTGAGTGACAGTTTGTGCGCGATGATGCTCATTCACAACCATTGAGATAGTGCATCGTCATTCACACATTTGAATGATACAGCACAACTAGTGGCTGGGCCTGGAGTGTAAATTTATATTAACCCTCTCCGACATAGGACACAATTTTGAGCCTATTGGGGATACTTTAAAGCCTTTGTTACCATCAGGGGTATTTAGAAACCTTTAGTTTAGTTACTTCAACCTCTGCAGTTGTCTTTGAGTTAGCTGTGGGCAGAAAACTAATTTTGGAGAGGTAATTATAAGTGAGAGAACTCATTTTCTTATTGCTAATCTGGCAACCTCAGCATCATAAATGTGTGAAAGGGTTAATCACTTGGGGTCCAGGGGGTAAACTACAGGTCTACCTCATTATCCGATGCCCAATTTACGATATTATTATATATATATATATTTTTTTTTAAGGTGTTTGTGTTTTGGCTGGTCCGAGAATGCATCCCCATATAACCCATTAATTTTAAGGTTCGCTATATGATTTTTCTATTTAAGATCGGGATTTCAGAAATGTAACCCAATCATAAATCAAGGGTGACTTGTCCTGTACTTCATTTTACACTTTTTGTTTTAATAAAAGGTAAGACTAATGTGCTATTTACTTCAGACACAAAAATACTTTCCAAACATTGTCAAATCATGAATAAAGATTAAAGACTTAGGCATAACTTGGGGTAAACATCAGTCAATAGGCCTAGCATGTTTCACCAATGCCATCTATGGAGACTGAAAAACCATGATTAGCATTCAGCCAGTTATTCACTGTACAGTACAGTAATTATCTATTCCCAGTCTCTCTCACTTCAACCCTAATTTCCATTTTAACCCCCGCACTTCGGCAGGTCTCTTATACGCCACACCGAACCTTCACAGTGGAACTCGGTAGGCCTCTTATACTTGCGCGAGCGTAATATTCACAATCGCGTAACACAACCCCACATAGCAATGTCCGGTCAACACCAGGATCAAGATGACAATATGTACAGTACTTAATATTCCAATTAAGTGGGTCTTTCTACCTATTACCATTGCTTAGCTAGTAAGAAAATAAGGCCATAACACGCGCAGATTCCGCGGGTACGGAGTGTAAGAACACTGCCGAGGCGGAAGGGTTAAAAAATAAAGAGTAACTTATACACAAGGCTAGAAAACAGAAAACATGGCATCTGATCATAAACGACTGCATGGATCCCACTATTCTTCCTAACCTATTTATATTTAAGCTTAAAATCTGGTATCCATTCCTAAATTACATAATGTACCGTAGGACACACATTGCATAATTGTGAAATGTTCCTAGCTCCTATTAAACTTTGGGTTTGCCAGTTATCCCTCCTGGCCCGGGCTGTATCTCCAAAGGACAGGGTGGTCTACCCGGGTGATCTGGCCGAAAAACGTCTAGGCCTAGGCTACCGTATTTTGGTTAATTTTAACTGCTAGAAATTTCCCACGCATTTATAAATGTAGTGCGGTTTCCAATCTGTAGACTGGCGTTGAGTAGAGCTCTCTAAGTCAACTGGTTCAGTTGTGATGACGATTTTAGTGGAGAGCATTTTCAGGCAATGTTAGCAATATGACGATCTTTTCACTACTGAAACGACATACAGACATACAATAACAAAAGAGTCTTCTCCTTCTTGTTTTCGGAGGTGCGGTGACGCAACGATCGGCTTTGTTTACATGCGTCGGACACACGGCGTTCAGACCAAGCTGAATAGGCTTGAAAGCTTACTATCTCCTGAAAGGACACCCGGGCACCTGCCCTTATTTCGTGGTGTCATATTAAAATGACACCCGGGGAGGAAGGGTTAAACAAATATTTTCTTAACCAGGATTTTCACTTTATTTCACATCTTAACCCTTAAAAAGCGGCTCGCCACATAAGTCGAGTTGAAAAAACTGGCAAAAAACGGGTGAAAAAAGGGTGGAAATAGAGTGAAAATGGGTGGGATAGTAATGATCCATACGTCCGACATCTGTGGCCTCCCGGCCCACACTAACTCCAGTTCCCCCACCGCGCGTGAGGATGACAGTGTAACCAATAGTTCGCTAAAAGTGAGCAAGGTAGCAAAATCAGCTAAACTTCCATCTTCGAGGTAACACTGTCAGTGCTCCACGAGTGCTACGTAGCTGTATGTGGCGTCATTGTGTAGCGATTTCCACCTAGTTTTCGGTGCAATACAGTTCCTTTCATACTGATGGTTGATATAGCAGTCAGAACGGCCCAGAAAGGCCCAAAACGGCCACAGAGCACCCGCTAGAGAAGGGTTAAAGAGCATAGCTCACCCAAAATCACTTGTTTTTGTCACTCTTGAATTAAATTAATGATAATTTGCCAAATACCGTATATACAGTACAATACTAAAAAAATAAGGCGATTCCATGAAATATTCTACCCCCAAGTTTAGGCCAAATAAGATCTACATTTTGTCTGTTGATAATGATTGATCCAGTTTTTAACGCTTTGTACTCCCTTGATTGACAAGGCTAGGGCGTGCCCTTATTACAGGATTTTCAAGTCCATGAATGTGGAGGGAGCTGCACCAAGGGGTGCCCCAAAAAAGACGTCTAATCGGACTTTGCAGTCCGATTTAAAAAAAGAAAAGAAAGAAAAGAAAAGAAAGAAAAGAAAAGAAAAATAAGACCCGGTAGGGCTCTGAGGCACCCATAACAAATACCCCCCCCGCGGAACCCGGTAGGGCTTGAGGCTCCGGCAGCTTGAAAGCCTGTAAGCTTGTTTTGAAAGCCGTCCGTCCGACGCATGTAAACAACAGCCGGTTGGACCGACGCCGCGCATCTCCGACCACAAGGAGAGGCGTCCTTGTTCGTGTGTGCCTGTATGTTATTGTTGTTGGATAGAACATAATAATTGATATTGGTTCAGGAGTAATTTATCGAGAGGCCTTCCCTAGTGGTTGTTGTTGTTGTTGTTGTTGTTGCCGTTCCCCGAGCTGCCTGGCCGAACAGCCCCAAGGCCCCGAGCAAGGCCACAACCGAGCGCCCCCACAGAACCCTCCCTGCCGACCACAATAAAGCCTGGGTGACCGAAGCCACTCCATGGCGGGGAGCTGAGGAGGGTGAGGAAACGCCCGGGAAACCAAAGCCCCACCCAGGGCCCTGTGCCCCTCAGCAATTATGAAGAGAAAGTTGAGAGGCAAAGGAAAAATGTGACACTTTGGCTTCCAATCTTGGTAGATTGGGAGGTCAATCCACGGAAGAGACGCCGTCACTTGAGATCTAGAAAATATATAAGTAAAAGGAACAGTCAGAGTAAGCTATGGGTATGGCAGAGATCGCTCAGTTCTCACTCTGATAGACCAGCCCATCACCACTTCCCTAGTGGTTAACCCTTTCACGTCCTTGACGCAATTTTGAGCCTATTAGGGATACTTTAAAGCCTTTGTTACCGTCAGGGGTATTTATAAACCTTTAGTTTATTTACTTCAACCTCTGCAGTTGTCTTTGAGTTAGCTGTGGGCAGAAAACTAATTTTGGAGAGGTAATTATGAGTGAGAGTAATCAATTTCTTATTGCTAATCTGGCAACCTCTGCGTCATATGGTCATGAGAGGGTTAAGGCCCCATTAATTGCTCTTTCCATTAACATATGCATAGCCTACGTGAGTTGCAGTTGGGATGTGTGTACATGCTTAGATTGATATGCAGGATTCGAAGTTGCATAATAAATTGTAGGCAGTGTCCACCATTCTTTAACTGCCTTCGTGGTGTAATGCATAAGGTGTTGATATTCGGTGTGAGCGTCCTGGGTTCGAATCCACGGACTGCCACATGTGTTTGTAATATTTCATTAATCAATTTTAGGAGTAGAGTTGGTTGTTGGATAGAACATAAGAATTAAGTAGTGAAAAGTAATGATAAGTGGCTGATGTCACCACAAAGTTATCTCCACGGAAATCGTCATCACAACTGAACCAGTTGACTTAAGAGAGCTCTACTCAACGCCATTCTACAGGTACGAAACATATCTATGCTTGGGGATGCGCGGGAATGCGGAAGTAATCAAATTAACCCTCCAGCCCCGGCTACGCATTACATAAATATTCCCCGAAACCCGGGTGTTTTGGCCGAAAAACGTCTAGGCTAGGCTACCGTATATTTGTTATTCTGACTACTTCCCGCATTCCCACGCATCCCCAAGCGTAGCTGTGTTATTGACCTGTAGAATGGCGTTAAGTAGAGCTCTCTAAGTCAACTGGTTGAGTTGTGATGATGATTTCATTGGAGATAACTTTATGGCAAAAACAGCCACTTTACACTACTTTTCGATACTTAACAACAACATACAGGCACACACGAACAAGCGACGCTCTCCTTCTTGTGGCCGGAGATGCGGGGCGTCGGTCCAGCCGGCTGTTGTTTACATGCGTCGGACCGACGCCTCGCACACCAAGCTCACAGGCTTTGACCTCATGGGTGTTTAAGAGCCCTTCCGGGTAGCTCGTGTATGCTTTTTTATGGGCGTTCAAGAGCCCTTCCGGGAACAGAGGGTTAACAAAGATACGGTGATGGTGATGGGCTGGTCTATCAGAGTGAGAACTGAGCGATCTCTGCCATACCCATAGCTTACTCTGACTGTTCCTTTTACTTATATATTTTCTAGATCTCGAGTGACGGCGTCTCTTCCGTGGATTGACCTCCCAATCTACCAAGATTGGAAGCCAAAGCGTCACATTTTTCCCTTGCCCCTCAACTTTCTCTTCATAATTGCTGAGGGGCCCTGGGTCCTGGGTGGGACTTTGGTTTCCTGGGCGTTTCCGCACCCTCCTCAGCGATGGAGTGGCTTCGGTCACCCAGGCTTTATTGTGGTCGGCGGGGAGGGTTCTGTGGGGGCGCTCGGGGCCTTGAGGCTGTTCGGCCAGGCAGCTTGGGGAACAGCAACAACAAAGATACGGTAGCCTAGGCGTAGACTTTCTCGGCCAAAACCCCCGGGCTTCGGGGAAATTATAGAATACAATAGCCGGGGCTGGAGGGTTAACAGGGATGCCTGGAACGCCGCCATTAAAACGTGAGACTAGAACTGCACTTCATGTGGAGCACTCAGTCTTTAAATTTGAGTATGTATGTATGTACTGTACTGAATATTTGTAATGTATCACTAAACCTGCGTGTCCAAAGTCTTGAGATCTACCAATGGCACAGGGTGGGACCGAACTGCCAGTCAGAAGCGCTACCGACCTTGTAACGGCCCACAGCTTATAATATAGAAAGATGAGTAAAAAAGCAAATAAATGAGCCCATCCCCCCTTCAATGAGAGAAAGAAAGAGGGTTAGGCATGCATTGTAAGGATGTGGTGAGGTGCTTCCTGACAGTGACCCACACCCTGCACTAACTCTATACAGTACCATGATATTTATTTTTGTCCCACCACCATTCCCACAGTCCAGCACCACTTTGCCACATATAGATAACTTCAGGCAGTGTGGTTAACCCTTTCGCGCACAAGGACGCGATTGCATCCTTTTGGGGATACTTTAAAACTTTTGTAACCAACAGGGGTGTTTAGAAACCTTTAGTTTAACTACTTCAACCTCTGCAATTGTCGTTGAGCGAGTTGTGGGCAAAAAACTAATTTTGGAGGTAATTATGAGATTAAGATAATTCTATTTCTGAATACTAAACGGCAATCTCTGGACCTGAAAGGGTTAAGAGAATGAAAGGGGTGAAAATGAGTTACTTGAGAAGTGCATGCAGAGTTACATGGAGGGATAGACAGACGAATGAAAAAGTACGAGAGGTGTGGTGTGGATGTAGATGTGCTGGAAAGTGTGAAAAGCAACACCTTAAGATGGTTCGGCCATGCGGAACGTATGGAAAGCAAGTGCATGACTAAAAAGAGACCATACGAGAGTGAAGTGGAAGGACAAAAAAGGTCAAGCTGAGGGAGACTGCGACAAAGTGTTTGGGGTGCTTTAATTTAAGACAACCACATTTTCTATCACTATCATCATCGCTACTATAGTCCATTCATTCTAGGTTGGGCAGAAATCGTACACCTCTCATAACTCAAAAAGGACTAGAGTAATCGAGCTAATAATTCTACCAAATAGGAAGACTTTGCTATGGAATATGTGTATACATTGACAGCTCATTTGCTCTAGACTCTTTGAGTTACAAAAGTTAGACATTACAATTTCTGCCCAACCTAGAATGAACGGACAATAGTCACCATCACTTCTCTATCACAGTAGTGATGGTGACAGTTGTAGTGATGAAATGATGGTGACAGTAGTGATGACAGTGATAGAAGTATTGATTATGGTGACAGTAGTATTGCTTATGGTGACAGTAGTAGTGATGGTGACAGTTGTAGTGATGAAATGATGGTGACAGTAGTGATGACAGTGATAGTAGTATTGATTATGGTGACAGTAGTATTGCTTATGGTGACAGTAGTATACTCGAGTCACAGGAGAAAAGAAATTCCTGTTTGGCAACCGTCTTCCAAACTGTTCAATTAGTGCAATCTTGTAGTGAATAGCTAAATTATATACAGTACAATGATGCTAAAAACAACAGACTTCAGTGTAAAATGGTAAAATATATTGTATTTACCTTTTTTCTAACCGAAGACAAGAAAATCGATAATGCAACGACTTTCTTTGACAACGCTCCTGGGACACCACATCAACTCTTCTCGGTAACAGTATCAAAAGAGGACATAATAGCAGCCATCGACAAGATTGGACCAAACTCTGCAGCAGGACCAGACGGCTTTCATGCCCAACTGCTAAAAAACTGCAAAAATCAGCTAGCCTTGCCTCTAAAACTGCTGTGGAGCAAGTCCCTCCAAACTGGATATGTACCACAATCCCTAAAAGAAGGTACGGTCACACCAATACACAAAGGGGGTAGTAAATGCATAGCCAAAAATTACAGACCAGTGGTGCTGACGTCACATCTTATTAAAATCATAGAAAGAACAATACGAGTTAAGATGGTCAGCTACCTGGAAGATAACGAGGCATTCAACGAGGGTCAACATGGCTTTAGACAAGGCCGCTCCTGCCTTTCACAATTACTATCACACTACGACAAAATCCTACAGGATATTCAAGACGGAGAAAATGTAGACGTCATATATCTAGATTTTGCCAAAGCTTTTGACAAGGTAGACCATGGGATCCTTCTACATAAACTCAAATCACTGGGAATAGGGAGAGACCTTGGAAGATAGCTCCACAGTTTCATCACCAACAGAAAACAAAGTCACGGTTCAAGGAAGCCTATCAGAAGCAGGTGGGGTCATCAGCGGAGTACCACAAGGATCAGTACTGGGACCTCTCCTATTCCTCATCATGATAGGAGACATCGACAGGCACCTGGAACACTCAACAGCCTCATCGTTTGCAGACGACACCAGACTCATGAAGAAAATCACCTCACAACATGATGCACAGCTACTACAACAAGACTTGGACAAAATCCTGAAGTGGGCAGAAGAAAACATGGCCCTAAACGGAGACAAGTTCGAGCTTCTAAGGTACGGGAACAAGAGAGCACTACAAAACGACACCAACTACAAAAGTGGACAGCAAGAAATTACCGCCAAGGACACAGTGAAGGACTTGGGAGTAAGTATGACACAGTGACGCCACTTTTTCCCAGCATATTACCAAAGCCACAACAACAGCAAAACAAATAGCAGGCTGGATCCTGAGAACCTTCCACACAAGAAATGAGAGGTGTATGTTAACACTGTGGAAGTCACTGGTCCTACCACGACTGGAGTACTGCTCTCAGCTCTGGTCTCCCCAAAAAGTAGGAGAAATAACAGAAATTGAAGCCACCCAGAGGACATCCACCAGTAAAATCCATGGGTTTCAACACTTTAACTACTGGGAGAGACTCAAGGAGCTGCAGCTGTACTCACTTCAAAGACGTAGGGAGAGATACATCATCATCTACGTCTGGAAGATTTTGGAAAAAAGGTACCAAATCCAAACATCCAAGAGACTCGACACCAAAGGCGAGGGAGGCTGTGCTATGCGAGGACTATGCCGGGATCAACAAAAAAAATCAAATCCCTGATCCATCACAGCTTTGCATACAATGGAACCAGACTGTTCAACTGTATACCAGCCCCTCTCAGGAACATGACCGGGGTGTCTCCAGACACCTTCAAGAAACACTTAAGACATGTGGCTGGCCAAAATACCGGACCGGCCACCAACACCAGGATACCCCAGCACCAACTCCAACCGACTTCTGGAATGGAGAGTGGAAGAAAGGGAGCTGCCTGGTCGCAGTGGAGCTCCAGCTCAACTGTGTCACTAACGGACGGAATACAACAAAGTGTAAGTGTAACAAACCTAAATGAAACTAGTATTTGCAGTCAGCTGATGAAATACATGGTTGTGGCCGAGCGTATGGAACGAAACAGAGGGAGAGTAAGGGGAGGAAAGAGGATGATGTTAGATAATATACCATATATCTACCATATAAAGCAATGTTATGTCATATGTGTATAGGTTTGTAGTGCTAGGCACATGTGAACAATGAGCACCCTGAACTTAGGTACTGTATAAAGAAACATTATTGTAGAGAATATACAAAAATAATGTCAAGGGAGGAAAAGGGGAGGGAGATATCCCATGTGTGGCATGGGTTTTAAAAAAAAGTTTGAATTCCTTGGCCTACCTCAACATTATTTTGGTATATTCATTACACCTACATTCAGGGTGCCCATTCTTCACATGTGCCTAGTGCTGCAAACCCATACATGTGACATAATAACATTGCTTTATATGAGAGATATATGGATCTAACACACTCCTCCTCCCTCCACCCCGGTTTAGTTCCTTAGCAGGATATCTCCCTCCCTTCACATTATTTTTGTATATTATCTACCTTAATGTTACTTTATACCTACGTTCAGGGTGCTCATTGTTCACATGTGCCTAGCACTACAAACCTATACACATGTGACATAATAACATTGCTTTATATGGTATATTAGGCAAGAATGTACTAAGCTTTTGACAAGGTGGACCATGGGATCCTTCTACATAAACTCAAATCACTGGGAATAGGGGGAGACCTTGGAAGATGGCTCCACAGCTTCATCACCAACAGAAAACAAAGAGTCACGGTTCAAGGAAGCCTATCAGAAGCAGGTGGGGTCATCAGCGGAGTACCACAAGGATCAGTACTGGGACCTCTCCTATTCCTCATCATGATAGGAGACATCGACAGGGACCTGGAACACTCAACAGCCACATCGTTTGCAGACGACACCAGACTCATGAAGAAAATCACCCCACAACATGATGCTCAGCTACTACAACAAGACTTGGACAAAATCCTGAAGTGGGCAGAAGAAAACAACATGGCCCTAAACGGAGACAAGTTCGAGCTTCTAAGGTACGGGAACAAGAGAGCACTACAAAACGACACCAACTACAAAAGTGGACAGCAAGAAATTACCGCCAAGGACACAGTGAAGGACTTGGAAGTAAATATGAGCAGTGACGCCACTTTTTCCCAGCATATTACCAAAGCCACAACAACAGCAAAACAAATAGCAGGCTGGATCCTGAGAACCTTCCACACAAGAAATGAGAGGTGTATGCTAACACTGTGGAAGTCACTGGTCCTACCACGACTGGAGTACTGCTCTCAGCTCTGGTCTCCCCAAAAAGTAGGAGAAATAACAGAAATTGAAGCCACCCAGAGGACATTCACCAGTAAAATCCATGGGTTTCAACACTTTAACTACTGGGAGAGACTTAAGGAGCTGCAGCTGTACTCACTTCAAAGACGTAGGGAGAGATACATCATCATCTACGGCTGGAAGATTTTGGAAAAAAGGTACCAAATCCAAACATCCAAGAGACTCGGCACCAAAGGCGAGGGAGGCTGTGCTATGTGAGGACTACGCCGGGATCAACACAAAAAATCAAATCCCTGATCCATCACAGCTTTACATACAATGGAACCAGACTGTTCAACTGTATACCAGCCCCTCTCAGGAACATGACCGGGGTGTCTCCAGACACCTTCAAGAAACACTTGGACATGTGGCTGGCCAAAATATCGGACCGGCCACCAACACAAACTCCAACCGACTTCTGGAATGGAGAGTGGAAGAAAGGGAGTTGCCTGGTCGCAGTGGAGCCCCAGCTCAACTGTGTCACTAACGGACGGAATTCAACTAAGTGTAAGTGTAACCGGGTGTACCGCCCGTCTTGTTTACACTACGCGGACGCTCACCATCATGTTCCTGTCTATTTTGACTGCCTTTGGATACAAAAATACATTACCCTAACCAAACAACCTAGTATTATAGATTTATAGCCTAAGTATTTATTTTATGTTGTATGTCAGTAGTGGTACACCCGGTAACTACATCCATCCTTGGTGATGGGCTGGTCTATCAGAATGAGAGTTGAGCGTTCTCTATTTTCTAGATCTCAAGTGACGGTATCTTTTCCGTGGATTGACCTCCCTACTGCCAACCCTGGCAGATTGGGAGCCAAAGTATCACATTTATCCTTTGCCCCTCAACTTTCCCTTTATAATTGCTGAGGGGCACAGGGCCTTGGGTGGGGCTTTTGTTTCCCGGGCGTTTCCGCACCCTCCTCAGCTCCCCGCCTGGCTTCGGTCACCTGGGCATTATTAGTGGTAAGCTGGGAGGGTTCTGTGGGGGCGCTCGGTTATGGCCTTGGCCTTGCTCAGGACCTTGGGGCTGCTCGGCCAGACAGCATGAGGAACAGCAACAACAACAACATCCATCCCGTATATTATCTAACATCATAAGAACATAAGAAAATGGGAGTCTGCAAAAAGCCGATCGGCCCATACAAGGCAGATCCCTATCACACCCAACCCCAATTATAGACCCATCTCACTAATACCTTGAGTACTGACCCAACCAAAACAGTCGGATTAACACAAAATTACGGGGGTCTGCTGAGCGCCGATTGGCCCACACCTGGTAGATCCCCCTCACACCCAACCCATCTCGTCCATATGCCTATCTAATTTTATCTTAAAGCTCCCTATCGTTCTTGATCCCACTATATCACTTGGTAGCCTATTCCACCAATCTACAACTCTGTTACCAAACCAATATTTGCCTATATCTTTTCTGAAACAAAATTTATCTAATTTGAAACCATTTGTAAGTTATTTCGCTATCACTGAGCTTTAGTAAATTTTTCATGTCTCCTTTATTAATTCCACTAACCCACTTGAATACCTCTATCATGTCACCTCTAACTCTGCATCTCTCTAACGAATGTAAGCCTAATTTCTTCAACCTTTCTTCATACGGAAGATTTCTAATATTAGGGATAATTTTTGTCATTCTACGTTGTACTCTCTCCAATGAATCTATGTCCATTCTGTAATAAGGACACCAAAATTGAACAGCATAATCCATATGGGCTCACTAATGACAAGTAAAGTTTTAAGATAACATCAGCAGTTCTGTTACTCACACTCCTAGATATGAACCCGAGAATCCTGTTTGTCTTGCTACGAACGCTTATACATTGTTTTCTAGGCTTCAAATCATTGCTAACAAACACACCTAGATCTTTCTCACAGTCTGAGTTTTCTAATTCCATATTAGCTAGTTTATATTTAAAATTTGTATGCATCTTCCCTATCTTTAATACCTTGCATTTGTCAATGTTAAACTTCATCTGCCATTTTACTGACCATTCGTGTAAGGTATCTAGATCCCTTTGCAGACACTATATCTCTAACTGAATAAATTTTTCTCTCCATTTTGGTATCGTCTGCAAATTTACTTATGCTACTAGTTATACCTAAATCAAGGTCATTTATGTATATAATAAACAACAGAGGACCTAATACAGATCCCTGGGGGACACCACTCTTGACTGATCCCCATTCTGACTTAGTACCATTTATGCTGACTCTCTGCTTCCTACCAATTAGCCATGACCTAATCCATCCTAACAACGCCCCACCTATTCCATGTGCCTCAACCTTTCTCATCAATCTCTCATGAGGGACTCTGTCGAAAGCTTTACTGAAATCTAAATATATAATATCATATGACTTGTCATTATCTACTGCTTCCTATACCTCTGAGAAAAAACTAAGCAAATTAGTAAGGCAAGAACATCCCTGAGTGAATCCATGCTGAGAAGAATTGATTAAGTTAAATGTTTCGAAGTGGTTTCTCATTTTCCTAGCAATAATTGAGTCTAGTAGCTTTCCTATGATTGAAGTGAGACTACTGGGACCGTAATTGGATGCTATTGATTTATCACCTTTTTTGAAAATTGTAACTACATTTGCAAGCTCCCAAGCTTCTGGAACTATACCTGTTTCTAATGAATTGCTAAAAAGAAATGTTAATGGGTAACTTAACTCATCATCCTCTCCCCCAGTTTAGTTACATATGCTCGGCCACAACCATGCATTTCATCGCGGATTGTAAATACTGGTTTTATATATGTTTATGTTTAGAAAAAAGGTAAATACAATTTAGTTTACTGTTTTACACTGAAGTTGTTGTTTTTAGCATCATTGTATATCATTTAGCTATTCACTACAAGAATGCACTACTGTAACTCGAACAGGTTGGAAAACAGGAATTTTTTTTCTCCCGTGACTTCAAGTCTAGTGATGGTGACAGTAGGAATACTGATGGTGACAGTAGTAGTGATGATGGTGACAGACAGTTACTATAGGATCTCTAGTACAAGTTAGGCGCCGGGCAATATAGACAGACATGAAAGTTTTAAGACTTTTGTCCACAGTGTGGTTACAGTCTCATTTGGACAGGGAGTGTATAGTTAGGCTGCGAGGGCTAGTTCTACAAACTCTACTATTCATTAGTTCACCTTTAGGTAAACAGGGGCATTGTATGCATGACTGGCCAACCAATATTCTCTTCCGGGGAATTGAACCCAAGTAAAACAATTTATTGAAAAGGCATTCTTATATTGGACACTGCCTTTTCAATCTACATAACTAAAGAAATCCCATACTTGCCAGTGGTAATTACTTTAATTTTACCATAGCCTATTCCTAGGCAATCAACAACTAATACATCATAAAGACTGCTTATGAGTACGGCAAAACACTCGTACCATTGACAATTGGGGATTTGTCTAGAATACAGGCCTAAGACGACTGTTGGGGAATCATAACGGACACCCAGATTAACTCAGGTGAAGGTTATCGAGGGATAAGCCTATACAACGGCACTTCGTAGCTAGGCTACTTTCTATTTTTCCTATTTTCTGAAGAATGTATACAGAGGGGTGTTGGAGAGAGAGGAAGCTGTTGAGTGGCTTTTTTATGTGTTAGTCTGTATACGTCAAGGTGTCCCCCGAATGGGTGCAAGCATGTGAAACGCACTAGGACGTACTACACCCAGGAAATGTTCGCTTTGGCTGGGATTGAACCTAAGTCAAGCAGATTCACATAGGAACGTGTTCTCCACTCAACCGCCGCGGTTCTAACAAAAAGACAAGAAGTGGTCGCAAGTGAAAGTGGATCTGAATATATTATTCTTTTAAGGTGATAAATCCTTTGTGTCTCCTCCCACTTACAATCCCTTTTGTCCATAGCCTATAGTACTTTGTATTGGTTAAATCTGGGCCCAAGACTAGACTAGTCTTGATTACCTGGAGACACTGACCAAATGGTAAAATAAGTAAAAGCTATGGCTTGTAGTGAAAAAAGGGGTTTTCTGTGTATAAATTAAAAGAAAGACATTCAATTTTGCAAGGATAAAAAGTATTTGAGACAAAATAAAACTGGAATAAATTTATTTTCCTAAATAGGCCTACTTGTTGGGTTACTTGATTTGCTACTCTGCCTTTTCTTTGCCTACTTAGCAACCTACCACATCCAAACTCTGCATTTCCTCAGGGATAACATAGCCTAACCTTAACCCATTCAGTACCAGCGACGTATTTTGCATTTTATTTCAGCTACATTTAGATGATTTTATGATGCTTAGGAAGGACATGGTAGCTAAAAGGGGTTAATAGAGATAGTATGTAGCTTTTTTATTACTAGATGTCCTTCTTAAGCCAAATGAAAGCTTTTAACCCTCTCCGACATATGACGCAATTTTGAGCCTATTAGGGATACTTTAAAACCTTTGTTACCATCAGGGGTATTTAGAAACCTTTAGTTTAGTTACTTCAACCTCTGCAGTTGTCTTTGAGTTAGCTGTGGGCAGAAAACTAATTTTGGAGAGGTAATTATAGGAGTGAGAGAACTCTTATTTCTTATTGCTAATCTGGCAACCTCTGCGTCATATGAGTCTGAAGGGGTTAAGTTGCCAGAATATATAATGAAAAGGGTGTCACCGGTACTGCATGGGTTAACCAACAGAATCCTGCAAATTTGTAACAAACTAAATTTTCTATAAAATAACAGAAAAATTAGCCTATTGCATTAGAACCAATTCAGGTACAGTAATGGTAGTTATGCAAGATCCATGTTCCATTTGTAGTACTCCCTCTAGTATGGACAGTGACTCAAGTGAGCATAACTTTATAATTTGCTTTATTTTCACTACATTTTGTATTACAACAACAATAGGCCTACATATGAATGGTTAAATCATCGTATTTAGGCCTATATTACATAATCTATTACCACAGATCATCCAAGGTCATTTGTTAACCTAATAACCTACAAAATGTGCCTAATCAATTCAAAAACATCATAATCGACAAATTCGCAACAAATACTTGGCCAGAAACAGGGAAATTGGCTGAACAAAACGTTTTAAAGCTTGTCCTTGATTGATCCTGTCAGCTTGAAGGTCCGAGGTACTTGCTTGACCTAGTTTCACCTACTGGGTCAAGTTTCGCATTTCCACACATAATTTTACTCATACTTAGCGGGGGATGTGTACGGCAACTAGCGCCGGAGGTCCAGGGGGCAGTTTTGAGCGGAAATATAAAGCCCTTGTCTGTCAAACTAGTACGTGGCTTGTGACAAGGCGCCCACGATCCATCACCCATAGGATAACACACCAAATTGTGTTACCTTCCGCGGTCGTGGGCGTTCTGGGCGTGTTCGTTGTAAGGCCGGGGAGACTTTAGAGTTATTTTGGGAGTGGAGGCAAATCCGTGACACCCCTGAAGAACCGACAAAATATGTTAGCAGCTGTGTGAAGCCTCGTCCAGTCTCCCGCCAAAACAACAGACCGCGACAACGCCTACCTCGATCTCCTTCCCTTCGCAAAGATCAACCCAGCGACGTTATATCACCTCAAACACACGGTCATAGGGCATATTTTGGGGTTGGGCAAGAGGGGCGACGAGGGATATTACTCCTAGCAATATGTAACGGTCGTCTGGCTAGTACCAAACCTTCCCCAGCCATTCTCCAGTATTTCCTTTCCTTCTTACACTCGCACCACAGCATTTAACGCACCAATTTCCACTCCCAAGTCACCTACAGGATCAAATCTACACTACACACTAACTGTCAACCTACTAACCTTTAGCGAGGTCTAAAATTTGACTCCGTAAGTATATTCCACCACATACACAACGGCCGGTTACTGCAAATGGCGAAGGAGCAACGTGATTACTTTTGCACGGGGCCCACTCAACGACGCGCACGGTGCTCACGGTTGCCGATACTAACCCCGCGCGTTCTTATATATTCCTTTATCTCCTTACATAACACTTTCATGGCACTCTCATACGCTATACAGTCATCGCATATTCTCTAGCTAGTAGTGAGGATGGTATAATAGGGTACATGCGGAATGTAGGGTTTCATTTTTATTGATGTGGCACTGGCGCCCTGCGTCTTGTTACCAAAATCTGGCGGGAACACGAGGATGCGCCACAAACAGATCCTGTTTCTAGGCATGATTTTATTCATTTAGCGGCTAAGGACACTCAATGGGAATATGATAGGAACGTACAGGTGCTCTGAATCTACAGATATATCACTTTGTATTCAAAATGTAGTGTCGAATGAAGACAGGAAATGCGAAGGAATGTTTGTTGGGTAGTGACTCCAGTGGGCTGTTGCCGCGCGCCCACCTGGCGACGGTGCTGCCACCCGCGGCCAGACAGTGCCTCACACTACAAGGGACTCTAAAAACAATGGGATTTCATTAAATTTCTTTTATATATCCCTCTGTCATTAGTTTTAGAAAGAATTAATCAATTAGCTATGAAGTTATTTTAAAGTTATAGGGCCTATTATGAAATTAAATCGATGCATTTCTGACGCGGGGCAGATGTCTAGGTATTACGTCATCTCAGTCTGATTTCAAATTCCTCGGCTTTGTTCTTTACCATGCTAGTAGTAACGTATAATTATTCATATGCAATAAATTTGTACCTTCTTTACATGAGCAGTGTCGATATATATTCGATTCACACTGTCAATTACTAACATTAGCTATAATTATGCAGTATAAGAATCTTCATTTCCATAACCAATAGGAATATAATTATTTCGTAAGCTACACAGGCTTATACATATGAAATGAGACCAACTGTGATGCGGGATGATAGGCTATAATTAATGTAATGAAATGGGCGTCACCAATTTACTTGCAACTTGCAGGGCTCTCGGTAGGGAAAGAAAACGGCTCCCATGAATCATGATGACTACAAAAGAGATCGAGAGAACCACTTTCTATAGGCAAAAAAATGCCTGTGACCGCCAATGCAGCGGTGCCGGTTGTTATATCCCGGTAAACTTGGGGTAAGGGAGCGTAAATCATCTATAAAACCATAAACTAGTAAAGTAATGTCTGGCACAGCGCTCGAATTTGATCCTAAAGGCAATCGAATTAAAGTTAATTCCACAAAACTTTCGGTTTTGTATGGTCATCACTTTTCGTTGTTCTACAAATATTTGACTACACCAACACGCCCGGAAAACACAAACTTGCAACATAGAAAATAATCATGCTGACAACATACATAATTATCCCTCCACTTATCTCCCTTGCCCTTCCCACTTCCCAGACGCTAATTATAAAGTTGTACTGTGAATGGCATGGTATCTTCATAAAAGCTACTAAATCCCTAGTGCTTATCTTTTGGTCTGTGTATTTAATTATTTATTAAGTTTATAGTTTCATCGCTAGACGTCCATCAAACTTAAAAAAATACCCCCTAGACCTCCCTTCAAGATAAATATGTAGCTTACATTTTTCAGTAGAAAAATTTCCTGGCCGAAGGCCGATTCCTCCTAGAATTACAGGCTCGCTATCGCTCGCCAGGAAAAAAATAGTCACCTTATTGGCACGAAATGTCTTAAAGTCGCCAAACTAATGGAAAGAATGTCTTAAAATCTCAAAGCTAATGAGACTAAACATGAGGAAGAAAAGGCGATTATCTTCCCCTTAATCCGTGCAATCCGTTGACGCTCATTTTTGCTGGATTATGCATGGCTACCCCCAGACTAATTTTATTCAACTTAGGAAAGACCTGTCAGAAATAAAAAAAAAAAAATTGTCACAGGTAAGGGGACAGTGGTTATTTTGTGGGTCTTTATTTATATATTTGTTATTTTTTTTTAGTTTCCTCGCTAGACCACCAAGCTTGAAAAAATTCCCCCAAAACCTTTCCTTCAAGATATATTTGTACAACGTGGTGGAAGGGGTTAAAGGTAGGGGTAGACCGAGAGTGAAGTTGAGGGATGGAGTGGAGAGGTGGAAGAGGTTAGAGGGAGAGGTAGACCGAGGATGAGGTGGAGAGATGGAGTGGAGAGGTGTATGGGGAAGAGGGTGTATGAGAGTGAGGTGGAAGGAAATAGAGGGAGGGGTAGACCGAGAGTGAGGTGGAGGGATGGAGTGGAGAGGTGTATGGGGAGAAGGGGATGAGCTGGGAGGAAGGACGAGTGTTGTCGGGGGACTGGGGCGGCCTGGAAGAGCTTTGTTCGTGGCCACCCCGTCAGGGATTAGGGCGTCTGACAATAAATAGATTCGAGAGAGATAAATAGATAGCTAGAGAGATGAAAGATTGTATTGAGGTAATGAAATGCAAGTGTTAAGAAGGGCTAAACGTGAGGTAGATAAAACTTAAGATGCAGTACAATCCGTTATCATTGAGTGAGAGTGGACCAGTTGTACTCTCTAGTCTCCTTTGTTGTCACTGCATAAGATGCCGAGGTATCTAGGTCCTTATCTATCACTCAACAGAAGGTACCTGCACTTTGGTATCTCGTTGTATTGTCTATCTATCTATCGCACGAATGAATTAACCCCATGCACCTCTGTCACCTGTCAGCCGATGCCCCTCTTCCCATCCAACACCACTTTCACGCATATACCTCTCAAATCCTTCCTTCCACCTCACTCTTGGTCTGCTCTTCCTCTCTGTCCTTCCACCTCACTCTCGTACACTCTCTTAGTCATTCTCTCGCTTCCCATATGTTCACACTTTACAGCACGTTCACACCCGCAGCACACCGCTCTCTTACTTCTTCATTCATCTGTCTATCCTTCCATGTAACTCCTCATGCACTTCTCAAAGTAACTCATTTCCACCCCTCTCACTCTTGGTTGATGTCTCTCCAACAACGTCCATGCTTCACTCCCGTACATCAATGTCGGGATTACCACACTATCGTGCAAGGATTTTTTTACTTCAATGCTGACCACCCTATTCTTTGTTACTGCTTTCTATGTTCCTACAACCCTCTTCCCCTGTTGCACCCTCTACCGCACTTCATCCTCCACACTTCCATTTTTACTCAACACACTGCCCAAATACTTAAATGAGCTGACATTCTTCATAACCTGACCTTTCAATCTCACCTCACACTCTGTGACTGCACCCCTTTCAAAGACCTAATCTTAATCTTCCCCACATTTACCTTCAGATTTCGTTTTTCACACACTGTTCCAAACATATTTACCAGACCCTGCTGTATCATTTTCTTTTAGCTTGCACCTTAGACCCACTTCAAGCTAAAAATAAATGCCTCCCCAGTCCTCCCTTCAAGATAAAGAAAGGCTTCCAAACCTCCAGGTGGTCGCCTTTTCTGGACCCCTTTCTCCCTCGTGTTTAGCATATTAGTTTTCAAATGTCAAGACGTTCGTTCCATTAGTTTGGCGATTTTGAGACTTTTCGCCCCATTTCTTTGAAAATATTAAGACCTTTCGTACAATTTAGGCGTTGATTTTTTCCTGGTGAGCGATATTGAGCCTGTAAATTTAGACGGAAGGGGCCTTCGGCCAGACATTTTTTCTACCGAAAAATGTACAAATTTAGCTTGAAAGGGAGTCTAGGGGGTGTTTTTTAAGCTTGATGGAGGTCTGGCGAGAAAATTCAATAAATTAAAAAATCAACAAAAACAAGCACTACCCCCCAGAAAAGACCCTCCTCGCCCCACCCATGATTCAGCAGTATATCGACAGGTCCTTATCAACCACACACACACACACACAGATACCTTGTCTGTGGTATCTGGTTGTAATGCACTTTCTCCCAGTAATGAACGTGCCTTGCTTAGGCCAATCGTCTTTCTGCAGATTCCCATTTTCTTATGTTCGTATGTATAATTCGCCCATTAGCCCCTCAAGGGGACCGACCCGTTCTTTTTTTCTTTATTGGTAGTCTCCATTTACGGGTGGATGGGACCAGTTAGCCTTGGTTGGCAACCCATCTAGGGGAGACAACCTTATAAAAATCAGGGTGGATGGGACTCATCAGCCTTGGTCGGCAACCTGTCTAGGGGAGTAAACCTGATACAAATCCGTACTGCTTATCTAAGTGTTAGGCAGGTTAGTGGATGGACTAGCCGAACACCACTGTAGAAAAATAGTGCTAACAAGAAACAGAGGGCCTCTGAGTCGGACGGATCCTAAATTGAGTGGTCAATCCTGTAAGTCCTTCAGTAAACTGGCTCGGGTTGTCCCTCTAACAGGGAATAGGTCCGCTTGGGGGCCTTCTCTGTATGGCCACCCTCATTAACCCTTGTCTAGCGGGGTGTTTTGGGCTATTTTGGGCATATTCAGGCCCTCCTGAATGATCAATCAAGTATCTGCATGAACAAAAAAATTATTTAGCAAAAAACTAGGCGCTAAAAGCTTCAAAATGAGACCAGAACGAGCTACGTAGCACTCGTGGTTCTCATACAGTGATACCAGTAACATGGGAGTTTAGCGTATTTCGGCATATTTTTCCCAGCTATGCTGACTACTGGCTACACTGCCGGCCTCTTGAGAACACAGGGAACATGAGTTAATGGGCAGCGGTAAGCCCTGGGAGTCGGCTGTCTGGCCCGCTGCGCTCCCGGCCATTTGCACTCGATTTTAACCCTTTAAAAGCCTTAATAATGCTCCTAACTTGCTGCAAATTGGTGCACGACTTAGTCGAGCGCTGCTCTTTAAGGGTTAAGGGGAGTAAGGCGTCCGGCAATAGATAGATAGATAGTATCCATTCGACCCCATTCAGCCTACTGCTTTAAGACTTTTATCCTCATCTAGGTGTCTATTTGCATCTGGCGATAGCGAGCCAGCTTAGTTTGGATTATGTTTTAGAAAGCTGATTTATTTTGTAAATTTTTTGGTAGTCTCCGGCAAAGCCGGATTTCTCCATACAATGATGGCTCGCTATCGCTCGCCAGGAACAAATCGAAAGAGAGAGATAAAGTAGTGCACAACGTTCATCGTAGAGTAAGCAAATAAAGAGAGAGATAATGTAGTGCACAACGTTCATCGCAGAGTAAGCAAATAAAGAGAGAGATAATGTAGTGCACAACGTTCATCGCAGAGTAAGCAAATAAAAGAGAGAGATAATGTAGTGCACAACGTTCATCGTAGAGTAAGCAAATAAAGAGAGAGATAATGTAGTGCACAACGTTCATCGCAGAGTAAGCAAATAAAGAGAGAGATAATGTAGTGCACAACGTTCATCGTAGAGTAAGCAAATAAAGAGAGATAATGTAGTGCACAACGTTCATCGCAGAGTAAGCAAATAAAGAGAGAGATAATGTAGTGCACAACGTTCATCGCAGAGTAAGCAAATAAAGAGAGATAATGTAGTGCACAACGTTCATCGCAGAGTAAGCAAATAAAGAGAGAGTTAATGTAGTGCACAACGTTCATCGCAGAGTAAGCAAATAAAGAGAGATAATGTAGTGCACAACGTTCATCGCAGAGTAAGCAAATAAAGAGAGATAATGTAGTGCACAACGTTCATCGCAGAGTAAGCAAATAAAGAGAGATAATGTAGTGCACAACGTTCATCGCAGAGTAAGCAAAAAAGAGAGATAATGTAGTGCACAACGTTCATCGTAGAGTAAGCAAATAAAGAGAGATAATGTAGTGCACAACGTTCATCGCAGAGTAAGCAAATAAAGAGAGAGAGATAATGTAGTGCACAACGTTCATCGCAGAGTAAGCAAATAATAAATGCTACTCTTTTTATGAAAGTGGAGTCTATTTTATTTTTTTTGCATATTTTATTGATTATTGTTTTTGTTTCCTCCCTAGACCTTCATCAAGCCAGTAAAGTAGCCTCAAGATCCCACTTAAAGACAAATTTGTAAATTTTTCGGTAGCAAAATAGCCAGGCCGAAGGCCTGTTCTTTAAAAATTGCAGGGTCGATATCGCTCGCCAGGAAAAAAATCAACACCTCAATGGCACGGAAGGTCTTAATATTGATAAAGCAATGGGACGAAAGGTCTTAAAACCCACAAACTAATGGGGCGAAAGTCTTAAAAACTCAAGCTAATGGGGCTTAACACTACGAAAAAAGGGGGTGCAGAAAAGACAAAATAATAAAAATATACCTCCCCTTAATAAAGCCTATGTAAATCGAGCTATAGCGAGTGAACAAGGTGTGGTCTCATTCATACGCATTTGACCTTCACACGACGGGGAACGGAACTTATGTGGTCAACTGTACTCTCCTCCCCCTCCCCCCCCCCCCCCAACACCTGTGACTCCGGAAGTTGCTTGGAAGGGGGCGATGGGCGTATTTATTGGCTTATATATTATATATTTTAATTATTAATTTTGTTTAGTTTCCTCCCTAGACCTCCATCAAACTTTAACAAAAATCACTCAAGACCCCCTTTTTAGATAGTTTTAAATTTTTCGATAGAAAAATGTCCCGGCCCAGGGCCGGTAACTACTATATTACAGGCTCGCTATCGCTCGCCATGACAATAAAATACGCCTACATTTTACGAAAGGTCTTTATATTGACAAAGAAATGGGGCGAAAGGTCTTAAAATTGCCAAACGAATGGGGGCGAACGTATTAACATTTCAAAACTAATGGGGCTGAACATGAGGGAGAAGGGTAGCCAGAAAAACGAACCATCCCCTCGTCCTCAGTGTTTTCCTTTTTGTTGCTGCCGCCTGCCTTGTCTCTCTTGTAATGCTGTGGCTTCACCGAGTAGTATTATCAAGGAGTGTTGCCCCCTACTGTTAACATATGAGAATGGCCGAGAGGGGTGAGGCTCAACTAACTCTGTATCCCGTGGCAAACATTTATTGCAGCTACATAGAGCTTATTTTTTTTCCTTTTTATCCTCCTTAATTAACCCTACATTTTGCCTGATCTGCATAGCCCTCGCCACAAGTGTTTAGCCTACAGATTGTTAGATACTGGGTAAATGACCGACTAAATGTTCATTTCCTGCAATCCTTGTTGTAGGTTAGAAGAACACCGTATACCAAAGGAAACAATATATATATATATATATATATATATATATATATATATATATATATATATATATATATATATATATATATATACACGTACAGTATATGTGTGTGTGTGTGTGTTGGCTGTCACACGGTAAAAAAATACCGAACTGTCCAACAATATGCATGTCTCATATACATTTAAACAAATTCAACATTGAGAAACATAAATTAACCACACCTAGTACTCCCTAACCCCTGCAATTACTAGCATTGAATCAGCTTATTTACTAACCTATGCGCATCTAAATGGTAATATCATAAGAAAAATGGGTCAATATTTACGAGTCACACCACAGCTGGAATCTCATTTCTAAGGGTAGTTTTGGGTTCCTATCATTCTATGCTTCATTGCTATATACTTTTTATCCACCGGATTTTTTTTTTTTTTTTTTTCTTTTTTTTAGCATTAACCTAACCAAAAAACCTAACCTAACCTAATCTAACCTAATAGCCCCCAAATACATTTAGGTTAGGTTAGGTTAGGTTAGGTTAGGTTTTTAGGTTAGGTTAATGCTAAAAAAAATAAAAATAAAAAAACAAAAACAAGAAAAAAAAAATTTCCGGTGGATAAAAAGTATATAGCAATGAAGCATAGAATGATAGGAACCCAAAACTACCCTTAGAAATGAGATTCCAGCTGTGGTGTGACTCGTAAATATTGACCGAAAATTGCACTAAATTAGCCACAGCTGTCACTCTTGATATATGCATGTGTGATTGGCGTATCTGTTATTAGTTTGGTCCAAGGGCAATACAAACTAGTCTGTATAATATGTTAGACCTTAGTTTGGGCCATCCCCCACACCCACTCGACCAGCCCATGTTTAGCTGGACCCTGGATAACGAGGTCCCACTAGGTAAGAATCGTAATATATACAAGGTTTGTCAGCAAAATTTGTCTGTGGAGCAACTTGGCTCACTTTAAACTTACCTTTTAACCCCTTCTATACCGGTGACGTATTTTGTATTTGGAATCAGCTACATTTAAACGATTATATGAAATTTACTAAGGATATAAAATAATTATGGTAGCTAAAAAGGATTAATTGAGATAGTCTGTAACCTTTTCATGGGTAGACATCCTTCCCAAGCTGAATAATATCGTCTAATAGGTGCCAGAATATAATGAAAAGGACGTCACCGGTATTGAAGGGGTGAAGCTATATAATGGTATTGACACTTACATTTGGCGATGCTTCCACCAAGACATTTGAACGGGACACGGCCAGATGAGACCAAAGACATAATACCCAGACATTATGCCAGCACAGACAAACACAGCTGCTCAGCACAGACCACCACAGCCACCCAGCACAGACCAATACAGCCACTAAGCACAGACCAATACAGCCACTAAGCACAGACCAATACAGCCACTCAGCACAGACCAACGCAGCCGCTCAGCACAGACCAACACAGCCGCCCAGCACAGACCCTCAGCACAGATACCTCCACCCTCCATGCCCTCCTTGACTAGACTGGAGACGGGAACTGCTGGTTTAAGACTCAGAGCTCGAGGCTTCGAAAGTTTCGGAAAATCGAATTATGAGATAGCGTTGGATTCGGATATACGATTGTCTGATAATTCGATGATACCAATATTTTGAAATTATTTATCCGAATTATTCTGAAATTCATATATTAATCTTCGAGTCTGTTGAGCTTTTTATACTTGACTATATCCAAGAAGTGAATCATAGATTAAAGATAGAAGTGAATCTTACCTCTGCAATTGACTGGAGTTCTCGAAAAGAGGCTCCAGTCCTGACGCTATTCTTGACTCACAGATTGTTGGCTTAATAATCCAGAAGGGTTGATAGCATCTGAAGTCCTATTTAAACTAACCAATTACCTGTGCACACTAGGGATCCTATAATAAAGGAGGTATCACACGAGCTTTTTTCGTTCATTTTCTGCAAGCAATTGTAGTCTGGCATTTTCAAAATACTAGTTATATCAGAAATCGGTCGCCTACCATAACCTACCTTCAGTCTAGTTTCCGATTCCACTGTGAATGAGCCCTAAAATATTACGAGACAAAACTTGCTCAACGAAAATTGCCAGAAAGAGCGCTCGTGTGACACCAGCTTAAGGTAAATCGTGCATCTTTTTCTTTGGACACCATTATCAAGTCTTAATTATTAAACAGTGGGGTGATATTATATTTATGATCATCTGGTCAGGTCAGGAGGATAGAATATACGTGTAGTGTCAACCATGGTGTCAACTCTTATGAGGGATTCTAAAACAAAGATAATGACATAGCTTGGTCAATAGATGGCGCTGTGATCGCTGGCGTGTTGTCAGTCTGTTTACAACAAATGCCAGGAACGATACGAGGGGGTGTGGAGAAATAAACAAACAGCTTTGCTTTAATGGTCCCCCTTCTCTCTCATGTCTAGCCCCATTACTTTTCAGAATTTAAAACAGCCTCATTAGTGTGTCGATTTTAATACCTTACGTCCATACCTCACAAGTCACATACGTTTAGACTCTGCAGCTAATTTCTCGATACTTGATGGGAAAATATGAAACTATAGTATACTGTCTCTGCATCATATTAAGACCAAGTTTATGTAATTACTACCATATTTCACTACAAAATATGAAACTATTATGTCTGCATCATATCAAGACCAAGTATATATAATTAGCACCATATTTCACTACAAAATATGAAACTACTGTACTTTATCTCTGCATCATATTAAGACCAAGTTTACATCATTAGCACCATATTTCACGACAAAACTACCATGTCTCTGCATCATATTAAGACCAAGTTTACATAATTAGCACCATATTTCACAACATATGAAACTACTGTCTCTGCATCATATCAACACAAAGTTTACATAATTAGTACCATATTTCACTACAAAATATGAAACTATTATATCTCTGCATCAAATTAAGATCAAATTTACATAATTAGCACCATATTTCACTACAAAATATGAAACTACTATGTCTCTGCATCATATTAAGACCAAGTTTACATAATTAGCACCATATATCACTACAAAATCTTCAAAATAACTGAAAAATCTTGATGGGACTGCAATTTATCGCCAGTTGAAAAGAAGCAGAGTATAGTATATATGGTGAATTGGCCACTTGCGAGTTTCAGGCTATAAGGAAGTTGGAGCTGTAGACATCGATGGTAAATAGAAATGCAATGATTATGTAGGTTTTAATGGCTGAAGAGTGTGTTGAATTAGGTTTTATGTATTATAAATGTACTACAACCGTATCTTAACGGCTGAATTTCAATATCTACAGCTCCAACTTCCTTATAGCCTGAAACTCTCAAGTGGTGAATTCCAGTGTCTAAAGCTTCAACTTCTTTATAGGTTTAAGGGAAGATTTCCACGATTAAGAGTGTTTTTTCTGCACCCCCTTCTCCCACATGTTTAGCCCCATTAGTTTTGAGATGTTAAGACCTTTCGCCCCATTTCTGTAAATGTAAAGACCTTTAGGGCCATCTAGGTGTCAATTCTTTCCTGGCGAGCTATAACGAGCCTGCAATTTAGAATAAATCGGCCTTCGGCCGGGACACTTTTCTACCGAAAAATTTACAAATTTATCTCGCAAGGGAGTCTGGAAGGTAGGCTATTTTATTTTATTTAAGCTTGATGGAGGTCTAGGGATCAAGCTAAAAACCTCTCCTTAAAGGTGAATTCCAGGGATGAAACCTATTCAAACTACAATGTCGGATCCATTGGGATCTGCTTGCTTTTAGGGGTATGATACTGAAGAACTTTCATCAATGTGTCCTAATAACATAGAAATATAGCTTATCTAAGGTATTTTATGTGGCGAACACTGGCGTGTTTAACATGACGTCATTATTGTCAATGGCGGGAACACTAGACACGGGAAATGGGTGAATCTGCGTTTTATTTTGTGAGAAACTTTTATAAATTGTATGCATGTTTACAGCTCAACATTTGACTTAATCACTTTCTGGTCAAGGGACTGCGATATATAAAATTAACAGAAAACGATACTTTCATTAAGAAATAGCCTAGGCCTTGGAAGCGACTTCCCTGGACGCGTGACCAGGATAAATCACTCGAAAAGACTGCATGTAGCCTAGCCTATGTTAATTGTTGGCGAGATTGGATTATTTCTTGATGTGCACCACATCTTCAGGACCTTGTTCGATGTCTAGCAGAGCTTGAGTATTGAATTGAAAGGTACTAAATAAGAATAACAGACCTGTCCACGAGCGTGTGTGATTGGGACAAGTATCCATGCAATGTTTACATACAATGTCGTCACACTTGGACATGTGGCTGGCCAAAATACCGGACCGGCCACCAACACCAGGATACCCCAGCACCAACTCCAACCGACTTCTGGAATGGAGAGTGGAAGAAAGGGAGCTGCCTGGTCGCAGTGGAGCCCCAGCTCAACTGTGTCACTAACGGACGGAATACAACTAAGTGTAACTAAGTGTAGTGAACAAAGTGTATCAAACTATATATCAAAGTTCGTTCTTAAATAACCATTCTCTTTAACAGGCCCTTGATAGAAAACGACATCTTAAGAGGTAACTATAAGGTTTTCTGTTAAAAAGCGTGGCATCTCCTTATACTTCGGTCTTTCCTGTCATTAATTCCCGTCCACTCACCAACTCTCTCTCTTCGCCGCAATGTTGCATCTCTCGCTATTCTATCGTTACTACAATAATCAGTGTTCCTCAGAGCTCTCCCAGTGTATAGCCTACCACCCCCTCTATGTAGGGTAGGCCTACGTGATACCAATCTTGCAACACAATCCCACCCCTACTCTATGCATCTCTCTAACCCAAGATTGAAACGTTACTCTGTCTTCTATTCAACAGCTGAGCTCTGGAACTCTCTCCCATAATCAGTCTTTCCCTTTTCCTATGACTTAAATTGCTTCAAACTCCGTGTGTCCAGACATTTTGGTTCGAACGTCCCTTGATTTTGGCCCTGTCACTCTTTCAACTATGGAGGAGGCACTCGCTATAGGCAGTTCTGCCTTTTGTCTCCCTCACTCACATAGAAAACAAAAAAATTATAGACATCACAATGCGTGTTATTTTATACTTAATTAAGTTGTCCTTGTATAAATTTGTATTGCAGGTCATTTTGAATGAACAGTGTAGTGGAGTGGTTTTGCCACTGGACTGGTAATCCAATGGACCCAGGTCCTGGGTCAAATCCCAATATGTCAATGGAAAGATATTATTGAGATGGAATTGGTGCTGTAGGCTACCTAGGTATCAGTGCATTACCACAAAGCCCACCGAAACGCCAAATAAATACCCTCATTGTTCCCTGATTAAATAGCACTGTATGAACATTCCCATATAAAACAAATATGTTACAGGGGGACAATCAGCGGCGGATCGTAATAGTAAGCAATCATTATTGTATTTTTTTTATTGAGGGTGAATATATACCGGTACATACATGTCTAAAAAAAAAAAGGAATCATCAATTCTTTGACATTTTTAGGAGGAAGTTATATTTGTTGTATTGGTCTATACTGTGTAGGCCTATGTCTAATGGATAAAACGTATGTTGAATTTAGTTGTATGCATTTATAAATGTACTAGTCTATAACCGCATTTTAGCTGGTAATTCTGCTAAATGTCAATGTAAAAAAATCCAACTTCCTTAAAGCCTGAAATTCGCTAGCAGTTATGTGGGAATCCCTTAAAGGCAGATTTTCACTTAAGGGATTCTTCGAACCTTCTTGTCTTTAGCACCATTAGTTTTGTGAGTATAAGACATTATAAGCCCGCTAGTTTGGCGGTTTTAAGACATTTCGCCCAAATTCTATACATTTTTAGACCTTTCGTGTCATTTAGGTGTCGATTTTTTTCCTGGCGAGCGATAGCGAGCCCCGACAAATTTACATATTTATATCGAAAGGGGGTGTTGGGGGTATTTTTTAAAAGCTTGGAGGTCCAGGAAGCAAACTAAAAACCTCCCCTTAACTCTTTCAAGATACGACTGCGTATTTCTTTGCTATTTTCTAGTAAGGGTATGTGGAAGTTAGAGGATTATTTGAGATAGTTTTTACTCTCCTACTTCCCCACGATCTCTCCTAAGCTGTATAAAATCATCTAATGACACTCATAATAAAGTGTCAAAATGTGTCATAATCTTCAAAGGAGGACACAGTGTCATGGTATATTAAATGAGTTAATGGGAGATGGTTAATTTTTGTCTGGACCCCCTTCTCCCTCATGTTTAGCCCCATTAGTTTTCAAATTCTAAGACGTTCTGCCCATTAGTTAAACAAAAAAAATTGTATATATTTATTATTTATCGGTCTTGCCTGTAATGTAACACTTCTGGGTTGTACTAAATCTCTCCTAAAACTGCTGGACTATATAGGCTACACTGTTCGAAAGTAGTCTGCCAGAAATCATGAACCTTAGCCTCTGTAACTCAAAAAGGGCTAGAGCGAATGGGCTGTAAATGTCCATACTTATTTCCTAGCTGATCTTTCCCAAATGGTAGAAATATTAGCTCGATTACTCTATTCGGTTAGCCTACTTACTTGGAATATATATATATATATATATATATATATATATATATATATATATATATATATATATATATGTATATTTCTATCAATAATTAGTATCAGCACTAGCTAAGCATCAATTCATCGTTTCGAGTGAGATATACAAACATGTTCCTATCTATACACACCCTATTCAACATCTGACAGACATTAATACAGCACACAGAGAGCAATACGTAATGACAGCGGCGACACGACTTATTTGGCCAACTGTACAATCGAAGAACTTGATCTAGGTCAAGATGGCCAACAATAATTACAGTACACGTTAAAGTGAGATTTCCACTTAAGGGTGTTTTTCTTCTTCTAAATTTTAGCCCCATTAGTTGCCGATTTTAAGACCTTTTACCCCGTTTATTTAAATTTTAATAACTTTTGCGCCATTTACGGTAGGCCTACTTACTGTAAGCCAAATTATTCCTGGAGCGATAGGGAACCTGTAATTTAGGAGGAATGATATATATATATATATATAGAGAGAGAGAGAGAGAGAGAGATACATATACAGATATATATAGACAGACAAAGACAGAGACAAAGTTGTAAAAAATACATGAATTACTACACTATGAAGAAGTGGTGTAGTTTCAAGATAAAGTAGAGGAAATATACAAAGGCTTGAAACAATATTTTATTGTGCAAGCAATATAAAGTTATACTCCTGTTTAATATAAAGGATAAATTAATAGGAGGCAAAAATGAAATCACAATATTAATACAAATACATTGAATAATACATATAAGCTAATAAGTAGCCTAATGTATAAAATGTTAATAGCTCTTCTAAACATATTATTACCACTACTACTACTACTACTTTTTACTACTAATACTAATACTACTACCACCACCACCACTACTACCTCTACTGCTACTACTACTACTACTACTATTACTTTACTATTACTACTATTACTACTACTACTAATACCAATACTACCTCTACTACTACTACTACTAGAAACAAGATAAAAATAACAATATCAAAGCTAAATTAAGTTGATAATATAAGAATAGGAGATCATTATTAATAACAGCATCATCGATCAATTTAATAGAACAGTAAATTAGACGAAACCTATTATTAAGGGAGGATGGTTCGTTTTTCTGGCCCACTTTTCCATGTTTAGCCCCATTAGTTTTCAGATTTCAAGACCTTCGCCCCTTAGTTTAGTGATTTTAAGACATTTTGCCCTATTTCGTTGTAAATTTTAAGACTTTTCGTGCCATTTAGGTGTCAATTCTTTCCTGGCGAGCGATAGCAAGCCTGTATTGTTAAGAAGAACCGGCCAGAGGCCGGTAAATTTTTCTACCGAAAAATTTACATATTCGTTTATATTTTATTCAACTTCTATTCTCCCCCCCCCCCCCCCCCTCTCTCTCTCTCTCTCTCCTTACTAGAATTAAGTCCTGACCACCTCGTTTGGATCGTAAGGTCTGTGTGGCCAGTGTATCTGTATAAATCTAAGTAAATCTCTCTCTATTTCTCTGTGATGATCTTTCTTTCCTCCATCTCTGACCATAATTTATATTTTGTCCTACTTTTCCGAATTACTCACTCTCCATTCTTTTATGTTATTATATATATATATATATATATATATATATATATATATATATATATATATATATATATATATATATATATATATATATATCATCCCTATCCCTGTAATCTTGACCATCATTATCATCATCATCATCATCATCATCATCATCTATCCTTTCCTCCCTCTATTTATCTATCCTGTTATACTGATTGTCTCTGTCCCTATCAATCCTCTATTTTTCATAAATCTCATAATGTCAATGTCATCCCTAAACATCCTCTGTTTTTCTTAAGGGGGGTCACCGGCTTTTTTAATCTTCCTCTCCTTTTCTCTCTTTCCCTGGCTTGTATCCATTCGGCCCCATTCAGCCAACTGTTTTAAGACGTTTATCCCCATCCAGGTGACGATTTCTTTCTGGTGAGCAATAGCGAGCCAGCATTGTATGGAGAAATCCGGCTTTGCCGGTGACATTTTTCTTTCGAAAAATTTACAAATTTAGTTTGCTGTCAAAACAAAACTAGCCTACTGTATATATACTGTATGCTGGCTCGCTACCGCTCGCCAGGAAAATATTGACACCTGGATGAGGGTAAACGTCTTAAAACAGTAGGCTGAATTGGGCCGAATGGATACAAGCCAAAGAGAGAGGGAGAGAAAGAGAAAAAAACCGAGGTGGGCTCCCTTAACACTCATGTCTCTCGTCCACTATTCTTAACCCATAGGCCTACTATACCAGAACATTTTGAGGGGGTATCCTCAGTATCAGCCTTTCTAGCCAAAATGACTCATCCGCGGCGATACAGCATCCTCCCACCACGACAGCTGAGGGGTGACTGGGTGCCACACCCAGTCACCCCTCAGCTGTCATGGTGGGAGGATGGCTGGAGGCGGCTAGGGGAGGGCAACACAACACCTAGCAGTATTGCCTTTCAAGTCATGGTAGCGGCTCCCGCTTGATATTAGCAGGAACAAGGGTCGTGTATTAGTGACGGATGACAGCCGTCGTTGGTACTAGTGTTACCCTATTGTACTGACAGGTTAGGGCAGATGCTGGTATAGCATGGGTTAATAGTTATTGTCTCTATCTTATCATCATCCCTATGTATCCTCCTATCTTTATCTATCCTCCACTCTTCATTATACTCACTATCTAAATGCCTATCCTCATACCTAAATCCCTCAACACCTCCACTTTTCTTAATATTCTTCATCTCTCTGGGAATCACGGTCGTTATCATCATAGTAGGGCCTAGTCGCTCCTCCTCCCTGTGACTCCTGATCGGCTTCCTCATCATAATAGTCCTCATCCTCGTCCACAGTGGCTTCTTGATATTGTTGGTATTCGGAGACGAGGTCGTTCATGTTGGACTCGGCTTCCGTGAACTCCATCTCGTCCATCCCTTCCCCCGTGTACCAATGTAAGAAGGCCTTGCGCCTAAACATGGCTGTGAATTGTTCGGATATGCGCTGTTGAGGAAGAGAGGGAGAGAGAGAGAGAGAGAGAGAGAGAGAGAGGGACGGTTAGACAGACAAACACAACAGTCAGCGATGATCACATAATCTCTGGAAACTTCATTTGGTCGAGATAAATGTCCGATACTTAGTGACAGAGTTGCTTTTTTAGGAACCGAATCTCCAAAATGTCTTTGTTTATACCTTTGCACTTAGTAGCCTACCGCTATGGGGTCCAGAAAGTGTTACGTGTAATTGGAATATTTTTGTTTCTTTCTATGTTGATGAGGGAGACAAAATTATGTATTAACGTATGCGACCCTGCAACTAACTGGATAGTGCGACCGACCCTGGATGGTGACTATCCAGAGTACTTCCTATGTTAGATGTCGCACGTTCTTTTCTCAGGCATGCCATAACATTTTTTTTTTTAGTGCTGCGGGAGGCGTGCATTATGAGGATTGTTGGCCAAAGTTACATTAATGCAAGTTTCTGTTCAACTTATGAATACATGTCTCCCTCACTATCCGATGCCCCGATTAACGATATTATTGTAGGTTCTTAGCTGTTTTTGTATGGGTTATGGCTGGTCCCAGAACGCATTCCCATTTACCCCATAAATTTTAGGGTTCGCTATAAGTTTTTTTTCTATTCAAGATCGGGTTTTCTGGAGCGTAACCCAATCGTATATCGAGGGAGTCCCGTATTCTGGTTACGCCTATTTACACAGTTAGTCACTCCAACAGACCAAAATTATGTGTGGAGTGACTCATAGAGACAGATTGAGGAATGAAGATATGTAGGAGAGTGGGGCAGCAGGAACCTTTGTCGGCTAGAGTGGACAGAAGGGTGCTGAGCTGGTATGGACATGTTGAGTGAATGGAAAATGAAATGCTTACAAAGAGAATATGTGAGTCAGATACAAGGTGAGGTAGAGGGGTAGGAAGACCTCCATTGAGATGAAGAGAATGTGTAGTACAAGCATTGGAAGATAGAGGAATGACTATAGATCAGGCAAGAGAAGTGGTAATATATAGGAATGAATGGAGAATGCTAGTGAATAGATGAGTGAAAACGCGGTAGTTTGGGAGAGGGGGTCGGACGCTAGTTGGACTAGATAATAGTCCGTCAGGCACCTGGCCCGGGAAGCCGGTATATATGAAGGGTCATGCCTGGATGCATGGTGGGCGGGCACTGTGGTGTGCTCCGCTGCAGGTCTGCCTGCTGAGACCGGAACTTCTCCGGGAGGTCGGGGGCCGGGGGAGTGCTGGAGGTCCTTAGTGATCCCTGGTCTCTGGGTCTTCTCCTTGGCAACCCAGATGTGTGTGAATTTGTAGTTTGTTTTTTGTGTTGTTTTGTGTTGTCCCTGTTCGGGCTCTGTCTCGAGTCGGCCACGCCCAGCTATCGGGTATGTGCCTGAGTATATACATACATATATACATAGTTTTTAGATAGATAGCATATAATAATGTTTCCATTTTTATTTAATATGTTTAAATAGTGCTCTGTTGGACAACATGCAAACAGCAGGGTTAGAAATATGAATAATGTTTGTATTATTTATTGTGCAGTAAATATAACATTCATACAGTGTATACTGTTTATCAATATTTTTAATAGTGCTCCATCTAATTAAAACTAGGGTCCTTTTTAAGGCACATGCACGTTACCCTGTATTTTATATATTAATACTAATAATAATTATAATAATAATAGTAATAATAATGAATAATGATTATAATAATAAAATAATGATAGAATAATAATGATAAAACACAGACACAAATAAAGAAATCACAATGTCATTCAATAAAAAAATATATACTGTATATAATAGTGATTACAAAGATAACCATGGAATATACCTATAATCTAATTCATCACTATTGTCATCGCAACTACCCGAAAAACAATCTCTTAAAATCTATATTTCAATTCCTCTTTCCCTCGCCTTGGAAACCAAGTTCACTAATCTTAAAGGTGAATTCCAGGGGTGAAACCTATTCAAACTACAATGTCCATTGGGATCTGCTTGGTTTTAGGGATATGATACTGAAGAACTTTCATCAATGTGTCTAAACAACATAGAAATATAGTTTATCTAAGTTATTTTATGTGGCGAGAACTGGCGTGTTTACCATGACGTCACAGCGTGCAATGGTGGGAACACTCGACATGGGAAATGAAAGAATCTGTGGTCTTTTTGATGTGAGAAACTTTTATAGATTGTATGCACGTGTACAGCTCAATATTTGGCTTCACCACTGTCTGGTCAAGGGACTGTGATATATAAATTGAATAGAAAACAATACTTTAATTAAGAAATAGGCCTTGGTAGCGACCTCCATTAAGTTTAGCCCAGGCTAAATGCTCAAAAACACTGCCTGTATGTTTATTGTTGGCAAGATGGGATTATTTCTTGATGTGCACCACATCTTCAGGACGTTGTTCAATTTTTTGCTGAGTTTGAGTATTGAATTGAAATGCATCAATGAAGAAAAACAGACTTGACAGTCCCCGAGCGTGTGCGATGTTTACATTGTCTCTCCACTTTCTATCGTCGCGAAAATCAGCTGAAACTGATGGTGGCTGAGGATGCCAACGACGTTTTAGATTAATAATTTTATCTGGCGTTTAATGGAATTATATCGATATTGCCCATATACATATTACGGTATATTTATGACAAGTTATGACCCTGCATTAAACTTCGTTTTGTCTTTCACTCCTGGAGTTCACCTTTAAACCTACTAACCCTACCTACATTCTATGTACCTGCAGATTATTTCATTCAGCCTAGGAGGGACTTGTGGGTATAATTAAACTAACCATCTAACTCCGACAGATGCTTCGTAAGTTGAATAAAATCATCTGGAGGCCGCTAAAATATATCCAAACTTATATCTCTCTACAGTAATTGACGGGATCTCTGTGTGTTCTCCTTGTTCTCCCCTTTTGTTTTTCTTTTATTTCTTCCTCGTTTCCTCCTCCATGGCTTTTAATGGTTACGTTCTGAACAAAATAGTTTACTATATATAAATACTCTATATATGGATGACATTAATAAATATGTAAGGCACTAACTGAATGAATTAAATTGTAACTCGCACAGGGATTGAACTTTGGTCTATTATATTGTTCAAGTTCCAGCTTCTGATTATTACACCATAAGAGGCTTATATTAACCCCTTCTGTACCGGCAACGTCTTTTCTATTTGATTTCAGCTACATTTAGACAATTTTATGAAGCCTAGGAAAAATATATGGTAGCTAAAAGTATGTATGGAGATATAGTCTGTAGCATTTTAATAAGTAGACATCCTTCCTAAGCCGAACAAAATCGTCTAATAGTTGCCAGAATGTAATGAAAAGTACATCACCTGTACAGAAGGGGTTAAGTAGAAGTTGGAATTTGCATTTCTTAATTATGTTTAGCCCCTAAAGGACGAGTGGGCCGGATTGGTTGCTCTCGTATAATGTAGATTTTGCGTATTTAAGGGGGCCCACTTTTTTTTCTCTCTCCTCTCTCTCTGGGTTGTACCCATTCGGCCCCATTCAGCCTACTATTTATCCCCTACGTTTATCCCCATCCAGGTGTTAATTTTTTCCTGGCGAGCGGCAGCGAGCCAGCATATTATTTAAACAAAATTGACAGCAGGCTAAATTTGTATATTTTCGATAGAAAAATTTCTCCGGCAAAGCCGTAATTCTCCAAAAAATGCTGGCTTGCTATCGCTCAGCAGGAAAAATTTGACACCTAGATGGGGATATATGTCTTAAAACAGTAGGCTAAATGGGACCGAATGGATACAACCAAGAAATAGAAAAAAGCAGGTTACCTCCCTTACGATGTTATTCCCTCTTATAAGATGTATATAGTTGTGTCAGTATTCTTATCCCTGGTATGGCCGCTTTGATTCCTTATATTAATTTTTCGATCATATTCTGTGTGTTCCTTATCTTCCATTTATTCCTCCTTTGTTTACACCACATCTATTTGTTAATGTAATGCCCTGTACCCGAAAAATCTCGCAACCACAGTACTACCCGAGTAGACGTCTGGGATAGCGTAGAATAGTCGTTGGTGGCGAAGTCTAATAAACTCACCACGTGAATCACCACGAGACTATCACCTGGTTCTTTCAAGGAGAACTAAGGTTGCTATCCTATTGTACGTCCCTGGTAGTAGCGCGCGAGTCTGGTAGACCTACTTAGGTCCCTAACCAGGGTTCAAAACCGCGCCAGGCCGCTGGGCAGGCCTGGGGATTTTCGGGTACAAGGCATTACAGTTAAACCTGTAATGCAGAGGCCAAGTGAAAAGTAAGTTATCATCCTTGTCACTCCTGCCTTGACCACTTCACCAACACCTATGACATCGAACAGTTACCACATAGAAATGACTTTTAAATGCATAAACAGCATATTGCTGGTGAAATTTGTGTTAATAGACATGGTCACCCCGTCCGAAATTTTGCTTAAACTGGGGATTGATGGCTAGAACTGGGTCCATCCCAAATCCTTGCCAGGGCTCATCAGGACCATCAAATAATCTTACTATTATTACTTGTTGATCTTAAGTAACCTTGTAGGGCAAATGCAAGGCTTCTGAAGATTCTGATGAGGAATTGTGAATCATTCAAGTCATTACTCACAGGATTCGGAAACACTGTCCACAACTGTAACTGTCCCGAATAGCGAGTAGCGGTTAAGGATCTGGGTCGCAAATTTGAAATGTTGTGTGTGAGCGAATTAATAACTATATTCAGTATCTCTCCTACTGGTCCTATCTTGGTCTTCATCATTGTCATAGTCGTTGTATCTTCCTCCCCCTCCCTGTGATTCCTGATCAACATCGTCATCAAATTCCTCATCGTCCGCAGTGGCTTCTTGGTATTGTTGGTATTCTGAAACGAGGTCGTTCATGTTGGACTCGGCTTCCGTGAACTCCATCTCGTCCATCCCTTCCCCCGTGTACCAATGTAAGAAGGCCTTGCGCCTAAACATGGCCGTGAATTGTTCGGATATGCGCTGTTTAGGGAAGAGAGAGAAAAGGCAGCTTAGAATCTATCAAGCTGATCGTGAATATTCTGAGTTATGTATGTCAAATTTATTTGTATTGCTTTGTGTATCATGAATATGTGACGATATAGTGGAATATGTTTAGCTTAACGGATGATAGTAAGATTTATGAAATGGTCAAAAAGATTACCTCTTGTGATAAACAGGGCGTTCCGAAATAGACGTGCAAAACTTCTGGATATGAATATACAGATAATTCTAAGCATAAAATGTTCTATAACAAACATTCTAAATCTCAACCGTTTAAAAGGTATTGAAGGTTTTATATAGTGTCCTCGGTCTAATAAGTCATGTCCAAGCTGTCATTACGTTTGGCTTGCTCTGTGCTGTACTAATGTCTGTCAGATGTTGAATTGGGTGGGGAAGTGTAGGAACATGTTTATATATTTCACTCGATATGAAGAAGCTTAGATATTGCTGATACCAATTATTGATCAAAACATACTTAGTGCCGAGACATCACTTGTTAACGCGACTGTACAAAACACGTGGGACATTTCTAAGAAGGTGGTACACAGACAATTAACAACAATAGTTCGTTGACTAATTTTGGTTAGTCAAGTGTCCCAGGAGGATACTTTGGAGTTAGAGGCCTGTTGAAGAGCTCCCAGAAGACGGAGGTATTCATCGCACAATGCATATATTTTATATTTATGTTGTTGGTGTAGATAATTTACTCGAGGGCCTTCCTTTCTTGCCATTTGTCACATTATCTTCTCATCTCATTCAGGAGATAAAATGGAGGTCTTCCTTATGTCCAATGTTTTTCTGTTGTTTCAGGTATTTGTTATTGGTCTTGTGTATACGGGGAACGCTGCTCATAATCATTGCCATATGTTTTTCTTGTATGTAGTTTTACAGGTGATCAGGTCAGGTCAGGTCAGGTGAAGGTATTGAGGGATAACTCTTTACAACGGCACCGGCCACAGTTGTGCTTTACCTACTCGTACTAAGCTGGGGAGCTTATCGTAGAAAAACTTTACATGTGAAATATGACTATCTTTATTGAATTTCGATCTGCTTCACTTCCCTTCCTCGATTTGCTAGGTAGGCTACCATTACTGTTTTCCTTATACTCACTGTATTTCCATAACCAAGCATTTTTTTAAAACATTGATCTAAATGTGCATTAACCTACGATAAGTCAAACCCTGCCGATTTTCAAGGTTTCGGGTCACCCCCTCCCACCACTAAAATTTGTTTTCCCTCGCACACATTTTTTCACAGAATATCGCAGGAATGTAACCAAGTTTGGTTGTGGAATTTAAAATATAGAATAGACCTACACCCTAAGGTGAAGGTATTGAGGGATACGCCTTTACAACGGAACCTCGTATCTACATTCTACTTTTCCTATTTTTCTGAAGAGTGTAGAGAAGGGAGAAGGGGTGTTGGAGAGAAAAGCTGTTGGAGTGGCTTTGTTGTGTGTGTATTATTAGTCTGTATACGTCGTCGAGGTGTCTACACTGAAGCCCCACACACTACATTATGAAGGTTCTACATCCCCCACCCCGACTCTCACCTCCAGATACCCTAATCCCACTGCTGCCACCATTACCTTTACATTGAAAAATATATATTCAAATTAACTTTCCATTACTTTGATCATGGATAAGATATAGATATTTTTAAACTTATTGTATGTCATATATGTTTTATAGGGGCGAGGTCTACCCCTCCCCCCACTATGGGCCATTTTCTGCCAGGTTCTTAAACACTTAATTATTATGTTCCTTCCAACAACCAACCATACTCCTAAAATCGATTAATGAAATTTACAAACACATGTGGCAGTCCGTGGATTCGAACCCAGGATGCTCACACCGAAAATCAACACCTTATACATCGCACCACGAAGACAGTTGATGCTCTTCCTGTGTAATGATTACATGTTCTTTAGGGTATGATGAAGACAATCCCTATTGGTTAGCAAGAAGCTAGGTTCCCTGCATACCTCCCCCTAGAACCTATGTTTTACATTTTTCATGCACCTTAAACCTCTAAACGGCGAAGCTATGGTAGTTCAAAGGGTACCGCCATGCGAAGGTATTTGGTTCAATTCTGACGAAAATCATCATATTTACCATATATATCATTATTTATTATCCATATGCGCCTATTTTACTTGTAACCCATAAACGGCGACCGTCCTCAATAGATCCAGAGCATAAAAAAAAACTTAGAAAACAACCCAGTGGCACTCAAAACAAAGCAATTTGTGATTAGGTGAGATAATTCCCCTCCATTACTTTCTACCACTCCTACATATGTGTCCCCACCCCTTAATTATCAGCTATATTTCCTCTTATTACCCCTTTTATCGGGTATATTTTCGGCGAGAATTTCCCTCACTCGGTCTCTTTAACACGGGTGAGGCAGCTAGAGATCGTTGCAACACAGAGACTTCTACTCAGAGCCGTCAGTGTCACTCTACAGCTCAGAGAGGGTGAATATACGTCCCCCCAGCTCATAGCATTTGGGGGTGAAAAAGACGTAATATTGCCGCCCGGTCATATCATGAGACAAGAGCCCGTGCGGCGTACACCCTCCCTCTCCAACCTCCAGTGGGACACTGAGCCTTGCAATAGAAGTCTCTGTGGTTGCAAGGATCTTTAGCTGCCTCTCCCGTGTTACAGAAACCGTGTGAGGGAAATTCACACGGAAAATTGCCCGATAAAAGGGGGAATAAGAGGAAAAATACCTGATACTTGAGGAGGGGGGAAAAGGAGGGGAAGGGGGGGATGACACATATGGAGGAGTGCTAGCAAGTAGGCTAATGGAGGGGAATGATCTCACCTAATCACAAATTGCTTTGTTTTGAGTGGCAATGGGGTGTTTTAAAGGTTTATTTTATGCTCTGGATCTATTGAGGACAGTCGCATTACACCACAAAAACCTCTATAGAGGACGGTCACAACAGAAAACAATGAACACGCAAAAACAAAATACAAATTCACACACATTTAGGTCGTATATAAACACAAAAAAAAAGGGGCCAAAAATGTAACCTTGTGGCACACCCAACACCATATTGCGAGAAGAGCTGTGCATTCATCAACACACATACGCACACACTGTGATCTATATGACAAAAACTTGGATATAATCAAAAGAACAGCGCTGCCAACACCAGCATTAAGGGGAGACAGGCTGTTTTTCTGGATCTTCTTTAGCCCCACTAGTTTTTGAGATTTTAAGACGTTCGGCCCATTACTTTGGCGATATTATTATCTTTAGCTCCATTTCGTTGTCAATTTTAAGACCTATCGTGACATTTAGGTGTCGATTTTTTCCTGGCGAGCGATAGCGAGCCTGTAATTATAAGAAGAACCGGCCTTCGGTCGGGACATTTTTCTACCGAAAAATGTACAAATTTATCATGAGGAGGTGTCTAGGGGGTGTTTTTCTAAGTTTGAGGGAGGTCTAGCGAGGAAACTAAAAAATAAATTAATAAATGAATTAATAGACCAAACAAACAGCCACTGTCCCTTTAAGTAACTTAAACAGAAGGAAAGCTTATAAATAAAAGAAACGATGACAAACATTTCCCTCCACTACACACCTTAAACAGTTCCTGAATGGCTGTTGAATTTCCTATGAAGGTTCCCGACATCCTGAGACCTCTGGGCGGGATATCACACACGGCCGTCTTCACATTGTTCGGGATCCACTCCACGAAGTTCGACTCGTTCTTATTTTGCATCTTCAGCATCGATTCATCCACCTCCTTCATGGACATGCGGCCCCGGAAGACTGCGGCCACGGTGAGGTAGCGTCCATGGCGGGGGTCGCAGGCAGCCATCATATTTTTGGAGTCAAACATCTGTGCAGCCAGTTCTTGCACAGTGGATTGTGAGTACTGTTGGGCGCTGATAGGAGAGAATGTAGTGTTTAACCCGGCCCACATTTTTTTCTCTCTTTCAAACTCTCTCTCTGGGTTGTATCCATTCGGCCCCATTCAGCCTACTGTTTTAAGATGTTTACCCCCATCCAGGTGTCGATTATTTCCGCGAGCCAGCATATTTAAAAAAAAAAACATTGACAGCAGGCTTAATTTGTACATTTTTCAATAGAAAAATTTCTCCGGCGAAGCCGGATTTCTCCATACAATGCTGGCTCGCTATCGATCGCTAGGAAAAAATCGTCATCTGGATGGGGATAAACATCTTAAAACAGTAGGCTGAATGGGGCCGAATAGTTACAAGCCAGAGAAAGAGAGAAAAGGAGAGAAAAGGAGAGGAAAAAAAAGCAGGTCACCCCCCTTAACAGTGACTCTGGCAGTTAATAAAATACACACCCCGTTCTTAACATTAATCCTCCATTACAAACCCCAATGTACTAGGATATACTAATGGATGCATAGGATCCTTCCGGGATTCGAATTTGGGACACCACACCCACAACATACAGTAAGTAAAGTGAGATTGTAGAGCTAATGAAAAATATTTATCTTATGGAATGTTGAAAAAGAGGAGGGAATTAATTTGTTGTAACTCGAACATTTGAGTAATTGGTGATGGAGTAATAGAATGATTGTTTTTTTCTGGACCCCTTTCTCCCTCATATTAAGCCCCATTTGTTTTGAGATTATAAGACGTCAGCCCATTACTTTGGCGATTTCAACACCTTTTGCCCCATTTCGTTGTCAATTTTAAGACCTTTCGTGCCAGTTAGGTGTTGATATTTTCCTTGCGAGCCACAGCGAGCCTGAAATTTTAAGAGGAACCGGCCTTTGGCCGGAACATTTTTCTACCAAAAAATGTAAAAATTGATCTTAAAAGGGGGTCTAGGGGGTGTTTTTTATTAATAAATAAATATATAGACCAGAAACCAAGCACTACCCCCTTAAGTATCGAGAAATTATCTGGTAAGGGATTCAATTCATCGTTAGTTGAAAAGAAACCGACTATAGTAGCACGAAGCTTACCCTCGAGCCGTGAGAGGTGCGAACCCCGGCATGAAGAAGTGTAGCCTCGGGAAGGGGACCATATTCACCGCCAACTTGCGCAGGTCGGCATTCAGCTGTCCCGGGAAGCGCAGGCAGGTGGTGATGCCGGACACGGTGAGGGATATAAGGTGGTTGAGGTCGCCGTAGGTGGGGGTAGTCAGCTTTAAGGTCCGGAAGCAGATATCGTAGAGCGCCTCGTTGTCGATACAGTAGGTCTCATCTGTGTTCTCAACCAGTTGATGTACGGAGAGAGTAGCGTTGTAAGGCTCTACCACCGTGTCGGAAACCTTAAAAAATTAAAATATAAAACTTAAAAACGAACTCCAAAGTTACTGTTCAAATAAATATAAAGAACTATCTATCTATCTATATACTCAGGCCCAATATCCACTTTTCCTTTTTTTTAATTAAAATTAATAACTATCGAAACGACAACACACTAAACAAAATCAATATGTGGAAAAATGCTTTTAAATTTATCGGAAATTTAACTTTGTAAATAACAAACTTATAATATCCACATATCTGTAATAAATATGTAAAAATAATAACATTGAGAGAGTACCATTGTAGTGCTCAACTATAGTTTCAGAACCTGTAGAAATAAAGAAATAACGATTATTCATTCATTAATTTGCAATAACCTTCAATCCCAGAACAAAATTGTGTCAAAAAGATGATACTAAATTGAACCCTTTCAACTGTGAAGAGACGGGTTCTACTCTGAAAAAAAATAAAATCTTGAGCAATGTAGAACACATATACAGTACTATAACAAAACTGGTGTGCATAATATGTGTGTAATAATCGTTGTTGTTGTTGTTGTTGTTCCCCGGCTGTCTGGCCGAGCAGCCCCAAGGTCCCAAGCAAGGCCAAGGCCATAACCAAGCACCCCAACAAAACCCTCCCAGCTTTACCACTAAGAAAGCCCAGGTGACCAAAGCCGCTCCCAGGCGAGGGGCTGAGGAGGGTGCGGAAACGCCCGGGACAACAAAACCCCACCCAAGGGCCAGGCCCTGCATCGTTTTGTGTTATAATTCAAATAATTTATTGCAGACTTTTGGGACAGCTTTATCATTCTTATTCAAAATGTGTTATGTTATGAATGTTAAGTAAGGGAAAGTTTATAAAATGTGTTGAAGTGAAAATAAATGTGTACTGGTTTTGTTAGTTATGTGTTTTATTGTGCACACGTAAGTTGAACAAACTTGTATCTTTATATTATATTTTAGTTTCCTCCCTAGACCTCCATCAAGCTGAAATTAAGGGGACCGACCGGCCTGCTCTTTCTCTCTGGGTTTTATCCATTCGGCCCCATTCAGCCTACTGTTTTAAGACGTTTCTCCCCATTCAGGCATCGTTTGAAGAAATCTGGCTTTGCCGGAAACATTTTTCTACCGAAAAATGTATAAATTTAGTCAGCTGTCTTAAACATAATCCAAAATATGCTGGCTCGCTATTGCTCGTCAGGTGTAAATCGAGACCTGGATGAGGATAAACGTCTTAAAACAGTAGGCTGAATGGGTTCAAATGGCTACTACACGTCCAAGAGCCTCCTTCAAGATAAATGTGTACTACTCTTGATCCAGTACCTTGGGACTGGGCATGACGGAGAAGGTGTTCATGATCCTATCCGGGTACTCCTCCCTGATCTTGGATATGAGGAGGGTGCCCATGCCGGAGCCCGTGCCGCCGCCTAGAGAGTGTTTCAACTGGAAGCCCTGCAGACAGTCACACTGCTCCGTCTCCTTCCTCACTATGTCGATCACGGAGTCCACGATCTCGGCCCCCTCCGTGTAGTGACCCTTCGCCCAGTTATTGCCCGCACCACTCTGACCTGGGGAGAGACATGAACCAAGATATTACATTGTCACTTTTGATTGCAGAGTCCAAAATCTCGGCCCCGGAGTCCACGATCTCGGCCCCCTATGTGTAGTGACCCTTCGCCCAGTTATTACCCGCACCACTCTGCCCTGGGGAGAGACATGAACCAAGATATTAACCCCTTCTGTACCGGCGACATCTTTTTCATTATAATCTTGTTATATTTAGACTATTTTATGGAGTTTAAGAAGGATCTGTGGTAGTAAAATGGGTTAAGGGACTTAATTGTTGGAGGCCCTTTTAAAACTGAATCAAATCGTCTAATTGTAGCCAGAATAAAGTTAAAAGGATGTCGCCGGTACGGAAGGGGTTAAATTGTCACTGTCGATCGCGGAGTCCAAAATCTCGGCCCCCTCTGTGTAATGACCCTCATCCCTCAATGCCTTCACCTGACCTGACCATGAACCAAGACATTAGATTGTCACCGTGCTTCATCATTGTCGATCACGGAATCCAAAATCTCGGCCCCCCTCCGTATAGGGAACCTTCACCTAATTGTAGTCACATTGACCTGAAGACACATTAACCTATTCAAATACTGGTATAATTTTCCTGTTTTCTGAATAACATTAGACGATATTTCTTTAAAAAGAACCCAATTAAGTATCAAGATATAAGCTGCTAAAATATTCAATTTACCGTCAGCTAGAAATAAACGGTTCCATGTTATTTCAACCAGTAGACCATTTCAACCAGTAGCTCTCAACCAGTGCCGAATTAACCCAGACCAACCAAGCCAGTGCCAAAATATAGTACTAACCCAACCTACCCGTATTGGTTGATTTGGTACTGGTTGAGAGCTACTGGTGGAAAAGGTCTACTGGTTGAGTTGACCGGTCACCGAAATAAACAGACAGTGAAATAACCTACCGAAGATGAAGTTATCTGGCTTGAATAACTGTCCGTACGGTGATGACCTGACAGAGTCCATGGTGCCGGGCTCCAGGTCCACCAGTATGGCGCGGGGGACGTACTTCACATTGTTTCCTGTGGAAAATAATGGCAAGGAGTGGGATACCAGACAAATATATTAAGGGGAGACTGACCGTTTGTTTGGTATATTAATTAATTTATTCATATATTTTTTTAGTTTCCTCCCTAGACCTCCATCAAGCTTAGAAAAACACCCCCTAGACCCCCCTTCAAGATAAATGTGTACATTTTTCAGTAGACAAATTTCCCAGCCAAAGGCCGGTTCCTCTTAAAATTGTAGGCTCGCTTTCGCTCGCCAGGAAAAAATAGACACCTAAATGGCACGAAACGGCGTTAAAATGGGGCGAAAGGTGTTAAAATCGCCAAACTAATGGGCCAAACGTCTTATAATCTCAAAACTAGTGGGGCTAAACATTAGGGAGAAGAGGTCCAGAAAAACGGTCTGCCTCCCCTTAACATCATAACATCGATGTACCAGAGCACAAAGGCGAAGTACGCTCTAGGAAACGGGATGGGTAGAAAGCAAGAGGCTTTTTTTTATCTTTCTCTCTTTTTATCTCTTTCCATGGCTTGTATCCATTCGGCCCCATTCAGCCAACTATTTTAAGACGTTTATCCCCATCCAGGTGTCGATTTCTTTCAGGCGAGCGAAAGCAAGCCAGCATTGTATGGAGAAATCCGGCTTTGCCGGAATAAATTTTCTATCGAAAAATGTACAAATTTAGTTTGCTGTCAAAACAAATATATATATACATGCTGGCTCGTTACCGCTCCACAGGAAAGTATTGACACCTGGATGGGGATAAACGTCTTAAAACAGTAGGCTGAATGGGGCCGAATGGATACAAGCCAAAGAGAGAGGGAGAGAAAGAGGTGGGCTCCCTTAAAATGATGACTGACTATGTTACTAACCCTTGATCTCCTGGTAGTAGACGTCGATCCTCTCAAGCTGTATGTCATTGGTGCCGCTGTAATTGCCTTGCTGGTCAATGCCATGCTCGTCACTGATCACCTCCCAAAACTGGTGGGGGGCATGCGTAGATTTATTAGTTGGAAGGTTGGTGATTTTTTTTTTTTTTTTTTTAACTACTCACTCTCTCTCGTTTTTTTCGTTTTTTTTTCAACTACTTTCTCTCGGGCATAGGCTGAGAGCCTGTACATTCAATCGTATATTGAACGGCGAAGCCCGTGAGGTCTCGTTCCAGTCTAGGGAGTGAGACATGTGAAGCACTTTGGGATACAACCAGCCCCCGATATCTTGCCTTCGCAAGATGCACGGTTGCTCACCACCGGCTCGAAGCAGCCACATCTCTGAAGCTGCTTCACTCCAGTGCTTCACTGTCTCACCACCTAGACTCGGACCCTCACTCTCAGAACGCCACCTATTGAGCAATGAACTCACTAGGCATTGCCCCCCTGTAGCATATTTTGAATATGGGAATATTCATACAATGCTATTTAATCAGGGAACAATGAGGGACACACACAGAAACACAGGCAAATACACGGACAGATACAGACACACATACATTACAGACACACATACATTACAGGCACACAGCTAGATAGACAGAAACACAGACATAACAGACAAAACAGACATGCACACACACATACACATAAACACATGTAATGGAAATGGGAGTAAGTAAAAGAAGGCCTCATATGGAATATAAGTTAGGAGAAAATACTATTAACCCATCAGAGAAAGAAAAGGACTTAGGGATAACTGTCAGGGGTGATCTTTCACCTGAGAATCATATTAATAAGATAGTGGGAGAAACATATGGACTGCTAAACAGAATAAAAATAGCCTTCAACTATATAAACGAAGAGATGCTGGAGAAAATATTAGAAAACATTGGTGAGACCAAGAGGACTCGAGAAGGTGGACAAGAAGGGTTATATTGTGAAAGATAATGGTAGAACTAGGGGCATAGATATAAGCTAATGAAAGGAAGATGCAAAGGAGATGTGAGAAAGTATAGTTTCCCTTACAGAAGTATAAGTAAATGGAATCAGTTAGAAGAGGAAGTGGTGTGTGCCAAAAACATTCATATTTTTAAGGCAAAGTTAGATAATTGTAACTCAGGAAGCGGGACAATACGAGCCTAAAAAGCTCAACTCCTGTATACTACAAATAGGTAAATAAAAATAGGTAAATACAGACATAACAGACAGATACACACACACACAGATACACACACACACACACACAGAAAAACAGACACACACAGGAACAAAGACATTATAGGCAGAAACACATACATTCCATACAGATAGTAAGCTCTGGAACTCTCTCCCTCAATCTCTCTTTCCCTCAGCCAATGACATAAACTGCTCCAAGCTCTGTGTCCAAACATGTTGACTCTAACGTACCGGCACCTTGAATTTGTCTCTCTTTCACTCTTTCAACTGTGTGTGTATTTTTTTTTTGGGGGGGGGGGGGTGACACTTGTTAAAGGCAACTTTGCCTTTTGTCGCCTTCAAACACAGAACAAAAGATACAGACAGACACTCACACTCACAAGCAGACATAAACACATGTGGCAGAGTGGTCTTGCGACTGGACTGGTAGTCCAATGGACCCGGGTTCGAATCCCAATATGTCAATGGGAAGATATTATTGGGATGGAATTTGTGCTGTACTTAGTTTCAGAGCATTACAGGCTCTCAGCCTATGCCCGAGAGGGAGTAGTTGGAATATAGAAAAAATAAAAAAAATAAAATAAAAAATGAACACACTCCAAACATGGATTTCCACGACCGTAGACTTCACCGAACAAGCCCCATAACCGATACGTATCATTAAACTTTGACAGTAAAGAATGACGTATGTAGATTAAACTAATGTGGGCCTGGAATTTCCCTCGTAAGAATAATAATGGGGTATTTGTATTATGTTTGTATGTATTATTTGTTTTTATTTTTTATATATATATTTATTATTGTTTAAAGTTTGCTCCCTATATAGCCCTCTATCAAGATTTAAAAAACACTCCCAAGACCCCGTTCGAGATAATTTTGTACATTTTTCGTAGACAAATTTACCGGCCTTCGGTTACTCCTTAATTAAAGGCTCGCTATCGCTCATCAGGAAAAAAATCGACACCTAAATGGCACGAAAGGTCTTAATATTGATAAAGAAATGGAGCGAAATGTCTTAATATCGCCAAACTAATGGGGCGAACGTCTTACAATCTCAAAAAATAATGAGGCTAAACCTGAGGGAGATGGGAGTCCAGAAAAAAAAAATCCCCTTTTAGTCACGTGACCCTGGACATACATCTCTTTCTCTCACACACACACACACTCATTCTCTCACTCTCACTCACACTCACTCTCACTTTCACTCTCTCACTCTCTCCGGCCGTAAGTAGTTCAGTTAGTGCCTGTGTTGAAAGTGTCAATAAAATCGTTACGTACAGTCGCCCACATAAGTTCCGTCCCCCTTACTGCTGGCTTTATGGTAGTTTATCTATTAATTTATTTTTTAGTTTCTTCGCTAGACCTCCATCAAGCTTAGAAAAACACCCCCTAGACCCCCTTTCAAGATAACTTTGTACATTTTTCGATAGAAAAATGTCCTAGCCGTTCCTTGTAAAATTAGAGGCTCGCTATCGCTGGCCAGGATAAAATCGACACCTAAAGGGCACGAAAGGTCTTAACATTGACGAAGAAATGGGACGAAAGGTCTCAAAATCGCCAAACTGACCAACGAACGTCTTAAAACCTCAAAAATAATATGCTAAACAAGAGGGAGAAGGGGGTCCAGAAAAAGCGAGTAGTTCCCCCTTAAGTTGGATATATGGTAGCTAAACGGTTTAATAAAGATCATCAGTAGCCTTTCAATGAATAGACGGTCTTGCTAAACTGAATAATATCGTCTAATAGTTGCCAGAATATGTTAAAAAGGACGTTACCAGTAGGCTACTGAATGAGTTAATAGCCAGTTTTAACAATTAACATATATTTCGCTAAAAACATCTTCGTAATAGCTAATAATTAATTAATGCCTTCACAGACTTCCTTCAAACTAAAACAAAACAATAGTAATAATAAAATGCCGACCCAGACTTACTTCAAACTAGAACAAAATATGCCTTCCCAGACTTCCTTCAAACTAAACACAAAAATAAAGTTCCTTCCCAGACTTCCTTCAAACTAAAAAAAAAATATATATATATATAATAATAATAATAATAATAAAATGCCTTCCCAGACTTCCTTCAAACTAAACACAAACATATAATGCCTTTCCAGATTTCCTTCAAACTAAAAAAAATTAAATAGAAATAAAATGCCGACCCAGACCCCCTTCAAACTAGAGTTGTAAATTTTTCGATAGAAAAATGTCCGGGCCAATGGCCGACTTTTTCTAAGTTACAGGCTCGCTATCGCTCGCCCCTCAAAAATCGACACCTGAATAGGGTGAAACGTCTTATTATCGCCAAACCAATGGGGTGAAGCATCTTAAAATCTCCAAACTAATGGAGCGAAACAGGAAGGTCCAAATAGCCCCCCCTCCCCAATAGCTTAAGCCCCTTACTATACGAGGGGCGCCATATTCCTTTTAATATAGCTATTGTTGAACCATATTATTAAGGTTTGGAAGGATCTGTGAGAGTAGTAGTAGGGGCACCCAAGTTTAACACCTTCCCCACATGACTATAGGAATAATACCACCATTATAGTTTCTAAGTATTGGAGAATCTAGGTCGGGATCTATAATGTCGGAATATGGGTGCCCCTCTGATGAACGCACCTACGCACATACAGGTATATATAATTGGGGTCGCTTACTGCTGGTCTCCATGGTGTTTACTGTTTGTTGTGGGTGGGGGTGATTAGGGGGGGGGTTAGTCGAGAGGGTGGTGGTGTAGTGGTAGTGGGGGGTAGGGGGTTGTCCTAATGGTGGTGGTGGTGGTGGTAGTGGTTGTAGTAATGGTAGTGGTTGTAGTGGGGGTATTCATCATAATGGTGGTGGTGGTGGTGGTTGTAGTGGTGGGTGGGGGGGGGGGGGGATCTGGTGTCTGTAGGTACAGTCCAAAAAAAAGGGGGGGGGGGGGGGGGTGCACCTACTAAGAAGAGATGCAGGTTATGGGAGCAGCGGTGGATCACCATGGCTGTGAGGTGCAGAACCCCTGAACTTCATCAAGTAAATCAAGCAAGTAAGTAAGGGGGTGGTGGTAGTTGTATTGGTGGTGGTAGTGGTAATGATGGTGGTGGTAGTGGTAATGATAGTAGTGGTGGTGAATGTGGTGTAGGTGGTGGTGGTGCAATGAAGGGGGGGGGGGTGACTCAAGCACCATGACGACCATATAGCACCACACATACACACATTATCTCTCTCTCTCTCTTCTCTTCTCTGTAGCCATATATAAATTACTCTTAACACACTATAGTCTATCTTGCCACACCTCTCTCACACTCAACCACACAACTATCTTTCATCTTGACACACCTCTCACATACTGTCTTCTATCTGTCCCCCGTCATTGGCTCAACTAATTTTGCATGGTGTTTCCTTTTCCTTCCCCTTTCCTTTCCGCTTCCTTTCTTCTACACCCCCTGGCAGACCCCTCGGGTTGGAGCCTTTGGCTTTTCTAGAGTCGGGTGCTGTTGATCAGGTTATAAGCCATCCATTATTGTGGGTACGTGGATGCGCCATGCATCAGCATTGCCGGTGGGAGGGGTATTTACCCTATATTGATCAGCTACCACCCACCTTAAGGGGGGAAGCCCCCCCATAATTGGGTGCTGATCTCTGCGAAAACCCCTGCCTCTGTGAGCCGCTTGGGCCAGGAGGGTTATTCCCCTCTGAAAAGGGTGGTTGTTTTGGCTCGCCATTACCGATATTTCTCAGGTTGTCCCTTTGGTAAACGACTCTGGCGAGAATTTGCCTACTGTTTCTGACCCTCCTCCACCCAATGCTAGTCCTGGCGTCTCTGTTCAAGAGATCGCCTTGGACTCCTCCAGCACCACCACACCAAACGTTCCCAACAGGTCGGTTGTGGTTCATTCTGACTACCGATCATGACGCCCCACTTACACCATACGGAGTTGTTCACGCATCTTCTCACGTTATTGATACCACCACATTGTTCACTAAGCCCTCGCCAACGGTGTCATTCCCCTGTACTAATGTGACCCCTTCATCTATCATGATGCTCTTACCATTTGAGGCCAAATCTTTTTCTCGCCGCCAACCTAAGTGCCCACTTCGTGCCACTCCTGAGGTACTGAGCACACTGTTTGAACCCCCGAGATGGCCGAAGTATTTCAAAGTTGAGAACCGCCCTCATGATGATGTTGATCTTCAAATCTATCTTCACCAAGAAGTGGGTCCTGTTACCTTGTTCCACCACTCAGAAGACCTCCAGCATCGTGGAGGTTCATTCCAAGGAACAATCTTCCACCATATTATCCCTCCTGGGACCTGGACACTCCCAGTGACTCCTTATTAGGTCACCCTGAAGAGACATTAAACCAATGCGTTGGTACAGTCGTCGTCTCCCACAGCGGGGGATGCAGCCCCTTGTCTGTGTCGTGCATTGCAGTTTGATTATTCAGCTGTACAAAAAGTCGAGACATTCACTGTATCATCCAGGAAGGATGTTGACCGCAATCGACCACCACTTCGCATTGCTAACTCTACTTTGATTGCCATGACCTACCCCTCTCAATCACTAGGTGCTGAGTCGCTGCGTGTGCGGCCATTTGTTCGTCGCCCTCGCCAATGTATCGTTTGCTGGAAATTTGGTCATCCGGACAAATATTGTCACTATGTAAGGCGCTGCCTACACTGTGGAGTGGAGTCTGGGGATGATAATCATCCTCTGTTACTCCGACTTGTGTGGAATTGTGGTGAACAATACATCGCCTCAGATAAGCGATGTTCTCACTACGTGTTCGCGAAGGAGGTACTTCGTTTACAATCAATGAAAGGCATTCCTTACAGAGTTGCTGCCCACCTAGTGGAGTGTCTGGGATGGGGCCCAAACATAGGTACACCGCTGTGACACATTCTTCTGCTCCATTGCCTTCCACTGCCTTAGCACATACTCCGATACACTCAACTATCCAATTGCCTTCTCAAACCTGACGAGCATTGTCCACACGCTCCACCAACAGCGCGACACCAAACATTGACAGCATCTATTTTCTTCACGCAACGCATTCATGGCACTTGCGCGGATGTTTCAGCCACGGATCCACCCCCTGATACCTCTCTTGGTAAACCTGGATCTCTATCCGACCCGCAATCACAACAAGTATATGGTTGGCCTGCCGCCCGGTCTAATATACCTAAATTTGCATCAAAAGATCCTATGCACATGGGTCTTGGTACCGATCATGACCTTTATCACAGAAACTAGCCTCCGTTCCCAATTTTGGGTCCTGCCCCTCCCTTACGGACCAATCCTTGACATCTAAAACGAAACCTCTTGACCCTCGCGTACCACAAAAGATCCGGAATACCACAAAAACTACGACCGCAAGCCCTAAGTGTCCCTTGCATCCCCTATTCACATCAATGATTCCTCACACAAACTTGGGTGCGGCTGCTCTGATGGAGCGCTTTAAGCGACAACAATGATCTAGTGGATACAGACCTGGGCGCATACCGCATCTACCGAAAAATGTACACATTTATCTTGAAGGAGGGGGGGGGGGGTCTAAGGGGTGTTTTTTTTGTAAAGCTTGATGGAGGTCTAGGGAGGAAACTATAAAAAAGATACATAAATGAGCAAATAAATAAGCCATCCCTCCTTAACACAACTCTTGACACACTCAGGCTCACACCCTCTGCACACTATACTATATTATTCAAGCCTCACGCACCCTCTCTCTCTCTCTCTATATATATATATATATATATATATATATATACAGTATATATATACTGTATAGTGGTGGAAAAGACGACCACGATACTAAAAGTGTTAATGTATAATAGCACTCTCCCAATAATTGGTTCTGGGTATGACACACCGTACACAAGATACAAAGTTTACCCCAGGAATGTCTGTGGTTCTTGGAATACACAATGAAGGACCCTACTGTACATTCCCGGAACACCTAACAACAACCCATAGCATATCATTCATACTATAATTTAAGGGGCGGTCACCTGCTTTTTTTGTTATCTTCCTTTCTCTGGCTTGTATCCATTCGGCTCCATTCAACCTACGGTTTTAAGACGTTTATCCCCGTCCAGGTCTAACGGTTGAAATGGCCTACTGGTTGAGTCGTCCAAGAAATATGTATTGGAGTTCGATATGATTTGCCATACTCAATTATTCAAACCGGCTACCAGCACTGGACGGTAGTTTCGTTCAGCAGTACTTTCGTCTTTTAGTAATTTACCCTTGATTATATTATCTGTATCTGGTGATTTGTAATTAATCCTAAAAGACTTCTATGTGTGGGTGAACGAGCTTGAGAACGAATGCCCCAATGAACGAACCGACCAGTGGCTCCCCCTAGCGACCACCAAACATTCCGAAACACGGTAGCTTAACCCCTTCTGTACCGGAGACGACTTTCTGTTTTATACTAGCTATATTTGGACGATTATGTGCAATTTAAGAAGGATATGTGGTCGTAAGAAAGTGAGACAGTTCGAAGCCTGTATATTGCAAGCGGTCCTACCTAAGCTTAATAAAATCATCAAATCGTTGCCAGAATATAACAGAGGACGTCACCGGTACAGAAGGGGTTAAGGTGGTGTCACACAAGATGTTTCCCTCAATTTGTACGGGCAATTGTAATCTGGCAGCTTAAAAATAAACGTTTCATAAATATTCAACCCTTTCTATACAAGCGACGTCTGTTCTACTTTATGCTAGCTATATTGACATGATTTTAGGCAGCTTAGGAAGGATCTGTGGTAGCTAAAAGGGTTGATCGAGCTAGTTCGAAGCCTTATAATTGCTGCTAGAGATCCTTCCTTAAGCTGAATAAAATCGTCTAATAGTTGTCAAAATATAATAAAAAAGACGTCACCGGTACAAAAGGGGTTAAGGGGGTGTCACACGAGATTTTTCCCTCAATTTTTACGGGCAATTGTAATCTGGCAGCTTGAATATATATGTTCCATAATATTTGAGGGGGAGGTAGCTGCTTTTTCTCCCTCATGCTTTCCCCGTTAGACCTCTATCAAGTTATAAAAAATCACCCATCGAGATAAATTTATACATTTTTCGGTAGGGCCGGTTCCTCCTAAAATTACAGGCTCGCTATCGCTCACCAGGAAAAATTAGACACCTAAATGACACGAAAGTTCCTTATATTGGCAAAGAAATGGGGCTAAGTCTTAAAATTGTCAAACTAATGGTGCAAACATCTTAAAATGTGAAAATTAATGGGGCTAAACATGAAAGAGACGGGGGTCCAAAAAAAATAATACCCTTGAATATATACGAAGATGTGTTGCTTCATATTTTAATTATTACTATCATTAGACGAGTTAGGCAGATTAGGAAGGATCTCTTGTGGGAATCGAAGGTCTTAAGGGGACAGTGTTATTTTTGGGGGTCTATTTATTTATATATTAATTTATTTTGTAGTTTCCTAGCTAGATCTTCATCAGGCTTTAAAAGAAAAACACTCCCTAGATCCCCAATCAAGATAAATTTGTATATTTTTGTATAGAAAAATGTCCCGGCCAAAGGCTCGCCAAGAGTGAACCAATGTTCCCTTTTTCTTCTACTAAACAAGCATATATATATATATATATATATAAACACAAGCCGTATATTGAAAGTAAAATCGTTCACTACACTACACAGACATGCAATTCAACACTTCATTCAATTATTCATATAATTTGTTGCAGTTGTTCTACTTTGGTGCAATTCATTGTTTGCCCTCTCAGCCATGGGGGGGGGGGTTATTGTCAATTTCCATATTATTTTATTATACACATTTGTTTTTCTTATGTAGAGCTCTAGACCTCTATCAAGTTTAACCCCTTCTGTACCGGTGACGTACTTTGCATCGTATTCTGGCAACTATTAGGCGTCTTTATCCAGCTTAAGAAGGATTTGTGGTAGGTAAAAGGGTTAAATGGGATAGTCTATAGCCTTTCGATTGCCAGAGGTCCTTGGGAAGCTGACACAAAATAATCAAATAGTTAACAGAATATAAGAAGGATTCCACCAGTACATAAGGGGTTAAAAACATCCCCAGAATATATATATATATTTTTGTTTTGTTTTTGTTTACAGTATACTGTATATCTGCCCTTCAACTGCTATGAGAATAAGGTCAGTAGGACAACAGTGAACTAATATACGATCTGTTGTGGCCAGTTACCATAGGGCCGACATTTGGGTTAAGGTTAGCTCATCCGACGTTGGGGGGGTTAGTAGGATAGTTGGGTTAAGGGGAGAGGGGGCGTTTTTCTGGACTCTTTTCTCCCTCGTGTTTAGCCCCATTAGTTTTCAAATGTCAAGATGTTCGGCCCTTTAGTTTGGCGATTTTAACACCTTTCGCCCCATTTCTTTGTCAATATTAAGGCCTTTCGTGCTATTTAGGTGTCGAATATTATTTCTGGCGAACGATGGCGAGCCTGTAATTTTGTCCCGTCTGATACAAGTTCGGATAAAATCTGGTGACGGGTTCCTCCATTTCAACCACTAAGAAAATAAATAAGACAAATAAATATATCAAAAGATACTTATACCCATTATCCAGAGGTCGATTTTCTGTGGGCGAGTGATAGCGACCCTGTAACTTCAAACCACTAGGAAAAGAGAAAAAGAAGTGAAAAAAATAAATATACACCATTCAAGTGTCTATTTTTTGTGGGCGAGCGATAGCGAATCAACATAATTCTATCGAAACATTTACAAATTTAGCTTGACGGAGGTCTGAGTTTTTTCGTAGTTAGAAGGAAGTTTGCGTAGGCGTTTTTGTTAGCCTAGGACTCAAGACGCACTACAATAGGTTCCATGTCATCTCAACCAGTGCCAAATTAACCCAGATCAACCAAACCAGTGCCAAAATATAGTACTAACCTAACCTAACCAACCGTATTGGTTGATTTGGTACTGGTTGAGAGCTACTGATTGAAATGGTCTACTGGTTGAGTTGACCGGTCAACACTACAATACATTGCTGGAAAGGCTGCACCAATACAAATCTTCAATAACATTTAAACAAAATATCAAAAGAACCCATAAGACGCCGGACCAACTAAGGTGAATACGACGAAACTAAACTATTATAACCTATTAAATCCTAACCATATACCTGAGTGTTGCATTCTGGCAAACATTTGACGATTTTATTCAGTTTAGGAAAGACCTCCAGCCCTAGGGATCGAATGGGGTAGCCGCTATCCCAATGAACCCTTTAATAACTCTCACAGATCCTTCCTATGACCAGTAAAATCCTATATTATTAGCTTTATATGAAGCAATGCGTCATACTTCTGAAAGGGTTAATTGTAATATTGTCTTTATAATTCATATTATCACCAACCCACCAATTAACTTACAAATAAACATAATTAACCCTTTGAGTACCAGCGACGTGTGTTATATTGTATTCTAGCTATATTTTGAAGATATTATACAGCTTAGGAAAGATCTGTGGTAATTACAAGGGTTGGTTGAGACACATTGAAGCCTTATTATTGCTAGAAGTCCTTCTTAAGCTACATAAAATTGTCTTATTATTGCTAGAGATCCTTCTTAACTTTCTTAAGCTACATAAAATTGTCTAATAGTTGCCAGAATATGATAAAAAGGACGTCTCTGGTACTGTTCGGGTTAATGAAATCAATGAAACTAATGAATACATGTGGTAGGCTACTCCAAGGATGAACTTAATCGTGAGCATATTAATCCTCTTTCAATAATGACGGTAATGAAAGCTTCAACACCTCACAAAATAAACTAGTCATCTAGGATAAACTTTTCCAGTATATCCCTAATAATATATGGGCTATATTTATACATTACACGATGGAATACAAGGCTAATGTACTTTACCTTTGAGCCAATTTGATTTCCACATTGGCCAGCTTGAAGATGAACGATTTCCCGCATTTTGTGTGAGTGGTTGGTTGTGTATGGATTAGTAGCCTGTTGTTCCCTCGGCCTGCTACCTACTACTGCTGCTGCTACACTGAGGGACTGTGAGGGGTGGGGGAGGAAGAGGTGATGGTGATGGTGATGGTGGAGGTGATAGTGGTGATGGAGAGGAGGAGGAGGTGGTGGTGGTGGTGGTGGTGGAAGATCGAGGTGGTGGTGGTGGTGGAGTGGGTGGTAGTGGTAGTGGTGGGGGAGGTGGAGGAGATGGTGGAGGAGATGGTGGTGGTGGTGGTGGGGGTAGTGATAGTGGAGTAAGAAGAGCTAGTGGTGGAGGTGATGATGATGATGGTGGTGGCAGTGGTGGTGGGGATGGTGGTGTGAAGAACAGCTTCTGGCAACTTTACCAGTATAGTTACTGTCGCGCACTGCCACTTAAATATGAATCAATATATTGCACATATACGGACTCAACTGGGACTGACAAAGTGGCAGGCAAAAGCACAGCTGATTCGTTAATCCATGTAGAATGCACGAAGAATGACAATAATTAAATACAAAATCAAGCTACACTATACCGTTTTATTTCAACTTACAGTAAATTGAACCCCTTGGCAACTAATTGTTTAATACTTAATGGAAATATATTAAACTGCACCGTCTCTGCGTCCTATTACTGCCAAGTATTCATAATTAGCAACATATTTCGACAACAAATCTTGGAAATAGCCGAGTAATTAAGATGGGGGCGAGTTAATTTACCGCCAGCTGGAAAGAAAGACTACAGATGGTAACCGTGCCATTAACACTTACGCTGCGGGCATATTTCCGCTATTTTAGGGCTCATTCAGGTACTCCTGAATTATTGAGCAAGTGTCTGAATGAAATTAAATGGATTCAGCCAAAAACTAGAAGAAAATACCTTCAAAATTACACCAGAACGAACTTCGTAGCGCGCGGGGTTAATCCGCAGCGCTACCATAGACATCGGCAAGTATTCACAAATACTGAGCGAATGTCGCTAATATCGTGCTACATTTGCCTTTGGCAGCGTTGCATGTCTAGAGGGACATGGCTAATATCCCTCATTTCCGCAGCCGCCTGGCTGGAGAGCGGATGCGGGGCTGCCGCGCTCCCGTTCACTCGGACTCGTCTCCACAGGAAACGACAGGTGAATATGACCTGTTACACTTACCGTCCTAGAAATGATAGGTACTGTACTCCTTTCCCAAACACGAAGAACAGGAACGTAGGCGAAAAGAGTCATGACCTGTAGCCAAACTTCTTACTAAATAAGAGAATCTGAAACGCAGAAGGTCCTCCATGAAGAGATCAAAACCGCTGAACCCACCCAATTGGGTAGCCGAACAGCGGGCCCCACAACAGCTAAAAGAAGCTTCATGCCTATACTAGCTAATAGACATAACACAGGGGGTAAAAAATCATAAAGCAACAATAGGGATCCTTGCCTTATCACAGCGAAGGTCTCCCGAGCTAATACACCCACAAAAAAACTCTGAAGGCGTCTCACAGGATGGTGTACATATCCTATCTAGCCTAAAAACTACCCTAGCTCATCACAGAACAAATACAAATGAGCAAAATGACTCACAAGTCCAGAGGTAGGGTGAAAGATGAAGAAAGGGGTACACCTCCGCACCGAGAGACGCCTAGGAGCGAAGAAGAAGATGCGCGGCTTGGACGCTAGATGACGCGGCTATAGAATATCAGAGTCATGGGAAGCGCAGTGCTGATAAATCAAGTTTATTCTTTTTATTTCTTATTTTTACCATATTTTTCATCATTTTTTTTCAGTAGTGGCATCCACATCATACATGGAAGTGTCCGTGAGTGTTTTGAGCGTTCGCTCACGATGATATGGTTAATCTCTATTGTTTGAGCTCCTAGGAGGGACATTTGAAATGGCGTGCCATAGGTTCAAAGAGAGGCCATAACTTTGTTAAGGCAGTTCGTCATGATTCCGGGGCCACTACTAAATATTATGTTTTCATTCTTCCCTTCAAGACTCAAACCTATATTCTTCTATGGTAAAGATGATACCTTTCACCAGGAACAAATAAAAAATTAATGATAGAAAAAATATAACAGATACTGTATTGTAGTACAATTATATATACTAAAAATACATACACAGTATTAGTTAACTAAATAGTTCAAGTATATCACAAATTGCATGAAATATTAAGAAAGAATTTGATCATCAAACATAGAAAGCTTTAAAAATAATTAGAAAACATTTCAATAACAAAACATTGTTAACTTACAAATAACAAAATAAAAATATTTATAATTTTCAAGAGTATAATGAATCAAAAACTAAAACTTATTCTTCACCGCTTAACCCCTTCTTTACCGGTGACGTCTCTTCGATTTTATTGTAGCTATTCTTAGACGATTTTGTGCAGTTTAAGAAGGATCTGTGGTAATGTAAAGGGTTAAGAGAGATACTTTGAACCTATTAATTGCTGGAGGCCCTTTTTAAACTGCACAAATATCGTCTAATAGTAGCCAGAATAAAGTTAAAAAGACGTAGCCGGTACAGAAGGGGTTAACATATACTAAAAAAATAAATAAAGTAATTATCACAAGTTCATGACCAATCACAAACACATATAAAAAGCTAAGGCATGTCCGTGTCCAAATATAAAACACCCACAAAGGAAAGAACATTAATAGAAAACTAAACCTTAATTTGCCAACACTACACAATTAGCAATTTAGCACAATGGAAAATGGTCTTTGGCCTTGATTACATATACAGGTATATATTGCTGATTATATATATATATATATATATATATATATATATACCCGGTATATATATATATATTACACCATTTGAGAGAGGTGGTGTCTAGACACATCTTCTTGGGATATCTTTGGGATATCTTAGGAAAACTTTCAGATCAGGTACAGGAAGATATGGTAGATTCTAGACTAGACTAGATACTAGACTAGATTATTGACCATGTAAGGTATGGTGGCTATAGACCCAGATGGACAGGATTTGGCTCATCCTTTATGGCAGTGGATGAATTGGGTAGGAGGGAACCCAGGAAGAGGCACAATTCTATATTTCACGAATGTAGTGAGCTATGCAGATCTGTGTGAAAATGGGTTCTGTGTAGCTCAAGATATTACAGAAATAATGAATTCAAGCTCCTGTGTTTCCCTTCCACCCAAATTATGAATTCATATTATTTATCACCAACCCACCAATTCATAATTATATCTCACCAACCCACCAATTCATAATTATATCTCACCAACCCACCAATTCATAATTATATCTCACCAACCCACCAATTAACTTATAAATAAACCTAATTAATGAAATCCAAGAACATTAAAACGATCAAGGTTAGCTAATATGGTCTGGTAAGGGATCTGCCATGTGTGGGTCAGTAGACCTTCTGCAGATTATTGTGTTCCTGTGTCCTCCACCTCTTTAATAAACTACATAAAAAGTTCACTTAATTATAATGTAAAACTTGCAAAATAAATCAGGTATAATTGGCCAAAATACAAAATTAATTAAAATGTAAGCAAGAGGAGATAGGTTACAAATGTGGTGAATTTTGAGTGTGGCAACCAAACCGGATGGTTGTAGAGGATGTGTCCTTGGATGGTCCACAAACTTCAGCTTAGAATATCAAATGTTACTAACTAATAGTCATATACTTGACTATCTCGACCATTCCATATAAAATAAAAACTCTGGAATTAAATGTTAATTAGCATCTTATTTTTTCTGCCTTTTCATTGTGCAAGTCATATGGTTTCATAGTTTAAGGGTAAGAACCATTAGCTTGTAGCATGATGAATTATTTTGTATACAGGTCTAAGCTAGAGCACTTATCATATTAACCTGGAATAAATTAAGTTAACTATGCCTATCAAAAAAATAACAAACAGGAACTTACCATAATGGTTGAGGTCATTCATTCATTCAATCATTCTGATGGATTTGAAAATAAGATTGCACTATTACTTAAGTGTTGTTGTCGTTCCCTAGACTGCCTGGTTGAACAGTCCTGATTACCTAAGTGTTGTTACTAAAGTTTGTACACAAAATAATGAAACCGTTACTTGGTCAATCAGAAGAGCTTAAGATGGATGACAAACAATATTTTATACAATAATGTTAAACTAGCTCTTGGGCAGAGTAAATATATTCAGTCATTCACTGTTCTCTTAGAACTATAAGAAAGTCTCATCCTTTAAATAAGTACTTCTCCAATTGTAGAAGTAAATAAATTTGAACAAGTGGCTGAGCTATTTATTAACCCTTTCAATATGGTGACACTAATACATTTTTTCTCTCAATACTTACATACGTTTTTTTCCTTCTTTTAGTATTAAAAGGTTTAAAGTTAGATCAGCTAACTCTAACTCTGATATTTCTTCCCAATTTGAATAAACGTCAACAAGTAGCGGGAAGGGCTGGTCCTATCCAGAGTGAGGTTTGGCATCCTCTACCCAACCTTAGCCGTTTATGTCCATCACTTTTACTGCCCTACTTTTCCTTCTGGGGGCAGGGGGTAAGGAATCCTCCTCCCATGGTAAAATTCTCTTGCTCGACGAGGGAACGCAAAAGTGATCCCGGATTCTAAGAATTGGAACCTTAAATATTGTTTCAGTTCGAGCTCTGTCTCAAGTTGGCCACCCCCAGCTATGGGGTTTGTGCCTGAGTACATACATACATACATACATACAAGTAGGTAAAGTGTAAAACAAATTAGTGTGCCGTGCCGTCACAGCACACTAATTTGTGAACGGCACCCCATAATATTAAACACATCATAGAAGACTGCATTCCACACAATCACTTACGCCAACAACATAATATACACTCCTTGAGAGCCCTGTGGGAAAGCCCGATCGTGGCCATTGCCTATCCTTAGGGACTCGGGGATGTTCGGCCTGGCAGCTTAGGGAACGACAACGACAACAACAACAACAACAACAACAACAAATTAGTGTCATATGATTGACAAGGTTAACAAGCTAAATGGTCATAGGATCTTGAGTGAGTGACAGTTAACACAAAGACCTTGAGGGGTGGAGAGGGTACACTGTTGACAAGTCTGAAACAAGAGCGAGCAGATTATTAACTCTCGGAAGATACCATGATGCACTTCTTTTCTATTTTCTGGCTATTATTAAACGATTGTATTCAGATTAGGAAGACTACAGGGAAGTCAAAAGATTAACTGATATAGTCTTTACACTATTAATTCCCACAAATCCTTCCTAAGCTGAAAAAATTGTCTAATAATAGCCCAAATAAACTGTCAAAACACGTCATAATCTTCAAGGGGTTATTATTCTACATAAATATTAATTTTACTCTTAACTGTTATATTTCATTAATTCCAAAATATAAAAGATACAAACAACAACAAAAATTGAATGGGTGTTGCTCACAGGAATATCCACAAGCAATGCTAGTAAGCAACATCTTTGCCATTGCATCTGCAGGTCTGATTCAGTGGACATTTATGGAGTAATAATTTGTGTTTAATAAAGATAGCTTAGAATAGGTTAGAATAGGATATATACACTAGGTTATATTAGGGTAGGATAGGTTCAGATACTTTAGTTTCAGTAAGAATAATTAACCCCTTCTGTACTGGCGACGGCTTTGTAATTTTTCCTAGCTATATTTTGACGATTTTGTGCAGTTTAAGAAGGATCTGTGGCAGTAAAAAGGGTTAGCTTAGATAGTTCGAACCCTGTTAATTGCTGGAGGCCCTTTATAAACTGAATTAAATCATCTAGCAGTAGCCTGAATAAGTTAAAAGACGTCGCCGGTACAGAAGGGGTTAATAAAAGTTAAATGTGTTGATACCTGACAGTGTGTGTGTTGGGCGGGTTTACAGCAGCCACAGATCAGACAATGGTTGCGCGGCCCCAATTGTTGTAGGTGTATATGATGAGAACACCACGAGTAGCTGACCTCCGCCCCACACCACCCACACCTAGAGGCCCCGGGGAGGATGTGTAGCAGCTCCCGGGACGCACCACAGCACGGAAACACCACGCACGACCACAGCAGCGAACACAAACTATCAACCTGGTGTTTACCGTTAAAGGAGAAGCACACCTCTGGCTAATTAATTTTTGTTTAATAAATTACTAATACAGTGGAGATTGACGAATAATAATAAATGATTAACAAATAATAATACAGGTAATAATAAATGATTAATAATAAATGATTAACAAATAATAATAATAATAATAGTAATGTACCGGTAGCCTATGTATGTATGTAGCAGTTATGGTGATTTCTTGTTACTGCCTCATTGTAGCACAGTTAAGGCTGGTGTGGTGTGATCTCGCCTTCGAGGGCGATTTTGTTGAGTCTTGCTGGCAATGCTGAGACACTGTTAGCGCTATACCAACATTGGCCACTGTGATGACATGATGGGGCTGTGTTGTTGTTGTTGTTGTTGTTATTGTTGTTGTTCCCCAGGCTGTCTGGCCGAACAGCCCCAAGGTCTCGAGCAAGACCAAGGCCATAAACGAGCGCCCCCACAAAATTCTCCCTGCTTACCACTAACAAAGCCCGGGTGACCGAAGCCACTCCAAGGCAGGGAGCTGAGGAGGGTGCGGAAACGCCCGGGAAACCAAAGCCCCACCCAAGGCCCTGTGCCCCTCAGCAATTATGAAGGGAAAGTTGAGGGGTAAGGGAAAAATGTGACACTTTGGCTCCCAATCTGCCAACTTCTAAGTTGGCAGTAGGGAGGTCAATCCACGGAAAAGACGCCGCCACTTGAGATCTAGAAGATATATAAGTAAAAGGAACAGTCAGAGTAAGCTATGGGTATGGCAGAGATCGCTCAGTTCTCACTCGGATAGACCAGCCCATCACCACATGACTAGAACCCAATCCTCTCAGCATTAGCTAGGAAAGGCCCTAGAAAGCCGCCTTTGGCGGGGGGATAGCTCCCCTATTTCAACTCCTTTCGGGGTTGGGCACCCGCCCAACTGTGTTGTGGCTGTGTTGTGTTGTGTTGTGTTGTGTTGGGCTGTGTTGTGGCAAGTCTTTATTGTACTATACTACAGGGGTGGCCGACTCAAGACAGAGCCCGAATAGGGACATCACAACAGAAAACAATGAACACACAAAAACAAATACAAATTCACAACAACAAACCAACAACAAACCGAGACCTACCGTATGGGAGTAAATGTTTTGCATGAGGCAGTGGTCGTGTCGCGCGGCGTGAACGTTAAGGCCCAGGAGGTGCAGGTGGTTGAGAGGGTTGTCACAGGCACGACACCGACACACGCCAGGACCGCACAAACCACCACCACGAGCACAGCCACACCACATCTCTCTACACAAACAATATGAACCTTAACCCCTTCTGTACCATCGCCGCCCTTTTCACTCTAGTCCGGTTATTAGACTATATTATTCAGTTAAAAAAAAAGGACCTACAGCAATTAACAGGCTTCGAACTATCACACTTAGCCCTTTTTACATCATCAAATCTGACACCCCGCTTCCGGAGGAAGCACCCCAAAAGGGATGGCAATGGCAGAAACTGCCTCCAGGCTCCCAGACATGCCCCGACTGACCCACTCCACAGTGCCATTTCCACTAAGTGGATTATGACCATGAACACTGAAGGAGCAGACCCAGAGCAGTCCCTCACCCGGATGGCAGTTCCACCACTGTTTTGCTATTTGATTTACCCCAGTGGGACCCTGGCTGGAAGCATACCAAGAACAGAGATTTTCTGAAGATAGGAACCAGTGGTCCACTGCTCCAGAAGCTGATTGCACCACCAAAGTAGCGGGCGATGGGGTCGCCGCATCCCTGCGCCTTTTTTTACTACCACAGATCCTTCTTAAACTGCACAAAACTGTCTTAATATAACTAGAATAAAATTTAAAATATTGCGGGTACAGAAGGGGTTAAAGGGGAGTAACACTGTAATTATTCCTCATCTAAAGTGGTCATTACGTTCATGAAAAACAAGACTTTAGAAGGAACAACTTTAACTGAAACCATTATATTATTTTATTTCTTGTAATTATGCACCATTTTTATCCGACTCATGACTTAATAAGGAGGCATAATAAGTTAATTGTGTTCCCTAATTAGTGAACAGTGTAATAATTAATGCATTTAATGAGAAGACTTGGATTGCAGAGTGCCTGTATACTTTAACCCATGGACTGCAAATAAATGGACAAAATAAATGGTCAAGTTGAGGGAGGGAGGTGGGGTGGGGTATAAAGGGGGAGAGGAGTGGAGGTTGTGGTTCAGGGAGATACTACTACTTTCTCTGTGTCACCCAATTTTGAGACATTTGCCGGCACTGGCACGGTATTTGAAGGGTTCTTTTTACACGTTTAACACAATTACTGCGGAAACTGTCATATGACAATTGCTTGGTCTGCACTGTACCCTACGGGGGCTTTGAACTAAAAGTGCTGGGATATTTCTCAAAATTGGATGACACATAGAAAGTAGTGGCACCTCACCATACCACATCCTCCACTCCTCCCCTTTCTACATCCCCCCCCCCCCTTTTTTTTACACAGGTGTCACTAGTTCATGGGTTAAGGTATTCTCCATCGTAATACCCCCATCAAAGTCCTCCCCATACATTATACTGACCGGCAGGAGCGCACACAGCCGCAGCCTCCCTCCACATAGGGCGATGAGGGGGGAAAGGGGAGGCCGGTGGTAGAGGTGAACGGCTGAGGCAACAGCACTCCCTGCAACAACACCAAAACAACAACATTAGGGTGTCAAACTGGAGCAATTTTGTTTTAAGACTTGAATGAATATGAGATGAAATACAAGAACATGAACATAAAATAGCATTGTTTTGGATCTTTTGTACCCTATGTGGTGGATTGTGTTCTTTTGTACCCCATGTGGTGGATTGTGTTCTTTTGTACCCTATGTGGTGGATTGTGTTCTTTTGTACCCTATGTGGTGGATTGTGTTCTTTTGTACCCTATGTGGTGGATTGTGTTCTTTTGTACCCTATGTGGTGGATTGTGTTCTTTTGTACCCATGTGGTGGATTGTGTTCTTTTGTACATGTGGTGATTGTGTTCTTTTGTACCCTATGTGGTGGATTGTGTTCTTTTGTACCCTATGTGGTGGATTGTGTTCTTTTGTACCCTATGTGGTGGATTGTGTTCTTTTGTACCCTATGTGGTGGATTGTGTTCTTTTATTTATAAATTATTTTACTTAAGCGTTGTTTCCACAGAGCGATTTTGATTAGTTGTTTTGTCTTTTTATTGTGTTCGTATAAGTTTTGGTTTGTTTATTTTGTAAGTTTTACATTACAATATCACTTCCAAAGATGGAGGGAGGAAACTAATGATGTAAGTATATACAGTACTCTGGTAAAAATATATATAAATGAGCAAATAAATAGGCCCATCCCCCCTTAAATATAAATAAGACACCCACTCATACCTCTTCCTCTGCTTGTCATCTGTGGAAAATAGTTTATTCAATATAATTATATCTATCTATTTACTCAGGACCAATCCCCACTATTCCTATTTTTGTTTTCTTTTCCCCTCTTTTTTTTCTTTTTTTCAATATAATTAGGCCAACAAAATCTTGATCACAAACATTAATAACTCATAAATGGCTAGAGCAATCGAGCTAATATGTCTACCATTTGGGAAGTGTCAGCCAGGAAATCTATCTATCTATCTATCTATCTATCTATCTATCTATCTATCTATCTATCTATCTATCTATCTATCTATCTATCTATCTATCTATCTATCTATCTATCTATCTATCTATCTATCTATCCATCTATCTATCTATCTATCTACTCTGGCACAAACCCCACTGTTATAATGTAAAACTTGCAAAATAAACAAAGACCTTATCAAAATCGCTATGTGGAAATAACGCTTTAAACAAATTAAATTATGAAATATAAGAACATAAAACCACAGCAAGGGTTGTCTCTCTTACAGGGAATAGGTCCACTTGGGAGTATTTTGTGTATGGCCACCCTTTTAAAGGGGAGAAAGGTGTCCGGCAATAGATATATACTGTAGATAGATAGAAAACCAAAGCCTGTTGTTGACTTACCTGCGCCTGCGAGGAACACATGACGGGGGCCACAACACGAGTACTGGTGGCTGTGTTGTGAGGGGAGAGGGAGGGAGCCATCATCACCACCCCCCTCCCTGGCCCCTGTCCCCCCACAGTACCGGTTAGAGGGGCCGGCATGGCTCCCACAACAGAATTATGGCACACCTTCAGGCATCTCTCTATGTGGGGTTCTGGCACAGTTTCTGTAATAATAATAATATAAATGCAGAATGATAGCAATATACTTTAAAAACAAACTTATATGTAGGATTTGTTTTTTAAATTTTGCCTGTAAGTGTCTAGGTGTATTTATGTATCTTGTTCAGCTTCGGCTAACCTATTTTCACTGATTGTACATTGCGTTGCTGGTAATGTGGGTTACATACATAATCAACGCATAACATGTGTCCCTGGGGTCGAAGGCGTTAAATGAGCCGACATTCTCCATAGCCTGACCGTTCAACCTCACCTCACACTATGTGGCTGCACCCCTTTCAAAGACCATAACCTTGGTCTTCCCCGCATTTACCTTCAAATTCCGTTTTTCACACACTGTTCTGACATAAAACCTTATTTGACTGCCATTCATTTAATTAAGTAACACCCCGTTCTTAACAATGATCATCAATTACAAACCCCAATGCACTTGAATAAACTAATGAAAGCATATGGTCCTCCCGGGATTCAAATTCACGACATCACACCCAGAACATAAGCATCTAAACCATTACACCACCAACAAACCAGAGATGGTAAGAACTTATGTGATCAACTGTACATACCCTTTATAATGGTGCGAGTAGAGGTGGTTAGAGATGGTGGCAACGACCGTGGTAGAGGATACTGTAGTGGTGGTGGTGGTGGTAGTGACAGCCCTGGTGGTGTCAGCTTAGGTAGAAAAGATGATGGTGGTGGCAGGGAGGTCATTAGTGAGGATGGAAATGGCAGTGCTGGTGTTGGCTGGGGGAATGTAGATGTTGTTATTGTTGTTGTTGGCGCTCGCTTAATTGACTGCCAGAGTGGTGGAAGTGATGGTGCTGATTGGGGCAGTGATAGAGATGGTTGTGCTGGTGGTAGTGGTTGTTGTAGTGATGACGCTGGTTGTAGTAGTGGTAGTGATGGTTGTGGTTGAGGAAGTGTCAGTGGTGCTTGTGGTAATAGTTGTGGTAGTGATGATGGTATTTGTAGAGGCAGTGATGTTTGTGCAAGTGATGGTAGAGGTAGTGATAGTTGAGGCACTGATGGTGATAGTTTAGAGAATGGTAATAGTTTTGGCAGTGATGATGAGGATTCTGTCAAGGATAATGAAGGTTGTGGCAATCCAGACGATAGTTGTGGTGGTGATGGTGACAGTGATTGTGTGGGGAGTGAAGAGGATATTGATGTTGAAAGGATAGGCAACGCAGGTGGGACTAGAGGTTGTAGTGGTGGTGATGGTGGCAGTGAATGAGACAGTGGCGGTGGTTTTGGTAGAGACTGCTTTGGCGATGATGATAAGACCCCTATGACTGAAGAATGCGAGGGGGTGGAAGAAGGAAGGGTGTGTGTGGCATTAGACTGCGAAAGTGAGGGATCGTGGTCGGTCAATATGGGAAATGAATCTAGCCGCGGGGTGGTGGCGTGTGATGGCATAGTGACCGTGTGTGGTAGTGTGATGAAAGTCTGCGGCGTGGAGGAGGTAAGAGTGTGTGATGGAGTGGTGACCGGGAATGAGATAGTGGTGAGAGTACCAGAATGTGGAAGTGTGGTGATAGGATACACAGAAGAAACAATAGGATGTAAGAGACTGGTTAGTATGTGTGTTGACGTGGTGACAACAGGGAGAGTGTGTGATAGGGTCGTGACAGGGAATGAGGAACTGGTGAGTGTGTTTGCTAGTGCGGTGACAGGGAGTGAGAGACAGGAGAGAGAGTGTGTTGATGTACTGAGAGGGTGTGTTGATGTGGTGAGTGTGTGTGTTGGCATAGTGACAGGGAGTGAGATAGAGGGAGTGACAGAGAGGGCCCATGAAGGAGTGTGGCCGTGAGAGATAGGGAAGGGTCGGGCCAGAGAGCGGGTGAACCAGCTATTGAACCCTCGTAGGCTGTCCTTCAGGCTTGGTCCACGCCCACGCTCCAACACCAACTGTATTCGCACAAAAAAGGACTACTGTATAATTAAAATATAATAAATTAATAAATGCAAAAACAGTCATAGTCACAGTTTTAACATCAGTTTGGTGAGTTAACAAGCAAAGAAATATTACTATCAACAACTTACTAGCTCCAATTTACCCAACAAAATTGCCCCCATCAACCACACCCACTGTTTGAGGTCGGACCCAGGGACCTCAGTACAATACAACAGAACTAACACACCTCCAGGAAACCAGTTAGACCCAGGGTGTATCTTTCTAAGACAGCAGGGTGCCATGAAGCAACAGTGGAGACATTTTAGTAAGGCACATGACCTTGCTGACCCCAACCACAGTTATCAGCGGTGAACATGGCCTTTGCTCATAGGGAGCGTTCTATACAAGGCAGCAGGGATTTGTCATTCCCAGTTCTCACTAGCATTTGCATAAAGGAGCATTCCGTACAAGGCAGCAGGGAGTATGTTCCGCTAGTTAACCCAAGATAGGGTTAACTAGTAGGTACGAAGTATTGAAGCTTTCACCCACTGTTAGCACTGTTGGTGTCCTCCCTAGCAACTCACATAAGGCAGGGAGGCTACCGTACCCCAAGAAAATTAAATAGCAACCTACTACCTATAAATAAATCAAACTAAAAAGTATTACTCCCTTTTTTCAGAAGGAAAACTTGCGACAGAAAATTTCTGTTGTCTTTTGTGCTGCTTGAATACTAGAAGATGTGGATAGGTAGAGGCCTCATAGCCATGGTGCTCCACTGCTATGCCCCAGTCCTACGTCCCTTTTCTTGACGTCAAGCTGGTATTTACTTACATCTATACTACTCACATACCAAATTCATCATACACTATAAGTCAGTACCACCAACATATCAGTCCGTTAGGTGATTGGCTGTCCTTACTCAAGCCTTCTATTCTTTGCACGTGGCAATCTCATTGGGATGCTCTACCCTGCAATAATAAACTCTGTGCAATCAAACCTTCTGTCCGTCCTTGGCCCTCGTCTTCCCGCTCTCACAGGTGTGAGGAAGTTTTACTAACTAGACTTAGGATAGGCCATTCCCGGCTGACTCACGGTTATTTGATGTCCACTCCCCGCACTCCGCCCCCTACCTGCTCCTCCTGTCATTCCCCTCTAACTGTTCGCCATGTCTTTGACTGCCCAGATACTGCCCGTCTGCGTACGGTTTGTTTTGGTACTAAATCATTCACTGACCTTTTATCCGATTCTCCGTCATTTTCCTTCCCCCCTATCGTCCGTTTTTTGCGTCGCCTTAAGCTCCTTTCAGTAATCTGATCCAATCCTTCGGGCCAGACCTATGAGAGTTCCGTATGGAGCTCAGTGGTCTGGTTAATCTGCTCTACATAACTAACTAACTAACCAACATATCAGATAGGACACACATGAATATATAGAAACAGTACAAATTACTTTATGCAGACCCCACATAAAGTGAACCCACCTTGTGCAGTGGGTGTATGGCCAGAGCAGCCTTGATTCTTGAAAGGCGAGTCTGTTGGTCAACGGAGAGCGACGGTATGTTACTGCACTTAGTGGCTCCTCCAGTTGACGCGCTGCTGGTCATCTGAGGTAACAAAACAAAATAATGGGCTGCGAGATACACCATTCCCCTATGGATATACATTCATACATTAAAGACATGTTCTACACAAGTGTAGGTCAGGGCCAGCCCATTAAGAGTCTCATTTTGTGACTCGATGGTCTGGTTAAACTACTACTGTAATTAAAAAAAATATATATGAGAAGGTCAGTGTTTTTGTTCACCATATGGCGGTATTCCAGGCAGCTCGGTCTTTGGCGCCCCTCTTAGTTAGTATTAATGTCTGTCAGATGTTGAAAAGGGTGGGTAAGAGTAGGAACATGCTTGTATATCTCACTCAAAAAGAAGAAATCATGTGTAAATATTGCTGATAACAATTATTGATCAAAACATAATTGGTGCCGAGACATCAATTATTAGGCCGACTATACTACCTGATCCCACACAATTCTTTCCGTCTACCTCTCCTTGCAACTCCCTCCATATTCATAGGATTAGAACAATTATTCTCATCCATCCTTTTACACATGTCCATACCATCTAAGCCTGCTCCTACACTTCTCACTAATTCTCTCAATGCCTAAGTACCTTCTGAGTTCTTTACCTAAGGGTTCTGTCTCATAGCAGACGAACATATCCATCTAGGGAGTCTAGGGGGTATTTTGTACAGGTTGATGGAGGTCGATGGAGGTAACTCAGAAATAATAAAGAGATAACGGAATAAGAAAATAAATACGCCCATCTACCCTTAAAAATCTCCACTATCCCACTCTTTTGCCAATCTCCAGGTACCTTCTCCTCCCTTCTATTATCATCTGTGCTACCATCCGCACCCCAACCTCCCCTGGATAGTGGTTGGGGATGACAGAGGTGCAGGGAGGCGATTCATTCATGCCCACTCCTTTGGTGATCAAGTCGTTTGGCAATAGAGATAGATAGATATTTAGATGAGTGCAAATTTATGTTCTGTTAGATATTTTTTCCCCCCCACTATTCGGGATGTCTCGAGTCGGCCACCCCCAGGGGAAGGGGGGGGGGGGGGGAAGAAGGGGAGAAGGAAAAAAGGGGAAAAAATAAATGGTTATGCAGTCTCGGTTTGATTATGTTGGGTTAGGTTTGTGCATGTTAGGCTAGTTGAAGCTATGTTTAGTTAGATCAAATTAGGTTGTTTAAATGTGAGTAGGTTTGGAGATTGGCCATTTTGGTGGTGGTTGTTTGGACGTCAAACCATATTTCTTACTATAGGGTCTCTTGTCTGCAGTGCCTGGGTAGCTTCCATGGTTCTTCTTCCTCTCACAGACACATGTAGTGATGGCACTGACTTCACTAGGAGGAGAATCTGAAGAGAGATACAGAGAAAATAATCATCAATAATAATATTCTTTTTCCTCCTCTAAATGACAAGACACCCTTACTCCCAGTGGGGGGATCAATGTAAATTTGTGGGGGGATCAATGTAAATTTGTGGGGGGATCAATGTAAATTTGTGGGGGGATCAATGTAAATTTGTGGGGGGTTTGTGGGGGGATCAATGTAAATTTGTGGGGGGATCAATGTAAATTTGTGGGGGGATCAATGTAAATTTGTGGGGGGATCAATGTAAATTTGTGGGGGGATCAATGTAAATTACCTACAAGGATTAGTACTATGCTGATTAATGAACCATCAACTACACCAATACCATCAACTACACCAATAAGGCCAACTAACACAACTTGTTGGTCCATTTTTAATTTATTCATTATTTTTCTAGTTTCCTCCCTAGACCTCCATCAAACTTTAAAAAACATCCATTAGATCCCCCTTGTAGATTAATTTGTACATTTTTTGGTAGAATAACAATTTTAAATACCGAGTGGTCCACACGACGTGTGGTTTCAATCTAACAACCTAATGGTGGCATTCAAGGCAACTTAGATATGGACCAAAGTGACCATCTAATATCTTGTCAGGTAATATCAATGTACAGTATACCCTCGCTAACTCGGACTAATTGGGGGACGACCACTTCCGAGAAGTCCGATTTTCAGAGATGTCCGAAGTCCGACTCTCGAAGAAGATCTTAATATTGACAACAAAATGAGGCGAAAGGTTTTAAAATTGACAAACTAATGGGCCAAACAGCTTAAAATCTGAAAACTAATGGGGTTAAACATGAGGGAGAATAGGGGCCAGAAAAACAAACATCTTCACTTAACTACCAATTATAACTGATGTCAAGGAAGTAGTGAATATAAAAACTGTAGTTGCATATGATGTGAAGGAGCTGCTGATGATATGATGTAGAGTCCGTTCATTCTAAGTTGGGCAGAAATCGTAACCTCTAACCTCTCATAACTCAAAAAGGGCTTGAGCAAATGAGCTGTCGATTTCCACACCAATTCCCTAGCCAAGTCTTCCTATTTGGTAGAAATATTATCTCAATTACTCTAGTCCTTTTTGAGTTATGAGAGGTTATAGGTTACGATTTCTGCCCAACCTAGACTGAACGGATTATAGTAAAGGAGCATCTTTCACAAGGGGATGCCTGCTGGCAAATAGGGTACTCTGAGGAAAGGAATATAGGGAAACTATAGGTTACAAAAAAACTAGTAGGCCTACAGGCCTTCCTCGATTTACGATTGGGTTACGTTCCTGAAAACCCGATCTTAAATAGAAAACTTGTATAACAAACCCTAAAATTAATGGGGTAAATGGGGATGCGTTCTCGGACCAGCCAAAACCCAAACTCAAACACCTAAAAACCTATAACAATATCATAAATTGGGGCATCGGATAGTAAGGGAGACCTTTACTAAATAATGAAACCATACTCTACAACGCTGTATAGGTCTCCCTCACTATCCGATGCCCAGATTTAGGTTATTATTATAGTTGTTTAGGTGTTTGGGTTTGGGTTTTGGCTGGCCTTTGCTGGGTTTGCTATATCATTATTCTATTTAAGATCGGGTTTCCAAGAACGTAACCCAATCGTAAATCGAGGGAGACCTGTATACCATAATAGAGAATTAAAGACACCGTGGAGTTACATTACCTTGTTGTTAGCGATGTTGATAGCCTGGAGTGAGGTGAATGGTATGTGTATGGTGAGTGAAGCCCGAGGGGATGCCGACATTGTTCTTATTGCCTCTCTACCACCACTCTCTCTCTCACCCCAAGCTCCCCCTACCTCATACACAAACTTCCTGAATGATGGAAGAAATTAGGGTTATTTAACCCATTCAGTAACAGGGATGTATTTTTCATCACATTCTGGCAACTATTAGTCGATTGTATTCAGCTTAGGAAGGACCTCTAGCAATAATAAGGATTCAAACTATCTCATCCCAACCCATTTAACTACAACACATCCTTCCTAAGCTGCATAATATCGTCTAAATATAGCTAGAATAAAATATAACACACGTCGCTGGTACTCAGAGGGTTAAGCAGTGAACGGACACTCACCAGTAGACCATTTCAATCAGTAGGTTTCAGCCAGTGTCAACTCAACAAATAATAATAATAGGGTATGTAAAGCTCTGTTTCAAGTCGGCCACCCCCAGCTCTGTTTCAAGTCGGCCACCCCCAGCTCTGTTTCAAGTCGGCCACCCCCAGCTCTGTTTCAAGTCGGCCACCCCCAGCTATTGGGTATGTGCCTGAGTATATATACAGTATATATTTTCTGAAGGAAAGGGAGAGAAGAAAGCTGGATGTGATGGAGATGAGCTGCTTGAGGAGTATGTGTGGAGTTACTCGTAGAGACAGATTGAGGAATGAAGAGATACGTAGGAGAGTGGGGCAGCAGGAACATTTGTCGGCCAGCGTGGACAGAAGGGTGCTGAGCTGGTATGGTCATGTTGAACGAATGGAAGATGAAAGGCTTACAAAGAGAATATGTGAGTCAAATACAAGGGGAGATAGAGGGGCAGGAAGACCCCCATTTAGATGGAGAGACTGTGTAAGACAAGCTTTATATGATAGAGGAATGACTATAGATCAGGCAAGGGAAGTGGTAATAAACAGGAATGAATGGAGAATGCTTGTGAATAGATTTGTGAACACGTGGTCAATTGGGGGAAGGGGTCGGGCGCAAGTTGGACTAGATAATAGTCCATCAGGCGCCTGGCCCGGGGAGACGGTTTATATGAAGGGTGCGCCTGGAAATGTGGTGGGCAGGCTTGTGGTTTCGGCTCCGCTGCATGTCTGCCTGCTGAGATCGGGACCTCTCCGGATGATCGGGGGCAGGGGGAGTGCTGGAGGGACCTTGGTGACCCTGGTCTCTGGGTCTTCTCCTGGATGACCTAGATGTGTGTGAATTTGTATTTTGTTTTTGTGTGTTCATTGTTTTCTGTTATGTTGTCCCTATTCAGGCTCTGTCTTGTGAGAGTAAACAATGGTAGCATACCAACCTGTGGGAGTAAACAATGTGGAGAGTAGCATTGCAGGGAGAGAGCCTGTGTTCGGCCAGAGTGAGGTTACCCACACACACACCAGTCAGGGTCAGGCTCACAGTTGGTGATAGTGGACTGCAGGGTATCGCACCACCACCATCATCTTGCTTCCTCTCTTCCATGTAGGGATCTGAATCTGAATGAAGATATTATTAGGTAAATTGTGGAGTCTTGAGTTTACTTGACAGAATGTAAGGAAGGGGATTACATGCATACAATGGTTTAACATAGTTTTCCATTACATTCATTGAAACGGCTCAGACGAGGTTTCCTTTCCGCAGTTGGAATAAAGTACAATAAAGTCCTGTCACAGCACCGTCCCATCATGTTATCACTTTGGCTGATGTTGGTATAGTGCTAATCGTGTTGCAGCAAGACTCAAGTAAATCCAACTGCAGCACCTGCATCTGCAGTAACTGCAAACCACACCAGCCTCAACAGTGCTACACCAAGACAGTACCATACCAACACTCTACTGTACATTAGACAACTTGGAATTTAGATTAGATTAGAGAAACTAGGCAATGGAAGGATGGGATGGAGTCCAGAGGTTTGAGGACAAACATTAAAAAAAGTTAAACAAGGGTACAGAGGTGGTTAATGGTGAATGGCCATGAACTATAATTATGCAAGAATTGAAGTGGTAGCAAGTCAGTAATTCAACCCAGTGGTGTAAGAGGTTGAGTACAAAATGTGGTGAGAATAACTGATAAATAAATATGTGCAATCATATGGATAGGGCTAGATTAGATACAAATAATTCATGAGAGATATGTAGGCTACAGTAGTTGGAATGTGTGAAAGGTTTCTGCTACCTAGGTACAAGGGTCACTAGTTGTAGGTCTCCTGCCAGTTCCATGGCTTGATTTACAAGAGGCTGCAAATAGTTTAGTAAGCTGTTACTGCTATCAACAGCCAAGGGATGTTCTTTCCTCACAAAAGGGAAAGGTAAGCTACTTGTGTGCTAAGTGTGAGGCTCTATAGTAGTCAAACAGGTAGTAAATAAGGAGGACATACATAGGCTTAAATGTACTGAGCTGCAGATGGTGAGAAAAATGTACGATGCTTCCTTAAAGACAGAATTGCAAGCACAGAATTGAGAAGGTCCCTATGTGTGGAATGTGTTTAGTGTGGAGATACAATAGAAAGGTTGAGATAACTTGGCCATGTGATAAATGAATACTAACAACTCAGTAGGATATTACATAAGATAATTGTTTCTGTGATACCTTTTCCTAATACCAATATCTTTCAGCTTCAGAAAAAACTATGTAGACTAGGTGTTAGTAAAGTAGTAGTAGTAGTAGTAGTAGTAGTAGTAGTAGTAGTAGTAGTAGTAGTAGTAGTAGTAGTAGTAGTAAGGTACTAAAATAGTTTAACCAGACCACTGAGTCTGAAGAGAGATTCTTGGGGCTGGCTGCAGGATTAGGCAATAAAAGCACATCAAGCTGTGAAATAAAAAAAATACTAGAGGTCAGGATCTATCATAAGCAGGTGCAGTCAGATCAAAGGTGAAGCGGCATACTGGCAGACTTGAAGCCAGCAACCAAGCCATGACACTTCCCCACCCCTCCCTCCCTGGATACGCCTGGATGCGTGGTGGTCGCAGCGGGCACTGTGGTGTGCTCCGCTGCATGTCTGCCTGCTGAGACCAGAACTTCTCAGAGAGGTCGGGGGCCGGGGGTGCTGGAGTGCCCTTAGTGATCCCTGGTCTCTGGGTCTTCTCCTGGGCGACCTAAATGCGAGTTATTTTTTATTTTATTTTTTTATTTATTTTTTTATTTATTCAGGCTGTCTCGAGTCGGCCATCCCCAGCTAGAAAACAAATGGGTATGTGCCTGAGTATGTAGATAGACAGATAGCTAGGGAAATATGAGACAATATGACAAGAGGAAGGTCAGCACAGAGAAAGCAAAGGAGGGAGAAGAGAAATGGAAGTGAAAATACTGTAATGGAAAAGGCACTTCGATTCAAACAAGGTGAAAAATGCAGTTAAGACTCAATTCCCAGGTTCAAAAGCCCTCTTGCCACAACAGGGCAGCCATCACAAGGGGGAGGTGTTAAGGGGAGATGGGTCGCTTTTCTGCCCCCTTTCTCCCTCATGCTTAACTCCTTTAATTTTCATATTTGTTGACATTTGGCTCATTAGTATGGCGATTTTAAGACCTTTCGCCCCATTTATTTGTCAATATTAAGAGTTTTTGTGTCATTTAGGTGTAATTTTTTTCCTGGCGAGCAATTGCGAGCCTGTAATATAAGAGGAACCGGCCTTTCGGCCGGTACATTTTTCTATCAAAAAATTTACAAATTTTATCTTGGGGGGTGTTGTTTTAAGCTTGATGGAGGTCTAGGGCGGAAAACTAGAAAAATATTATGTAAATTAAAAAAAATTACCAAAAAGTGAACCATCCCCCCTTAGCAGTTCAATAATAAATTAATACGGCAGCCTTTTATATACTAACCTTCTTCCAATTTCTTCCGGGTGAGAAGATCCAAGGTAGCAGACCGTTGTAAGTCACGTAGCAAGTGCAGTTCCCAGCCGTCTTCACACACACCCTTTTCACTTTCTCCCTTTTTGACGACAGGCTCAGATTTGGTGTAGGAGCTGAGTGGTGCATTAATCTGACATGGGCTTCCGAGGATATTATCTTGCTTAAATTTGTCCATGGAAAAACATGATCCAAACTTGTTATCCTGACTAGATTCCTTAGTGTGTGAGTGGTTGGGTGGTAGTGTGCATGTGTCTCTGATGGTGTGGTAGAGGAGGAGGTAGGAGTCATCACAGCTGAGGGTCTTGTCCAGCCAAGGGGTGGTGGCGATTCTTAAAGTATGCAGATCAGATTCAGAGTTCCACCGTTTGGGTTGTCCTTCAGTGCAGAGTTCCTTTGGTTTACATCGGAAGTGAGGTGCTAGTTGATTTACAGATCCATTGTCTACCTTGCTGTCTAATTTAGATACTTTATTGGGCTTGTGATCAACTGCTAGAAATTTAATGTGGTCAGCTGTGCGCTTATGGGTTGTTGACACTATAGTATTTGAATCTTCTTTACATAAATTACAATCCTCCTTACTGACCTTTTTCCTTCGGTTTCTACCTTTGATTTGCCCCTTGCCAGCCTTGCCTCTTGGTCCATGGTGAGCTCTTTCAGCAAGAGCCAGAGCATCACGGCGCTGAAGAAAAGTGAAACAGGCGGGGCAGTCGTGAGTGGTACAACGGATAACATGATCCCTGAATATAACTCGCAGGTGAGCAGCCAGGGCTTGGGTATGTAAGGTACGAAAGTCATGCACTGTCAGGAACCCCCGCTGAACTGCTCGTTGTGGTAGACTCAAACACTCCACCACAGAATCGGGTAATTCTGGGAATCGCCGTTTCAATTCCTCTTGCAATATTTGTGTCATTTTTTTTATGAAATCTGGTTTAGGTTTCTTAAGTAACAGCTTCCGCTTCAAGTTCTCTACAAAGTCTGACCTCAATGTCTGAGGTTGCTTACCTGCTACTGACAATTTAGTGGAAGAAATAAAGGTATTTACACTTTGCCTTCCATTAGACCTAGCACTGACCATAATCTTGACTGGTTCTGATACTGGCTTTGGGGTAGCAGAGATGGGTATCTTGGGCAGCTTACCAGACACACAAAAGACTGGAGCGAGTTTAGTAGCTCTTGGGGCTACAATGTTTTTGAGACAATATCTGGGTGTAGCTATCCTGTGTGTGTTGGTGGCAAGATTATCTGTTATTAGGATGGTGTTACCAGCAAGGTGTAATGCAGAATCATGTAGAACAAGTCCTGGCAACACTGGTGTTGAACTCCTGGGAATCAACTGTGGTAACTCTTGGCCAGGGATGCGTGATATGGGTAGCTTATAAATACCCGGCACACTGCTAATACCTGTACCGGTATGTGATGGAAGACTTAGTTTTTTGGGGTCACTAGAAATCGGTCTTTTGCTAGATGGTAAAGGCTGAACATTGACAGGAATTTGAGGTCTAACCAAGGCTAAAGGTTTGGACTCGCTTCCAGATGCTTGACTCAAGATAGAAGGAGTAATTTTGGGACCAGTTACTTTATTAATGGGATCTGGAGGTGCAAGAAAAGACTTTATGTTAGTGGGTGCAGTTTTTGGGATGGTTATACTAAGTCCAGTAGTACCAACAGGTAACACCAGATTGTTGTTCATGTCCTGATTACTTCCACCACCACTGGTTACTGGGGTGATCTGGCCTGATGGATAACATAACACACCATAATTTTTCTGCTTCTTGTACTCTGTACTCTTCTTTGGTAGAATATGAGGCTTCTCAGGACGAAATTCTTCTCTTTCTGGCCAATTTCCTTGGCATTGTAAGTGTTGGTTGTTGCTTAAGATAAACTGCAGGGTCTTTGACTGATTTCTAGTTTTAGTTTGGCCACTAGCGGCAATCCTCGGTTGAATGAAGCATCTTCCAGGTGCATTGTTGGCTGGTCTAGTTTTGAAAATCACATTCCGTGGTACCTCAGGATTCTTGACTCTGCTATTGATGACAAACTTGGAGAGCATACTACTAGAGGTTCCCCATCGCCGAGTGTTAGAGTTGGTCACCGGCACCAGGAGAGCTAAACTACTGCTGAAGCCTTTACTCTTCACTACCCTACCACTAACACCTCTTGTCACTGGCTTCTTTATCATCACACTATCACCTTCACCACTCTTTACAACTCTGGCATCACCACTCTTTACAACTGTGTCATCACTACTCAGTGAACTAAGTATGCTATCTTCAGTCATTGCATCCAAGGTAAATTTATTCACACTAGACCCCTCCACCAATGAACTTAGATCTCCTTCATTACTCAGTGTGAACTCTTGTGACTTACCACAATTATTTGTCTTATCTTCACCCGAATCATTGAAAAAAGAATCTAGTAAATCATTGAACTCGCTTACATTACAGTTTTCCTCCCTTCTGGTAGTGGGTTTGGGTTCGGACACTACTGCTAGGTCTGTGGCTTCTGATGTAACCTCCTCCTCAATCCCGTTATTATTAAAAATTTGCTGGTTTGTATCAGAGGATAACATAACATCACTTTTTGGGTCGCTATTAAAGTTGAAGGCAAGACTGTTAAAGATATCATCTGAATTTGAGGAATCAAAGGTTTCTAGGCAGGGTAATAGCAATTCTTCCGACTCAAAGCCTATTAATGCCTGGCTGTCTATTGCTGGCATGGGCTGAAAAACTACTTCAGAACTTAACACACTAGGTTCATATGAATCATCTACATACATGGCTGAAGATGGTGTCTTGGAAACTTCCATAGCTGTCTTTGCTATCAGATTTGCGCTGGGAAAGTCAAAGTCAGTCCGTTCAACATTGCTCAACTGATTCATTCCTTCAACTTCAATGTAATCCTGCAATAGGGTGTCAAAAAATACCTCATTTTGTTGTACCTGGTTAGTAGCCTCAGTCACCTCTTCCAGCAAGTTAGTCAACAAACTATCTGGGCTCTCCATACCATCAACAATACCCTCAGGAAGGATGGGAGCAATTGAGGGCTTGGGAGTCTGAGCAGTCCACACCACTTCACTAGCAACAGACATGGGAGAGGCATAATTCCCCACATTAGTACTCTGGAGAACATCTAAAATTTGATCCAAGGTATCTGTCTCCGTGCTGTGAAAAATGGATGAATGGTGAGGGTGGATATCTGGTATGTGTACAACCGGAGGCGATGGGAGGTGGGTTGAATCAAAGCGAGGGCAGGTCTCTTCCTCTGCTGCTACATTTTCCGGACCTTCTTTATCCTCCGACCAATGCTCGTCACTCAACAGGAAACTCCTCTGCTCTGCCACAGTTTCATTATGCTCAAACTCATTATTCATTCCAAGTAGAGCTTGAAATTCACCACTACCAGTACTGTTAATAAAACTCAATGGGTAAATTTTGTCTGCATCTTCAGGGTAATCAAGACTATCTAAATCTGTCATGTTTAGATCTTCAGGAAGTGCAGGGGTGTCATCACTACATATGGGTGGTATTTTGGGATTGGCAGATTGTACCAAAGAATTTACTAGAAATTTGTTTGAACGACCAGGCTCTTCCAAATTATTAGTATTCGAGATATACTGAAATGAACTGCAATTATCCTGGCCAGAGACACCTACAACCATAGCACCAGTATCTACCACTGACTCAATCAAGTTTTGTGCTCCAGAAATACTGTTGTTATTATCATTCATAATTCTGATGTTATTATCAGCATTATTTACTTTCTGATGTAAATTTGGAGAAAGATAACCATTATCCTGAGACTGTGTGTGATCTATTGTCTCGTTAAACGAAATACCGACTTGGTCAGAACCTGGTTTGGGCAAGGATGCCTTTGGGTGGCAAGCGTATGGTTTTGGTCTTTTGGACAAAATATTACATGTGTATCTTGTATTGCCTCTCGGTCCAGAATCACTAACTGAAGAACTCTTGATCTGTGTGTTATAAGTCTGAGTTTTAAAAGACTGTTGTTTTGGGTTATACTTGTGCTGGCCAATAGTGATGTGAGATGCAGTTGCTGTAGCTTTGGATCCACCTTTCTCATAGCTTGGAAGAAGAGAGACCTTATTGGATTTTTGGCCGCTTGAACTACTCTCTATCACCCGGTCCTCTTCATCATCACCCGTTAGATCAATGATGCAACTTTCTCTACTCTCTTTCTTGCTGTGTCGCAATGTGGATAAGAATTGCTTCACATGTTGAGGTGGCTTCATGGCATCACTTCTGGACATCCTCTTTCTAGTAACTCTTAATATGGACACCTTTTCCATTTTACCGGTAGAGGCTGAAGTAACGGTATCTTCCTGGATCAAGTTAAGAAAGTCTGAAACACTTATGCCCTTTGGCTGGCTCGGGGTCTTCTGAGTCACGGTGACTCTCTCATGCTCACTCCTGGTATCTGTGTTCCCGGAATGGATACTTGCTGAAGTCAAAGTTTCTGGTGGACATTTTCCTATTCGCGGCATAGCCTGCATAGCTCTGAAATGAATTAATGAAAAAAATAATAGAACTAAAAAAACTTCTATTAAATAATCATAAGTAGCCTAAACCCTCATTATCTCGGACTAATTGGGGGATGGCCACTTCCGAAATGTAAGATTTTCCAAGGTGTCCGAATTACCAGTACATCATTGCATGTGAAATTCATCAATATATATGACAAATACGAACATTATTATGTTTTCAGGGACAGTACAGTACTTAGTAATTAATATTAACACAATAGTTAAAGGGCAGAGGCTTGAATTTGTCCTAAAACCACTTAAAATCGAGTGAGAGAACACTGTAAACCGGACACAAATCCCGTCCAACTCGGAAATTTGCCGAGATCTACAGGGACATGTCCGACATGAGACGCCATTCCGAGAGGTACGGGTTTCTGAGTAAAAAGAGTCCGAGAAAACAGGGGTTTACTGTACTGTATATACACTCAAAAAGTAAGTGATTAGTAAGAGGTACAGTTTTAATCTCAAGTCTCATGGAAGCATTTCAGACAGTCCTGTTCTAGGCTGCCTCACTAGGCAAGTTTTTTTTTTTTATCAGATCATAGTTAACCCTTTCCCTGCGGGAGACGTTCTGGAACGCCATGGCAATTTACGGCAATTTCCAGGCTTTAAAAGCCTGTAAAAGTCGTAGAAATCTAGTGTCAGTGGGCGGGACAGCGAGGAGCCCACCTCCGACTGTCAGCACGGCCAGCCGCGCACTGAGGAAAACTGTGGTCTCGGACCGGTCTCAGCAGTGTTGCCAAGCGCTACATTGCTAATAATTAGCGAGTTTTCCCGAATGTTTATGGCAGCGATGCGGGGGAACCCCGCCCGCGAGTTAGGAAGCTCGTTCTAGTGTCATTTTGAAGCTATTTTCATCTAGTTTTTGGCAGAATACATTTAATTTCATGCAGATACTTGATTAATCATTCAGGAGTGCCTGAATATGCCCACAGAGTAAGTGTTAATGGGTTATCAGTCAGTAGCTGAGTCTAATTACCAAACATAGTAAGGCTAGGTTTGAAGTATGAAGTATATTGTGAAGCAAATAAGTTAGTTTTAAGGCCAAGAATACCTTGGGTAGTGGTAATCAAGGGACAACAGTATATCCATAATAGCATAGCTTAGCCAGTGTACAGTCGTGCTAATAAGTGATGTCTCGACACCAATTATGTTTTGATCAATAATTGGTATCAGCAATATCTAAGCTTAATTTTGTTCATATCGAGTGAAATATACAAACATGTTCATACACTTACCAACCCTATTCAACATCTGACAGACATTAATACAGCAGAGAGCAAGCCAAACGTAATGATAGCTGGGGCATTACTTATTAGCGCGACTGTACCCCATGATAGTTCTTCAGGGGCCAGTCATTACAATGAAGGTTAGAACTTAAGAGGCATTACACTGGTAAGTGATGGCCTGATGTAGCCTTGAGGTAGATGTAAGACAATTATCCCAACTGGTTGCCTCTCCTGCTGCCAACCCATTTTAGTCACCTCGGAAAACACCCCACACATTTGAGCATGGAGAAGAAAGAATTATTACAATCTTAGTGTTTTGTGTGATCATAAAAGGTAGGTAAATATGAGACTAGGGTGGTAGACAGGTGGTAACCATCATCCACTCACTTCTATACAGTGCTGCCCTGTAAACCAGTGTAGCTCTACATAAAGTGATAGACACAGATATGTTCCTGTACAATGTTTACCCTGCTGTTTGTCTTCGTTGGGAGGTATTCATATTAGGTGTAGCATAAGTAAGGCCAAGGATATCTGGGTAGAATGTAGAATTCGGGCGTACCGCCAGCCTTGCTTACACTACGCGCAGCGGGGTTGGGATGCTTGCCATCATGTTCCCGTCTATTTTGACTGCCTTTGGATACAATAATATGTTGAGGGGGAGCTTTGCCCTCCCTCACCCCTCCATGACATATTGTCATCATCATATATATTGCCAGCAGGGGGCAATAACCGAAAAAAATTGCCGTCAAAATAGACGCGAACTTAACCACGGCGATCGACAAATGTAAACATAACAACGGCAGCGGCGGCAGGGGGGCGTCGGACGCTTGCAATTATGTTCCCGTCTATTTTGAATGCCATTGGATACAATAATATGTTGAGGGGGGGCTTTGCCCCCCCCCCCCCCCATGACATATTGTCATCATCATATATATTGCCAGCAGGGGTCAAAATAGACGCGAAGTAAACCGCGGCGATCGCCCTATGTAAACAATGACGACCGTACGCCCGGATATCTTAACAGTGGCCCCAAGGAGGGCCACTGTTAGTCACAGTACAGTAAACCCCCGTTTTCTCGGACTCATTTTACTCGGAAACCCGTACTTCTCGGAATGGCATCTCATGTCGGACATGTCCCTGTAGATCTCGGAAAATTTCCGAGTTGGACGGGATTTGTGTCCGGTTTACAGTGTTCTCTCACTCGGTTTTAAGTGGTTTTAGGACGAATTCAAGCCTGTGCCTTTTAACTATTGTGTTAATGTTAATTACTATGTACGGTACTGTACTGTCCCTGAAAACATAATAATGTTTGTATTTGTCATTAATATGATTAATTTCACATGCAATGATGTAAGTCGGACATCTCGGAAAATCGTACATTTCAAAAGTGGCCATCCCCCAATTAGTCCGAAATAACGAGAGTTTACTGTACTAAATTATCTGGTACAGTAGTGGTGAAGTGGCGCTGGATCCGGGGGCTCAAATATAACTTTACAAGTGGGGATTTCCCTCTCTGATTACGCAGCCAAGAGTGCCACCTCTGGGTAACCGAGGCTAACACATGCATGTATTCAATACATACATACATACAAGTTTAAAGACCGCTTTGTCCACAGAGAGTGTGGTTACAGTCTCGCGTCCTAAATGGCAGCTTTCAGGCGACCCTGTCAAGGGATGCCTCTGATGTCAAGTTCTTAACCGGTACTTTGAGATTGAACCGGAGTACCTGATCCCACGACCTTCTAGGTCTATCCCTACGTGCAGCTTCCCATACGTTCACAGTCCAGCATTTCTTCACCCAGCAATGTTCATCCATTCTCTCCACATGTCCAAACCAATCAAGTTGGCTCGTGTGAATCACTTCACTGATACTGTACTCCTAGGCCTAATGCCCAGACGCATTCTTAATGAATGTAAAATGTAAAAATACATTTTAACATTAGGCCTACCAAATTATTGAGATATAAGAACAGGTGGTATAATCCTGTGTAGCGGGTGGACATGTATTTATACTGTATCTCAATAATTTGGTAATGTTACAATATATTTTTAAGTTTTACATTCATAAATAGTCCACTAATATACTAGGTTAGGTTAGGTTAGGTTAGGTTAGGTTAGGTTAGGTTAGGGTTAGGGTTAGGTTTTGGTTAGGTTAGGTTAGGTTAAAGATATTGTTCAATATTTCGGTTCAATGTTATTTTAATACCACAAATTTTATTTATATATTTGAAGATAAATATTGAATCTATATGCTCTAAAGATCATAAGAAAATTTGTTTTAACCCTCGGCAAAACCTAATAAAAAAGTATGGTACTAACAATTATTTTTCGTAACAAGGTTGTCAATACGGTACTTCCAGTTATCGACAGCTCTAAAGATCATATGAAAATGTATTAAACCCTCGGAAAACCTAATATAAAAGTATGCTACTAAAATTTAATTTTCGTAACAAGGTTGTCAATACGGTACTTTCCCGTTATCAATGTACAATCAAAGCTGAACATTGCAGAGTAAACACTGTAGACTTCATCGACTTTTATTTCACCTTCGTATAATCGACAGCCAATTTTTTTATTTTTTTATTTACTAAGGGATTAGTACTCAACCAGCGGGGGTGTGGGGGCAGCAGCCCCCACCCATAATACTAGGTTAGGTTAGGTAAGGTTGTTAGGTTAGGCTAATGTCTTTTCAAATCACAATCGGGAAACAACATCGATCGATAGGCCTTATGGGGAAAATAGGTTTTCCCGAGATTTCTAATTAATTACAAACTCTATATATTGATGCAAATGAACAATTTTGTTTATAAAAAACACTCGGAAAATTTGTGGTATTAAAATAAAAAATTTCCAATATTTCTTAGTAAATAGGCATCTGAAAAACAGTTCTACCCGCTACACAGGATCTTACCGAACAGGTCTCGGGTAGAATGTAGAGTTTGGGCGTACCGCCAGCCTTGTTTACACTACGCGGAGCGGCGTCGGATGCTTGCCATCATGTTCCCGTCTATTTTGATAGCCTTTTGATATAATAATATGTTGAGGGGGGGCTGTGCCTCCCCTCATCCCCCTACGACATATTGTCATCATCATATGCATTGCCAGCAGTGGGCAAATAACCGAGAAAAAAATCGCCGTCAAAATAGATGCGAACTTAACCACGGCGATCGACAAATGTAAACATGGCGGCGGGGGAGGCGTTGGACGCTTGCAATCATGTTCCCGTCTATTTTAAAAGCCATTGGATACAATAATATGTTGAGGGGAGGCTTTGCCCCCTCTCACCCCCACATGACATATTATAATAATCATATATATTGCCAGCAGGGGGCAAATTACCAAAGAAATCGCCGTCAACATAGACGCGAAGTTAACCGCGGCGATCGCCCTATGTAAACAATGTGACGACCGTATGCCCGGAATCTACATCCATCCCCAGGTCTCCCAACTACACAAGATTATACCACAAAGCATTCTTCGTCGAAGTTGTTAGGCCTATATCGTTTTTGATACTATTACCGGTCCACCGGACCAGAAAAAGGTGTAGCTTTGTGTTGGATGCGTGGAAACCGAAAAAAAATATATAGACCTATTAAATCCTTGGTGGTAGCCTACCTGTCAAATAGGTGTCCAGACTCCAGAAACTAAAATCGTACCATAGATAGGCCTATACAGAAATAATGTTACTAGGCTACCCAAATCGAGTTGGAGCCACCGCTAGAATTAGGGCTAGGCCTATACTCAAAACCCAATACCGTATTAGGCTACTGAAAAAACACAAAGTCCCATCACTCTCAGAGCTTCCTTGGGCGTCCTCACTGTTTACAAACGCCTTTATTGAGTAGTAGGCCTAATCGATATTTACCCCCTGCTGGGAACATAGATGATGATTTCAATATCATGGGAGGGGGGGGGGGGGGGGACTGCGGAGGGGTAAAGCCAAAGCCCCCTCTCTACCCTTCTTGTATTCCACGTTGGAATTATAGGCTAACTAAAACCATAGAAGCACTCATTTCTCAAAATCTGGAGGAATGGCGGACAAACTAGATTTTAGGTCACGTATGGGATATAATGTTCTAAATGTACACGGGGGGGGGGGGGGGGGGACTGCGGAGGGGTAAAGCCAAAGCCCCCTCTCTACCCTTCTTGTATTCCACGTTGGAATTATAGGCTAACTAAAACCATAGAAGCACTCATTTCTCAAAATCTGGAGGAATGGCGGACAAACTAGATTTTAGGTCACGTATGGGATATAATGTTCTAAATGTACACGGTATACTAGGCCTATAGGCTAGCCTAGCTTTGTATTAGAGTATTAGGCTAGTCACCACAATATAATATATGTCTTTACCGCTGCATATTAAATTATTTTTCCTTAGACTTTGTGGATTAAATAAGGGTGATAGCGGCCACCTTGGATCAGCTGAGAACTAATATTTTTCATTTTTTGACCGTAGGCCTAGGCCTAGTTTTAGTATTTTGTCATATTCTAGGCTATATCAATACTAACCCTGCGGGGGTCTGGGGGCGGCAGCCCCCAGGTTAGGTTAGGTTGTTAGGTTGTTAGGTTAGGGTAATGACAAAATATGGTTTTAGGGGGCATGTTTTAATATTGCAAAATAATGGGTACCAGTAGCCTAAATATGAATTTCCAGAAGGAAAATTTGGAAAAACACCTTAAAACACACTAATCAATGAAGACACTGATGAGAAAAAGGATTATAATACATAAAACACGTACGTGACCTAAAATCCAATTTGACCGAATGACCGGAATGGCCTAAACATGGAAAATAAGGGTGCGAGCCATTTCCCGGTAAAATTCTAGTTTCACGTACACAGCGACAAAAGGGAGGCGCCGTTGTAAAGGCATAGCTTCCCGACCAACTATGAAGATCAGGGAAATTGCTGGGTAAAAGACGTAATATAATGATAATAAACTACATTAACGACATTAGCCTAACCTAACAACCTTACCTAACCTAACCTAGTATTATGTAATAGGGTCAATATACAGGAGGCGCTACAATATAGGTAGCAAAATTCTAATGGTAGTTTTGGGTTCCTATCATCATATGCTTCATTTCTATATACTTTTTATCCCCGGGAAAAAAACAAAAAATCTTGGGTTTTTTATTTTTGTCTTGGATTTTGTTTTTATTTTGTTTAGGCCTATTAACCTAACCAAAAAACCTAACCTAACCTAACCTAAATGTATTTGGGGGCTATTAGGTTAGGTTAGGTTTTTTGGTTAGGTTAATGACCAAAACAAAAAATTCCAAGAAAATAAATGAAAAATCCCAAGATTTTTTTTTTTTTTTCCCGGGGATAAAAAGTATATAGAAATGAAGCAAATGATGATAGTAACCCAAAACTACCATTATAATTTTGCTACCTATATTGTAGCACCTCCTGTATATTGACCTGTAATAGCTATGGTGCCGCATATGGGAAGAAAATATTATTTTACAGTAGGTATAATTCCTTATAATGCATTTCCGCCGCTTTGGCCATATATAGGAATTAAGTATGGTATATGACAACTCTAAAGTAGCCATAGAAATTTATGAGTATGATGTGAAAGCGAAACTAGAATTAAACCCATTTCCCTATAGGCCTACCAATACTATATTTTCCCAAAATACGTACATTTTCACCAATGGTTCTGGGGAAGTAGCGAGCGGGTCGAAGGAGTCGTTTCAGTTCGAACTTTGATACACTGAAACGAGTTCGTCACGGTTTCATGTGCCACATTCCCATTACATTTGAGCTTTTATATAATTCCAATACTTACCATTTCCTCCTTCGAGTGTTGTTTTCACCCTAAGTAAGACAGGAATAATTACTCACGTTGTCACAGTCAAAATACTCTACATATTAGAAGATTTAATCCTCAAGACAAATTAGATAGGTGAATGACAGACAGTCGCTTCTTCTTCTTTTGAGTCAGGAACTTGATAGTGGCTTGAGCTTGTCCCAAATTTTTCTGATTCCACAGGGCTACTCTCTGCATCGGCGCTCAGAGTATGTTAGTCAAAGGAAAAGTCGGAATATAAGGAAAGTTAGGGGCAATGGAATGACTATACCTAACCTACTTTTCCCATAGAAAAGCATTGTCGTTGTTATGTAGCCTACCGTTTCCGTTTCCTATTGTTTGTAAGAACATAAGAAAAAAGGAAATCTGCAGAAAGCCTATTGGCCCATATGAGGCAGACCCCCTTCTTCCCAATTTGTTCAATGTTCATGCCCATAAGGCCATAACCTATATCCCCTGGACTTCATTTATCTTATAGCTTCCCAAGAACAACTTTCGGTAAGATTAGGAGTAGTGGGCGTACCACTACCAACATACAGCATAACTCATCTATAAAACATTAACCTAACCTAGTATTCATGTAGTACTAGGTTAGGTTAGGTTAGGTTAGGTTAATGTTTTATAGATGATTTATGCTGTATGTCGGTAGTGGTACGCCCACTACTCCTAATCTTACCCAACTGTCACTACAACCTATATCCTCTTATCACTTCATCTATCTGCTGCATGTCTGCCTGCCGAGAATGGAACCTCTCCAGGTGGTCGGAGGCCGGGGAAATGCTGGAGGGACCTTGGTGACCCTGGTCTCTGGGTCTTCTCCTGGATGACCTAGATGTGTGTGAATTTGTATTTTTTGTTTGTGTGTTCATTATTTTCTGTTGTGTTATTCCTATACAGCTGGCTCTGTTTTGAGTCACCCCCCCCCCCAAAAAAAAAGAAAAAAAAAAGAGGAAAAGTGGGGATTGGGCCTGAGTATATAGATAGATAAACTTCATCTATCTTATAGTACAGTAGGCTACATATCTCACTACAACCTACTGTATATCCACTACACTGTATCTATCTTATAGCTACCTAATAACATCTCTCACTATAACCTATCAATCTATCTATTTACTCAGGCCCATTCCCCATTTTTTTTTTCCCGGGGGTGGCCGACTCGAGACAGAGCTCGAACAGAGACAACACAACACAAAAACAATGAACACACATAAACAAACACAAATTCACACACATCTAGGTCACCCAGGAGAATTAAGACCCAGAGACCAGGGATCACCAAGGTCACTCCAACCACGGTATAGTAACATAAGGAGGTAGGCGCATGGCGGTAGTATTGGAACCACGACAGTCACTTGTTTGGGCCTCTGTGACGTCACTCAATGACTCCTGTGTTACGTCTGTGTACCGTCTCCCTAGCCTAAATATGGTCTTCTAACAGGATCGGTATATTGCGTTTTCCACCGAAAATGTAAAGTGACATGGATACGCATAGGCATATATAGTGTGACAGGACCCTAGTCTATTTGCTAAAGTTGTTATTTTTTGCATTTGAAGAATATATATACACGGCTATGAGGTAGTATATAGCCGACGTCGCTTCAAATTTTACCGCGGAAATGCGATGATATTTTTGTCCACCTAATTGCCTAATATGTAGAGTAACGTCGATTGATATCGATAATGTTATTGTAGTAGGACCCAATCTACATGTTAGCATTAGAGATATTTCGAAGATGTTGGTGATTTTCGATTCGTCGGTCGGGAGAAAAGCTAGGCCTAAACGGATTCTCGTTTATCCCTTGCTCAACTTCCTTTAAATTCACGTAGTTTGCTTCTGACACTCATCAACTTTCACCCAGTGATGGCGTGTGAGGGTGTATGAAAGCCTAGGGGATGTGGAGAGATGATTTGTATAAGTATATGGCCAGCTAGAGGGAACATAGATTTCTACGAAGCGAAATGGTGGCTGGGACTCTGAGTTGGTGGGGAGAAGAACGGACGGTGGTGCCCTCTGACGGCCAGAGAGAACACTATAGCGGAGCCAAACAAGCCACGATGGTATACGAATATTTCACTAAATATTCGCTTATAGAATAATCAACGTTATTCCGACAACTATATCTTATATTATGACGGTACCATGGTTGAGCGTGAAGTCACAAAATAAAAATAATTAATAAAAGTCTGTTTAGTGCTTTTTAGAAGCCTTTATGTATACGAGTTCAAGAATTCACTGCGTCTACCTTCTATTGTTACTATACCGTGACTCCAACACTCCCCCGGCCGTCGACCACCCGGAGAAGTTCCGGTCTCAGCAGGCAGACATGCAGCGAGCCGAAACCATGGCAAGCCCGCCCACCACATTTCCAGGCGCACCCTTCATATTTACCAGCTCCCCGGGCCAGGCGCCTGACGGACTATTATCTAGTCCAACTGGCGCCCGACCCCTTGTCCCAAATGACCAAGTTTTCACTCATCTATTCACAAGCATTCTCCATTCATTCTTTATTACCCTTGCCTAATCTATAGTAATTCCTCTATCTTTCAAAGCTTGTCCTACACAGTCTCTCCATCTCAATGGGGGTCTCCCTACCCCTCTATCTCCCCTTGTATCTGACTCACATATTCTCTTTGTAAGCCTTTCATCTTTCATCCATTCAACATGACCATACCAGCCCAGCACCCTTCTGTCCACTCTGGCCGACAAAAGTTCCTGCTGCCACACTCTCCTACGTCTCTCTTCATTCCTCAATCTGTCTCTATGAGTAACTCCACACATATACCCCTATTTCCTATACAATTCATCTGTCTTTGTCCATCCTTTTTTTTTGGGGGGGGGGGTTATTCACTTTTTTCATATTTTCTCTAGAATTTTGTTCATAACCGATCCCATGCCTTGTCTCTCTGTAGGCTATCATTTGAAATATCTAATGCCACCCTAACCCTCTATCGTCACCCCCTTTTATTTCTTCCCACTTTTTCTTCTACTCTGTATCTCAGGCATGTCTCTAGCTCTTTTCTTCCTTCTTCATATTTGTACACTCTTGTATTATGTATTCTATATCCTCTACTATACTCAATTTGTCTTCAGCTAACAGTAAATTTGATCCCATAGCACCTGATTTATCGATAGATAGTGGTAAATAATGTAAGTGCTACATCTCTACATCCTAATATTACCAACTTTTCATAATTAATCACATATTTCACCACAAAATGTTCACAATAGCTGAGTAATCAAGATGGGGACATGCCACTTTATCATCAGCTGGAAATAAACCGACTATATTGGGTCTCTCTCCCCCTTGTTCACACTGGTTACAGTTTGATCGTATCCCATTCCATCTTCTTGTTATAGGCCTATCATTTGTGTCCAATCACTCCCATTCTTAATTTAAAGATTAGTTTTGATCCCCATTCCCAGTCATAGAACAATTCCTTTGCTGGGTTTGCATTTTCTCTAGTACTTCAACAAGGGTTTATTTTACACCCCTTCTCTCCATGTCCTTCTTTCTTCTTCTTTTATTTTTATTTATTTTTTATTACTCTACACGTCTTACATTGGCAGTTCTAAATTCTCCCATATAATTTTTTACTCTCAATTCCCTTCCCATAAGATTTGTTGTTACATTTATTTTCCCTGTTTGCCCATCTATATACCTTTTTTGACTATCTACCTACCTTCTTCCATTTCTTCCAACCTGACTTTCATTTAGCTTTCCCAGTCCTCTCCTCAAACATATTCCATCCCATTCCACCCTTGATTGCTCGATCGTCTGTCACATATTTGTTTGCCCCTAGTCCCGTTCTACCCATATTATTTTGTATGGTCTCCATTTTCTTTGTTTCCATTTCTGTATACCCCACTGTATGCCTCTACAGACGGTCTACACCATATATTATTCCCGGTACCCCTAGTCCCTTCCTTAGGCTTGCACTATATTCTGTAACTGTTTGTTAGAATATTTGTTGCACTCTAAAGTTTTTTCATCCCATTGTTGTATGTTCCCGAATTTCTCAATCTTTACCTTTTCAAACCTTTTATCCGTGACTGTTAGTCTCAAGTATTTATACTCACTTAATTGTACAGGGTTGTGTAATGTCACCATATGTTTATGGATGGTATGGCGAGGGAGGTGAAAATGAGAACTATGGGAAGAGGATTAGGTTTAGTAGGAAAGAATATGGTAGAGATTGGGAGTTAAATCAGTTGCTGTTCGCTGATGACACAGTGTTTAGGTGGCGGATTCTGAGGAGAAACTGCAGAGGATAGTCAAAGAGTTTGGTGTGGTTTGTGGAAGGAGGAAACTGAAGGTGAACTTTAATAAAAGTAAAGTAATGGTTATGTGTAATAGCCAATAGGGGTGATCGTAGGGTGAATCTAGATGTGAGGCAGGATGGGGAAATATTGGAACAAGTAGAGTGGTTTAAATTCCTAGGAGGAACGATAAACAGGAGTAGAGGTATGGAAATGGGAGGTAAAACAGAGAGTGTGTGAAAGAAGGAGGGTTTTCGGAGCAATGGGAAGTATGTGGAAGATGATAAATCTCGGAATGAAAGTAAACAGTGCAATGTATCAAGGAATTGTGCCAACAGTGATGTATGGGGCTGAGACATGGGCTCTGAAGGAAAAGGAGATAAGAAAGCTGGATGTGATGGAGATGAGCTGCTTGAGGAGTAGCCTATGTGTGGAGTTACTCGTAGAGACAGATTGAGGAATGAAGAGATACGTAGGAGAGTGGGGCAGCAGTAACATTTGTCAGCCAGAGTAGACAGAAGGGTGCTGAGCTGGTATGGTCATGTTGAACGAATGGAAGATGAAAGGCTTACAAAGAGAATATGTGAGTCAGATACAAGGGGAGCTAGAAGGGCAGGAAGATCCCCATTGAGATGGAGACTGTAAGACAATATTTGGATGATAGAGGAATGACTATAGATCAGGCAAGGGAAGTGGTAATAAACAGGAATGAATGGAGAATTGGCTATGCTTGTGAATAGATGAGTGAACATGTGGTCATTTGGGGGAAGGGGTCGGGCGCAAGTTGGACTAGATAATAGTCCATCAAGCGCCTGGCCCGGGGACATGGTTTATATGAAGGGTGCGCCTGGAAGTGTGGTGGGCGGGCTTGTGGTTTCGCTCTGCTGCATGTCTGCCTGCCGAGATTAGAACCTCTCCGGGTGTTAGAACACATTGATCAAAGTTCTTCAGTACCACATCCCTAAAACCAAACTGTAAAACAGATCACAGTGGACATTGTAGTTTGAATAGGTTTTATTCCTGGAGTTGACATTTAACCCAATCAATGCAGGCTTATTTCCGCTATAATAGCTAGGGCTCATTCAGGGTCTCCTGATTGATTAAGCAAGTGCCTGAATGAAAATAAATGTTTACAGCAATAAAATAGAAGAAATAGCTTCAAAATGACACCAGAACGAGCTTTGTAGCGCTACCACAGACATTGGCAATATTTGCTAATTATTAGCAATGTCGCGCTACATTTCCCTTTGGTAGCGCTGCATATATCTCGCGAGAGATGGGGTGAGACTCTAGCTATTCCGGGGCAGACGTGCTGTAGTGCGGACGGGGGCCTGCCACGCTCCCGCTCACTCGCAGTACCTCTATAGTCTCCACAGGCTTTAAATTGCAGTAAATTGCCATGGTGTTCCAAACAGCTCCTGCAGTGAAAGGGTTAAGGAGACATATATCACAAATAATCACATATTACTTCCATTTCACCAGCCCGGTCTCCAGGCATTTTTTTTTTTTTTTGTAACTAGGACCTAGGCTATCTGCCGGAAAGAGTCGCATTCGCCCAATAAAACCTTCCCGAAGGAGTGTTGCAGCCCTTGGGTTAATGTCGAGCTTCAATCCTTTACTACAATAAGACGCAAGTATTGCGTACGATGTATGCAACTGTACTAAAACTCTCCACGTTACATTTTTGTGTTTCTTTAGAGCCTATAACAGCAATACTGTAGGCTACACCTAAAATATACGCACACGCCACTTAAATTTATGCTTCAAATTGCAGGGGCAATGCTTGGAAGAGCCAGCAATTGTTTAGTTGTTATATTAATTGAAAACTTTGTCGCTTATTTGCTGGGTATTTGTACCTGGCTACAATTATCGCAAAACATAAAACACGTCAATGGATTGTCACAATGAACTTGAAAAGAAAAATCCCTCCACCTACCCCCCCTACCGGTAGCCCCGCGCACAGCACAACCATCAATATGTATTTTATGGTAATGCTTTCACAGTAGATTCCATGTTGCCTACCTCGCTATGATAACTAACTTATATTTAGAAGAATGCATTACTGATTAATAGTTTTTAGTTGATCGGGTTTATGATTTACTAAGTATGTCTTATTGGTTGTAAACAGAACGATAAATAACCAAACAAGAAAGCTGGAAATTGCAACATGGCTTCTATATGCAGACCAAGAAGGATGGGCTCCCTACAGATAAGTGGCGCACAGCTGCCAGATTTCCTGCAAATGAAGCCTCCACACTAACATCCAATGAGAACCTCGGGATATAGAAAGTGTATTATGATTGGTTAGTGAGTGTTGGTCCTGCGCAGAATACACCAATGGCGAGTTTGCACACCCCGGCATTTGTTTACATATTGGTGGCTGGACCAAGGGCTGCGGTAACCTTGTGACTTTATTGTTGATATAAACTCTTTTGAGGGGCTTTGAACGTCTTCAGGCCTGTCAAACATACCCAGAAACTCAGGAAGTAAACATGTGAGTATGATATGAGGGTTAATATAGCCAGAAAGGCCTAATTTGTGACCTAAATAGAGAGACAGTGAAGACCACTCCCGTTGGTGCCAGCGTCATGGCGCACACGAGTTTAATGCAAAATATACTGTGCAAGCTACTTGCACCAATACCAGTCTAAACTATACTCATTTTATGCTTCAATATTTTCTCCAACTTGTGTATGTTGGTGTAATTTTAGCCTTTTAAATTTATCCCTGAAAAAGGTCCAAATGTGGTGAAGTGTGAACCCTAGTAGGCTAAGCCTAGCCTAGCCTATATATTGTTGTGCTGTACAGTTGTTGGTGCAGTTTAACTAGTCTATAGGCCTAGTAGCACACTGGGTAATAATGAAAGAGGCGCGATCACGACCGTTCCGCGTATGATTTGACCGTGTTTTCCTAAATTATCCCACGGCCAGCGGTTGCTGGCAATTATAATTTAAAACTTGCAAAACAAGCAAACCAAAACAGGTAGCTTACTGTGCAATAGGCCTATAAAGACAAAAGAACTGATCAAAATACTAGGTCTAGGCTATATGGAAATAATGCATTGAAGATTTATCAAAATAGCCTAGGCCTAGGCTTAGCCTAATATGAAATAAAGGTACAATTTTAGTTACTGGACACCTATTTGACAGGTACCGCCAACGATTTAATAAAAAAAAAAATCGGTTTCCATGCATCCAACACCAAGCACCCTTTTCTGGTGTACGAAACACTAAAAAAGCAATGGGGACACTTTAATAATGATAATATGAGACGAAATATAAAGACAACTCGGTTGCGTTCATGGAAGTAGCGTCGCTTTGTTTACTTTACGCTCGGAGTGACTTCCCGGTCCCGCCTTGGCGGTCGACTTCAAATGGCCAAGCTTATATAACCAGTTGTTGGGTTAATTTTTTGAGAAAAACTTGCGTTATAGGCCGTGGGATTCAGGACAGGGTTGAGGGGGGGCTCTATGGTAGCGGCTCTACCCCCCCGTGAATTATAATAATCGTCATCCATGTGGCCAGCAGGGGGCAAGTAAAACAGCTGGCCGTCACCTCGAGCGTCCTGGGTAAACAAACCGCGACGATCCGAAGCGACGACGGACTCCCCCCCGCACCCGATTTTCGGCCCAAACGCGCCGTTTTATTCTCGTCGTAAACCACATTTAAAAAGTTATTATATCGTTTTCAATACTATTTCCGGACCAGAAAAAGGTGTAGCTTGGTGTTGGATGCGTGGAAACCGAAAACAAATATGTATTAAATCCTCGGTGGTACCTGTCAAATAGGTGTCCAGTAACTAAAATCTTACCGAAATAAATAAGGACGTGGGTATTTGCACCCAACCGTGAAAATACCGTGAGTAGTATTTTCACCCGGCCGTGTAAATAACACTGCACGGTAGGCCTACAGTATTTTCACCCGATGGTTGTCTTACTTTGCGATACCAACATTAATACATTAACCCTTCTCTAGCGGGGTGTTTTGGGCTATTTTGGACATATTCAGGCCCTCCTGAATGATCAATCAAGTATCTGCATGAAAAGAAATGTATTCAAAATGAGACCAGAACGAGCTACGTAGCACTCGTGGTTCTCTTGCAGTGGTGCCACGAACATGGGAGTTTAGCATATAGCGGTATATTTTTCCCAGCTATGCTCACTACTGGCTACACTGCCGGCCTCTCGAGAACACAGGGAACATGAGTTAATGGGCAGCGGTAAGCCCTGGGAGTAGGCTGTCTGGCCCGCTGCGCTCCCGGCCATTTGCACTCGATTTTAACCCTTTAAAAGCCTTAATAATGCTCCTAACTTGCTTCAAATTGGTGCACGACTTAAGTCGAGCGCTGCCAATAAGGGGTTAAAACAGACCCACTTCTTCACCATGGCCCCTAGGACTGGCACCAGAGGCCACAGATACAAAATCCAAGTAGGTTACAGCACTGCTCCACAGAAGCCAGAAGAAGATTTTTCTCCCACAGAGTCGTCACGAGGTGGAACTCACTTTAAGAGAACACCGTTACTGCACCAAATCTCAGACTCTTCAAGCAACGCCTCCAAGCAGAAATACACGACTCCCTCCAAGAATATCACTAAAACACATAAAACACTCATCTCAAACACCTAAACAATCAACTCAAGCAAACAGATACAACTAAAAATCTAGTCTCCAATGAGGGCACAAAATAAACTAACTATCTCTGTCAGACTCCCAGTAACTTAATAATCGTACATCTAGTTAGAGTGCCCGTATTCATGTCTTGGGCCCCCCCCCCACTGAACACAGCTGCTCCGTGAACAGTGCGTGGCCCTACCTGGTAAGTATTAGAAGAGCTTTCGACCTTCATAAAGTACCGTGTACCTTAGAATTTAAGTAACCTTAAATGCTGGGTTTGAATGATAATACTAGGCTATAGTTCTCTCGTTGCATTTCCAGACCACCAAACCGTTTTTTTTTGTTTTCCCCAGTGGTGTCCTCTGTAGGCCTAGTCCACTGTCCCAACTCCCACGATAGTTTTGGCTTATCAGGGAATAGTGTATTGTAACAGCTTAAAATCTCTTATTAAAATGCACTCGTCAACAATAGAATCACATAGGCTATGCACACCTAATAGTTTCAAAAACACTCAACACACTTGTACCGTAAAATGCGGTAACTTCGGACATTTTTCGATGTTTTTTAACAATTTCTCCTGAGTGTAAACATATTATAGAGATTTAACTAGGTCAAGTAATGTATGGTGATAGTGCGCCGTAATCCAGGAAGCCTCCTAAAATTATCCCCCATAAGAAGAGAGCTATCCTTATCCTAAATGATGTCCGAAGTTTGCTTGAAAAGTTGATAACTTCGGACATGTATGGATAACTTCGGACATACAGTGTTGCTTATGGAAAATGATTGCCAAGAAAGCTGAGATAACTTCGGACAAACGGAGGAGAACTTCGGACCTACGTTCGTGGCCTTATTTCATTCATTTTTCGGCTCCTACTATTTTATATGAATATTTTATTATTGCTGCTTATTCCTGTCCGATGTTATAGTGGAAAATGCACAGTCAATACTTTTAGGCCTGTATAATCAGTATAGGAGGGGGATATATATGATGTTTAACATATATTCTGTTTGGATCTGTTCTCGTTAGGCATTGAGCTCACTCCTAGAAAATATTGAGCAGGAAAAATAACCAATGCTGTCAAATCAATAACTCGAAAATTAACCAGGCCTAGTATAGTGAAAATATATAGGTATGTATAATATATAACTGCATATACACTTTTATGAATTTGAGCATTTTTATAGGTATAACGTATTTGTTGGCGTTTCTTTCGGCAGATAAAAAAAATTTTGGACAAGATATATGCGTCTCCTAATTTATATATATTATTATATTATTATTATTATTGTGACTGTATTCTAAAATTTGACATCAATAATTTTAATCAAGCATTTTTAACTTGAAGTTTCTTGTATAACCTCTGCTTACTTTTTGTCTGTATTTATTGTTTATCTTTTTCTATTATTATTATTATTATTATTAATATTGATGATTTTTTAAATTTATTGTTCTTGTTAAAAGAGTACTCTTTGTTTAAATCTGTTGTTACTTCATATTTTGCAATTATTTCTCTTTATATTATATGTATTCATTGTCAATAGTATCAATTGCTTACTTTTGCGATTTCCTTAGTTTATTTGTGCTATAAATGTAGGTTATTTGTAGGGTAGTTATTGATAGGGGTCACTTGAGGCATGCTATGCTTACAGGTACCTACCCGATAGCACTATCGTTAGTGAGTGCTGTACTGTATTTTATATATTATTTTGTAATAGTATAGATATCTTATCAATATTTGTATTTTTTACTATTGTTAATGTCTTGTCATGTTGCAAATTTGATTTTAAATAATATTTTGACATTTAACATGTAGTTTCTTTATTCATGCAGAGTTTAGTAAAATTTGCCAGAACGTCCCGGACTTCCCAAACTTGACTACTTCCTTTAACGTGACGATAGTGCGTTGTTATATGTGCGATTAGTTTGCTTGGGAAACAGATTAACTTGCTCATGTAGTAATGTACACCCTATGTGGTGGATTGTGTTCTTTTATTTAATAATTTTCATTTTAGTAAGCGTTGTTTCCACATAGCGATTTTGATAATTTAATTTGACTTTATATTGTCCTTGTCCCAATTTTGGTTTGTTTAGTTTGCAAGTTTTACATTTTAATTTTAATTATATATATTATATATCCAGAATTATCCGAAATACATAAATCGGTTAGCATAGTATCATATTTTTATGGGTTTTTGGACTCAGAGCATGATTATTTTATCTTTTACCACCATGGTAATGATGTACAAGTATTATGAATGATTTTCATAGGGCAAATAATAACAAACGATTGTTTTGTTCCATGTCCGAAGTTACCATGTTTTTTTTTTAAACACAATCGGTTAAATGATAGTGTTCTAGCTAGAGCGTTATACAAGTGTAACAAATTTCCTTTGGTGGATGTTGTCTCTGGTAATGTTACTACAAAATTATATCAGTCACAACATCATTCATACAAACAAATTTCTTCAGGGTGATAGAAGTTTGGCAGGGTAGCGAAAAATGTACATATTTTCGTCACATATACAGTATAATATTTTTTGTGTGTACATATACTCATGTCAGTTCCCTAGGACTTTTACATGCTCTTCCTTTGCCATTTCTCTAAACGGACCCCACAAAAAAAACAATAAAAAGCGTTTCCATTATACAATGACAATGTCTAATTACTTATTATCGCCGATGTCCGAAGTTATGACCCAAGTCCGAAGTTACCCCACTTTACGGTACCCTTCTACGGTCACGCGGTGTCTGAGCCTATCGAATGCCTAATGCAAATTAAATTAAACCATTTCCCAGTTTTTGTCACAGTCAATCCATTCAATGGGCTTGTGACTTTCAGTTGACGTGCGATGGAAAGTGGTATGTTTGTTGGTGGTGTTGACTAAGATAGATAGGTTTGTTGGCGTTGATGACTGAGATAGCAAGGTTTGTTAGTCTTGGTGACCGAGATGTGTTTGTTGGTGTTAGTAACGGAAATATGTTTGTTGGTGACTGAGATGTTTGTTGGTGTTGGTGACAGATATGTTTGTTGGTGTTGGTGACTGAGATATGTTTGTTGGTGTTGGTGACATATGTTTGTTGGTGTTGGTGACCGAGATATGTTTGTTGGTGTTGGTGACATATGTTTGTTGGTGTTGGTGGCTGAGATATGTTTGTTGGTGTTGGTGACAGATATGTTTGTTGGTGTTGGTGACTGAGATATGTTTGTTGGTGTTGGTGACAGATATGTTTGTTGGTGTTGGTGATGGAGATATGTTTGTTGATTGTGGCAAGGGGATATGCCTAATTAGTGTTTCTCAGAATTCTTGGTCTGGTTTTTCATACTGTATATCATTAAAGTAAGGACAAATATTTTGCTAATTGTACTGTATGTACTGTAGTTTTATTTTTACAATAATATGTATTTATGTGCCACTGTATTTATTATTGCAGGACGAATGGGGATGAGGAAATGATAGCGCTCAGGTGGAATAACCACCTGACAACACTCTCACAGTTGCTGTATTCACTCAGGGAAGAGGTCAGTACAACAAATACTATCATATATTCTCATTTTACTACGTTCAAATTATAGTATCTTAGCAGCTTACTCCACCTTTTCCTCTTAGTTATGGTACTCAAGGTGTCAAAGAAAAGCTGAGGCTATTATTTTTAGTCTCCATTATTGTATATATAAAAATAAAATTAGGGTTTATAGTTCAAAATGTGTCTTTGGAAGTGATAAAATGGTGACCATTTTTCTTTTGTACCAATGTGATTGTAGTAAAACACTGACCTGTGCATCCGTAGGGTACTGTACAGTACTGCGTACTGTATTTGTGTTTTAGACTAGGCTATATTCATTTTAAAATTAGATTGTTCAAGAAAGTATTTATAGTATACTAGGAAATTATTTGTACTAATATTTATTTACATGTTGCAATTGCAGTAGAATGAGGATTTATATATTGATGAGCACTGTCTTTCTTTTGCAGGAATCTCTGATAGATGCAACCTTGGCTTGCGATGGTAAATTATTCCCTGCCCACAAATTTGTATTATCCATGTGTAGCGAGTACTTCAAAGAGATGTTCACAACCAATCCTTGCAAACATCCTATAGGTAAGTTAGACCTTAACAATTTCTGACAGGGTACCGGTATCTATTACTATCTAAGCCTTTTGAAATGCAGTATAATGTTGATTTATTTTTTAACTTTAGCAATATGCTCTTATATTCTGGCTAATATTAGACTATTATTATTATTATTATTAGGCTGATATTATTATCTATCTATCTATCTATCTATCTATTGCCGGACGCCGTGGTCCCCGAAGGGGTGGCCACGAACGAAACGCCCCCATGCACCTCTGTCCCCAATCAGTCGATGCGCCTCCTCCCATCCAGCACCGCCTTCGCTCCATCTTTCCACCTCTCCCTCTCTGTCCTTCCACCGTACTCTCGTACACTCTCTTAGTCATTCTCTCGCGTCCCACTAAATAATACACTTTAATGTTTGTTTCCAGTTTACATGAAGGACGTGCGGAGTGAGGACATGGAGGCACTGTTGGACTTCATGTATCGCGGGGTTGTTCACTTGCCCCAGGAGTCCCTTACTGGCCTCCTTAAAACAGCTGAAGGTCTACAGGTCAGTCAGTGTCAGCTCTCACTTCCCGGGCTACTCAACCAGTACAAAATCTCAACCAGGGTTAACTAAACCAGTGCCAACTAGAGCCAACTAATTCAGTGCCAGCTAGTATACTATTTCAACCAAGGCCAGATCAACTAGAGCCAACCAATCCAGTATCAACGGGTAGTAGACCATTTAAAATGTCAGTCGATCTCAACCATTGCCAAATCAACTAGGGCTAACTTTTTTAATTTAACCAAAAAGTTTTGTTGATAGTTAGACTACTGCTTGAGTTCTCCGATTGTCCTATCTTTTAAACATCCCAAGGTCACAACTCGCATTCAATATTATTTGATTGTGGTCAGCTGTGAAGATTTTAATTGAACAGAGTTAGCAAAGTTTATATATACTGTATATATAAACATAAGCAGTTATCAGAAATAGCGACAAATTTAAAGTGAGTATAGAAGAAAAAAAAACTAAATACTGTACTGTAATTAATTATCGGTATGTTACCAGATCCGTGGTTTGGGCCTGTTTGCTCGTGAGGCGGCCGATGGTACAATATTAGCCCCAACATCAGACCGCTCTGTGGTGTCTGGAGCTCTGGAACCTTCAGTACTGATGAGTCCTGACCGTACTGGTGGTGGTGGTGGAGGAGGAGGAGGAGGAGGTGGGGGTGGTGGTGGTGGTGGTGCAGCCAAGAGGACCTATGACATGGACCAGGGAGATTCATCACTGGTTAACTTCTCAGACGGGGATCTTGATGACGGACCACTACACACATCATCCACTTCATCCACTACGCCCAAAAAGATCAAATCCTCCTCCTCCGCCGATGATGGCTCAGAAAACCCCGCACCTATACCAGACCTCCCACGGGTGTCAGAGGACATGGTAATTAATATTGTTCAATGTGCCACTTAAGCACTTCCGTTATTTTTTTAACTAGATTAATAGAATACTTTAACTTTAAATTTACTGTAGTGTATTTATATAGAATTTACCTGAATGTCCTGAATCTGCAATTTGTTCTATTCCTTGAATATGATAAAAGTATGTTAGTACTGTATATTTGCAACTGGGATGCTTAGGAAACAAACTCACTTGCTCTTATAGTGGTGTACAGTATATACCTTCTATAATTATGTGATGTGTGTGTTATATTTGTTCATACTATTTTACTATATCTTATATACTCTATTTCCACATAGTAATAATAATAACATTGTTTGTCTTTACATTGTGTGGTTTCTGGTTTTGGTTTGATTCTTGTGCAACTTTTACATCTTAATATTTATTGTAAATTATTTTAAAGCCAACATGAATGAAGCAAGAAGTTTGTTTTGAGGAAATTATGTGAAAAAATAGCATGCTACTTAGTACAACACTTATTACAATCCTTTCGATACGGGCGATACTTTTTGTTTTATTTGGTTCTGTTTGTATGTACTGTATGTATATACTCAGGCACACACCCCATAGCTGGGGGTGGCTGACTCGAGACACAGCCTGAACAGAAACAACATATAAAGTTCCAATTCTTAGGTTCCGGGACCACTTTCGTGTTCCCTCGCCCCTTACTCTGTCTCGTCTAGTAGGTGAATTTTTCAAAAAGAGGAAGATTCGTAGCCCCCTGCCCCCATATTGATTCTGTTTGTATTTAGAGGATTTTATGAAGCTTAGAAAGGATCTCTGGTAGTTAAAATGGTTAATTAAAATGTAAAACTTGCAAACTATACAAACCAAAATTGGGACAAGGACAATATAAAGTCAAATTAAATTATCAAAATCGCTATGTGGAAACAACGCTTACTAAAATGAAAATTATTAAATAAAAGAACACAATCCACCACATAGGGTGTACATTACTACATGAGCAAGTTAATCTGTTTCCCAAGCAAACTAATCGCACATATAACAACGCACTATCGTCACGTTAAAGGAATTAGTCAAGTTTGGGAAGTGAGAGTTTGTAGCCTTTTACTATGCTATAGGTCCTTCCTAAGCTAAATGAAATTGGCTTATAGTAGCCAGAATAAAATTAAAAGGACGTCACCCGCACTGTACGGGTTAATGTATGGTAAGGTAGGTAGGTAATTGACCACTTGCGAGTTTCTGGCTATAAGGAAGTTGGAGCTGTAGACATAGATAATTAACATAATTACAGTACTGTATGACCTAAATTGCGGCTGTAGTGCTTATATAAATACATAAAACCCAATTCAACATACTTTTTATCCATTAGAAACCTACATTATTATTGTATTTCTGTTTAATATCGATGTTTATGGCTCCAACTTCCTTATCGCCTGAAACTCGCAAGTGGTCAATTGACGAGGAGGTATTGACTGGGTTATTTTTTGTGTTGGTAGCTGGACCTGGGAGGTGGCGTGACTATCCCTGCCAGCGACTACTTCAAGTTCCGCCGCACCAACGCCAACCGCTACATCAATGACCTCCTGCGCTACTTCTTCCCCGTGGAGATACTGGCGTCCTCATCTCTCACAGGCGGGGAGTGCTTCGCCAATAAGGATAAGGGGCCATCCAACAAAAATCAACTGGACCCTTGCATTATCAGGGTCATCACACGTATGTTACTCTTATTTTACCTATAAGTGCTATGTATGTATGTAGCCTATGTAATTATGTACGTATATGTTTCAGCACATACCCCATAGCTGAGGAGGGCTGACTCGAGACATAGCCTGAACAGAAACAACATTTAAAGTTCCAATTTTAAGGGTCTGGGGTCACTTTTGCATTCCCTTGCCCCTTACTCTGTCTCGTCTAGTAGGTTAATTTTACAAGGGGAGAGGATTCCTAGCCCCCTGCCCCAGAAGGAAAAGTAGGACAGTAAAAGAGACAGACAGAAACGGCTAAGGTTAGGTAGAGGATGCCAAACCTCGCTCTGGATAGGACTGGCCCTCACCCATATACTTCATACGAAGTTAATGGTCCACTGATATCAGATTTGCATACCAGTACTGTACATACGTATAATTTATGAAAATTCATCAACTATATTATTTTTTAAATCATTCTTGACACCAATAACCCCCAAATGAAGTCAATGAAACCATGTGATTCTCCCAGCATTTTAACCTAGGATATCTCGTACATAACTTACACGCTTTAACCATTACACCATCAAGATAACAGCTTTTATTCAATCCAAGCCATAAATAAAATCCTCACATGGTCAATTTCCAAGGCAAGAGTCTCCTTTAAATTAGTCTCTTATTGTCTTGATGATGTAGTAGCTAGTGTGTAAGTTCTGTATGAAATAGGCATACCCTAGGTTCGAATCCTGGGAGAATCACATACTTTCATTAAGTTCATTTGGGGGTTATTGGTGTTAAGAAATATATTAAAAATATTATTAATAACTTCTTTTTCTTATTTTTATTTTCAGATGATGCCATTCGAAATTTCCCAGCTATTGACGAGAAGCAAGTGCGCAATGCTATCCGTCGCAAGCTGAACACAGAATCCCGCATCTACCGCAGCCAGGAGAAGTTTGGTGGTCCAGGACCTCATAACAAACGTAATGGTGCTCAGAGGAGGAGAAGTAGGTTTGCTGAGTCACCTCGGGCACTTGTGTCTATTGAAAAATGTAATGACAGAGAGAAAGACAAGGGTCCTGCAATGGTAACCCCAAATGTAACTGTGGAGAAGGCTCCCTCAAAAGACTCACGCAGGACATCTTATACTTCACCGGGACTGGGCCATCCTTCTGGTGACAAAGATAGTAATAAAAGGGACGGAGAGACCTCTTACTTCAGTAGACAAGACAAAAACCTGAGGCTAAGTGACCAACCCCAAGCCTCTAACTCAGCCACACCAACACCTGTAGCCACCCCCAGCCTGCCATCATCATCATCATCACCAGCCGCAATAACAGATAAGTCCTTCAAATTATGTCATGAAAACCTAGTGAAGGCGGAGCTACCCAGCGCGACGCAGTATTTGCCTCAAGAGTACTCCTATCCAACAGTAATGCCACCACACGTGAGCCAAGCCTACCTCCCTCACCACATGGCAGCCGCAGACCCCACGTACCTACGGCGATTGGAGATGAGTCAAGGAGCGCCCCACCCTGCCACTCTCTCTTACAGTTATCCCCACGCCACCCTGCCTACGTCCGAGTCCATGGAGCCAAGTCTGCACATGTAGTGGAGCTACACCAGCACACCTGTCTTCACCCCACCCTTACCCCCACTACCGCTACCCCAACGTTATTCACGGGAAGCTGAATGAGTGTGGGATGTTGTGCGTCTAACTCACTATGAAGGGGCAAGGAGGGTGAAGGAAGGAGTATGTCGTACTTCTCCCGACAGAAAGGGACCTGATGGTAAAGGTGGGATGATGTGACATACCTGCCACCTACCAGTATGGTGGTAAGGAATGTCATATCTGTCACCTACCATAGAAGGTACCCCAGAGTTGGTGTGCTGCCGTCTTTATTGCATTAGGCAGATCCCTGCGACGGAGGGTGGAGAATATATAGTCATAGCTGACCACCAGAAAGAAGGACCATCAGTTGGTGTCTGTCTGGTATTCACTCGAGTCGGGTGCAGCTCGTAAGATCTGATTAACGCAATTCTAATTTTCATTTTTGACTGAATACAATATTTATTTTTCAGTTGGTTATCGATGAATATGTATAACGACTAAAGTAGAAAAGGATGTTTTATAATGAAATTTTTATTAAGCTTGTTGCTTTAACAAATTTTAGATTGATACTTTTGTCTTTTTTTTTATGACATTGTTGGGAGTTTTTAGGATTACTGTTTTATACTGGACTGAATGTAGTGGGTACTATTAAATAATTTCTGGTACTTATTACCGAAACTACCACTGATTATTTCTCAATATTTGAAGGCTAGTATAGAATAAGGATGTTGCAAAGATCATATTAAAATGTGTTTCAATCTCCGGAGATACATTTTATGTGCACTATATAAAGTACTGTAAAAACAAAAAACTCTCCCTATTGACGGCAGTGAAACTCTTATTAACCCGTCAAACGCGATAGGCCTCACGGAAGGCTTACCATAGGGAACGCGATAGGCCTCACGGAAGCAAGACCATAAAAAAAGCCTTCTAAAACATCCCAGGGGCTATCAAAACAAAGAAATTTGTCTCTAGGTGAGATACTTCCCCTCTAGTACTCATCCATGTGTTTCTCCCTCCCCCCTCCTCAATTACCACCTATTTTTCCTCGTATTTTCATCAGTTATTGGTTATTTTTCTCTCCCGCGATAATGTAGCCCAAGTGGGTTGCATAAAAGATCGTTATATAACACCCAGACACCACCCGCTCGCCTCAGTTACCTCACAGACAGCGAGAGGGGAGGATTGCCTGTTGCTCACTCTCGCCTGAGATTATGACCGGGTGGCCAATGTATACGTTTTTCACCACCCAAATGCTTTTCCAACTTATTTTAGCACTCTTGAAGGTTCATATATACATCATATATGTAAAATAAAAGCATATTGAAAACAAATAATGCTCTATATCGTAAATATAACTAATTCTGTCAGAATCCAAGGTTAGAAATTCACAAATAAGTACCCTTGCCCCTAGGGTATTTTCGCGTTTAATGGGTTAAGCCCCTTACTGTTAATTAAAATAGATGCTGATTTCAATAAGTCATGGGGGGGGGCAAAGCTCCCCCCCCCTCAACCCATCCTGTATCCAAAGGCAAAACAAATAGTATATTTACTCTGAAAATGACTTACATCTGAGTGTTTAAAGATCGTTGGATAATGGGAGAAAAAAAATGAGGATTGTAACTAATTTCAACTACTGTATAATGATGCAAACTACCTAAAACCAAAAAGAAAGACCATGGTAAAATTAGTGGTAGTTTCGGTTATATTTTCCTGATTTCTTTATACAGGTTAGGCGTACTTGCATTTTTATGTTTTGAACATCTTGATCATGAAATCTGTATATAGTTACAATACATTTCCTTATTATTTAATGAAGTAAACAAAAATCTTGACTCATTTGTTTTCATCTTTTGCTATATTCATTTCATTTATACACCAGTCATTTTCTATAACACCTCTGCATTATCCAACAATACATTTCCTTATTATTTAATGAAGTAAAGAATATCTTAACTAATTTTTGTTCATCTTTTGCTATATTCATTACATTTATACACCACAGTCAGTTTCTATAACACCTCTGTATTATCCAGTCATCTCCTTCCACCATTTCTCAAGTTGTGGTACATTTTTCTCTGCAATTAATTGTCCAAGATGTGGTTAGATTTGAATCAAAATTGTCTAGGGGTAGCTAGAATATAACAAAATGAGGCCGTCTGATTGAAAGTGTTGAGGGGAGATTTTCACGTAAGGTTCTTTTTCACGTCGCCACCTTCTCCCTCATGTTTAACCCCATTAGTTTTGAGATAAGATGTACGCCCCATTAGTTTGGCAAATTTAAAGACCTTTTGCCCCATTAATGTCCATTTTAAGGCCTTTTTCATGTTATTTAATCCACCATAGGGTGTACATCACTAATAATCACTATATGAGCATAAAAAAAAGCACCCCCATATTCTCTCGACAAATAATAAGCCTGGACACCCCATAATCTCTTGACAAATTATTACAATTAAAATGTACTGATACGATGCCACCTATTTTTTTTCCCTTTCCTTTTCATGTATCAAGTTACTAATATATACAATGACTGCAATAATATATTTTGAAATTTGATGTATATTTTTGCTTAACTTTCGGATATTAAATTTTAATATTGCCAGGCGACTTAAAGCCGGTATCACACAAGCGCTTTTTCCCTCGACACTGGTCTGGCAGATTATGAGGTCAACATTCACAATATTTCTTTAGTGTGTTGTCGTTTCGATAGTTTTTAATTTTATCGAGTTTGTTATATTAATTTGAACGGTAACTTTTGAGTTAGTTTTCAAATTTTATATTTTAATTTTGCCTAAATTTATATATCATCAGTCTAGTTTCCAATACCTGTGCAAAATATTTCAGAAATTTTGATGATAGAATGTTGACTTTAAAAGCTCTCGTGTGATACCGGCTTTAGTCCCTGAGCGGGTGACCATTTAATGAATCGCCTCCATATTCCAAGGCAATGTATTTGATTCTCTAACCCAAGCTCAACCGGCCACAAATTGATGCAGATTAATACAGTGCAATGTTTTGGTAATTTTCTATAAATCTCACTAGAGGTTATAATATTAATATACAAATTTACTTTAGGTGAAATTTAAGATTCTTGGTGTACTGTTAAAAAATAAATTATATTTTTTTTGTTTCTACAATTTATATGAGTCTCCATTTGATACTCTCCAAGGGCAGTTACTGATGTTAATTTTAATTATATCTTGTACTGTAATACATGTGGCCATAATATTACCGTATTTGGCATTTTTCAATATATTATTATTTTAATGTAAACCTTACAAACTAAACAAACCAAAACAGGAACAACACAATATAAAGACAAAAGAACTGATCAAAATCATTGTGGAAATAACAATTTAGCAAAATATAAAACTAGTAAATTCAGCAGTAATGTTGATGTTAACTTGTTACTACTGTAATTGTATTTAAATATTTTGTATTACCTTCCTCATATTCCAAAATTAAAAGTAACTTGATCAAACCCATTGCTATTCCTATTTAATTTCTCATAACAATTAACTTTATCAAAACCATTGCTATTCCTATTTAATTTCTCATAACAATTAACTTTATCAAAACCATTACTATTTCTTTGTTTCTCATAACAATTAACTTGATCAAAACCAATGCTATTTCTACTTTCTCATAACTTCTCACCGAACATGCTTATTATCGTTTTTACGGTGCATGTCTATTTAAATTCACTAACAAACAATATTGGGCCATATTGACTGGCTTATCCTGTACATTTATATTATCATTATCTGGTCTTCTCTTCATCAACATAAAAGATCAGCCCAAAACATTTCAGGCTTTTTCCTTCTCATCTTACCCCGCCTCCTCTTTCTGTATCCTGAGCATCAGTGGTTTGGAATGCAAGAGTTAGCCCTTTAAATCAGATGACTTTTACATTTTCTTTATGCTATTGTCAGGCAATTTTGTGCAGCTTTTGTAGGATATGAGTGTTAATGGGTTCAAAACTATCGCACTGAACCCTCTCGACCACAAGAAATACTTCCTGATCTAGATAAACATTTCTGGAAGTAGCTAGAATAAATTTTAATTTGCTAGAAAGCACAGGATCAGTTTCCAAATGTGGTGGTCTATTAATAATTCTTGACATCAATAACCCCCAAATGAAGTTAATGAAAGCATATGATACTCCGGTAAATTCGAACCCAGGACACCACATACAGAACTTACACACTCTAGCCATAATGCCACCAACACAGTTAAAGGTTAAGTACATGACTACGATTAATATCCATTTATCGAATGCTGTATCAATCTGATCATATACTCAGACCCAACTGCAATATGAATAGCGTAATGTTTATGCATTGGAAAACAAAAAAACTTTCACTTACTTGTCAGTTTCTCGGCTTGGTGACGAAGCACACACTTCTATTAATGACGGTGCATCAGTTCTAGCATGTACACGTTCAATTTCCAAGTATTCGGTTACCATAGTGGAACACCACCCACGGACACAATTTGTCTGGATAGTCAATTTAATTTTTGGTATACTATAAAACGCTCTTCATTTTATTCTGTCTACTATTAGACATATTTTAAAGTTTAAGAAGGATCTGTGAGAATCAAAGGATTACCGGTAATTGAGATTAAGTTAACTTCTTTGCTGGAGGTGCTTCGTAAGCTGCACGAACTCGTCTAACGTTAGCAAAAATAAATGGGAAAATATGTAATCTTACTGAAGCGGTTACCTTGTTCTTGTGACCATGAACCATATGGTGTGTAATATTAAGTACTTTGGAGTCTAGGAGTTACAGTTGAACACAGTACAAGATTTTTAAAAATTTCCGTGCGGCACTGGTTGCTTCTGGCTTTACATAGTATGTTAAGTTAGACTATTGATATACAGTTTATTTTATTTATATTATTCCTCACCCATGCACCAAAAGTTTTATATATAGGAAATGCATTCTGGAACTCAGTTGATAGATTGTAAATAAGGAGAGTTCACACCTGCACCTCATTTTCTCTTCTCTACTAACACCAAGTCTTCTATGTTAAGGGGGGTCACCGGCTTTGTTTTATCTTTCTCTCCTTTTCTCTCTTTCCCTGGCTTGTATCCATTCAGCCCCATTCAGCCAACTGTTTTAAGATTTTAATCCCCATCCAGGTGTCTATTTCTTCCTGGCAAGCAATAGCGAGCATTCCGGCTTCGCCAGAGACATTTTTCTATCGAAAAATGTACAAATTTAGCTTGCTGTCAAAACTAAGCTATATATACTCTCGCCAGGAAAATATTGACACCTAGATGAGGGTAAACATCTTAAAACAGTAGGCTGAATGGGGCCAAATGGATACAAGCCAAAGAGAGAGGGAGAGAAAGATAAAACAAAAAAGCAAGGACTTGCAAAATCTTGGTCTCTTGTCTGGGAAATTTGTATTTTGGTTTCCATAAGTAAAGGCAGGACCGTCATCTGCCTTGAAGGGCATCGGTACCGAATTGTTTGTAAACTTGATTCAATCTAACCAAGGTATCGCACAAGAGATTTTTTCATCAACTTTTTATCTGTAAATTAATTCTGGTTATATTTTGTATTACTTTGCACTGGTATTGACAAATAGCCTGGTTATACCATTCAATATTTTATTCAACAAAATTATTTTATTTACTATTTAATTATTATTTATATTTGTTGAAGTGAAACTGAGATCAGAGTAGTGGGAAACAAACATTGAGGGATAAATCTTTAGTTGTGTTACCCCCTTGTATTTGAAAAAGTTGTTGATTTGGAGTTGTAATAAACCAAATTGTTGGTGATGTAAAGGTCAAACTATGATGCTGGATCCATATTTGACTATTTTTATTATTATAATTTTATTTTTGAGCGATTACAAGTTTGCAGATTGACTACCATAATGCTAATGTCCATTTGTAACCAAAGTACTGTATACCATATCCAACTAATGCTATTTCCCTAGTATTTATTCTCGGCAATTGAATTTTTTTTTGGATATTCAATTCCTAATGTTTTTAGTACAATTTATATAATGATGAAACTCCATTGTGGAAAGAATTTATTGGACTTAGACTACAAAAACCTATAACTAATTAAAATTTTCTCCTGAATTGTGATATCAAAATATTTATATTTTAGTTTAATGACACACTAATTTTATAATGTTAATGATAAAGTGGGAAATATGTTTTTATTGTTTTAATGAGGAAATAATTATCTAAAAAATTGAGGGGAAGCAATTGAATATTGTACATGATTTATGAAATAATAAAATATCTAATCATACTTTTACATTTGCCTCAAGTTTAGTGTTGTTTGCATGTTATATCTTCACAAACATGTAGTGCTCAAATTGTACAATATTCTTTGTTGAATCTTTGGTGTAATGTATTTGCTAGATTTGTTACCATAAATTTGTTATCTAGTCTATTCGCTGTAACTAGGCGAAATATTATGACCTAACCTCTGTAACTCTAAAACGACTTCAGTAATCAAGCTAATATTTCTACCATTTGGGAAGAGTCTGTCAAGAAATAGATGTGGAAATTTACAGCCAATTTGCTCTAGCCCTTTTTGAGTTACAGAGGATAGAGGTCATGATTTCTCGCCTACTTACAGCGAATAGACTATAGTGTTTAGTTGGTGTAGGAAAGCGTTATGTAACAAAGCTATGAAGTTGAATATATCACCTCGGTAGATCAGAAGGAATCATTTATTAAATTCATAAATCAAGCAGAAGATATTAATGAATATTTTTCTTTCCTTGTATTAAGAGATGTGTTTGGTCTACAGTATATAGGTAGCGCCAACGAACTTGACAATTATATCCAGTGGCGGATCCAGGGGGGGGGGAAGCCGCCCCCCCCCCCCCCCTTGGTGACCAAAATTGCGCCCTTACACCTGATATATACTGCATTTTATCTGAAATACAATACCCCTCATATATATTATCAGCCCCCCCCCCCCCCTTAAGCCTGAGCTGGATCCGCTCCTGATTATATCGATCCTTGCCCTCTTCGTAACTCAAAAGGATCGTGAGCAAACTGGCTGTAAATTTCCAGACCTATTTCCTGGTGCTCTTCCCAAATTATAGAAATGTCAGCCCAATTGCTTTCATTCATTTTGAGTTATAAGAAGTTAAGGGGTCCAGATTATTGGCAAGTTCGTTGGCGCTACCTATAGTCCGTTATATTTCAGCTGTTGGTAAACTGAATCCCTTAGCAGCTGATTGTTCAATACCTACTGGGAAAATATGAAACTCCTCTGTCCCTGCATTATATAAATAAAGTAACACCCCATTCTTAACATTAATCATCAATTACAAACTCCAATGCACTTGAATAAACTAATGAAAGCATATGGTAAATTGTAAAACTTGCAAAATAAACAAACCAAAATTTAGACTACACAATATAAAGACAAAAGAACTCCTCAAAATAACACAATTTAATAAAAATAAAATACTAAGTTTTCACAATTAACAACATATTTTACAACAAATTCTTCTTAACCCTCTCACGTTCTTGATGCAATTTTGAGCCTATTAGGGATACTTTAAATCCTTTGTTACCATCAGGGGTATTTAGAAACCTTTAGTTTAGTTACTTTAACCTCTGCAGTTGTCTTTGAGTTAGCTGTGGGCAGAAAACTAATTTTGGAGAGGTAATTATAAGAGTGAGAGAACTCTTTTTCTTATTGCTAATCTGGCAACCTCTGCGTCATATGGTCGTGAGGGTTAATAAGTGAGTAAAGAAGATGAACACATGACAATTTACCATCAGCTGAAAATAAACGAACTATAGTATAACCTGAGCAGCAAAGGTTGGTACAATTTGATAAAATTACACTTATCTTCCTTGTAGTCTGGTCGGCAGTACACCATTTTATTCAGTTTAAGGAGGACTTGAGGGAGCCAGAAGGTTGAGATAATATTAACCCTTTCATGTTTTTATGACACAGAGGTTGCCAGATTAGCAATAATAAGAGTTCGCTCACTCTTATAATTACCTCAACAACTGCAGAGGTTGAAGTAACTAAACTAAAGGTTTCTAAATACCCCTGATGGTAACAAAGGCTTTAAAGTATCCCTAATAGGCTCAAAATTACGTCAAGAACATAAGAGGGTTAACCTTACTTTCCACAGGTCCTTTTTAATCCGTATAGAATAGTTTCATGTTGGTCAGAGTAAAATGAAGAAATGTATCATCAAACTGAATGGTGCATGTGTGCGAGTTCAGGAGGATCTTTATTATAGGGTTAACTAGCCAATTCCTACATGATGGTCCAATTAGTTTGCAAAATTGATCAAAATCCTTCCCACACTTCAATATAGTTAGTATTAAAACTTTCATTAGTTAAAGTATATTTTGCTACTAAAGTTATTCATCTAACGACATCTTTTATTTATTGTCAATATCTGACTAATTAGACCCCCGTGTACAGATTGGCTCCTATGCCCTAATGACAATGAGATCAGAGCACTCAACTTTTTAATCTTTCAATATATTCTATCTAGCATTTCCAATACCATGCACTTTTTAAATAGAGGTTATTACTGTATGAACAACCTATGACATTGCCCAGAACATAATTATGTAAACTTTTATTTTCTCTCATTTTTAAGGGAGCCCACCTCACTTTTTTTCTCTTTTTCTCCCTCTCTTTGGTTTGTATCCATTCGGCCCCATTCAGCCTACTGTTTTAAGACGTTTACCCCTATCCAGGTGTCAATATTTTCCTGGCAAGCAGTAGTGAGCCAGCATATATATATTTTTGTTTTGACAGAAAGCTAAAATTGTAAATTTTTCGATAGAAAAATGTCTCCGGCGAAGGCTGATTTCTTCGTACAATGCTGGCTCGCTATCGCTTGCCAGGAAGAAATCGACACCTGGATGGGGATAAACGTCTTAAAACAGTTGGCTGAATGGGGCCGAATCGATACAAGCCAGGGAAAGAGAGAAAGATTAAAAAAAAAAAAAAAAAAACGGTGACCCCCCTTAACTTTATTTTCTCTCATTTTTTAAAGTCGTGCATACTATGTATGTAAGCCTTTGTAAATACTATCTTCACTCTGTTCCCCGACCATTGCTGAATGGTTGGGGTCACTGAACTGTTAGCATCTTAGGTGAGAGTTGTAGTGGTAGTCCCATTTTCTCATGATCTGTGTGTCAGGGGTCATCCCTAGAGGTCCTGGAGTAACAGAGATCGCCAACCTTTTTATTCGGATGCCGTTTCGGTGCCGTAATAATAATGTAAAACTTGCAAAATAAATAAACCAAAACTGGGACGACACAAGATAAATGGAAACACCAGGATAATTTTGTATTTGATTATGTAGAACTAAAATCCAAAGACAGAACTACAGCACATACCGATACACCATCATGTACCAGTATTGCTGAACGTTTATTATGGGGCTAATGACACCAACATGGTAGAGGTTGGCTGATCTCTATTACTATAGGGCCTCTAGCCATCCCATATTATTACCATTATTATTATGTTAGTATTTGTGTGCCTAAAATTACTAGAAAAATTACAAGTATAATTTATTTACCTTTTTGAGTTTTGAAAGTGGGAGGGAGGGGGTTGATTGTGTTATTAGTGTTCTCAGCATTTTAACAAACCTGTTATATTAAACCATTTAACTAATATCTTACACATACACCTCTTGGGCTCAGTAATAAAAGTACTGTATTACTATAAAAATTATAATTACAACATGCATGCAGTTCACCCATGAAAATGTGAAGTCTATAATTACAAATGTATTTGAGATGACAAACTTACAATAATGAATTAAATAAAAACTATAATAATAAACAGTGGTGCAGTGATTGAATCTTGGAAGAGAACATAATTCATATTTCCAACTTCAGAGCAGTCATCATAGTAATTATAATTACCAGAAACATGACACGGTGCAAAAACAGTAAAACTTCAAAATTAATATATGTTATACAACCTACAGATATATAGAAGCAGTATACTGAAAATATATCCTATCACTGGAAGACATTATATTAGGAAGACTGAGGAACACGGTCACTGTTGTATTTGGAAGCATAATACCAGGTACAGTATTTACAAGGAAATGTTATAGGGTAGATTAGCCAATACATCCGAACTGGTCCAATAAGTGTTAAATTGATAAAAAAAAAACACAAACAATTTGGCAAAATTATATAAGTAAAGCATCACAATTTACTTAACCCACGTAGCCCGGCTGCACATGTCTACGCAAAGCAATGGCCTAACCTAGGTTACAGATATATACTGTATATCAGGAGGCAAGGCTCAATTAACTTGCGATATGTGAAAACTAGAATAATATACACATTCATTTCACTTGATGGCGAAAGTATGATCACTAGTTTTGGTATTTTGCTTAAGTTTCATTGTTAGTAGTACTAATGATGATGGTAACCCATCACAGAGTTGGGAATGCCGTCTTGATTTTGGGCAAAGCGGTACTTCTACTTTAATATATGGATTTATTTCACAGTGCTTGCGTGCATCTATCATTGATTCGAACACCAGAAAACTATCGACCGATTACCTCGGGCAGTGCTTACAACACAGGATCCCAGGCAGACCGACAGGAGTATGTCTCGCGCGGTTTGAAGTGGTTTTAAGATCGGATCCTTTATGGCACCCGGGTGTCACGGTGCACGCTCCGAAGATCCTTTGGAAAGGACTCCCGACTTAGATGGGTTAATCCATTAAGCCCCATCTGTAAAGTAATGTAATGTAACACCCAGTCCCAGGCATTATTCATGTTTGTTCTTTTAATTTTAATAATGAACAAAATGAGAGTGTCTCTCTGGGCTGCCAACTTTTCCCACATCCTAAGCTACCACAAGTACAAATTTGAGACCCCTACGAGCCTTTTGGGAGGCCTAAAATTATTTCAATAAGGCGAAAATAGCCGACGTCGCTGGGGCTGTGATTAACTTACTCATTTCTATGGATAGTACTTTAATTTTGAAAGTTAATTGAACCAGTGTACAAATTGGCTATTCTACCCCATATAATTTGCATTTAATCATATCTTGTTCAAAACTAATAACCATACTCACATTTTCCATACCAAAAGTTCCAGTGCTAATGGAATTTTGTAGTGAATTCTCAGTAACATTGATCTATTAAGGTTGCACCTAGGAGCCATATCATTGGTTCAGTTATGATAGTCTTAGAAAATAAATATATAGATCAGTTACAACCCACAACACAACAGCCGAGGGTTTTCAGGCGAGCTCTGTTTCTAACTTTCTACGGATACACACAAGTTTAAAGACCGCTTCATCCACAGAGAGCATGGTCATGTCTCCCTCTTTTTCCATAAGTATCAATTAAAATATTACTATTGTTCTAGAGTAATTCATTTCCACAGTTTGGATTCCATTCAGATCCTTATTTGATGAATTTAGTCATTTAGATAATTTTCAACTTGATAGGATCTCTGCAAACAAAATATCCAATTTATTTGTCTTAACTTCCATACAGTATATACTGTAAATATTCAGAGTTCCAAGGTACTGTATATCTTTCCTTTCTATATGTATGCATGTAGGCTACTTTTTTCAAACTTCATCTACACATTTTCTATTCAAAGAATACATATGATTTTGAAAGAATGAAAGTGTTTCATTACTTGAATTTCCAGTACCAAATTCTTATTCTTCTTTTCTGAAGTTCCCATTTACTCCTCCCAAAGTACAATCAATAGTTTGCTGGAAACCTTGATAATCTGACATTTTTAGGGAGGAATATTAGAACCCCATGAAACCTTTCAAGGAAAAGTTATATAAACTTCAAAAATGTAGTGTACAGCAAAATACTTATTTTTACTTTTAACTTGATGGGGTTGATGTTCAACAGACAATCATTTGCCTAGTTTCCCAATCAGTGTTCTTTATTATATGGATGTGAGACATTGATACTTAACCCAGGAAATGCCTGACACCCCTACGACTCACCATTGCCCTGTGACGACTTCCAAAACGCAACAAAAACTATGTCATAATGTAGGAAATGCAAGCGCGCATTCAACCATATATACATGAATACCCAAAAGATGCGTGGTTGAGGTGGTGGTCTGTAGTTGAAAATTTTGCACAAAATCGGCAAAGAGAGGCTGTGCGTATAGGAGTATTGGTCGGGTGGAGGGAGGAGCCGGGTGGAGGCAGTAAATGTCATTGGATTTTCACCCCTATAGCCCTGACAGTCACACTTGTTGTTTTTTGTTATTGAGTGTTTTGGTAAGTGTTTGACATCTCTTCTTCCGAGAGGAGCGTTGCAGCCCACCAGCAAACTCTCGAGAAGATTGTTGCAGCCGCTGGGTTAACGAGTTGAAGAGACGCATCAACTCCTTCGGTACTAATTTCTTCGCAGGATCATGGGCTATCGCTGGAATGATGAAGTCTCAAACCAGCGACTACTCTTGAAACTGATTCTAGATATATTAGTTGCATGGTCCGTGAATGCCAACTTGGGCTATATGAGCATGTGGTTCGCCTCCGTGAAGTAGACCCTGCTAACCAGGTGGTCTCTACAGAAGACAACCCTGAGTGGAGGAGGCCTAGGTGAAGACCACGGAACTTATGGCTGAGGCAAGTCGGCCAATCATGTGATAGGATAGTTGATATGGGCCAGGCAGATGCCTGGAGTCTCCCTGGAGTGGGGTTGGAGGGTGAGTGCGGCTATGCGCTGTCACGGTGTATTGATTGATTGTTCTTTGAGGTCTACATACCGGTAGTATAAGTCAGCATCACAAGTTTTTTTTTTCCCTTCAAATTTTGTCAGCAATTCTGGTTTGGCAGACGAGTAGTTTGACCCGACCATCAGAGTCACACAAAGAGACTTGTAACGGGTCGGCAAGATTGGCAGCTTAACCCTTCCAGCCCGGGCTGCCTTACAAGAGGACGGAGCTCGTATCTGGGCGATCTGGCCGAAAAACGTCTAGGCCTAGGCTACCGTATCTTTGTTATTTTAACTGCTAGAAATTTTCCACGAATCTCTAAACGTAGTGCAGTTTCCAATCTGTAGACTGGCGTTGAGTAGAGCTCTCTAAGTCAACTGGTTCAGTTGTGATGACGATTTCCGTGGAGCAAATTTTTCCGCGATGTTGACAATATCGGAGCTTTTCAGACACTAATTTCGTCATACCATATAACAACAACATTGATCCGACGTCTCCTTGTTTTCGGAGGTGCGGTGACGCAATGACAGGCTTTGTTTACATACATCGGACGCACGGCTTTCAAAACACGCTTAATAGGCTTTCAAGCTTACGCCTGTTATAAGGACACCCGGGGTCCTGCCCATCTTCCGCGGTGTCCTTATAAAAGGGCAGCCGGGCTGGAAGGGTTAAGAGATAAAATTTCATAATGTTCCCAATACCAATGCTAAAGATCGCAACGTTTTGGCCACTAAAAATGTATGATGAAAGCTTGTACGTCCTGTTCCACTCCCATCCTAGCAAGAACCCTGAGCAATCTTTATTGATGATATTACCCTCTTATCCCCTTCACCACCATTACTGTACGTACTTTTCATCATATTCTGGTTACCATTAGACAATTTTCTTTAGTTTATAATTTACCTCTATGACTCAAATGGCCATTACGTAATTTTCATTATAATTTGGTTACCATTAGACGATTTTCTTTAGTTAATAATATACCTCGACGAATAAACAATTAGTGAAATCAATGAAACTAATGAATACATGTGGTCCTTCTTAAACTGAACCCCCCTGTTACTACTCTCCTTGACGCGGTTGGGGGGCTTCGGGGCCGGCGACTGGGGCTTGATGGGGGATGGTTGTGGTCATTTCCCTTCCTATCTCCCTCGAGCTTTCGTCCTCAGCTTGACTAATTTTGAGTAGTTTTTCTTTCCTCATTCTATGTTTTTCCTCTTCTATTCTTATTCTGTCCCATCCGGCTGTCCTCGGGTGGCCTATATCTCATGTCTCCCTGGCCTGGCTAGGTGGTTGACTCCTGACCCGTTTGTCTCTTCGGTTGCTGATGTGGCCGAACTGACTTGATTCCCTTCGGTAATGAATTTTTTGCTTCTCGATGTGATTTTTTCTACCTTCGACCTGATCTTTCATTCTTCGCCCTGATCACTTCTTGGTTGGTGTTGCGGTGTAGCAGTTCTTGCCTCATCCTTCGGCCCTGCCCTACAAGAGCTCTGATGTGGAGCTCATGTGGTCCAGCTGAACTGATGAAATGGCGAGAAATGTCTGCGTGCCTTCACCTTCCTCGATTTGTTCCCCTACTGCTCTTCCCTATCTATCTTGACTCGTTTAGTTATATATCTTGATCGAATCCTTCGGGCCAGCCCTATGAGAGTTCTTTTATGGAGCTCAGTGGTCTGGTTAAACTATTATTATAAACAAACTTCTTAAATTAAAATGTAAAACTTGCAAACAAAGTCAAACCAAAACTGGGACAAAGACAATATAAAGTCAAACTGCACAAAATCATCTAATTTTAGCCAGAAAGGTCAAAAGGTGTCATGGTGGTGAAGGGGTTACCCCAGTAAGTAACTTTCCTAAGAAATGTTCTTGCAGCTGTTAACCCTCGGAATCCGGGAGGCCTCATATGAGGCAAAAAACAAAATTGGCAGGAATCTGGGAGGCCTCATATGAGGCAAAAAACAAAATTGGCAGGAATCCGGGAGGCCTCATATGAGGCAATATGCGCTGCTAAAAATCGCCGCTAAAATCATAACACGGCAACCACGCGTCGTAGCGATGTCATCTCAACGGCATTCTACAGATACCAAAAATTTCTACAATTTGCAAAAAAATTACTGTTCTAGGTGGTCTCAATCAGAAGCTACTGAATTATGAAGTTTGCCTGTACCAAAAGGGCCCCAGAAACAGTGATCGGGATCATATGAGGCCCCCCGGATTTCGTGGGTTAAAGAAAGTTCAGTAAGTTGTCAGCACAACTAACTATATTGACAAATTTACTACCAGCAACTGGCAACCATCCAAAGTGAAGACTATCTATCTATCTACTCAGGCACATTCCCCATTCTTTTTTTACCAGGTAATAAATGCGCGGAATATTGGTGTGAGTATCAGGTAATGAATGCGCGGAATATCGGTGTGAGTATCAGGTAATAAATGCGCGGAATATCGGTGTGAGTATCATAGGTTCGAGTCCTTGGAGTGCCACATGTATTTGTTGATTTCATTAATTGAGTTTAGAAGTAAAGTTGGTTGGTGAAAAAATATGAATAGTAAAAGCACCTGTACTCCGGGTGCATGGGACTCCGGGTAGATAGGACTCGTCTGCCTTGGTCAGCAACCTGTCTAGGGGAGTAAACCTTATACAAATCCATACTGCTTACCTAAGGGTGAAGAATGTTAGTGGATGGACTAGCCGCACACAGATGGGATCGTCAGCCATGGTCGGCAACCTGTCTAGGGGAGTAAACCTTATACATATCCATACTGAAGCAGGTTAGTGGATGGACTAGCCGCACACCACTGTAGAAAAATGGCGCTAAAAAGATACATAAAGGGCCTCAGAGTCGGATGGACCCTAAGTTGAGTGGTTAATCCTGTAATTCCTTCAGTAAACTGACATGGGTTGTCCTCACAGGGTATGGGTCCACTTGGGGGCATTTTGTGTATGGCCACCCTAATAAAGGGGAGAAAGGCATCTGGCAATAGATAGATAGAACGAATTGTACAGCATCACATCTAAAGCCGGTATCACAAAACTGGTCTGGCAACTTATGAGGTCAACATTGACAATTTTTCTCTTGCCTAAGCTCATATATCATCTGTCTAGTTTCCGATACCAGTGCAAAATATTCCAGAGATGTTGCCGGAAAAATGTTGATCGTAGAACGTTAACTATAAAAGCTCTCGTGTGTTACCTGCTTAAGTTGATCCATGGTCTAGCTGGTTAGAGTACAAGTGGGGGAGAGAGACCCTAATGCCTCATGCTAGGGTTACAATCCTAAACAGATTCACAGAAAGTTTCAGCGTAAGTAATACCACAGGATGGGAAAATTGAACCTAACGCCAGTCTTTCAACAAATATATCCTGGTCAAGATTGTCTAACCTCGGACCTCGTATTATCATTACTATGGGTGGGGATGTTGCTTTTAGCCAGGAAAAAGATAAAATAGAAACTGCACATACAATTAACAAGAAAATATGGACAAACCCTTAATGATGACGACATATTACAGAACAGGCACAGTATTGTATACAGAAATTTTGTTCAGCCTCAAAATGGAATCTTAAGTTATAAAATTATATTTCACATTTAATGTTGTCCACATTGAGTGTATAACAACATTATCCATAAAATTGAGCAATTTTTCAGTTAAATCTTTGATAGTGGCAGGCTATTTACAATGTCGAGCTGTACATTTCACAGTAAATATTGCACAGGGCTGAATTATATGAGGGAAAAAGTCAATAATAAAAGATAAATATATTGATACTATTATATCAAAAATATATATCAACTTTGTTGCAGATGTTACTGCAGTTCCAAGTGGTACTGGTCACAGAGTTTAACTTAAACTAATTAAAGCTGGTTGCAAAATTGCTATATTTGATACTAAATTTTTTAGACACCATAGCACCTGTAACCATTTGACATTGTCAGATCTTGGGCCCCGGTAGTTTCTTAAGTGTGACTATCTGAGTCCAGAAGGCTGCTTTGTCGCTGTAACTCGTCCTAAATGCCTCTGTTGCGCCACAAAATGTCCATAGATGAGGAGCTTGTCCTTGACGTAGTGTGGTAAGAGGTTCTTGTCAGTGTAAGGTATTGGTTGGTCTCCCGGGTGGTCACTGTACTGTAACGGTCCATGGGGAGGGTCGGTACTGCTCACCCATAGTAGAGAACCATCACTGTACTCAACCTTCGCATAGAGGTCCTCCTGTGTACAAAACAAAACCATCCGTTAATAATAATAAAATAAACTCCTGCATACACCTCCCTATTACTTGGTGGTTGTTGTTGTTATTCCCTAGGCTGCCTGGCCGAACAGCCCCGAGTCCCTAAGGAAGGCCATAGCCACGATCAGGCTTTCCCACAGGTCTCTCAAGGAATGTACATTATGTTGTTGGCGTAAGTGATTGTGTAGAATGCAGTCTTCTATGATGTTTTAACCCATCGACTGTGGGAGACGTTCCGGAACGCCATGGCAATTTACAGCAATTTCCAGGCTATTAAAGCCTGTTAAAAGCCGTAGAAATCGAGTGTCAGTAGGCGGGAGCGCGAGGGACCCACCTCCGACCGCCAGCACGTCCGTCCATGCACTGAGACCCCAGCCCCGGGTCTCAGCAGTGCTGCCAAAGGCAAAATAGTGCTACATTGCTCATAAATAGCGAGTTTTCCCAAATGTCTATGATAGCTCTGCGGGTCATCCCCGCAAGCTATGAAGCTCATTCTAGTGTCATTTTGAAGCTATTTTCATCTAGTTTTTGGCTGAATATATTTCATTTCATGCAGACACTTGATTAATTATTCAGGAGTGCCTGAATATGCCCTAAATAGCCCAAATATGCCCGCAGAGAAAGGGTTAATAGTATGGGGTACTGTGTTGCATCCTGGGCAGGTGTCGACGACGTACACATCCAGTCTCTTCTGATAGCTCAGAAGAGCTGGATGGTGCCCACATCTCAGCCTGGCTAGGTGGACTCTGTCCTTGCGAGGAAGGGAGGATTCAAAAGGATGGATTTCGGGAAGTCGTGCCTGCAGCTGCGTGTTGTCTATGAGTGATTAAATGGAACAGCGAGAGATATGAGTATGGATGTGCTTCTGGAAGCTAGTTTGGGGTGGGCAGGGAGAGATGAGATGACAGTATTGGTGTGTGATACTGTGTGCTGGGTGTTGTTTTGATGTTCCTTAGTGTCTGTGGGTGTTCTGCCATGTAGTGTAGTGGATGGTGTTGGTGTGTGGATGCTGAAGACAGGAATTGAGTGCCTCTCATGTTCAGATGGTCTTTGACTTTGAGGACTTTGCTTTCTTGATGTAGGTGATCTGCAGGTGTGGTAGCTGTGCAGCCTGTGATGATTTATAGGGCTTTGTTTTGAATAGTCTGCATTCTTGTGGTGTGTTTTAGCTAGGTTAGAAGCCCACCTAGAATACAATGACCTAGTGCCACTGTGACTGTGTGTGTGTGTGTGTGTGTGTTATATGCATCCCCCCAAAAATATTAACACATTTTCTTAAACCTGCTAAATTCATGCCAACAGTCTTGAGTATCAATTGGGGCCAACAGCAAGGAGAGGATTTATATGAATTAAGTTTCTTACCTTGGTAAATAATTTAATGGTGACCGGGCCAGGTTGCCTCTTATTGGAGGGTAGAGGTGTGCTGGTGGTGGGCTGGGGGTGAGGTGTGTTGGTAGGGTAGTGTGGTGCTAGTGGGGTGCGCACCGTGGAAGGAGGAGAGGTTTTCTGAAGATCTGTCTCCAACCCAATTGTCATGGAATTCTCATAATATCCCAGCTGTATTACAAAAACAAACAAAAAAATAAATAAAATAAATAAATAAAAAAGGATTAGCTACACAAACTAATAAAGTTAAACTGCTTGTCTATTATTTTCACTCTAGGTAGTAACAATAATATATTCATCTTTTTACCTTCAATATATTTATGCTAACCTGTGTCAAAATATTCCTGGGAGAGCTAAATGATGATGTTGCTGAAATGGGGGAGAGGTTTTCCTTGTCGGAGGTGACCCGTGATTGATTGGTGGCTGTTCCGGCAGTGGATGAGACCGGCTTACATTTTCTTATGCTAGTGAAGGTGGTCACTCCAAATTTGTTATTAAAGTGTGACAAATCTCGATCCATTTCAAGGCAACGGCTATATTCCTAAAAAGAAATTATAAAATATATATATATAATAATAGAGTAATAATATTAATACAGGTATACAGTATATATTATTTTTGATATGTGGACAAGGAACATACAATGAGCATAGAATTTCAAATAATATGATTATACAGGGAAAACACATACAATACAATTTTGGCTTGCAGGTCTCTCGGGACCACTGCAACGATTTAGACTTTGCCATGGTTGGAGTACAACTGAAAATGTATCATTGATGGAGGCCTTGTCCAACTTGTTTCGGAAGCCACATTCACTGTGGACGATTGCGGTCTTTAAACCTGTATGTATGTATGTATGTACATGTATGTATGCGAGGTATCTTACCCCAAGGGCTAAGGGGGCTTCATCTATGGTGGAGGAAAAAAAGAACATGCCCAAAACATCCTACTGCATATCATATATGGTGACTAATGAGGGGGGTGGCACTAGATTTGTGGACCAACAGCCATTACTATACAATGAAGCCATGCTATTGGCACTGCCGAGGTTGGTGAGGAGCCATATGGGACTCTACTTGTCTTACCTGGGTGCTGTTTTGGCTCCACGTCAGTCGGACACAGTGTCTACATGGAGGGGCAGCGTTGTGGCAGGACTTCATAGTTCTATAGTCCAAGTTGCCTAATGGCAGCACACTGGCAATAGATGTTACCCCCCCTCGACCTGGATCTGGCGCTTTGGAGCCAAACTGGCTGAAGGGATCCAGAGGGTACAGTGCACTGTTTCTCCAGACTGGCATTCTCCATTGTATAGGGGCTCGAATCAGGTGGTAGCACTCCAGGAGAGTGCCCCTGTCATTAGGTGTATAATACCAGGCCACCCGTAGTTCCGTGTACGCGCACAGAGTGCATCTCTGCGGATGGTTCTGGTGGGGTGCACCGGGGCCACTGGATTCTACCTGTTATCCTTGGAACAAGGTGCTGGGAACAGTCTCCGGGGCAGTCTGGAGCCAGAGACCTGGGGAAGGCGATTTCCTTTGCCAACTTGCTTATTTACCTTACCCATAAAAAATACAATAAAGGCAGAAGCCAACTGAGCATCTGATATAGAAGCTGGTCTTCCAGTCGTGTTTTTTTAACTAAGCAAACTATTTGAGACTACAGCAAACTATTTGCGACTACAGCTAACTTTTTCTGTCATTGCCATATGAATCAACTTTATTTTGGTAATAGATTTTTTTTTAGCTTTAACTTGGCGAACCACAGCTCTTCTTGCAGATGCATACTGTGACCATGTCAAGTCTCAGTTTTTTGGAAGCGCCATTTCCGTTCAGCTTTCCTACGTTCTTTTCGGAGGGATTTAACATATTGGCCATACCACAGATAGATAGACAGATGTAGTTAGATAGAATATAAAGAGAGTGTATACCTGTAGTAATAAGAGGCTAGGGATCAAAATGTCTAGGAGTCATCATAATGAATAGACTGATGAATAAATGGTGGGATTTAAATTGTAAAACTTGCAAAAAAGGTGTGGTGGAGTGGTCTTGCCACTGGCCTGGTAATCCAAAGGTCCCGGGTTCAAATCCCGATGTATCAATGGGAAGATATTATTGGGATGGAATTTGTGCTGTACCTAGAGTATCAGTGCATTACCACAAGCCCACCGAAGCGTCAATAAAATACCCTCATTGTTCCCTGATTAAATAGCACTGTATGAATATTCCCATATTCAAAATATGCTATAGGGGTGCAATGCCTGGTGAGTTATCTGCTCAACAGGTGGCGTTGTGTGTGTGTAAGTGTGAGAGTCCGAGTGTAGGGGGTGAGACAGTGAAGCACGGGAACGAGGTGGCTTCAGAGATGGGGTCGTTTCGGGCCATGAGTGAGCACCGTGCCTCATGTGAAGGCAAGATGGCAAGTGCTCGTTGTACTCTACGTGCTTCACATGTCTCACTCCCTAGACTGGAACAAGACCTCACGGGCTTCACTGTTCATTGTAAAGCGGTGAATGTTAAGGTTCTCAGCCTATGCCCGAGAGGAAGTAAGTTGGAATATAGAAAAAAAAAAAAAAAAAAAAAAAAAAAAATCAGGGACGACACAATATAAAGACAAAAGAACAGGACTCACCTCTTTAAACAGAGTAAAGATGGGCAGAAGGTCGGACGGCACAGAAGAGTCACTGTCAAAATTGAAGCTATGTGACACTCTACCCTTCTTCTCTACCACCACTCGGTTCCCACGCTTGGTCATCCTCTCACCTGAAAGTTAATACATAGATACATACATACACCAATTGAAGTTATAAATTTATGTTACACAAATGAAAGTTAATACATTGCTTGAAAATTTACTGTACTAAACTTATGATGCGAGACTAAAACTGTACCTCTAATGGGTCACGGTCTTTAATTAACACAGTTATTTGTTCAATCATCAATTTCCATTGTGATCTGCTTCATATCACACGCAAGGAGCTTGTGTTAGGGGATGCATTCTTCACCTGGTATGATCTTAGTGTCTCTAACCATTTCCTGTCAGATTTACTGATAAGGAAATAGTCTACCTGACTACTGGAGCCACCTGATTCATATGTTATCAGATGGCTCATCCTGTTCCTAAGCATAGTATTACACACCACTATCCCTGTGGCAGCTCAATGCTCCAGTATGTATTCACCTCCCAGGATCCTTCGGCCATATCCCTGTCCTCCGTGCACGCCCTCATATCCGTTGGCAACATGCCCATTCAAGTTTCCTCCCACAATCACTACCTTCTCTTCCTTGCATCCAGCAACCACCCCTAGTAGTTCATTCCAGAACTGCTCTTTGACAATGCTACCTAGCCTACTTGGGGGGCATATGCTGATATAACATCTATAACTCTCGCCTCAACTTTCAGTATTAGCAATATCAGTCTTTCATTAAACCTTTTAACTTCTATCACACAATCTACCCACCTCTCTGTCACCAGGAAACTCACCCCTCCTGTGACATGTTCATTTCCCTTCCATATGAAATTAAAAAAAAAAAAAAATCCAATAATACACCTTGCACTCCCCCCTTTCCACCGGGTCTCCTGGGCACAATATACCGGTACATCCACTCTGCGTCTCGCTAGTATTTCCACAATCTCACCCGTTCTGCCTCTCATTGTGCCAACATTCACACTTCTGAGCCTGAACTGGGGGAAAAATCCATAATAGTGTCCTTTTGCGGTTTTGTACCGGGTATCAACAGCAACAGACCTGAGATGGTTCTTATTGGTTTTAGTCATGTTTGGTATAGGTTGCCAACATTGGAGGTCACTATTCCCAGGTTTCCAGCTCCAGGCAACCCCGGGTGGTTGTCACCCATAGGTCATCCCAAGATCTTTATAGGGGTGGGACCCAGGGTCCTCGGGGCACCCCACCAGAACCAACCGCAGGGACGCAATCCGTGAGCGCACATGGCACTACGGCTGGCCCGGTATTATGCACCTAGTGATAGGGCAGTCTCCCGGTGCGCTACCTCCGCGTTCAGGCCCCTGTACTACTAGGCGGAAAGTGCCACTCTGTTGTTGTTGTTGTTGTTGTTGTTGTTGTTGTTGTTGTTGTTGTTGTTCCCCAGGCTGTCTGGCCGAACAGCCCCAAGGTCTCGAGCAAGGCCATAAACGAGCGCCCCTCACAAAATCCTCCCTGCTTACCACTAACAAAGCCCGGGTGACCGAAGCCACTCCAAGGCAGGGAGCTGAGGAGGGTGCGGAAACGCCCGAGAAACCAAAGCCCCACCCAAGGCCCTGTGCCACTCAGCAATTATGAAGGGAAAGTTGAGGGGTAAGGGAAAAATGTGACACTTTGGCTCCCAATCAGTTGGCAGTAGGGAGGTCAATCCACGGAAAAGACGCCGCCACTTGAGATCTAGAAGATATATAAGTAAAAGGAACAGTCAGAGTAAGCTATGGGTATGGCAGAGATCGCTCAGTTCTCACTCGGATAGACCAGCCCATCACCACATGACTAGAACCCAATCCTCTCAGCATCAGCTAGGAAAGGCCCTAGACAGCCGCCTTTGGCGGGGGGATAGCTCCCCTATTTCAACTCCTTTCGGGGTTGGGCAACCGCCCAGTGCCACTCTGTAAGGGGGCTCTAGCCCCCTGGGGGTGCATCGTAGCCAGGAGGACCTAGAGGGTACAGGGCATAGTGTCTTTACAGAGTGCCACTCTGTAAAGACACTATGCCCTGTACCCTCTAGGTCCTCCTGGCTACGATGCACCCCCAGGGGGCTAGAGCTGGGCCTGAGGTAGGTCCCTTCACTTCAGCGAGCCGCCATTAGGCGAGTTTGAAGCATATATTACGTGGAGTGCCTGCTCTGGCTAGCCCCCAACCACAGTTATTTGCTGTGGGCCTACCTTTTACCCAAAGGGGCTTAGCCTGCAAGGCGGTAGGTGTGGCGGTTTGTGTAGGGTTTACTCCCTTAGACAGGTTGCCGACCACGGCTGACGAGTCCTGTCTACCCGAATTGTGTAGGGTTGTCTCCCCTAGATGGGTTGCAAAACAAGGCTAAAGAGTCCCATCCACCCACTGGAGAAATTTAACATTCCTAACTATTCGATTACAGTATACTGTACTCTACTTACCATGAAAGAAATCTCCTGAAAAAACTGGATCTGGTGAGTTCTGCATGAGTCGGAAGCTTCCCTGGTCGGTGTCATACTTCAGCTTCGAGGTCCGAGACTTAGTCAATTTCACAAACCTTCAATAAAAACAGAGACAGTTTGTTCAGAATATCTATATTTATATTTCCCTTTACAATAAGCCAGCTTAATCTATATATTTATTAAGGAACACCCCATTCTTAACATTAATCATCTATTACAAACCCCAATGTACTTGAATAAACTAATGAAAGCATATGGTCCTCCCGGAATTCGAACTCAGGACACCACACCCAGAACATAAGCATCTAAACCATTACACCACCAACACAGCAAAATACAGTAGGGTCTCACATAGAACGAGAAATTGGTCGATAAACGAGGCCGTTCTATGCGATTTCGTTCTATGTGAACACGGCATATTGGTGGCCCAATATCGTCAATGTTCACTGTAAGCGTAATTTCCGTCAGGAGCGTACGATATTTCGTACGTTTTGTACGATATTTCGGCGCTCTATATGAAAACTCCTCGGATTTGCCCCACTTTGGCGGCGGACTCGTTTTATGTGATCACATTCGTTCTTATCGAAAATTAAATATTAATATTTTAGGTCGCTCGTTTTATCTGAACACGTTTATGCGGGACCCTACTGTACTGTAGTAGATGAAAATAATAGTTGATGCAATATACAGTAGTGCTCTCCAATATATCCAACTATTTGCATTATATGTTCAGTTGCCCACAAGAATTTGTACCCATTCCATTATTGTATGTACAGTATGAATTATGGGATTAATTTGCAAGAATGATTACTTTTTTAGAATTATTTCATGTTTTAACCCTCCTGGCCCGGGCAGGTCCTCCAAAGGACAGTGTGGGCTACCCGGGTGATCTGGCCGAAAAACGTCTAGGCCTAGGCTACCGTATTTTTGTTAATTTAACTGCTAGAAATTTCCCACACATCTATAAACATAGTGCGGTTTCCAATCTGTAGACTGGCATTGAGTAGAGCTCTCTAAGTCAACTGGTTCAGTTGTGATGACGATTTCAGTGGAGAGCATTTTCAGGCGATGTTAGCAATACGACGATCTTTTCACTACTGAAACAACGACATACAGACATACAATAACAAACGAGTCTTCTCCTTCTTGTTTTCGGAGGTGCGGTGACGCAACGATCGGCTTTGTTTACATGCGTCGGACGCACGGCGTTCAGACCAAGCTGAATAGGCTTTCAAGCTTACTATCTCCTGAAAGGACACCCGGGCACCTGCCCTTATTTCGAGGTGTCCTTTGGAGTGCCTGCCCGGGCCAGGAGGGTTAACCCCAGTGATGCCATATGATGGGAAAGAAGGTATCCTGACCAGGAACCGAACCCACTCACCCAGGGTATATTTAGGAGAGTTGGGAACCGAATCGGATTCTCATGGTCGAGTGGTTACGGTGCCCAGCTCTCCCAAATATACCTGGGCTGAGTGAGTTCGAATCCTGGCCAGGATACCTCTCTTCCAACATGTCCGGCATTATCATTAGATATGCCAAAAATATAATTAAATAAATAATGAGAAAAAGAAATATATAAAAAATAAAAATAATATTTTCAACAAGAATTCTCTAAATTGTTTGATGTAATACTTGAAATCCCTATATCTTACGTTGCAGCATCCATATACTTCTTCCAGTACTTGCGAGGAAGAGTGTGGTAGGAGAATATACGACAGTCCTTTTCTGGTCGGGCTGGAGCTTCGTTTCCCAGTACAAACCTTGGACCTCCTTGTGGCTTTGATACCACTACCTGAAAGTTAAGTAGCATGGGTTGACAATGTGAAGAAACAATAAACTGTTTCAAAATATATATACATATCAATTACTTAACAAAATAATTAACTCTTGATAGTTTTAATGCAATCTCAGCCACAAATTCAATCTTTTTACTAAATTTTGGTTCTTCTAATTTGAAATGTACTAAATTAAAAATAAGGAAGTCATAAAACAGAAGCCAGCTTAGTCTATCTGAGAAACTATTAAAGTTAAACAGCAGTAACTTATTTCAAGAGATCACCACTTTCTTACCGAGAGTCCATCAGGAGAGATCCAACATATTTCCTCCACCACCGGCGGCTGTTGCTTCCCTGCCGGGTACCTCAGCTGCTCCAAACACACGTCACCGCCCTCCAAGATACATATACTCAAATAGTTTCTACAAAGTTTTCTTTTTGTCTTGAGGCTGGGACAAGAGGAGAGGGGAGACAACTTCTGGCTTAGTGAAGGATGTGCTACTGACTTGGTGGGAGTCCTGGGTGTTGGCTGACGAGGTAATTGTGGCAATATTATATTCTCTTCAACTAATGGTGGAAGTGGGATTTGGGTTAACATTTTCTGCTCTGGACTATTTTGGGAACAGGCACTGAGAGGCCTGTTGGAGTGTCTACATGAACCACTGAAGAGTTGTTTACCATGTCCAGATAAACATGGTTCATTAGAATTGGCCTTACACATTCTCTCACGTTGCCCCTCGTTATATACTGGAATCGCACTCCCAGTCTCCTGTCTCCGAGTGCAATCAAATTTATGATGCACACTTTGACAACAGGAATGAGCTTTGTCTCTTCTTTCCTCTCTACTTCCTGACCGTTGAATATCTGATGAACTACCGGTACTTCTGTGCTCGTGTCTGAATCTGTCTCGACTCTTCCTTGGCGTATATTTCTCGGTCCAACTCCCTGGTCTATTTTCCGACTGGTACGAATAACCGGCTGGAGAAACATCAGAAGACATGTCTCCATATTTCCTGGCTATCAAATCCAGTCTTTCTCTACTATTACTCTCTCCTCGATAACTGTGGGGTCTCTCATACGACTGGCTCCTCGGTTTGCTATTTGGCCTCGACTTTGTACCGTGGGAGTGGCGTTCACATACCTCACTACAGCCACCATCATCTGGACATTTATGTTTTTCTTTGGATCTGGTATTTTGCTGTGAACTCTGAGAAGATCCATAATTTTCCTGGTATTCGTGTCTCTTACGATTGTGGCTTAAGTCCCCAGCTCCAAGTTGTCCCACCCCAGAACTACTACTGTGTGAGGAGTGTGTACTGGAGTGTGTGTAGGAGGACGTGGAGGGGTTTCTTGATCTTATGAGTGCTTCAGTGGTGTGTTGATATCTGGGTCTTTCATGATCAATATCCCTCTCGTGCAACTGTTGGCGACTACGGGTCTGTGAGGTCTCTCTCTCGTGCAGTCTTCTGATCTCGGATTCCTCTTTCTCATGTTGCGACCTTCTGATCTCATTCTCTATCTCCCTGTGCTTCCTACTGATCTCTGACTGTTCTCTGTCATATTGGTGCAGTCTCTGCCTCTCCTCAGACACATCCCTCTCTCTCTTGCTGAAGTGTGGGAGGGCGGGAGCTGTCATAATAAAGTCATCTCCTTGTCGGGATGGCAGTGGGGTAAACTTTCTTTTCAGAGTATCTATAGGTCCACTATGAGCTGGAGGCAGCAGGTCCCTTGGACTGAAACAATAAATAAAATATATTTCAAGCTGAAAGGACATACCGGTATTGTATTATGAATTTATAATGTAAAACAAAATAAACAAACCAAAACTTGGATGAACACAGTAAAAAGACAAAACAACTTATCAAAATCGCTATGTGGAAACAACGTTTAACCCACTGAACCCCAGGCAACATAATATAAATGTACACCCCAGGACCAGAAGGTTGTAAAAAAAAAAAAAAATATCCCCTAGGTCATTGAGGGGTCCTACGGGGCGCCCGAAAGTCGGAATTAACATGGAGAAATGGGTAGATAAAAACATGCAAAAACACGTTTTTGCGTGCTCACACGCTTGGACTTTAAGGGTTTTCAACCATCGGCATTGTTGCGTGGGATACTTACACAGTTCCCATACAAATCTGAGCCCTCTAGGTGCCATAGAACCGGAGTAATTAACCGAAACGCACCCTATGCGGCGCTGGGGTTTATCGTTACATACATTGCTGACGCATCACGTGCGTCGCTGGGGTCCAGTGGGTTAAGCAAAATAATAATTCTTTATAAATAAAAGAACACAATCCACCACATAGGGTGTACATTACTACATAGCTAGTTAATCAGTTTCCCAAGCAAACTAATCGCACATATAAAGGATGTTATTATTTTGAATGATGACATCCTTGATAAAAAAAAAGAGTTACTGACTAGACTACCAAAACAATGCTCAATCTTATATTGGTTTGTTTTGCAAGTTTTACATTATAAATTCAACAATGTATATAGTTCATATGCCAAACTTTCTATTTTTTATGGGTACTGTACTCTGAAGCTGTAATTGTGAATACTAGCATGTACCGTACTCTCATGTACGTTGTATGTGCGTTGATATGCGTATGTGCGTTGTTATGTGTGCGATTAGTTTGCTTGGGAAACAGATTAACTTGCTCGTGTAGTAATGTACACCCTATGTGGTGGATTGTGTTCTTTTATTTCATAGATTTTATTTTAGTAAGCGTTGTTTCCACATAGCGATTTTGATAATTTAATTTGACTTTCTATTGTCCTTGTCCCAAATTTGGTTTGTTTAGTTTGCAAGTTTTACATTTTAATTAGTAACAGTTAACATAATTAACTTACTACAGAACCTTCATGTCTTTTAATGCAATTCCATATTTTATATTTACCAGAACGTCTTGAATTTCCCAAATTGACTAATTCCTTGAATATGACGAGATTATGTTAATATATGTGCAACTAATTTGCTAGCGAAACAAATTCACTTACTCATATACAGTGGTGCACCAACTTTCGCTACATCTCGATTCGCGGATCTCACTTTCGCGGCAGTGTCTAAATATCCCGCCGATTTGAGTTTGGCGGTAAAAACTCGCATTTTCGCGCCCGAGCTTCGAAAATGAAGGCCTATTCAGCCACAAGCAAGAGGATTCGGTAGAGGAAAAATAAATGTTTGTGTCGAAACACGACCCAATACCAGTATATAGTCACCCAATGACTATAACTAATCAATACACATACTTACAAATACTCAATAAAATTATTTGTACTTACAAATAGGCCTACTCATGTTGAACGTACCTAGCCTAGTCACCCAATGAACCAGAATTGCTAAACCAACTAAAACTGGAATTGGTACACTTACTTACAGATATTCAATACTTTAATGAGTCTATAATACTGATTAGCAAAGCATTATAATAGGTTACACTGCTTAGACATAAGGTTATAAGGTTAACCTGTGCCACCGCCATAGGCGCCATTTGCAAATGCACTGTTTTGGGTTCAAGCGGCGCCATGATGCCATCTAGTGGCCTTAACTGAAACTGATGTCTTGGTTCAAATTATAGGCGCATTTTTGCTTGAGTTTTGGCTCGAGCCAAAATGCGCCTCATAGTATCATATACGGTTGGAGCATCAGTATCGTACCGTAACGCTAAGTTCGCTAACTGAACTCTACCAAAACATTGCATAGGCCTATGGCGGTGGTTCAGAAGAAGTATAAGAACTGTAATTCATTATTATGCCTTGCTAATCAGCACTATAGACTCATTAAAATATTGAGTACCTGTAAGTAAGTGTACCAATTCCAGTTTTCGTTGGTGTATAGCAATTCTTTGTCATTGGTTGCCTAGGTTTGTTCAACTTGGGAGTGAGTTTTCGTACATGCCCGGTCCCTATTAAATTAATTCCCATTACCTCAATGCCCCAACTTTCGCTAATCGCACTTTCGCGCCACTTTCGGCGGTCCCTATTGGCCGCGAAAGTTGGTGCACCACTGTAGTGATGTACATTCTACAGTATGTGGTGTTTTGTGTTCTTTTATTTCAAAATTATATTTTGCTAAATCGTTATTTCCACATATAAACTTTGATAAGTTTTTTTGTTTTTATATTGTGTTGTCCCTGTTTAGGTTTGTTTATTTTGCAAGTTATATATTATAATTTTGTTATAAGTAGATTGTGCTGGTACTATATATCTAAACATGATTGGACAAATATGAGACAGATCTTATAGAATTTTCATAATCTATTAAAATGTTAGGTCTGGAAAGAGTTGGACTAAATCATTTGATTGTTCAATAATGCTTCCAATGTTTCAGTCTTGCTTAACACGGTTTGACATACAAAACGTTTAAAGATACAGCTTAAGAAGGATATATAGCAGCTAAAAGGGTTAAGAAGGATAAATAGTAGCTAAAAGGGTTAATCAAGATAGTCTGTAGCCTTTTAATTGGTAGACATCCTTCTTAAGCTGAACAAAATTTTCTAATAGTTTGCAGAACATAACAAAAAGGATGTCACCGGTACTGCATGGGTCAAGTCTAAAATGCCAACCTTGACTTCATCCTGACGGGTGGCGATGGTGGGCGTCTGAGGAAGGGTTCACTGTGGGTGCCAATGTGGTGACCTCCAGGCACAACCTCTGATATGGCCGAAAGCTGTTGGGTCCGGGGCTGGTGGTGGTGAGGTTGGGGCTGGGGCTGGGGCTGGGGCTGGGGCTGGGGCTGGGGCTGGTGTTGGTGTTGGTGGTGGTGGGAGGTAGCCTGGGTGGACATTGTGTACAGGCCACTATCTAAGACCTCTCCACCGTGGCTCTCCCCTCTGGACCCAACCATGAAGCGGTGGTAGGGGACATTTTTTAGCTTGATGCGGTCCTCGGGTTGCTTCTGCAGGCAGGCACCAATCAGATCTCGGGCCTCGTCTGACAAGTAATCCGGCACCTATCGGTACATACAATGAGGAAAAATTAATAATATATGCAATTCGGTGTGCAAATTAATGTAATGAAAACAAATTGTAGGATGATTTTATAACCTTTTACATGTACTGCACTATACTATCCTTGGCTTCATAATATGGTTTATGTCAATATTTAAGTCTTAAGCCCTTCAGCACCATGATGCCTTTTTAACTTTGATTCTGGCTAAAATTAGATGATTTTATGCAGTTTAAGAAGGACCTATATTACTAAGAGGGGTTACTGAGATCGTAATTACCCCTTTGAGTAGTATACAGTACTGTACGTAGATTACAAACTAAGAAAATCGTCTAATGGTAACCAAAAAATAAAGAAAATTAAGTAATGGTGGTGAAGGGGTTAATATGCAAGCAATAAGTATAACACATGGCGATGGGCTGGTCTATCAGAGTGAGACCTGAGCGATCTCTGCCATACCCATAGCTTACTCTGACTGTTCCTTTTACTTATATATTTTCTAGATCTCAAGTGACGGCGTCTCTTCCGTGGATTGACCTCCCAATCTACCAAGATTGGAAGCTAAAGCGTCACATTATTCCTTTGCCCCTCAACTTTCTCTTCATAATTGCTGAGGGGCACAGGGCCCTGGGTGGGGCTTTGGTTTCCCGGGCGTTTACGCACCCCTCTCAGCTCCCCGCCATGGAGTGGCTTCGGTCACCCAGGCTTTATTGTGGTCGGCAGGGAGGGTTCTGTGGGGGCGCTCGTTTATGGCCTTGGCCTTACTCGGGGCCTTGGGGCTGTTCGGCCAGGCAGCTTGGGGAACAACAACAACAACAACTACACACTAGCTTCTAAAGTCTGTTTCGGTTGATCCAGTCCAGGAAGAAAAAGAACAAGAGTGATACGAGAAGCAATAAGCCTTGTGTTGGTTCCTAACGGAGGCAAAAATGTATACCGTACAGTATATCACCGTAAATAAGCAGGTATAAGTATTTCTAAAAAACAAGAATTTTGTTTAAGTAAATATAATAACTTATAAACCTATTATCAGAACACCAGTCAAGCATTACTGTACCAGTATATAATGTATATACTATACTGTACTATAGTCTATTTCTTTCCAGTTGATAGTAAAGTGAACCCCTTACCAACTACTGTAATATCTCATGACTTAATGGAAATAAATTAAATTACCATGTCTCAATGTCATATAAATACCAAACATGAAGTGGTCGATCAGGCGTCAAGGTCACGTCACACTGTAGCTCCATACATTATCAGGTGTTTCTCGTTAAGAAAGTGCAATCGGTGATTACCAAAGACAGAATAACCTACATAAACACTTAGTGAGTGCACACATACAAGAAACAAAGTCCGAAACAGAAGGATTGAAGTGAAAATAAGAGAAAAAAACAAAGTGACTACGAACATGACGCCAACAATATACGGGGATCAAAACAAATCCGACCCGGAATGCCACGACTGTGGAATCAAGTTCGCAGGTGAAAAAAAATGCAATCCAATGCGACTACTGCCAGGAATGGCTGCACTACTTCTGCACAGACCTCCCTGCCTATCAAATTCTCAACTATGCAAAAACGCCAAGGAAATTCATGTGCAAAACATGCTGCCTAACAAAGTTTGACACAAAGGGTGAGTGGGTGGCCGATGCAGAAGCAGCCGTTCTCCAACACAAGGAACGACTAACCAATTTTGGAGCGATAAGTAAGGTAAGAAAAATCCCTGTTCAGCTCCAGAGCAACAAAGTCGACACCAACACCAACACGCCAGCTGACAATACACCAACAATCAAGGAATCAACTGGGGACACTGGCCTAGGCCAAGGCCTACTCAAAAGCCCAGAAGTAGCCGTAGGCAAGAGTGACAGCGACAGCCTCAATACCAGTACCACAACAAACAATGCTTTAGACCTAGATCTGGGGAGCACACCAGAAGATATTAGCCTCACAATGCTAGATGCCCATAGTCTCCCCCCGGCAACACTAGCAGACACGGCAGAGCCTCCTCAAAACGCAGCAAGACAGGTGAGGTCGGGGACCCCAACGAGCACACACCCCACATGCAATGGATGCAGACATAATGCTCCTACAAACAGGACTCCAGCAGCAACTGAACCCACAACCACAAGAACAGGTGAGGCTAGTGCTGTAAATTCAAATCCATGGAGACCTAGGACCAGAGCTGAAAACAAGGGCACTTATATTATGAGGAAAAGCATGGAAGTACAGTATGCAACTTCTACCTAAGAAATGAATGCCGATATGGAGTAGTTGGCATGGAATGCAAACAAGACCATCCAAAAATATGTGCAAAATTCATGAAGCACGGGCGGGATGAAAGGATCGGTTGCAAGCGTGGATGGAAGTGCATCGACTACCACCCATTTGTATTCAGAATCTCGCTTAACAAAAGGGCATGTGATATCAGAGACTGCAATCTTCCACACATCAAGGGAACTAAAAGACTGACGCCCAGCAACAATGTCAACAAACCAAGGGAACATGCTACAGGACACATCCAAAGGGAATTTGCCTACACACCAACACATGAGGAAAAACTAGAAAGCCAACACAATGCCCTCAGAAGCTGGCCAGCCATCCATCAAACTCAAAAGGACAGACCAACAGCGGTACACACGGCTATGCCCGACCAAAGTGCTTTTTTAGAGGTAATAATGGGACGTCTTCTGGAAGTGGAAAAACGGTCTCAAGCGATAATGGAGAGATTCCTAGCCCAAACCGAGAGGCCAGACATGAAACACAGAGGAAGGTGCAACTACCACTAAATAGTTTTTTTGTGGGCAACATCAGAGGACTCTACCCACGAAACAATCAATGTAAAGTCCCCATGTTGGAAGAAATTGCAGAGGAAGATAACTCAATTTTTCTAGCCCTCACAGAAACACACTTGAACGAAAACATTTTGGATGCAGAGATCAATATCCATAATTTCACACTATTCAGAGCCGACAGAGCGGACAGAAGCCACGGAGGAGTAGGCACTCTACCTAAGGGAGGATATGGCTGCAAATACCGAAACTTTAGTTGCATTCTCAAACGGCACAACAGAGCTACTAGCAGTACACATAAGACAAACCGACATGCTCATCATAATTTTGTACCGACCTCCAAACACCACAGGGGAAATTTTCAAGGAGGTCACAGAGAAGATACAATCACTCCTACAAAATCTGCCAACTCCCGCTACAGATGTCATCATCACAGGAGATTTCAACCTGCCCATCATCAATTGGGCAACCATGAAAATAGACGGAGGATCCAGGGATGAAAAACAGCAAGCCAAGGAGCTAATGACTATCATGGACACTGCATACATGAAGCAATACATCGAGGAACCTACAAGAGGCAACAACACACTGGACTTACTATTTGGCAACAACTTCGACCTGGTACACTCGTACGAAACTGTAAAAACTATAATGTCCGATCACAGCCTCATCAAAGTTAGAACCCCCACACCAGCCACACAATGTCAACAGGAATCAAGCCAAATCCCCTGCACCTCTCTGAAAGATCTCAACTTCTACAGCAAAGAAATAGACTGGGACAGACTGAGAGCAGAACTGGCAGTAACTGACTGGAGGGCACTATTCGAAGATAAAAACGTCGACGAAACTCTCAGTATCCTCCAGAAACAATGCCTGGAGACCTGTAAAAACACCATACCACCCAAATCAAGCAGGAAGCAGATAAAACAGATTCCCAGAGATAGAAAAATACTAATGAAGAAAAGGACGTACTTGAGAGCCAAGCAAAGGAAGACCAGCCATGCGCACACTATCACCAAACTACAAGAAGAGCTCGATGAAGTTGAACGAAAACTCATCCAGTCACACCAAGAGCAAAGAACACGTGAAGAACTCGAAGCAGTTGCAAACATACGAGTAAATAGCAAATTCTTCTATGCATACGCAAAAAGGAGACTCAGGAACACCTCAACAATAGGACCGCTTGCAAAACCTACGGGCGAACTTGAGAGTGACCCAACCGAAATGGCCAAGATACTCAAACAGCAATACGAAAGTGTCTTCAGCCCGCCAAATGAAGACAAGAAATCGATAATGCAACGACCTTCTTTGACAACGCTCCTGGGACACCACATCAACTCTCCTCGGTAACAGTATCAACAGAGGACATAATAGCAGCCATCGACAAGATTGGACCAAACTCTGCAGCAGGACCAGACAGCTTTCATGCCCAACTGCTAAAAAACTGCAAACATCAGCTAGCCTTGCCTCTAAAACTGCTGTGGAGCAAGTCCCTCCAAACTGGATATGTACCACAATCCCTAAAAGAAGGTACTGTCACACCAATACACAAAGGGGGTAGTAAAGGCATAGCCAAAAATTACAGACCAGTGGTGCTGACGTCACATCTTATTAAAATCATAGAAAGAACAATACGAGTTAAGATGGTCAGCTACCTGGAAGATAACGAGGCATTCAACGAGGGTCAACATGGCTTTAGACAAGGCCGCTCCTGCCTTTCACAACTACTATCACACTACGACAAAATCCTACAGGATATTCAGGACGGAGAAAATGTAGACGTCATATATCTAGATTTCGCCAAAGCTTTTGACAAGGTGGACCATGGGATCCTTCTACATAAACTCAAATCACTGGGAATAGGGGGAGACCTTGGAAGATGGCTCCACATTTTCATCACCAACAGAAAACAAAGAGTCACGGTTCAAGGAAGCCTATCAGAAGCAGGTGGGGTCATCAGCGGAGTACCACAAGGATCAGTACTGGGACCTCTCCTATTCCTCATCATGATAGGAGACATCGACAGGGACCTGGAACACTCAACAGCCTCATCGTTTGCAGATGACACCAGACTCATGAAGAAAATCACCTCACAACATGATGCACAGCTACTACAACAAGACTTGGACAAAATCCTGAAGTGGTCAGAAGAAAACAACATGGCCCTAAACGGAGACAAGTTCGAGCTTCTAAGGTACGGGAACAAGAGAGCACTACAAAACGCCACCAACTACAAAAGTGGACAGCAAGAAATTACAGTGAAGGACTTGGGAGTAAATATGAGCAGTGACGCCACTTTTTCCCAGCATATTACCAAAGTCACAACAACAAAACAAATAGCAGGCTGGATCCTGGGAACCTTCCACACAAGAAATGAGAGGTGTATGTTAACACTGTGGAAGTCACTGGTCCTACCACGACTGGAGTACTGCTCTCAGCTCTGGTCTCCCCAAAAAGTAGGAGAAATAACAGAAATTGAAGCCACCCAGAGGACATTCACCAGTAAAATCCATGGGTTTCAACACTTTAACTACTGGGAGAGACTCAAGGAGCTGCAGCTGTACTCACTTCAAAGACGTAGGGAAAGATACATCAACATCTACGTCTGGAAGATTTTGGAAAAAAAGGTACCAAATCCAAACATCCAAGAGACTCAACACCAAAGGCGAGGGAGGCTGTGCTATGTGAGGACTACGCCGGGATCAAAAAAAAAAATCAAATCCCTGATCCATCACAGCTTTGCATACAATGGAACCAGACTGTTCAACTGTATACCAGCCCCTCTCAGGAACATGACCGGGGTGTCTCCAGACACCTTCAAGAAACACTTGGACATGTGGCTGGCCAAAATACCGGACCGGCCACCAACACCAGGATACCCCAGCACCAACTCCAACCGACTTCTGGAATGGAGAGTGGAAGAAAGGGAGCTGCCTGGTCGCAGTGGAGCCCCAGCTCAACTGTGTCACTAACAGACGGAATACAACAAAGTGTAACAAAGTGTAAGTGTATGTATTAACAACAACATATTTTGGTACAAAATCTCTGTTATAGCCAAGTAATCATGATGAGGACACAGCAATTTACCTTCGGCTGAAAATAAACAGATTATAGACGTACTTTATGCAGATGCAGTTTTTAACGCCATACACTCCCTTGATTGACAGAGGTAGGGCATGCCCTTGTTACAGAGACTTGACTGGACACTTGCATTATTATACATTACAACTACAGTATATTATTATATTCTTCATTATTATCATTTTGCAAGATGTCCAACAATTTAAACCTCGCGAATTCTTACCTTATAATTATCATGTACGACCCTGTTAAAGATGTGTTGGTGGTATCCCTGTGAGTCAAATGGTGGTTGTCCCACCAACATGATGTACAACATACAGCCGAGGCTCCACACATCACTCTCCGGGCCCTGGGGACGACGCGTCACTACCTCAGGGCTGTAAACAATAACAAATAAGATATACAGTATATAATGTCACGCCTGTATTATATCATTGAGGATTATAACTTTACCATTCTTAATACTATATAGTTAATAATATGTAAAAGCACAATATTATCCAACTTTTTCTATATGTGTGGTAAGTGGGTAGTGACCACCCTACCTAATGTCACTTAATGTAGGGTTCGTCACTGCTAGTGGCATCGAGGAGCGCACCTCCCTTCGTTATGGGTTGACATTTGGTGCAGCAAACTGTTCAAAGAGGAGGAACGTTCCCCTACGAAGATGGGCTCATCTAGCATTTTTTGCAGTTTAACATCGAGGGCTCTTGTGAAGTTGTTTAACGAAACGCCCCCTCATGTCTCTTACTCGCCATGGGAGTTTGATGAAGAGACACGGTCCTCTATGTGATAACCAACCAACCCTCAATGAGCCCGTAACACCACAATTTTTCAAACGTTTGATGTCACATTCCCAGCCTCTTCTATCAAAGATCTTCATAACTATTGAGGTGTGTAGATTTGGTACTAAACCCTCTACGATTTAACATGTGTATATTATTTAGTTACGTTCCTTTCTACGCTCCAATGAGTACAGCTTCGGTGATCTTAAACGCTCCCAATAGTGTAGATCTTTTACCGAGGTTATATTTGAGGTGAAATTCCTCTGTACACTCCACATCATATATTTCACCTACTTTATATGGGGATGTTAATAATGTTATACAGAGTAGCTGGCAAGTTGCTGAAAGCAGTGAAGAGCATGTATGAGGGAGCAAAGGCAGCTGTGTGTGTGGAGAATGAATAGAGCGAGTTTTTTTTTATCTGAGCAAAGGTGTGTGATGTCCCCATGGTTGTTCAATATATATATTGATTGAGTCATGAAAGATATATCAGGAAGAGCAGTGGCTGTTGGTGTACCACTGATAAGGGAAAGAAATGAGTGGAAGTAGACTAGTAATAGTCATTCCCTAGGCTACCTGACCGAACAGCTCTGAGCTCCTAAGTAAGGCCACGGCCGAGATCGGGTTTTCTCACAAAGTTCTCAAGGAGTGTGTGTTGTGTTGTTGGCATACATGCATACATACACACATCTAGGTCACCCAGGAGAAGACCCAGAGACTAAGGATAATGAGGGGTCCACAGCAAAAGATTCCCAGGTCCCAGATCTCCCAGAGAGGTTCCGGTCTCAGCAGGCAGACACGCAGGGAAACCATCCCACGATGCCTGTCCACATCACTTCCAGACAGGGTCTTTCTTATATTCACCGGCTCTGCGGGCCAAGCACCTGACGGACTATTATCTAGTCCAACTGGCGCCCGACCACTACTCCATACAACCGCGTTATCACTCATCTATTCACAAGCATTCTCCACTCATTCCTATTCATCACCACTTCTCCTGCCTGTTCTTCAGTCATCTCTCTATCATCCAACGTGTCAAAAAACAAAAAAAAAAAAAAAAAAAACAAAAAGAAAAAAAAAAAATCTTGGGTCCTGACAAAAAGGGTGTAAAATGCTTCAACAGGTCATTCTGGTGACACTAATCACCTTATTATAAACACCATTTCAAGATGAGCACTTTATTTGCAATGTTTTACTTACGGTATATCTTCATTAGGTCAATACAAGTAAAATGTTGTCGGTCAAATGGTGTTTATATTGATTCTGATAATTTTTTACTTTATTTATTACCTTATATAGTTGGGTGTCCCGCACATGGTGGTGTGGCGATCATCAGGGTGGTCGAGGGTGGCCAGGCCAAAATCAGCAATCTTGCATCGTCCAGAGTCATCAAGGAGAATGTTGGTGAGAGTCAAATCACGGTGGATGATATTCTTGCTATGTAGGTATAGCATACCATTAACAATCTGGTCCAGGTACTCTCGTGCTGTAGGATATCACACCAGATGTCAAATACAGGTATATATCACACCAGATGTCAAATACAGGTATATATCACACCAGATGTCAAATACAGGTATATATCACACCAGATGTCAAATACAGGTATATATCACACCAGATGTCAAATACAGGTATATATCACACCAGATGTCAAATACAGGTATATATCACACCAGATGTCAAATACAGGTATATATCACACCAGATGTCAAATACAGGTATATATCACACCAGATGTCAAATACAGGTATATATCACACCAGATGTCAAATACAGGTATATAGTAGGACTAAAGGACTCAGGGCTGTTCGGCCAGGCAGCCTAAGGAATGACAAGAAGAACAACAACTAAAGGACTAAAACCACACTCTCTGTGGATGAAGCAGTCTTTAAACATGTATGTTTGCATGTACAGGAACGTATGTACCGGTACTGTATTGCTATTTCCATTATATACTACATAAATATTATACCGTATTGTATATTTAAAAACCTAATAGAAAAATCAAATGTACTACTTTGTCACACACTGTTATCTTTAAATATGAAAAAAATCCATAAGATAAAATTCTTTATAGTTGCATCAATGCAAGGTGGCGCAGTTTGGTTACCCACTAGGGAAAAATTGACAACGCTGCCATTCTATACATCGATGTAACCAAGCGGTAAGCTGTATGAGACCGTCTGATGGTTATTTTGTTGTACTCAAAATATTTTCATAACCCTTTTTTTCCTGGCGAGCGATAGCGAGCCTGTAATTGTGGAGGAACCGGCCTTTGGCCGTGAAATTTTTCTACCGAAAAATGTACAAATTTATCTCGAAGGGGAATCTAATGGGATGTTTTTTTTAAAGTTTGACAGAGGTCTAGGGAGGAAACTAAAAAATACATGAATATATAAATAAATAGACCCCCAAAATAACCACTGTCCCCTAACTGTTTCTTACCTTCATTTTCCGGGAGTATCCTTCCATTGTTTTTAAGAGACTTCTGGAGATCCCCCTTCAAGCAGAGTTCAAGGACCAGGTATACATAATCTTGGTCTTCAAAGAACGTGTAGAGTCTGAGAATTGAGGGGTGACTGAGCTGGGCGTGGATACCAACTTCCTGTCTAACTCGCTCGATCAGACCCTTGGCTGTTATCTCCCTTTTCCTAATCTGTTAAGCATAAGGTAAAACTTGCAAAATAAACAAAGCAAAATGAGGATAAGACAATGTAAAGGCAAAAGAACTAATCAAAATCATGATCGCCCTCTTCCTAATCTGTCAATAATAATGTAAAACTTGGAAGATAAACAAAGCAAAACGAGGACAAGACAATATAAAGGCAAAAGCACTACATGTAATAAAAATCGCTATGTAGAAATAACGCGGCAAGAATGTAGTTACCGGGTGTACCCCATCATGTTCCCGTATATTTTGACTGCCTTTGGATACAAAAATACATTACCCTAACCAAACAACCTAACCTAACCTAACCTAGTTTGTTGTTGTTGTTGCTGTTCCCCAGGCTGCCTGGCCGAACAGCTCCAAGGCCCCGAGCAAGACCAAGGCCATAACCGAGCACCCCCACAGAACCCTACCTGCCTACCACAATAAAGCCTGGGTGACCGAAGCCACTCCATGGCGGGGAGCTGAGGAGGGTGTGGAAACGCCCGGGAAACCAAAGCCCCACCTAGGGCCCTGTGCCTCTCAGCAATTATGAAGAGAAAGTTGAGGGGCACAGGAAAAATGTGACGTTTTGGCTTCCAATCTTGGTAGATTGGGAGGTAAATCCACGGAAGAGACGCCGTCACTTGAGATTTAGAAAATATATAAGTAAAAGGAACAGTCAGATTAAGCTATGGGTATGGCAGAGATCGCTCAGTTCTCACTCTGATAGACCAGCCCATCACCACATGACTAGAACCCAATCCTCTCAGCATCAGCTAGGAAAGGCCCTAGAAAGCCGCCTTTGGCGGGGGATAGCTCCCCTATTTCAACCCCTTTCGGTAGTGGTACACCCGGTAACTACATCCTTCCCAATAACGCTCAACACAGGAATATGGTTGAAACACCAGGCTGGGTAGAGAGATCAGTTAAGCCGGTATCACACGAGCGCTTTTGCCCTCAACATTTATCCTCAACACTGGTCTGGCAGCTTATGAGGTCAATATATACAATAGTTCAGTCACCTAAATTCAGCTATCATTAGTCTAGTTTCCGATACCAGAAATATTTTAATCATTGAATGCTGACTATAAAAGCTCTCGTGTGATACCGGCTTAAGGTTCACAAATAGCTTTATCCTTTACTCTAAAAAAAACATCAAAGACAACAGGAGAAGAGCAGGCTGATTTTGGCCGTCATATTTCACATAAAAATTCCACAAGCAAGTAAATTTTCAGGAATGATTACATTACATAGTAATTACTGCTGGAGATGGGAAAGAGCAAAAACAGACCCACATGGGAGTACAAAATGGTAAATGAAATAGTAACTAAGGCAAAGCAAGAGAAGGACCTAGGAATAATCATAACTGACTACTGTACTGTATTATGCAAAGAACTTGGAAGTTTCTTTTATGTTTGAGACAGCCTATATATACAGTACTTCCCCTTGTCTCCATTGTTCCTTAAGTTGTCTTTGTAGCTGTTCCTCAATTTCCTTAAAGTTTCCCATGATCCTGATTTGTAGTGGAGGGTATGTGGCTTTCTTGAATTTCGTCTGCAGCTTGTCTTTTTTTTTCATCAAATTTCTCCTATCTTGAGGGATTTGGTTCTTTTTGCTGTTTTCTTTGCTTTCTTCGGGACAAACGTTTTGTAAACCTCTTGGTATTTATTTATCACTGCAGTCAAGATGTCTTCTGTCTTTCTCTTGTAGAAGGGTGTTCTTGTACAAGGCATTAAATTCCTTAGTGTAATTTTAAAAGGAACCAGTTAATAACAGTTGTTCAGCCAAATTTAGCAGATTTTATATTATTTTGTAACTTTAGAATTTACCAGGAACTTAACTAAATATACTAGGGGAATAAAATATTTAATAAAGGTTTGGTTGTTGTCGTTGTTGTTCCCCAGGCTGTCTGGCCGAACAGCCCCAAGGTTTCGAGCAAGGCCAAGGCCATAAACGAGCACCCCCACAAAACCCTCCCTGCTTATCACTAACAAAGCCCAGGTGACCGAAGTCACTCCAAGGCAGGGAGCTGAGTAGGGTGCGGAAACGCCCGGGAAACCAAAGCCCCACCCAAGGCCCTGTGCCACTCAGCAATTATGAAGGGAAAGTTGAGGGGCAAGGGAAAAATGTGACGCTTTGGCTCCCAATCTTGGCAGTAAGGAGGTCAATCCACGGAAAAGACGCCGTCACTTGAGATCTAGAAGATATATAAGTAAAAGGAACAGTCAGAGTAAGCTATGGGTATGGCAGAGATCGCTCAGCTCTCACTCTGATAGATCACCTCATCACCAGATGACTAGAACCCAATCCTCTCAGCATCAGCTAGGAAAGGCCCTAGAAAGCCGCCTTTGGCGGGGGGATAGCTCCCCTATTTCAACTCCTTTCGGGGTTGGGCTAAAGGTTTGGTTATGTTTTGGGGTTATTTTAAAAGAACATAAATAAAATAAAAATTTACAATTAGGCTGAAATACCTGGTGCTATTACTAAAACAAAAACTAGGCCTATGTTCTAAACAAAAAAGTAAAATCCTGTGTAGCGGGTAGAACTGTTTTTCAGATACTGTACTTATTTACTAAGAAACATTGAACAATATCTTTAACCTAACCTAGTATATTAGTGTACTATTTATGAATGTAAAATGTAAAAATATATTGTAACATTACCAAATAATTGAGATATATGTACAGCCCTCCCCGCTACAGAGGATTATACCAAAAAAACTTAGTGTGAGTTTACCTTCTTGATGGCCACCGAGATCCCTGTATTGAGGCAGCGAGCCCGGTGCACGGTGGCGAATCCTCCTTTACCAAGCTGCTCATCAACAACATATTCCTGCCAAATATTAAAACATTATCAATAGGCCACATTCACGCTCGCTAATTAACATGTTCAGCAAGAATGTTAAGTGCGGGTGTACCACCAGCCTTGTTTACACTACGCGTAGTGGCGTCGGACCTTTCCCATCATGTTCCCGTCTATTTTAACCTAACCTAACCTAGTATTCATGTAGTAATGACAGGGGGCAAATAGCAGAAAATATAGCGTCGAAATAGACGGGAACGTAACTGCGAGCGCACAACATGACGACCATACGCCCGATCGCTACATCCATCCCACATGTTCTATCTGGTAAAATATGCATTTCCGTTCTGAATTTAAGTATTGTATGGGTTTCTAAAATCATAACACATAATCTGGAATGGTTTTTAAGGCAAAATAAAACGAATGGCCTAAGTCTGAATAATTCCCACACCTTGTATTGTCACAAGTAGCCTACACACTACAAAAAATAACTTTAGTATTTTTGAAAATATTTGCCAGTGCACACTACTACACTAGTCTTGTAAAAGATAAACTCGATAGAGCGATAATTATTTGGAAAAGGCTCGCCACCTTATTATAAAATTAATAATGTATTAGGGAAAATGCAGGTCTATGAAATCCTTATACTGTACTGTACTCATGTATAGCCTAGCCCTAATCCACTGTGGAAGAATACGTTTTATCACATTTATAAAACCCGATATTAGGCTACTGGATAAAATGCAGTTCCATTACTCCCTTGTCCGTCCTCACTGTTTACAAACGTCGGTAAACCTGACTTTTTGGACCGACAGCAATTTCAGTAAGTTCTATTTTGTTTTTTTAAATTTTCCTTCAGATATAGGCCCCTAGTGCTCTTTTATACTGAAGGAGCTGAAATGAGTATTTACCCATTATCTAACAATCTAAAAACACGTCCCCCACTAGTGGGGAGGGCTATGAAGTTCAGGGAAAATGTGGGGTTAAAAGCATATAAAAAGACATTAGCCTAACCTAACAACCTCAGCCAGGCTGAGATGCGGACACCATCCAGCTCTCCTGAGCTATCAGAAGAGACTGGATGACTCCGTTGTCGACGCCTGCCCGGGATGTAACACAGCACCCAATACCATTAAACACATCATAGAAGACTGCATTTCACACAACCACTTACGCCAACAACACAATCTACACTCAATGAGAGCTCTGTGGGAAAGCCCGATCGTGGCCATGGCCTTCCTCAGGGACTCGGGGCTGTTCAGCCAGGCAGCTTAGGGAACAACAACAACCTATCCTAGTATTATGAGTGGGGCTGCCGCCCCCAAACCCCCGCTGGTTTGGTAACAGTGCAAAAAACACAGTATTATGGGACATACCTTACTCTGGCAACGAGTGGCAGTGAGAGCCTGAGAGGGCCGAGAGGTTCACAACAATAACATGAGTGCAGCGGCGGACGTAGCCTAAATTGAAATAGGAAATTATAGTTTTTTTTACCCATTAATTTCCGGAAGTTTAAACCTACAGTAGCCTATGCGAAAAAATATTAATCTTTATGTTACTTTGCCATCACCAATTAAGATCGCACTGCTAGGCTAGCTGTGGTGTGTATTTTAGCGTTATACATATTCAGGCCCTCCTGAATGATCAATCAAGTATCTGCATGAAAAAAAAACATTTAGCAAAAAACTAGGCGCTAAAAGCTTCAAAATGAGACCAGAACGAGCTATGTAGCACTCGTGGTTCTCATACAGTGATACCAGTAACATGGGAGTTTAGCGTATTTCGGCATATTTTTCCAAGCTATGCTCACTATTGGCTACACTGCCGGCCTCTTGAGAACACAGGGAACATGAGTTAATGGGCGGCGGTAAGCCCTGGGAGTCAGCTGTCTGGTCCGCTGCGCTCCCGGCCATTTGCACTCGATTTTAACCCTTTAAAAGCCTTAATAATGCTCCTAACTTGCTGCAAATTGGTGCACGACTTAAGTCGAGCGCCGCTCTTTAAGGGTTAATGACATATACAGTATAACAATGATGTATATGGTCTACCAGACCTATTAGGTCTAAAAAGATCGATGGGCTAACTGTCGGTCCAAATCATCAGTATAACCCAAACGTCTTCATTATGGAGTATAATCGATATTTACCCCCTGTTAGCAACATAGATGATGATTTCAATATGTCATGGGGGGTCATGTATCCCACGCTGGAATTATAACTACTGTAGTCCATGAAACTTCTAAAACACTGATAATTATCGATGGGGCTCGTAGGCCTATCCGGTTACACTTACACTTTGTTACACTTACACTTTGTTGTATTCCGTCCGTTAGTGACACAGTTGAGCTGGGGCTCCACTGCGACCAGGCAGCTCTCTTTCTTCCACTCTCCATTCCAGAAGTCGGTTGGAGTTGGCGCTGGGGTATCCTGGTGTTGGTGGCCGGTCCGGTATTTTGGCCAGCCACATGTCCAAGTGTTTCTTGAAGGTGTCTGGAGACACCCCGGTCATGTTCCTGAGAGGGGCTGGTATACAGTTGAACAGTCTGGTTCCATTGTGTGCAAAGCTGTGATGGATCAGGGATTTGATTTTTTGTGTTGATCCCGGCGTAGTTCTCACATAGCACAGCCTCCCTCGCCTTTGGTGTTGAGTCTCTTGGATGTTTGGATTTGGTACCTTTTTTTCCAAAATCTTCCAGACGTAGATGATGATGTATCTCTCCCTACGTCTTTGAAGTGAGTACAACTGCAGCTCCTTGAGCCTCTCCCAGTAGTTAAAGTGTTGAAACCTATGGATTTTACTGGTGAATGTCCTCTGGGTGGCTTCAATTTCTGTTATTTCTTCTACTTTTTGTAGGTTGTCTTCAATTTTAACCAAAATCTACTGTAAACTAGAATTAGGGATGGATGTAGTTACCGGGTGTATCACTACCGACGTAGAACATAAATCATCTGTAGGATAAATACTTAGGCCTATAATAAAATAAATACTTATAAATCTATAATCCTAGGTTAGGTTAGGTTAGGTTGTTTACTTACTTGGTCATACTTGGTAGAATTCCGTCCTCTGTGGACGCAGCTAAAGTGGACCTCCGCTGCAGCCAGGCAGCTCCGCAACTCCCTCGTTCCGTCTATTTACTAACGAGTTGGATGCGGTGCTGGGATATCCTGGTATTGGGGGCTCGTCTGGTACTGTAGCCAGCCATCGGTCCAGCTGTCGCTTGAAGGAGTCTGTCGTGACTCCCGTCAGTTCCCGGACGGCCTTTGGTACAGTATTGAAGAGACGAGCCCCATTTTTGCTGAAGTTGTTGTGGGCGACTGTTGCTATTTTCTGAGAGGTAGCCTCAGTCCTCTTGATGTAGCACAGTCGCCCTTTTCTAACGTGGTTGTTGATGACTAGTCCCACGTCAGGTACCAGCCCTTCTAGGGTCTTCCACACGTAAATCACTAGGTAACGTTCTCGTCGTCTCTGAAGGGAGTAGAGCCGCAACTCCTTCAGGCGTTCCCAGTAATTCATGTGTTGGAGACCCCAGATCCTGCTGGTGAAGGTCCTCTATAGAGACTCCAGTTTGCCAATGTCACCTATCTTGTGGGGAGTCCATAGCTGGCAGCAGTATTCCACCTTTGGGAGGACCAGAGCCTTCCAGAGTGTCAGCATACAGGCCCTCTCTCTAGTTTGGAAGGTCCTGAGTATCCATCCTGCGAGTCTCCTAGCTGTCTCGGTGGTTTGGTTGATGTGGCGAGAAAAAGTTCCATCGGTACTCATTGTTACTCCCAGATCCCACACATGTTCTTTTGGAGTGATGGTTTCTTGATTGGCCTGGTAGCTGGTGCTCTCTTTGATGGTTTGTAGAGGGCCGTACCTTAGCAATTCGAATTTCTCGCCGTTCATCCTCATGTTGTTGGAATCTGCCCAGTCCAGAAGGCGATTCAGATCTTCTTGTAGCAGGGCCACATCGTCAGCTGTCTCTACCCTCCTCATTACTCTTGTGTCATCTGCATATGAGGTGGCCTTGGAGTGCTGGAGATCATGATCAATATCCCCTATCATGATAAGGAACAGAAGTGGTCCTAGTACAGACCCCTGCGGAACGCCACTTATTACCTCGCTTGGGTCTGAAAGGTGTCCTTGGACCGATACTCTCTGTTCCTTATGTGTTAGGAAGCTGTGCAGCCACTTGCCGAGGTTTCCTCCTATACAGTACCTAGCTTTTTCAGCTTGTGAAGAACGAGGCCGTGATCTACTTTATCAAATGCCTTGGCGAAATCCAGGTACTGTATATCACGTCGACATTCTTGCCTTTACTGATGTCTTCTAGTAGAGCCTCATGGTGGGCAAGTAGCTGCGACAGACAGGACCGGCCCTTTCTAAACCCGTGCTGTCCCCCATTGAAAGCGTCGAGGTCCTCCATGTGTTTCGTTATTCTCTTTCTGACGACCCGCTCGATTATCTTTGTTATGTGCGAGGTCCCTTTGTGGATAGGTTTCACTACCCCTTCCTTCAGGGATGAGGGAACTGTACCGGTAGCTAGGGACTTGGCAGCGATTAGTTGCAGTGGTAGCGCCAGTTCAGCTTTGCAGGTTTTTAGTATCTGTGCACTGAACCCGTCTGGACCTGTTGCTGAGTCGGCTTGGTTAGGGTAATGTATTTTTGTATCCAAAGGCAGTCAAAATAGACGGGAACATGATGGTGAGCGTCCGCGTAGTGTAAACAAGACGGGCGGGGTGACCAGTAGCGACATTAGTATAGCGCTCGGTTTCTAACCGGGAGGACCGAGTTAGATTCTCGGCTGGTGGAGATAGTTGGGCAATCTCCTCACACCCCTTGCCTGTTCGGTAAGATTTTACGGTTTGACAGTTACAAGCCCCATCGATGTTTGTGTAGCCTATAGGTATGTTATATAATAGTCTTCAGTCCTATATATGTCCTTCCCTTCGCAAATGTATTATAAGGGAGATATAGGGTAAAACACAGTCTTGTCTGCATAATGACAAGTCCTGTTTTAGGGGATTTCTGCTTTATAGATTTGTTTTTTCCCTCCTACCTTACTCGGGGGACCTTACAGTTTGCTTACCTTAGTAATTGCTTACCTTAGTGATAGTTTAAGAGGCAGAGGAGTCAATGCTCATAAAGGTTGCCTCTTCTCAATCTTTCAGTCTCATACCGGTCATAATTATTTTTAAAAACATTTACACTCTGACTCGTAACTACTTCCTCTGGGAGACTATTCCAGTTGTTTACAATCCTAGCACTAAAAAAGTTGTTCCTCTTCGTGGTTCTGTGCCTGACCTTGGCCAGCTTCAGTCTGTGTCCTCGGGTGTTTGGTTGGTTTTCTCTTGATGCAATTGTCAAAAAGTGCCCGTCCTTGACCGCATCTATGCCATGAATTATCTTGTAGGTTGCGCGATCCAGTGCTGCTTTGGTAATTGCGTACATTTTAGGTTAGTTTCTATCCACGTATTACTTTTAGGTTAGGTTAGGTTAGGTTAGGTTTCTTAGTTAGGTAAAACAACAATGTATATCAAAGAAAAAATGCAAAAAAAAACAAAAAAACACACATTCTAAAACTCGTGACTGTCACACCGTATCAATTTACCGCCTGTTCTGATCGCCTAACAGTAAAATAGGTCTATGCCAGGGTAAATCGGTTCCTCGTGACCTCATCCCTTAACCACTAGCCTAACAAACAAAAAAAAAACAAGACGGGCGGTAGCCTACACCCGGTAACTACATTCTTGCCCTAGAATTAAACTGCAGACTGTGCAAGAGGAGCTACCAGGGTAGCAGTGGAGGCCCACCTTAGCTGTGCTATTATCAAGAGGAAGCACACATAAGTAGCCTAAACAAAAGTAGCCTAAGTAAAGTTAAATACCCCGCCTTTGCTAAGCGAATGAACAGAGTTCCAAACTTAGGCTGTAACAGCTCTTTCCAGCCTCTTATACTATTTGAGACACTAAATAACAAGCTCATGTTGTCTCACCTCTATAGAACCTCCAAAAAAGCTCTTTTTGTTCATTTCTGTTAACCTGTTGCATGTTATTGACAAAACACTTCATCCGTGACACCCAGCTTGGCCATTATTGTTTTCAAGTTATCAACTTCCCACCAGCTATGAATGGCCCGTTGTGATTGGCCCTTGTCACTTTCTTCCAGCCAATGAAAACTCTGATATAGTTCAAAGTTCTCGTGTTTGATTGGACGAAATGAGGCTCCTCTGACGGACTGGACCAATGAGCGGCTAGTTCACTGGTCGATCGGTAAGACTCGTTTCACTGCGAACATTGCAAATAATGGCAAGGAATTTCCTACACAAATGAATACACTCTTGTATATAGTTTGTAATAGCATTAAAATGTATTGGATTAAAAAATATACAAACGTAAACTGTGTCATCCTAAGCGGAATAAGTAAATACGAATAGTGCATATTATTCTATAAGATCCATTCCTTATCTATTTCCATGGGTGCCATGTTGCATACCTTATGATTGTTACAATGTTTGTCAGAACTTTGGGAGAATCAATCCGAGTAGCGCGAGAATGGGGTGTTGACAAATGTTGTTGTATGCGCATTAAAACCCTTCGATTCTAACATAATTAATTTTGTTTATCTTTAGCCTATAGGCCTATATAACCATTGACCAATATATATATATAGCATGTTTGTTTTTTTCCATGTGCGCTTATTTTACTTATATGATGAACATTGAAGATCGAGTAATAGAAGAAGTGAGAACAGCAATTGTATGGTTGGTGGAATACTTATATTTTCGCCGCCCGGTCGTATTCTGGGTCGGCCGGCTGAAAGACGTAGGCCTACATAGATGCAGGACTACATCTTCACTCTGCAACGTCTCGCACTGTAGGCTACTGAGCAGCCCGGCAGAGATCTCACACTTCTAAAGGGTCTCTAGATGATTCAACCCTGCCTCCGAGCCCACCTGACAATAATTGGCGCAGAAAATAACCGATAAATGAGGGAAATAAGAGGAAAAATAGCCGATAATTGAGGAGGGGAGAAAAAGGTGGGGAAGGGGGGGTTGGGACACATGTGAATGTTAGTGAGATGTGACACAGGAAAGAAATACCAATACCAAGCAACAAGGAATCGCAATCATGGCATCAGCTGCAACATCTGAGCAACCATGGGTCTGGGTTGCTACCATAAAAGAAATTGGCACGAACGAACCTGACGAGTACCAACATGGTAACCAACGAGGCGAAGAAGGGATCACCGTCCCTATGACAGCCATAACGTCCAAAGAAAACGTGCGAAAAAGGAGGGACTATATCCATTCCCCAAGAACACAAGGCGGCCATCTTGAAACAAAATGTACTTTGCACCACAATAATATTATGACCCCTGCACTAGTCCAAACCTCATCACAATCCACCCACAAAACCAACCCAAGGGCGTGCACCAGCAGAAATGCAGAAAAACCCGGTCTGACACCGACTTCACCACAAAAACGACGACCAAGTGTTTCACACGGACGAAGCCGCCAGTGACGCTTCAACACTTTTCCTGTATCGTTTTTGGTCAGTTAGGTAGGCCCGATGCTACCACCCCAGTGAGGCTCGATGCTCACAGAACTAGGGTCGATGCTAGTACTACCCCAGTGAGGCTCAATTAACGCTCACAGAACTATAGGCTCAAGACTCACAGAACTAGCCTCGATGCTAGTAGCTAGCCTACCACCCCAGTGAGACTTGATGCTCATAGAACTAGCCTCGATGCTAGTACCACACCAGTGAGGCTCAATTTAGTGCTCACAGAACTAACCTCGATGCTAGTAGCCTACCACCCCAGTGAGGCTCAATGCTCACAGAACTAACCTCGATGCTAGTACCACACCAGTGAGGCTCAATGCTCACAGAACTGGCCTCGATGCTAGTACCACCCCAGTGAGGCTCAATGCTCACAGAACTAGCCTCTATATATAGTACCACACCAGTGAGGCTCAATGCTCACAGAACTAGCCTCGATGCTAGTACTACCGCAGTGAGGCTCAATGCTTACAGAACTAGCCTCGGTGCTAGTACCACACCAGTGAGGCTCAATGTTCACAGAACTAGCCTCGATACTAGTACCACGCCAGTGATCGAGGCTCAATGTTCACAGGACTAGCCTCAATGCTAGTACCACACCAGTGAAGCTCAATGTTCATAGAAATAGCCTCGATGCTAGTACCACCCCAGTGAGGCTCAATGTTCATAGAACTAGCCTCGATGCTAGTACTACCCCAGAGAGGCTCAATGCTCACAGAACTAGCCTCGGTGCTAGTACCACACCAGTGAGGCTCAATGTTCACAGAACTAGCCTCGATGCTAGTACCACCCCAGTGAGGCTCAATGCTCACAGAACTAGCCTCAATGCTAGTATGCTTGGCTCTTCCCGCCCAAAATATTCCAGCGGGAAGGTCTAAGCTGAGAGGGCGGGACCTTCTAGTCGGAATGTTCTAAGGGCGGGAAAGCCCTGCTCAATGCTGGCTTACGGACCACTCCGCACGTATGGCCGTCAGTATGTACCGCTCAGTAGTAGCATTATATATATATATATATATATATATATATATATATATATATATATACTGTATAATTCTAATTTAATGTGTTTTAATCTAATCGTCATTCATATACACAAGGTTATGATGCAATCACGAATTTCAAGGCTACAGGCTCTTGCATTGCATATTTAGGCAAGATCAACTGAGTTGTGTGAACCATACAAATGGGCGGGCCGGTCTAATCTAAGAGAACGGAATCAGCCAAGAATGGATTGATTGCTTGGCTCTTCCCGCCCAAAATATTCAGGCGGGAAGTTCTAAGCTGAGAGGGCGGGACCTTCTAGTCGGAATGTTTTAAGGGCGGGAAAGCCCTGTTTTCCCCCCCCCCCCCCCCCAAGGGAGGCTCAATGCTGGCTTACAGACCACTCCGCATGTATGCCCGTCAGTATGTACCGCTCAGTAGTAGCAGGTTAGTACCGCTCCGCACCCTAGTCGGGTACTGAAGGGTACTAAGCTGAGGTTGTGTGAACCATACAAATGGGCGGGACGGTCTTGGACAAGCCGTGCCAGTTTATGAAGGACTAATAATAATAATAATAATAATAATAATATTTATTCAGTTAGCAATTTACAGAGTTGGTACCACATAGTTTGTTACAAATATGACATGTACCAGCCTTGCATAATTCCAACTAAGGATAGCCCAATAAGGCCGTTAGGCGTATTTCCATTGGGGTCCTTGTGGGATTAGGTTAGCTGGGGAAAAATGGGGAGGATAAAGAAATGGATACTTTAGAAAAAGTATTTCTAGGGGGTTATTTTAAGATACCTTACATCCTATAGTAAACATCAGTAATCCGTAATCAGTAATCATTTCAGTTTGGTTTGTCTTGACTTACAGGACTGAACACTCAACTTAGGGACCGTCCGACTCAGAGTCCTTCTATGTATTTTAAGCACATTAATTTCTACAGTGGTGGGCGGCTAGTTCATCCACCAACCTGCTTCACCCTTAGGTATGCAGTACTTTCAAGGATTTATTTAAAGTTGTCTCCCCTAGATGTGTTGCCGACCAAGACTGACGAGTCCCATCCACCCAGATTTGTATAAGGTTGTCTCCTCTAGATGGGTTGCCGACCAAGGCTGATGAGTCCCATTTGTATCTTTCCCGCAAAAAAAAGTATATTTATTAATTTTTCTTTATTTTTCACTTTTTGATGGATACAACATGGAGGGTACTGTTTAGGAGTTGGTATAATTCTCCCTACCGAAGAGTGTGTTCTCCCGGGTGCTAGTCAACGAGCCTAACCGGCCTCGTGCTCTAGAATTTTCGTCAGTGTGTCATGAGCAGTGCTCGGCTTGAGTCTAAAGTGCGGAGCGTGTCATATGCGAACACCGCCTCGCCTCGGTTGCGCCTATATAGACGCCTTAGTGTATTGTTATAAGTGATTACGTTCCTAATATCGGGTGTAAAACATGTCTGTCATCGGCATTGACTTCGGAAATGATGGGTGTTACATCGCGGTGGCCAGACAGGGCGGTATTGAGACCATTGCCAATGATTACAGTTTACGAACCACACCGTGAGTACAACCACTTCACACGTCCTGCTAACGTAATCCCCAATATTCAATTCATTATAAGTATACTCCTCCATTATAAATAGTATGAAGCTTGCCCCTAAATATTTGAGGGATCCATTTTGAGTGAAAGGGAATCGGGTGACATTTTTTTGTACTTGGGGGCGAGCCACGTCAGGCAATATTACTGCAATATTTCCGTTGCTTGGTTCATTTTTGGTTGCAATAGGCTTTTCTACGGATAATAAACATGTGTAGATCTATGGGAATATGTCGGCTCTGAGAGAATGGGAACCCGGCATTACGTAATCAGCAATGCAAATACGGAAATCGAAAGTGGTTCCAATCCGTCAGTTCTGTTTCTAAATGGGTATCCGGTAATGAATGGTTAGCTATGCGTGTATGGACTTTAGCCTATATCGGGTATTTGTGAGAGATTGAGTGAGATTGTTGTGGTGAGTGTAGTGTAATGGTGTTGCATCATCGTGTATATAGGATAGTGAACGTTCCAGCAACTTCCAGACCGTCACAAAAGGCTGTTGACCATGTGGTGGGGGAGGTGTAGTGGATTATAGGGGGGGGGGGGTGGGTGGGGGGGGGGGGAAGATTGTAGGAGGGGGAACTACCTGATGGGGGTACAGCATGGCCTACAGTGTGGGGAAGGAGAGGGGGGGGGGGGGGGAATGAAAATACAAATTATCGAATCTAGGCATTTTTTAGCAGAATTTGATATTCCAGGATATAGGCCTAGCCTAGTTTGTTTAAATATGACCGAACAAGTAGGAGGGGCGGGGGTATAGCAGTGTTGTCAGGAGTACATTAAAAAGCTGTATTAAATCAGGTATTAGACTAAATAATGATAATGAAAGTGTTTGGGTAGAGGTTAACGAAGGTAGTGAGACCATAGTTATCCTATTGGAGTTAACATAAGAACATAAGAAAATGGGAGTCTGCAGAAAGCCGATTGGCCTAAGCAAGGCAGATCCCTGTCCCACACAACCCCAATTACAAAGCCCAATTATAGGCTCAACACTCTAATACCCTGAGGATCATCTTACCAAACCGGTTAGAGATTAACGCAGGATTACGGGGGTCTGCAGAGCGCTGATTGGCCCAACCCGGCTGATCCCCCTTCACACCCAACCCTTCTCGTCCATATGCTTATCCAATTGGTAGCCTATTCCACCCATCTACAACTCTGTTACCAAACCAATATTTGCCTATATCTTTTCTGAAACGAAATTTATCTAATTTGAAACCATTGGTACGAGTTCTTTCGCTATCACTGAGCTTTAGTACATTTGTCATGTCCCCTTTGTTAATCCCACTAACCCACTTGAACACCTCTATCATATCCCCTCTAACTCTGCGTCTCTCTAACGAATGTAAACCTAATTTCTTCAACCTTTCTTCATACGAAAGATTTCTAATATTATGGATCATTTTTGTCATTCTACGCTGAATTCTCTCCAATGAATCTATGTCCATTCTGTAATAAGGACACCAAAATTGGACAGCATAATCCATATGGGGTCTCACTAATGACAAGTAAAGTTTTAAGATAACATCAGGGTTAACATGGACGAGAAGGGTTGGGTGTGAAGGGGGATCAGCCGGGTTGGGCCAATCAGCGCTCTGCAGACCCCCGTAATCCTGCGTTAATCTCTAACCGGTTTGGTAAGATGATCCTCAGGGTATTAGAGTGTTGAGCCTATAATTGGGCTTTGTAATTGGGGTTGTGTGGGACAGGGATCTGCCTTGCTTAGGCCAATCGGCTTTCTGCAGACTCCCATTTTCTTATGTTCTTATCAGCAGTTCTGTTACTCACACTCCTAGAGATGAACCCGAAAATCCTGTTTGCCTTATTACGAACGCTTATACACTGTTTTCTAGGCTTCAAATCATTGCTAACAAACACACCTAGATCTTTCTCGCAGTCTGAATTTTCTAATTCTAAATTAGCTAGTTTATATTTAACATTTGTTTGCATCTTCCCTATCTTTAATACCTTGCATTTGTCAATGTTAAACTTCATCTGCCAATTTACTGACCATTCATGTAAGGTATCTAGATCCCTTTGGAGGCACTCTATATCGCTATCTGAATCAATTGATCTCCCCATTTTAGTATCGTCTGCGAATTTACTTATCCTACTAGTTATACCTAAATCTAGGTCATTTATGTATATAAGAAACAACAGGGGACCTAATACCGATCCCTGGGGGACACCACTTTTGACTGCTCCCCACTCTGACTTGGTACCATTTATGCTGACTCTCTGTTTCCTACCAATTAGCCATGACCTAATCCATCCCAACAACGACCCTCCTATTCCATGTGCCTCAACCTTTCTCATCAATCTCTCATGAGGGACTCTGTCGAAAGCTTTACTGAAATCTAAATATATAATATCATATGACTTGTCATTATCTACTGCTTCATATACCTCTGAGAAAAAGCTAAGCAAATTAGTAAGGCACGAACGTCCCTGAGTGAATCCATGCTGAGAAGAATTTATTAAGTTAAATTTTACTAAGTGGCTTCTAATTTTCCTAGCAATAATAGACTCTAGCAACTTTCCTATGATTGATGTGAGACTAATGGGACGGTAATTGGATGCTATCGATTTATCACCTTTTTTGAAGATCGGAACTACATTTGCAAGCTTCCAAGCTTCTGGAACTAAACCTGTTTCTAATGACTTGTTAAATATAAATGCTAATGGACTACTTAACTCATCTCTGCATTCTTTTAATACTCTAGCATATACCTCGTCAGGACCAGGCGATTTTTGAGGTTTCAGTCTGTCAATTTCCTTAAGCACATCATTTCTACTTATACTAACTGTACTTAACATATTTTCTATACTATCACTATATACCATATTGACTTCTGGAATCTGTGCCAAATTTTCATAGTGAAAACGGAAAGAAACTGACTATTTAATGTACTGCACATTTCTAAATCATTTTCTGTTATTTCTCCTATTGAAGTTTTTAGGGGGCCTATTACATCTCTAACTTTAGATTTATAGTTGGTAAAAAGCTTTAGGGTTATTTTTTGAGTCGCTGGCTATCCTTATTTCATAATTTCTTTTTGCTTTCCTGATTTCCTTTTTGACCTGTCTTGATAGAGTCTGATAGTATATATGTAAATTATTTTCACCTTTCTTTATTTTTCGATATATTCCTTTCTTTTTTCCTATAAGATCTATTAGCTTATTAGTCATCCATTTTGGTTGGTTCTGCGTCGATCTAAATCTTCTTTTAGGGATATATTTATTTTGAGCATTGTGGAGTGAAGCAATAAACTGGTTATATGTAGGTGGCAAGTTTAACTCTGGCATATCCTGACTTAATCGCTTAACAATAGGGTCCACCCTTAAGTCTCTTCTTAGCCCACCATAATCGGCTTTTCTGAAATCTGGGATAAGTGTCGTATTCTCTTTAGCATTCCCTGTCCATTGTATATTAAAATAAATAGATTTATGATCGCTATTTCCTAGATGGTCACCAATCTCTACATTATTTATCATATGTTCATTGTTACTGAAAACTAAATCAAGAATATTAATACCTCTAGTCGGCGTATCTATGAATTGAAATAAAAAACTATCTTGTACTACCTCTATAAACTCTACTGAATCGGAGTCGCCTATTTGGTGCTGCCAATCAATGTTCGGAAAATTAAAATCCCCCATAATGCACACATTGCTAAACCTTGATGCTATTTTAATTTCCTCCCATAACGATTTTTCCGCCATTTCTACTCATATTAGGCGGTCTATATATAACTCCAATAACTATGGTCTCACTACCTTCGTTAACCTCTACCCAAACACTTTCATTATCATTATTTAGTCTAATACCTGATTTAATACAGCTTTTTAATGTACTCCTGACAAACACTGCTATACCCCCGCCCCTCCTACTTGTTCGGTCATATTTAAACAAACTATATCCTGGAATATCAAATTCTGCTAAAAAATGCCTAGATTCTGTATTAATCCACGTTTCAGTTAGCGCTATTATGTCTATATTTTCTGTGCTAACGAGTGCTCTAAGCTCGTTCATTTTGTTACATAAACTCCTACAATTTGTATAATATACCCTCAACCTATTACTTTTATTTGCAACTAATTTTCTATTGTGTTTAGCTAACTTATTATTTCCTGTTGAACTACTAGCTCTAGACGGAAATTCTACTCTATCAGTATTCTCATCTTTACTATCAGTTACATGTGTAGTGTTATCGATACTACTATTACACATCACTATATCCGCACTATCTTGACTGATTATTTCTATTTTACTCACTGGTTTATATATAGTTATATATAGTTATATATAGACCGCCTAATATGAGTAGAAATGGCGGAACATCGTTAGCCTATGGGAGGAAATTAAAATAGCATCAAGGTTTAGCAATGTGTGCATTAGCCCTACTGGGGGATTTTAATTGTCCGAACTTTGATTGGCAGCACCAAATAGACGACTCCGATTCAGTAGAGTTTATTGAGGTATCCTAGTGCAAGATAGGCCTAGTTTTTTATTTCAATTCATAGATACGCCGACTAGAGGTATTAATATTCTTGATTTAGTTTTCAGTAACAATGAACATATGATAAATAATGTAAAGATTGGTGACCACCTAGGAAATAGCGATCATAAATCTATTTATTTTAATATACAATGGACAGGGAATGCTAAAGAGAATACGACACTTAGGCCTATCCCAGATTTCAGAAAAGCCGATTATGCTTGAAAACGCACCTTTGGACGTTCCGATACGCTACTATTTATAGTTCAGTGATCGGAGCGTCCCACGGGTGCTTTCAAGACAACAAGACAAGGGTGCTTTCAATACAATATAATATAACAAAGCACGTCACAAAAGGAAAATTACAAGAACCTCTCGGGGAAGTGCCGTTGTTAAGGCATTACTTCCCGAACCACATCTGATCTGATCTTCAAGAGCAAGACAAACTCGCTAGTAGACGATGCGGACATGTGACAATAAGAAGAAGGTGTTTACGTTTATATCAGCAGGGGGGGGGGAACACGTTTGTAATCATATTCCCGTCTAATTTGAATACCAAAGGATACAATAATATGTTGAGGGGGGCTTTGCCCCCCCCCCCCCCATGACATATTGTCATCATCATATATATTGCCAGCAGAGAGCAAATAACTGAAAAATTCGCTGTCAAAGTAGACGCGAAGTTAACCGCGGCGATCGCCTCATGTAAATAATGACGACCGTACGCCCGGAATCTTCATCCATCCCTAGAAAGCTTATAAACCATAAAAATATATCCAAACAAAAAAAAAACTTTATAATAGGCCTAGCTGTGGTGTGTCTCGTGAATATTGACCCCTTTATATTAGTGGACTAGGCTATTTATGGATGTATAGTACAGTAAAATGAAAAAATATATTGTAACATTACCAAATTATTGAGATACAAGTACAGTACTGTACAGGTCTCCCCGCTACGGCGCTACACAGGATTATATCGTTATTATTTTTGGAAGACCTGAATTGGTAAGATCCTGTGTAGTGGGTAGAACTGTTTTTCAGATGCCTATTTACTAAGAAACATTGAACAATATCTTTAACCTAACTTAACCAAAACCGGCAAGGATATAGTGATCGGGCGTACCGCCCGCCTTGTTTACACTACGCGGAACGGCGGCGGATGCTCGCGATCATGTTCCAGTCTATTTTGCCTGCCTTTGGATACAATAATGGTTTTAGGGGGAGCTTTGCTCCCATGACTTATAGTCATCATCATCATATATATTGCCAGCCGGGGGCAAATAACAAAAAATCACCGTCAAATTAAACGGGAACTTAACCGCGCCAATTGACATGTACTGTAATTTGTAAACATGACGACCGTACGCCCGGACACTACATCCTTCTCCAAAAATCGGAAAAACTAAATAAGATGGTCACCAATTTTCCCATGGATTTTTTTTATTTTTCCCTGTTAGTTTTCATCAATATATAGTGTTTGGAAATAATTACAACCCTCGGCGAAACCGTTTTCCCCATTATACAACGATTTTAAGACACGCCGCCCGATAGTGGGGAGGGCTATGAAGTACAGGGAAAATGAGGGGTTAAATTAAAATGTAAAACTTGCAAACTAAACAAACCAAAATTGGGACAAGGACAATATAAAGTCAAATTAAATTATCAAAATCGCTATGTGGAAACAACGTTTACTAAAATGAAAATTATTAAATAAAAGAACACAATCCACCACATAGGGTGTACATTACTACATGAGCAAGTTAATCTGTTTCCCAAGCAAACTAATCGCACATATAACAACGCACTATCGTCACGTTAAAGGAAGTAGTCAAGTTTGGGAAGTCCGGGACGTTCTGGCAAATTTTACTAAACTCTGCATGAATAAAGAAACTATATGTTAAATGTCAAAATATTATTTAAAATCAAATTTGCAACATGACAAGACATTAAAATAGTACAAAATACAAATATTGATAAGATATCTATACTATTACAAAATAATATATAAAATACAGTACAGCACTCACTAACGATAGTGCTATCGGGTAGGTACCTGTAAGCATAGCATGCCTCAAGTGACCCCTATCAATAACTACCCTACAAATAACCTACATTTATAGCACAAATAAACTAAGGAAATCGCAAAAGTAAGCAATTGATACTATCGACAATGAATACATATAATATAAAGACAAATAATTACAAAATATGAAGTAACAACAGATTTAAACAAAGAGTACTCTTTTAACAAGAACAATAAATTTAAAAAATCATCAATATTAATATTAATAATAATAATAATAGAAAAAGAAAAAGATAAACAATAAATACAGACAAAAAGTAAGCAGAGGTTATACAAGAAACTTCAAGTTAAAAATGCTTGATTAAAATTATTGATGTCAAATTTTAGAATACAGTCACAATAATTGACCCTAAAAAGATTAAATTTATGGAACAATTTACTTGCCTCAAAACCTCTGTCCACTAAGAGTCTGTATAGTAACCTAGCTCTAGCCCAAAAGTCATCTACTTTAGTGCAGATTTTTACAAAATCTTATTAATTGGGAATAAAAACAGTTATAAGTTATTTTACTATCGATATTACTACTAGGGAAAGGAAAGTTTATTACGTTAAAATTAAAATCATCAACTTTGTGATATACTTTAAGTATGCACTGTTCATTAACAATCTCTATATTTATATCAAGAAAATTTTCAACTTTATAATTTACGTTACATTGTGTGAGGGGAATAGAATTAGGGTAAATAAGTTTAGCAACTTGATTAAAATTTAACAATGCGTAAAACGGCGATAAAAACGTATTTTAGCAAAACTTGGCTTGGGTTTTAAGGTATTATCGAAGGCCTAAAACCCAATATTTCGAAAACCCGAGCCAAGTTTTGGCCAAAGCTGGCTCGGATGTTGAGAGTTTGTAGACGAAAAAATTACAGTAACCTCATTTAGAAATTTGGCTCAGGTTTCCCGAAATTACAAAGCCATAAAACCCAAATTTTGGAAAACCCGAGCCAAGTTTTGGCAAAACTTGGAGTATAACAACATTTATTGGTCACCAATTATTTTGACATATTTGAAGACAGATATGGAATCTATATGCTCTAAGCATCATATTAAAATTAGTTTCAACCCTCGGCAAAACCTATTAAAAAAACCGGTAACAACATGTCTACCTACCGTAAAACGGTTGTCAATACTCTCTTATAGACGGCGCGGCTTTCAGCGACGCCATTTTTTCGTGAACTGGAGAGCTTTATCCTTCAACTTTTGTAATACTATCACACCATCTGCCAATCCTCATTGGAAATACTGAGTTTCATTTCCTAACTCCTGCGCAATACGTCACGAGACACTTCTGGATTCTTATTGGGGTTTTTTTTCTGACCACGTCATTAAACTCCTAGATTCCGTCACGCATACAACCAGCAACCTATCAGGTGAGTTTATTGACCTTGATTACGTCATTGCACTGAACCAATCACAGATACACACCTTCATTTAAGTCTCTCCTCACTTTAGTCATGGACGCCACTTGTAATGGTTGTTCACCCCTCCCACATTCAGTGATTATTGACACTACAAGGAACAATAGTGCAGCCCTTAAGGTTTTTACTGACCATGGTTGTTTGCCTACCTCTGTTTCCTGCAAACTCTGCTCAAACGAATGTTACTATTATGAACCGGCAGACCAGTGGCGATGCGGTCAGTATTGGTTTTGAAATAAAACCACTACTCGTCGTAACTCCTCGTCGAAAACGTGGACGCATCTCTTCCCCACCTACTCCCTCCACATCTCAATAAGGTATGCAATTACGCCAGGGTGTCAAACGACGCTGTTTTTATGAGTGATAACGCAATGAACTTTTTGTATAATGATAACAGAAACACCCCCCCCCCCAAAAAAAAAGGTAGGCTAGGCTAAATTGACACAATTTTGGTCTCCATATTTTCCATCTTGATTGTTTTTTTTATTGCAGGAAATACTGTTTTAGACACCTAAATCAAAAAAAATCTGGGGGGCATGCCCCCGGACCCCCCTAGAGCTCGCGCCTTCGCCGCGCTATAATGATAACAAAATAATAAACCATAATGATAACAATTCATATTTTGTGGATTGACACCCTGAATTACGCTTTCATATTTTCGCGGGTTTAAAAACGGCGAAAACAAAATTATGTAAGCAAAACTTGGCTCGTGTTTTAAGGTATTTCCGTAATTGTTTAATCGAAGTCCTCTTTTTTTTCTAGTTATTAAAAACGTATTCTATGGTGTATTATATGATATATAGAAGCAATAGAACTGTTCAAATGACCTGGGAAGTGTATATTAAACCAAATACAAAACTTTGAATAATGAGGTAAGAGATATGTGTTTTTTATCACTTTTCATCACAAGACCAGTGGGGGTCTGGGGGCAGCAGCCCCCAGGATGCCCAGGTTACCTTAGGTTAGGTTAGGTTAGGTTAATGACCAGCAATGTAAATACAGTAGTGAACATTTGGTTTAGTCTGTGCTCAAAAATCCATTTTCTTTAGCAGGCCATACACTAAACAATTACCCCCTTTTCACAGACAAATACACAAACAATCTGTCAAAGATGCAAATAAATAATAATAATAATAATAATAATCGGTTTATTTCAAGCCGGCAGCCAATGGGGCTGAAAATACACAGACTTAACCTAGATCTTATCCTAATGGATCAACAGACTGATCCTGGCAGCTAACGAGAGCGCCTACATACTCCCAAGGGAGTAGGACGTGGGCAGGAGACTTTGTGGGTCCCCCGAGACGATCCGCCCAGATCTTGCCTTCACGGCCAGGGAAAGTTTTTGAGAGAACTTCCCCTGCCGGCACTTGGGATTGAACCCCCGACACCAGAGCTAGCGCTCCCAATACAGAGTACTAAGCGCGCTCGGCCACCGTGACCGTGAAATAGCGGGGGTGTGGGGGCAGCAGCCCCCACCCATAATACTAGGATAGGTTAGGTAAGGTTGTTAGGTTAGGCTAATGTCCTTTCAAAGGGGTATAGGCTTGTAAACACTATGATAGCTTAACATGAGCCAAAAATCGAAATTAGGTTAGTGTAATTTGTTTACTCTTAAAACTCGCAAAATCAGAGCCAACTTTTCGCAAAACTTGGCTCGGGTTTTTTATGGCTTTGCAATTTCGGGAAACCTGAGCCAAATTTCTAAATGAGGTTACTGTCATTTGTTTGTCTACAAACTCGCAAAATCCGAGCCAGCTTTGGCCAAACCCTGGCACGGGTTTTCCAAATTCGGGTTTATGGCTTTGCAATTTTGGGAAACCTGAGCCAAATTTCTAAATGAGGTTACTGTCATTTGTTTGTTTACAAACTCGCAAAATCCGAGCCAGCTTTGGCCAAAAGCTGGCTCGGGTTTTCCAAAATTCGGGTTTTATGGGTTTGCAATTTTGTGAAACCTGAGCCAAATTTCTAAATGAGGTTACTGTCATTTTGTTGTCTACAAACTCGCAAAATCCGAGCCAGCTTTGGCCAAAACTTGGCTCGGGTTTTCGAAATATTGGGTTTTAGGCCTTTGAAATACCTTCAAACCCGAGCCAAGTTTTGCTTGAATACGTTTGTATCGCCGTTTTACGCATTTAACCCCTCATTTTCCCTGTATTTCATAGCCCTCCCCACTATCGGGTGGCGGGTGGCGTGTCTTAAGATCGTTGTATAATGGGGAAAACGGTTTCGCCGAGGGTTCTAATTATTTCTAAACACTATATATTGATGAAAACTAACAGGGAAAAATAAAAAAATCCATGGGAAAATTGGTGACCAATAAATGGAGTTTTTCCAAACTTGGCTCGGATTTTGAGAATCGAAAAAGACTAACTGAATGTCGGAAATCGGCTCATGATTTCCCTAATTGCAAAGCCATATAACCAGATTTATCGAAAACGTAGCACTTATTTAAATCATAAATATCCAGTAACATAGACCTAGTACATTGGATACAAGCCTAATCCACACCTAACGCCTACAATGTGTCCGTAGTACCTAGTAGGCCTACGTGGGATACAACATGGCGGTTGGGCCGGCGCCCATTTAGTAGCCTACCGGTATTCGGCCGTATCTGTAAATACGAATGCGAGTCACTTCGAGCGAATTCCTGATCAAGCGGATGCACAATCTAACCTAACCTATGGGCAGGTGGAGTTAGTGTTGACTAAAAAGCTGGTGGACAGACCTCGGGAGACAGGTGAAAATGGCGTGTGTACGAATCGGTGCCGTCTATAGGAAGATATTGACAACCATGTTACGAAAAAAATCCATTTTAGTACCATATATTTTTATTAGGTTTTGCCGAGGCTTAAAAAACATTTTCATATTATGTTTAGAGCATATAAAATCCATATTTGTTTTCAAATATTGCAAAATAATTGGTGACCAACTTATTTAGTTATACTCAAAAATCTAACCTAATATATTAGTGGACTATTTATGAATGTAAAATGTAAAGATATACCGGTACTGTATTGTAACATTACCAAATTATTGAGATATATGTACAAGTCTACCCGCTACACAGGATTATACCCCTGAAGTTTAGGTGTGATCATGATTTTATCAAATATTTTTTTGGTAAGAATGGTGTTATCAGGCGTACCACTATTGACAGCACACATAAGTGATGGGCGTCAAGGTGTCAAACCGTAAGAATTTTGTTAGAAGATTTGAATGAATATGAGAAGGAATACAAGAAAATTAACATGAAATAACATTGTTTTGGCCATTTTATCAATTCCGAAGACATAATTGGAACTGTAAACCATAATTTTACCTTTGCATATAGCCTACAATTATAAAGACGAAAATAATGGACTCGGCTTTTGTTTGACACCCTGATGGGCGTACTATTTTGAGTTTTCACTAGTATTTCCCATTGTTATTCTTTGTTGCAAATGGCTTTTAACTTTATATTATGTTGTTTACCTCGTCAATATTAAAATATTTACCCCGATAGGTGGGGAGGGTATGAACTTCAACATAAAGTATATATATCAGTAAAAGAGCGGGGTTGAAAAAGTCTAAGGATAGAAAAACCTGTGTGTATCCGATCATCGTCACAGTCGAGAAAGCATCTGTAATTGGCTGGAAGTTGGAACTTATCTGGTACCGTAGGTAAGTACGTGGTAGCATTTGGTACCCGTCTTGCAACACAATCTCACCCTACTCTGTGCAACTCTCCAACCCAAGAGTGAAACGTTACTCTGTCTTTCTTCGGTCAATATACAGGAGGCGCTACAATATAGGTAGCAAAATTATAATGGTAGTTTTGGGTTCCTATCATCATATGCTTCATTTCTATATACTTTTTATCCCCGGGAAAAAAAAAAAAAAATCTTGGGATTTTTCATTTATTTTCTTGGGATTTTTTTGTTTTGGTCATTAACCTAACCAAAAAACCTAACCTAACCTAACCTAACAGCCCCCAAATACATTTAGGTTAGGTTAGGTTAGGTTTTTTGGTTAGGTTAATACAAAAAATTTAAAAAAAATTCAAAATTAAAAAAAAAAAAAAAATCTAGAATTAATGAATGGGGGCAAGAGAATCTAGTTTCCTTTAATGCACAGAAAACCAAGTACATTCAATTTTCTAACCGACAGAATCTCACTGACTCCCATATATTTTTTAATGATGTAAATATTCCCACTTCCCCTAGTATTGACATTCTCGGTGTAACATTAACTACTAACTTGAGCTGGACACATTATGTTAGAAGCATTGCTAAGAATGCCTCTAAAAAACTGGGACTCCTGTACAGAGTTCGAGAATTCTTCACTGACGAGCAGTTGGCCGTAATATATAAAAGTCATGTGCGCTCTCAGATGGATTACTGTTCACCTCTGTGGGGTGGAAGTGTGCATTGAGGCAGTTGGACAAAATTCAAAATAAAGCTATTAGATTAATCAATAACCCTGCAATCACACAGGACCTTCCTACATTAGCCATACGAAGAAACGTTGCATCCCTTGCATTATTCTACAGATATTTTCACAGCAATTGTTCCGAGGAACTTGCTTCAATTGTGCCGCCTCTCCACATCTTTCCCCGTAGAACTAGGGCAGCTGAGAGCGCCCATGAATTTACACTTTCTCCTCCACAATGCAGAACTTCTGCTTATCAGAATTCATTTATCCCCAGAGCTACTACTCTTTGGAATTCACTTCCCTCGAATTGCTTTCCACAAACTTACAATCTACAAATGTTTAAATCCAGTTGTTACAAACATTTTATGAATGGAGGATGCCTTTAGGCACATGGACCTTTTTGTTTTATCTGTGTTTTTCCTTCCTCCGTTCATTGTCTCTTAAAGAAAAAAAAAAGAAAAAACCCAAGATTTTTTGTTTTTTTCCCGGGGATAAAAAGTATATAGAAATGAAGCATATGATGATAGGAACCCAAAACTACCATTATAATTTTGCTACCTATATTGTAGCGCCTCCTGTATATTGACCCTTTCTTCTATTCAACAGCTGAGCTCTGGAAATCTCTCCCAGAATCAGTCTTTCTGAGTATTTCCCTCTTCCTATGACTTAAATTGCTTCAAACTCTGTGTGTCCAGGCATTATAGCTCGAACGTCCCTTGATTTTGGCCGTCACTCTTTCAACTATGGGTGAGGCACTCGCTACAGGCAGTTCTGCCTTTTGTCTCCCTCACTCACATAGAAAAAAAAATACAGTAATTGTATTGATAGATACATAAGGATAGCCAAAATTTACACTCATGTAGTATAAATATCAGTTCTGTACTACCTTCACATTACAATACTGTACATCATTATGGGTATTATTCTAGATCCGGTTTCACAGCACACTCATCAATTTATATGGCTTCTATACATTTGTCATATACCATACTTCATTCCTATATCGGTCAGTAGCGGCGCAAATGTAATTATAATTACTGTGAAAAAGTTAATATTTACCTCCTGTTATCCACAGCCAAAGCTGAAGATTGCGGAGTAAATACCGGTACCGTAGACTTCGTTGACTTTTTTTTCGGCGACCGTCAATCTTTTATTATTTTAATACCATACCAGCGGGGGTGTGGGGGCAGCAGCCCCCACCTAATATACTAGGTTAGGTAAGGTAAGGTTGTTAGGTTAGGCTAATCCCGACACTGACTTACGGAAGCGAAGCATGGACGTTGGTTGAGAGACTCAGACCAAGAGTGAGAGCAGTGGAAATTAATTACTTAAGGAGTGCGTGCAGAGTTACATGGAGGGATAGACAGACTAATGAGGAAGTAAGAAGGAGGTAGATGTGCTGGAAAGTGTGAAAAGGAACAACTTGAGATGGTTCGGCCATATGGAACGTATGGAAAGCGAGAGAATGACTAAGAGGGTGTACGAGAGCGAGGTGGAAGGATGGAGTGAGGAAGTACATGAACGAAGGCGGTGCTGGTTGGGGGGAGGGGCGTCGACTGACTGGGGACAGAGGTGCATGGGGCGGTTCGTTCGTGGCCACCCCTTCGGGGATCACGGCGTCAGGCAATAGATAGATAGAATATTACCCCTTATTTTCGTCTTTTACACCTCAATTTTCCTGATCTTCATAACCCTCCCCACTAGTGGGGGCCGTGTTTTTAGATTGTTGGATAATGGGTAAATATCTTGCTCATTTCCGCCAGAGTATAAAACAAGACTGTATATTAAAGAAAACAGAAAAACAAAAACAAAAAACCCAAAATTCGCTGTATAACCGGATCTAGAATTTTACCTCATTATGTACCGTACATATACAAAATATATCGGGGTAAGTTAAATAATGTCAATATCAAAACAGATTTGATTTCCGTGGTCTAGTCTATCACTACTACAAGAGAGAGGCGATAGGGTTTGCCATCAACCTCCTAAAGCTTCAAATATCTTAAATGGCTTTGTGTACTAGTTTAGATCAAATTTTTTTGCAAACCAAGACAACCGTGTAGAATCAGTCATAACATGTTTTAAACGCTGATAAATATAGGAAGGGATTTGGAATGAGTTGTGTTACTGGGCGTTACCGGTCTGATCTCAAAATAAAGAACTTGACAACACAGGCGGCCCTTGACAGAACCGCCTGGAAAGCTGCCATTTAGGACGTGAGACTGTAACCACAGCTTCTGTGGACAAACGGTCTTTAAACTTGTATGTATGTATGTACATCGTGTAAACACGTAAGTTGATGTCAAACAGCGGGGGTGTTGGGGCAGCATCCCCCACCCATAATACTAGGATAGGTTAGGTAAGATTGTTAAGTTAGGCTAATGTCCTTTCAAAGGGGGGGTAGGATGTAGTGAGCGGGCGTACCGCCATCTTTGTTTACATTACGCGTAGTGGTGTCGGACCTTTCCCATCATGTTCTCGTCTGTTTTAACCTAACCTAGTATTCATGTAGTAATGACAGGGGGGAAATAGCAGAAAATATAGCGTCGAAATAGACGGGAATGTAAGTGCGACCGCGGCGATCGCCCTATGTAAACAATGACGACTGTACGCCCGAACTCTACATCCATCCCCAAATGGGTACCGTATACTAAACACTAGGATATACCCGGTCAGAGGTAGATGATATGCCCGATAACAGAACTCTTGCCAGGGATTTTTTTAAGAGGTATGCTCTTTAAACCTCTATTCTTATAATCAGTTGTGCAGTAGCCCATTCACGTTTAACTGGAAGCCACAAGAATGCTGTACACTTACTGTACTGAATCCTACTACACTGCCATAGCCTATTACCAGGTCATGACTGTCTGGGTTACAGGTACCGGTACTTTAGAATGAATTTGGTTGTTTGCATTGTTGTGGTGTGGATAGTTTCTGCAATAAGCAATCATTACTTTACTCTGCCTCACAGTTTTCTCAGGTGCTGTATTGTTGGTTCTTTGTCAATATTGGCAAGAAAATAGTTTTTTTTTTTAGTACTGTATAGGCCGACCAATATTGTACCGTAGGTCACTTCCCACTCTTCCTTCTCATCTCACATCCCTCTCACATACAGTAGATTCCCAATTCCCTCTCATCTCTTTTCCCACTCACCCCTCTCATCCAGCTACCAGTACCCACTCATCCCTATCATCTAGCATTTCCACTCATCCCTTTCATCCAGCTACCCACTCGTCCCTCTCATCCTGCTACCCACTCATCCCTCTCATCTAGCTTCCCACTCATCCCTCTTATCTAGCTTCCCACTCATCCCTCTTATCTAGCTACCCACTCAGCCCTCTCATCTAGCTACCCACTCAGCCCTCTCATCCTGCTACCCACTCATCCCTCTCATCCTGCTACCCACTCATCGCTCTCATCTAGCTTCCCACTCATCCCTCTCATCTAGCTTCCCACTCATCCCTCTCATCCTGCTACCCACTCATCCCTCTCATCCTGCTACCCACTCATCCCTCTCATCCTGCTACCCACTCATCCCTCTCATCTAGCTTCCCACTCATCCCTCTCATCTAGCTTCCCACTCATCCCTCTCATCTAGCTTCCCACTCATCCTGCTACCCACTCAGCCCTCTCATCTAGCTACCCACTCAGCCCTCTCATCCTGCTACCCACTCAGCCCTCTCATCCTTCTACCCACTCATCCCTCTCATCTAGCTTCCCACTCAGCCCTCTCATCTAGCTTCCCACTCAGCCCTCTCATCTAGCTTCCCACTCAACCCTCTCATCTAGCTTCCCACTCAACCCTCTCAGCTAGCTTCCCACTCAACCCTCTCAGCTAGCTTCCCACTCAACCCTCTCATCTAGCTTCCCACTCAGTCCTCTCATCTAGCTTCCCACTCATCCCTCTCATCTAGCTTCCCACTCATCCCTCTCATCTAGCTACCCACTCATCCCTCTCATCTTGCTACCCACTCATCCCTCTCATCTTGCTTCTCACTCAGCCCTCATCTAGCTTCCCACTCAGCCCGCTAATCTAGCTACCCACTCATCCCTCTCGTCTAGCTACCCACTCATCCCTCTCATCTAGTCTCCCACTCATCCCTTTTATCTAGCTTTCCAGTGTCCACTCAGCCCTCTCATCTAGCTTCTCTTATTCTCATCTCATATCCCTCTCCTGTCTCACTTTGCTTCCCTCTCACATCCCATCCCACTTGTTTCCTAGTCCTCTTTATATCCCTTCCCTCTCATCTTTGTTCCCACTCGTCGGTGCTACTAGATGTGTCAAAGACAACAAAGTATATAACTTATCCTCTCTTCCCATTCATCCCACTCGTGTCACCTCTTACTTATCTTCCTAGTTCCTACTAAGGCTTACTTATCCCTCATCTCACTTCCCATTCAAACTTATTTTCTCGCTTCCCTTTCACGCCTTTTATCCTAATATCGTACCGGTAGTGTAAAGGCAAAACCTTAAGAATATATATATATAATCTTCCAGTGTGATTTCACCTTATGCAATTTTAGCTGTACGGTACCGGTACGGTAATTTATAAACTATATTTAACTAAGAGTACCGTGAATACTTTCAGATAAGCTTGACTGGCGATCAGTCAACTGTGAATTAAAATACTGTATTTGTATTGTTTATATTGTAGTTCTGCACGCTGATAATGGGCCGATGAGATGGTGTATAGTGTGTGTATGTGTGTGCGCGCGCGCCCCCCCCCCCCCCCCCCCCCGGGGGGGGGGGGGGCATGTGGACTATTATTGTACTGTTGGAATCGCTGTGGATGTGAATATACGGTAGCCTGTAATCAGTGTAATGAGCTCAATCCTGCCGATTGGGTGCTAGCAATATGCATGTGTACATGCGACACTGGTCTACCATCTAAACATAATTAAAGCCCTGCCCCATACGTCAATAAACCTACAGTGCACTGGTGGGGGGTCAAACCCAGGCCTCCCACTCGCGAGGTGAGTGAGGTACCGCTTGCCACAGGCTTTAATCGTACAGTAATCCTTATGTAAGTCTTGTAAGACAGAGAAGACTGAACTTTATAAGCGTGTCCAGAGTTGAATGTGCGCGTGGGAGAGAGGGTAAGGATATGTCAGACTGGTTACCCAAACATGGTAGGAGAGAGAGAGAGAGAGAGAGGGGGGGGGGGGGGGAGTTCGATTTGACGTTTATTATGTACCACATTGTTACTACGAACTAATGACAACAGAAAATGAGTGAGTTATGTATGGTACTGTAGACTATATTTATAACACACTGACAGAACCATTACAAAACAAAAACACGTAATAGGCCCATGTACTAGACCTCGATTTTGATT